>OX333076.1:18133313-18733313 GCA_946863875.1 Alloplasta piceator
GAGTTATATTTCTGGAATATTGCATATTGATTGCATGCAATATTTCTGGAATATTGCGGAACATTGCAGCAACTTTTCAATCGTCGGACATAGCAACATTGCAGCAAGATTGCAGCAATTTTTTTCGCAACATTACAATGTTGTCGTGCAACATTTCAGAAACATTGCAGGATCATTGTGTGCTGTAGGGGTAAGAATATTTAACGTTACAATTCAAAATTGGAGTATTTCCCGCCATAGTTGAAAATCTCCGAACTATTTCCCGCTATATTTGAAAATCTGTATGACTATTTTCGGCTATTGACCAATTCGGCTTTTGACCAATTATCTGCAATCTTCGATTAATGGTGTTTCGACGAATTGGGATTCGACGAATTGTGATTCGACGAATTGTGATTCGACAAATTGTAATTCGACAAATTGTTTATGACGAATTGTGTTCCGACGAATTGCGATTCAACGAATTGTTTTCGACTATTTTTCAGTAATTCGCCTTGTAGACTTCTTTCTGTAAGACATCAGCAAACCGTCTTACAGAAATTTTTTCGATTTCTGTAATGCGGCTTAAAAAATCGGTCCCCAAATTTGCGCCTCTAAAATCTGCTTAAGCCCACTCATCCTGCTAGTAAATCCGCCACTGAAATTGCGGCATATTTGCATAATACCATGCCGCAACGTTTGTAGCATATGTGCGCGTCACGCTGTGCTGCAGATTTGCAATTTATTTGCTGTATTTTTACAGCACGCGCTGCTGCATGTTTGCAACGCACCATCCCTAGGGGATTGGGTGAGGATGTTTTCACCCTGAATAACCACTGAATCACGGTGATTTTTTACGGTGACAAAGTGCCCATTTAGTCAGCACAAAATCACCGAGTTCTTGGTGATTTTTACGGTGATTGTCACGGTGATTTACAAAATCACCGTGATTTTAAAAATCACCGTGACAATCACCTTGGATAAAAATTGAAAATCACCAAGAACTCGGTGATTTTGTGGTGATCAAATGGGCACTTTGTCACCGAAAAAAATCACCGTGATTCAGTGGTGACTTTATTCGCTAGGGATGCTGCATGTTTGCAGCATTTTCGCATTTTTCGCAGCATGCCGTATATATTCGCAGCACATTTGCAGCACGCCACGCTGTATATTTGCAGCTTCCTGCAAGTGAGTGCTGCAATCTTGCTAAAAATTTGTGTTACTACATGCTCCAAATTTTAAATTAAGCTGCATATTTACTTCACGCCATGCTGCTATTAAGCTGCAGATTCACGTCACAATATGCAGTGTCTTGTAATCAAATTGACGTTACTGATGTGCCGTCATGCGTATTTCTCCACCTCGTTTGTCTATCTGGGAATATTTAAAACGTTCATATTTGATCAAATTAAACGAAAACATTTTAAACGTAACCAAGAATAATGATCTGGAGGAAATTTTGCTTTTCAAAAATAGAAGAGAAGCTTTCATTATGGGAAAGCAAAAAAAATCCTAATTCTGAATCGAAAAATTATTCGGCATCGACAATTCGAAAGAAAATTTTTAATTCAAATTATCAAAAAATTACAAGCGCTTAACAAAATTGGTTGGCTTCCGGATGGATCCCGCGTTCGGTTTCAGCAATATGCCGACGTTTCGCAAACGTTGCAGTCTGCATCATCAGGGCGAGAGGGCTCTGATACTGAGCTTTCATCACTGCAGTGATGTTCCATCGGAAGGTTTACCTTCATTTGGAAGGTTTTTTCACCCTTTAGAAGGTTGAAGGAAGATTTTTGAAAAACCGCTCAAATTGAAGGATTTTGGGCTGTGACATTTTTTTTACACAATTGTGTATTACGATAATCTTATTCACTTCATTTTTGGTAGAACAGTTGGCCTGCATCGGGGGGAGACAACGCTATTTCAGCCCTTTTTTAGTTCCTCTTTTACTCTGTACGTGGCGCTAGTTGTTTTCTTATCTATGCTTTATGGCGAGCAGAAGACTACTAGCACCACGAGTGACGAAATTTGGCGTCAAAAAGTTCTGGCAGTCGGTGCTGAGGGATAAAAATTTACGCACTGAGAAAAAAATGTTTGAATGAACAAAATCTGCAGCCAAATATGTTCAACTAGATATTTAGTTAGTACAATTCAACATTTTTTTGCCTGAATAATGTTTCAGTCAACCGAAGCGCAGAATTGTTCAAAAAATTAATTATTTAGTCAGACCAAATAAATATCTAGTTGAACGTATTTGACTGCAGATTTTATTCATTCAAACATTCTTTTTTCTCAGTGCAGACGTTATTTGATTTTTAATAGACGGTTTATGCAAATAGACTTCCCATATCGACGTATTAATTTTCAAACAAAATTTTTTTACCGAATATGATTGCAGAATCTCACTACTGTGGTATTCTGCGATATACGAAACAGCGAATTCGATCAATGTTACTTGTCTCTATTTATATTATATAGATGTTTAAAATGAAGGATTTTTGCCGCCGTGGAAGGTTTTTTAGGCATGCGCAGAAGGTTTTTCGACAAGGCAATGGAACATCACTGCCATCAGTTCAGGAAGGGTGTATATACCCGATGTTCAGTCAGGTGGAACATCGGTCAGCCAATCAGAGCTCTTGATCGGGTCAGCCAATCAGAGCTCTCAATTGCTCAGCTGGTCAATTAACAAACCGGGAGGACGCCTAGCCAGATCGGGTTGACCTGATAACCTCCCTACCAGGACGAACGACAGTAACCAACGTCGTTTGTCTTTCATTCCGACAGTAAAATGATGAACTCCGACAGTTGGACCGTCGGGTACCGTCGTTTCACAAGGCAAACGACTGTCGGTTACTGCCGTTCGTTCTGGTAGGGCTCTGTCTCTGTTGAGATCATCTGGGTGTTTCAGGATTTCGATTCCCTCGCGCTGTTTCCGAGGAAAATAATTGTTAGTCTTGGCTAGGATTTCCACTTTGTCAAATTGAATCTTGTGACCAGTGTCCATCCAATGTTCTGCCAAGGCCGACTGTGCGGAGTGGCCGAGTCTAGCACTGCGTTCATGTTCTTTCAGGCGAGCACTAATTTTCCTCCCGGTTTCTCCAATGTACACTTTATTGCATGAGCAGGGAATTATGTATACTCCCGGGACGTCCAAAGTTGATCTTTTGTCTTTTGGATTTGGGAGGATTTGTGCAATCTTTTTGGGAGGTTCGAAGATCACACGGATGTTGTGTTTTCTGAGTACCCTGCTGATTTTTTCCGATGTACCCTGAATATACTTGAACTATTCAAGTACTGTACTATTTTCAAGTACTGATGGTACTTGAAAATATCACGATTGATCACATAGGGGGGGGGGGGGGGGGGAGTCTCGGGCAATATCACGTGTATTTTTTTAGTGCTTTTTTCATTAAACTTAACATATTTGGGATTTTTTTTAACTTACCGACAAGCGATAAATTTATTTATGTTAATAGAATTAACGATTTTTCACGGTGAAAATTGTTAAGAAGTGTGAATTAGATTGAAAAATTCTTTATTTTTGTTGCATTTAAGCGATGCGAATTTCAGCATCATATTTATTCTTACTAATTGTTGATAAAATAGAATATATTATATGGGGCATTTCATGTCAAATCGACCACTTTTAAACCCGACCCCTTTTGATTTGGCTGAAATTTTGTTTTTCTTTTCTATCCAATTAAAAACATTTTTCAGGAAATTTTCAAATTTTTTATCCAACCCAAAAGAAAAAGCTTTTATTTTTTAAATGACTATAACTTCTTCAAAAATTGACTACAGTGGACGCTCCCACAACCTAACCCCCCATAACTTAACGGCTCCCATAACTTGACGCGTTACCATGGCAACACGCTTCCATACCCAGATAGACAGCCATGATTATACATTCGATGAAGCAAATTTTCCAGTATATTGACTACATGTTGTGATGCATACCCATGAGTTCATTTAGTATGATGAACTTACAAAACATTTCGATTTCATCATGTCGTTTACAAATGCATCATCCGTTGACTACAAGATGAACTCATAAGCCGGCAACTTTACATTCTGCAATGAATATTTGCAGATGGATATCATATGAAAGCCATCCAATGATTTTTTTGGTGTATTCACTAGGTTAGCATTGAAAGTATACATGCCATGCATGCAATATGATGGCGTTATGCGTGTTTCTTAGTTATACATTCGATGAGCGTAATATGACGGCGATATGCATGTTTCTTAGTGATACATTCGATGAGCGCAATATGACGGCTGCAAAATCACTGCAAAATGACAGCATGTTGTGACAAGCCTCGCATCTTTTGCAAGTCCAAAAAATTCATTATAAAGTTATTAATAATAATGTTCACCAACATCTGAGAGTTTTTGCAAATCACGGCCGCCATATTGAATTTTTAAAAATTGTTTTCATTTACATAGAAAAAAAAATTATTTCAACTAATTTTTTTTTAATGTTTTAATTTTTTTGTTTTATATTTCGGTTTCATATAAGCAAACAAACTTTTACAAAAGTTGCACTATTTTTCGTCATTTTTTTTATCAAATAGAACCCCCATTTTGAATTCTACAAATTTCCCTATAGATTCGATTGAGATATTCGAATTCGCGAAACTGTAAAAAAAACTAAGAAATTGACTTTCACGAATATCCCATTTTTTGAAATTTTCGATGCCATATTGAATCGTCTATTTTTTCATTCTTAATTTATTAATTACTTTCATTTTTAACTGTATATATATATAATATTCAAATGTGACTCGTTTTCCCTGGCACGTCACCACTGATATATCATATAAGTGAACAAAATTCTTAAGTACTCGGTATCGTAATAGGTAGCGTGCTAGGTTGTTAGGTAGGATAGATAGGCAGGTCGCAGGTTTGAATCCCACTGGAGACAGAAGAAATTGAAATATAATGAAATTGGATGTTTGTTAAATTTTTTTTTATGTAATCGGTTCAGAAGCCATGTAAATGAAAAAATATACATAATGAAAAAATTTGCAAGCAATAGAAATTAAAAAAAAACCGTTTGAAAATTACAATAATACCTCACATCCCGACGGTCATATGATCTTCAATGAGCACCACAATTTCGTCACGCCGTGACTGCCATATGAGCCCCATATGATGTGTTATTGTCAATCATCCTATGATACACATATGACTTCCAGGTGAGCACTCATAAGCAACAATAGCTGTGAGTGTTCCTATGCGCCATAGATGCCAATACCCCTACAGCACATAACGTTGCTGCAACGTTGCAGCAATGCCCTACCAGGACGAACGACAGTAACCAACGTCGTTTGTCTTTCATTCCGACAGTAAAATGCTGAACTCCGACGGTTGGACCGTCGGGTACCGTCGTTTCACAAGCCAATCGACTGTCGGTTACTGTCGTTCGTCTTGGTAGAGAGTTGTCATAATGCACGTGCAATGAAATATTGCAGATATGTTGTGGCAACATTGCGTACGCAACATTGCACTCAAACTTCTCTGCAATGTTTCGGGAATGTTCCTAAGCAACGTTTCTGCAATATTTTGTTGAAACGTTGCTGCAATGTTGCAGCAATGTTGTCATATTGCGGATATGTTGCGGTAACATTGCTACGCAACATTGCACTAAAACTTCTCAGCAATGTTTCGGGGATGTTCCTAAGCAACATTTCTGCAATATTTTGTTGAAACATTGCTGAAATGTTACAGCAATGTTGTCATATTGCATGTGCAATGATATATAGCACAAAATATTGCAGGAATGTTTCCTGCAATATTTTGTTGAGACGTTGCGAGTAAATTGCAGCGATATTAATGAGATGAAACTTCAAATTTTACAACTACACAAGCGTAATAAATATGAAAAAGATCTATTGAAGAAAATCTACAGTAGAACCTTAGATAACTCAACCCCGCATAACTCAAAACCTCGCATTTCTCAACTCGTTACCATGGCAACAACCTCGGATTTCTCAAATTCCCCTATCGCCGTTTCTCCCCACTTCAAACCTTGACTGTGTGTTACACAGGGTAACATAACCTCAACCTGTCAAATTTTCTCGCGAAAATATGAATTATCGGGAAAATATGAATTTTACTGAGTAATGAATGTACCTAAAACGTATCAAGAGTCGCGATAGCGACTCGAGACAAGTACATTTACCTAACCTCACCGACTCGAGGAGCTTCCAGCGGACTCTCTATACAGAAAGGATCTTGCTTATACACAGGAGTATATCTATATTAAAAAATAGATTTTTTCGATTAAACTTGAAATATAAGGTGTAGAAAATTTTTAAAATACACGTATTGTTCGTTATTTTTTTCTCTTTCCATCGGCACCCAAATGAATGGTACAGGTGTTTGCATATGGAAGATATCGAATTTATATTGTTATTTTCCGAATATTACGTTTTCATGGTTTTTCTCCTTACTCGATTTTTCGCAGAACGAATTCCCACTGCATGAGCCAATCCCTATCGTTGACACAGTTTGCAACTCTGTGATTGGCTCGTGGTCAGACGATAAAGCGAACCACACAGAAATATATTTTCACACCATCTAACAACAGATTAAACAACTAAAGTTCGGCTGCTAGACTAAGCGCTAATTTCACGAAACGATGAATGAAGCGAACCCACGGTCGGTATGTACGCGACGACCGTGAGCGAACCAAACAGAAATTTAATTGATAATAAAACGTGCATCGAGTATATACCGGGTGTCCCATTTTAATCTTACAGTTGATTTATTTTGAAAAATATTGCTCTGATCAAAAATTGAGTGGGATGAAACTTTTAGGGTTCAGTGAGGGACGTTCAAAAAAAATGTTTGTTTTGGTCCAAAATTCAAAATGGCGGCGTTAAGATGACTAACATGTTTTTCTTAAATGGAAACATGATTTTTTTTTTCACCAAAAATTTTTTCAGATTAAATCTAACATCTTTTATGGGAACATTTTTTTGATACAGCCTACAATAGAGGGTGTCCCATTTTAATCTAACAGCTGAATTATCTTGAAAAATACTGCTCCGATAAATAATCAAGTGGACTAAAACTTTTAGGGTTCAAGGAAAGCCGTTAAAAAAAAATGTTTTTTGGTTCAAAATTTAAAGGGGCGGTGTTGAGATGGCCGAAAGGTTTTTTAAACAATGACAACATGATTTTTTTTCACCAAAAAATGTGTCAAGTCAAAACTAACAACTTTTGTTGGAACATTTTTTTTATTCAGTCCATAAGAGATCACCATTTTTTACTATTTTAGTATTATCCGGGATAACCACGAGAACGAGGAGGTAGAGTCTCGTCACTTTCGCAGTATTTTTTCCACTCCAAACTCTCCTTGTTAGTGTATCTGATTGTATGAGTGTGTGATTTTGTAAGTGTGTGAGTGTGCAATGCTGTAAGTTTGAGTGTGTGGAACACTCATAAGGATTGGGTCTCCACGGCTCGTCACTTCCGCAGTATTTTTCGATTCCAAACCCTCCTTCTCAGAGTGTGTGTGATTTTGTACGTGTGTGTGTGTGTGTGGAACACTCACAAGGATTAGGTCACTGGGCTCGTGTTGTTCGGGATCAACTGGATGCAACATTTGGTCGAAGGTGGATTAGTCGAGATCAGGCCCCTGACACAGCCGCTCAGAAACGGCTCACGAATTGCCCCCCGTTCATTATTATGGAATCGCGCCACATTGCGGCGCTAGTAGTCGCCTAGCTGGATACTATATATATTGCAGGGTAAGCAATACGCGATATACACATCGAAATAAGAGTTTCAACCGCGCATGCGTAAAACAAGCCGGCCAGGAGGCTACTAGCGCTGCGAAGCGGCCTACAGTGTAATTACGAAACACGATGAAATCGCAAAAAAATTACCGCAATAGAAATAGTAGCCAGTGTCAGGGGGCTGGTCGAGATGGACCTGTCCATTAGCCTCCAAGGTCACCTGATCATACCTCTCCCGATTTTTTCTTGTGGGCTTATCTTAAAGACGTTGTCTACCGTCAACCTCCAACAACACGAGAGAATATGCGGGAGCGGATAAGAGCTGCCTGCCGTGCAATCCCGAGAGAAGTTCTCTTAAGAACAGTTGATGGTTTTAAGAGGAGAGTAAAGGCATGTTTAAACATGAATGGCGGAATCCTTGAACACCTTTAAGAAGATTTCAGAAAACTTTCACGAGGAGGATTTAGAAGACCTCCTCGTCTTCGTCATATTATGCTGCATAACGCTAAAATAGTCAAAAATGGTGATCTAGTCTAAAATATCCGGGCTATAAAAAAAATATTCTTACAAAAGATGTTAGATTTGATCTGAAAAAATTTTTGGTCGAAAAAAAATCATGTTCCCATTTTTAAAAAACATGTCAGCCATCTTAACGCCGTCATCTTGAATTTTGGACCAAAACAAAAAATTTTTTTGAACGTCCCCTTCTGAACCCTAAAAGTTTCATCCCACTCAATTTTTTATCGGAGCAGTATTTTTCAAGATAATTCAGCTGTTAGATTAAAATGGGACACCCTCTATTATACAGGGTGAGGCAATAACTATTAGTCGTCGAAATATTTTCTATCTAGTCAGACTTAGGCAAAAACTTTTCCTACAAAAGTTGCATAGTTCGTAGGGGGTCATCGAATGGTGGCTACGAGGTTCATCTTGGTGGAGGCGCTTCGAAGATTTTAAGGTCACCTCCATTTTTTTAAATGGATCCACTATTTTTTTTCTTCATAATTCCATCAAGCAACTGTAAATAAGTTCACACGCCAAATTTCGTCATGATCGATCAAGATTTAGCATAAAAAAGAAAATTTTTGTTCAGCTTATTTCTTGCGACCAAAGAAAAATGAGCTAGGCATCCATCATGCTGGAGCCGAATCGTGCGAATTGTGTTCAATGGCAGATCTTCTAACAATCGTCTCAATTGATTTTCCAGGAAATTGGTGTAAGAATTCCCATTTAGATGTCCATCGATGAAATAAGGACCAATAATTTTTTATGCTAAATCTTGATCGATCATGACGAAAATTGGTGTGTGAACTTATTTACAGTTCCTCGATGGAATTATGAAGAAAAAAAATAGTGGATCCATTTAAAAAAATGGAGGTGACCTTAAAATCTTCGAAGCGCCTCCACCAAGATGAACCTCGTAGCCACCATTCGATGACCCCCTACGAACTATGCAACTTTTGTAGGAAAAGTTTTTGCCTAAGTCTGACTAGATAGAAAATATTTCGACGACTAATAGTTATTGCCTCACCCTGTAGGCTGTATCAAAAAAATGTTCTTACAAAAGATGTTAGATTTAATCTGAAAAAAAATTTTGGTGAAAAAAAAAATCATGTTTCCATTTTAAAAAAAACATGTTAGCTATCTTAACGCCACCATTTTGAATTTTGGACCAAAACAAAAAAATTTTTTGAACGTCCCCCTCTGAATCCTAAAAGTTTCATATCGCTCAATTTTTGATCAGAGCAATATTTTTCAAAATAAATTAACTGTAAGATTAAAATGGGACACCCGGTATATATATATACATATCGTCACATTTGTTTCAGTTTATTTTCATACATTATTTTAAAAAATACTTTAAATTCAATGGCGGTTTGACAAAACACTCATTGTAAATAGAAATGATTTGTTTACAAAACGTGCATCGAGTTAATATGTATGTATAACATTTGTTTGAATTCATCTTAAATATTTGAAAACCTTAAAAAAAAAATGATATGTGCCCAATAAAAATACAAAAACCATATTTACAGTTTGTATAGAAAAAATTGGTGTAGTGATTTGGGCTGCCAAAATATAATAATTTATGTCCTTGAAGATTCGAATATTCCCTTGAACAAAAAAAATAATAAATTTATTCACTCAACGCGAAATTAAAAGGCTTTGCCAATTCTTGGTAAATAATTCTTCTAAATTATGGAAGGCGGTCTAAAAATTGTTTGCGAAGGACTTCCGGAGGCTTTCAATTTTTTATTAATGTAACATGTTTGTAGTTTTTTCAGAAAGATTTATTTAGAATTTATTGTGATCTGTCAAAAAATGTATTTAGGATTCATTATGATCTGTAGAAAAAATTTTATATCATACAGTTTAATACCATACTTGATACTATTAATATCAATCTTAGTATTTATAATATTTTGTTTGCTGCGCACCAGTCAGAATTCTATTCATAATGAGGTTTATAATTTTTTTACTCATCGACGGGAGATTTCGTATCCCGAATCCAATTCGTGATTTTAGTTGAAAAAAAGTTGTGAACCTCAATGTTAATACTATTTTGTCCATGCACAATGAAGAATTTTGTTCGCCGCACAATGGACAACCAGGACAACATATTTTGTTCACTGCGACATGGACAAAATTCTATTCATAATAAGTCTTCTGATTTTTTTATTTATCGTTGGTAGATTTAGTATACAGGATTTAATTTGTGGTGTTAGTTGAAGAAAAAAAGTTATGAACCTCAGTATTAATAGCATTTTGTCCACTACATAATGAAGGAAATTCTATTCATATTGATGTTTATGATTTTCTCTCTCATCAATGGACGTTTTTGTTTCAATCCTAAAGTGTGTATTCCATTAGACGAACAAATTACTATAATATTATATGAAAATTATATATTTAATTGAAAGTATAAATAATATTATACTATATACATCTTTGTGGATTATTGCGGATGATACTAGCTCCAGAAAAAAGGCTGGTCGTGAAACGCCAAAGCTACATACATGGTTTTTTTTCTTAAAACCAATAAATGATATAGCGGGAATTAAGGTCAGGATTAGGTGAGGACTATCGGTTATGAGGTATATGATTTATTATCATTTATGGTAATTGATAAGAAAACCAAGAATCTCAGATTTCATAGCATTTCGTTTGCTGCGCACTGGTAAACATTTTATCAATAATGAGGTTTATGATTTTTAACTCATCGATGGGAGTTTTCGTATCCACAATATGATTTGTAGAGTTAGGTGAAGAAAAATAATAATGAACCTTAGTATAAATAGCATTTTATTCACTGCACAATGAAGAAAATTCAATCTATATTGAGATTTATGATTCGTTCTCTCATCGATGAATGATTTCGTGTCTAAAATATAATTTTTGCAGTCCATCTGGCTAGCGAAATTATAAACTAAGTATATAAAAATAATATAATTACATGAAATTATGAATAATATTAAATTATATAATCAAATAGAATAATGAATTATGTATAGTTGAAAAACCTAATGGAAACACTTTGCAAAAAGTCGACAAATCACCCCCAAAAACACCAAAAATGGTGTACAAAAATTGGAGACAAGTACATTTACGAAAGTCTCTCTAATTCAGTCTTCTTACAAAAAGTTGTGAATTAAATAGACATGAAACTCACGACACGCATTGCCAAGGACATGTACTTTCCAAATGTAACGTTAACTGCGTAATCATGATTTTTAGGGGTGGAGTCAAAATAAAAAAATTCGAAAAGATCTTGACGGTTAACATTTAAGAAATAGTGAAATCAAGTGAAAATCGTTAACAAAGGGAAATTATCAATGAAAAAAATAATAAAAAAAATAAAAAGTACTTGGCGAGTTTTTGCACTGAGCATACCTGGTTTTCACCTGTTAACCAAAAACCCGTTTTGACTGATCATCCGTTAAAAACGAGCTCGCCAAGTACTTTTTATTTTTTTTATTATTTTTTTCATTGATAATTTCCCTTTGCTAACGATTTTCACTTGATTTCACTATTTCTTAAATGTTTACCGTCAAGATCTTTTCGAATTTTTTTATTTTAACTCCACCCCTAAAAATCATGATTACGCAGTTAACGTTACATTTGGAAAGTACATGTGCTTGGCAATGCGTGTTGTGAGTTTCATGTCTATTTATTTCACAACTTTTTGTAAGAAGACTGAATTAGAGATACTTTCGTAAATGTACTTCTCTCCAATTTTTGTACACCATTTTTGGTGTTTTTGGGGGTTTAATAATGTGAGGAAAACTTCGCTGGTAGGTAAAAAACAGTACGCATGAGCTTTTAAGAATGTGAGTGGAAGAATAAAGGGGAAATTTGAATTATGCGAGGTTTCCGGTCCCGACGAATTGAGTTATCTGAGGTTCCACTGTATTCATTTATTCCTCATAAAACATCAATAACGATTAATTTCACGTCATTTTCTTTTTAAAATTTTGTTGTCCTTTTGACATTAATAAGACATGTGATATTGCAGCGATATAATAAAATTAAGGTATTGTGATATTCGTATTGAAAAAATGTTCAATATCAAAAAAGCTATAAAACCAAAATTTTCTTTGTTTCTGAATGATTCTTATTCGCAAAATATGACTATATAATGTAACGGGATGACCGGGGGCCTGCCACGATCTCGGCACTTCGCCTGAGATCGGTTAGGTGGCGGTGGTCAGTGCGCGCTCTCGCGCTGGCGGGAGCGCCATCGAGCACCGATAAAGGTCCGGTATCGGGGTCTTAATTAACAATCAATTGTTGGAACATTTACCCGCGCCCTGTGATAGCGCAATTCAATGGACTGAAGACTACATATTTTTATTTTATGCAATAATTCAAATGATAAAGTTTCCATTGCACGTAATATTCCTGCAATATTGCATATCCAATACGAGTGATATTGCTGGAATATTATTGATTGCATGCAATATTTCTGCAATATTGCATATTGATTGCATGCAATATTTCTGCAATATTGCATATTGATTGCATGCAATATTTCTGCAATATTGCGGAATATTGTAGCAGTAATTCAATCGGTGGACATGGCAACATTGCTGCAATATTGTGTGCTGTAGGGGTATGAGCTACATTTGTCTATCTGGGCAACGATCCCTATCGCGCTTCCTCCCCACTCCAAACTCAGCTGCCGAGCTGCGGAAATTTGACACAGGGCAACATAACCTCAAATTGATTGATATCGTGTGCGGCCGTGTAAATAAATGATGTTGATGAAGTGTCGACTTCGATTCGGCCAGTGATCCAGGTGGAAGTGGAATGAACTTTTAGAGAGTTCTTTAACGTTTCGATCCTGTTTAGGATCCTCTTCAGAAATTTATTCACGCTATAAATTATAACAAATCGTTGAGAATAATTTGAGTACATTATAATTTCATTAAAAGTAGATAGTTAAATGTTGTGTGAGATAGTTGTGTGGTAATCGTTCTTAAAATATTCGTTTGTAAGTTATGTTTTATGTCAAAGTGACGAACCTCGATTTTTGTCGATTTCTGGTTTCATGTTGCATTTCTTCGATGATCATCTTGATTTGCTGGTGAAAGTCAACGAATAAGGAGAATTGAAAACAATGGAAAAACTGTTTTATCAATTCTATGTGTGAAAGTTTTTCTAATCGATTGATTTCCAGTCGGTTTTTGACGACGGATATTTTCTGCAAATAAGTGATAAAAACGGTGATAGTGTTTATGAATGATATTTTGAAATATAAGTGTGATATTTACCATTGAAATTGAGTGATGATGATATCTTTTGAAATGCATCGTGAGACGAGAAATTTTAATTATGGTTTTACATTTTTTGGAGCGTGATCTTGTGTTCGCGAAAATTTGCGAAGTCTGAGATAAAAAGAGGTGAAGGGATTCTTCTGGCGGTTTAGTCAGTGCCGTGTCTAGTAATTTCTGGTTCATGTGTATAATGTGAATGGTTTGAATGATTATGGAATTATGATGGAGAATAGAGTAATGAATTTTAATGTTAAAAATTAAATATAGATCAAATTGAGTATTTTGATAAATTTGTTTAGTCAAGAAGAGTTTAAATGAGTGTGTCGATGAAGATAGTAAATGTAGTAGTCTTAATAAGTTAAAATAAAGGTCAATAAATAAAATGATTGAATGTGTATACGATTGATAATTGATTTCTTTTGAGTTTATTATATTATTGAATTGTTTATGCAACTTAGTTTGTCAATGTCTGTTCTAAAGTTAATTGAATTAGGGTGTGCTTTGATTCCAATCATTTCTAGGATAAGTCGTTTTTTAAGCCATTCTTCATTGTTTAAAATTTTAACATCATCAAATTTAAAGTTTTGTTTTAGTTCTATGCCGTGTTGTGCTAGAGCAGTATGTTGAGTGTTAATGTGTTTCAGACTGTTTTTGTGTTCATTTATTCTGGTTTGCAGGTATCTCCTTATTCGTTGACTTTCACCAACAAATCAAGATGATCATCGAAGAAATGCAACATGAAACCAGAAATCGACAAAAATCGAGGTTCGTCACTTTGACATAAAGCATAACCTACAAACGAATATTTTAAGAACGATTACCACACAACTATCTCACACAACATTTAACTATCTACTTTTAATGAAATTTTAATGTACTCAAATAATTCTCAACTAATTGTTATAATTTATAGCGTGAATAAATTTCTGAAGAGGATCCTAAACAGGATCGAAACGTTAAAAAACTCAAAAAGTTCATTCCACTTCCACCTGGATCACTGGTCGAATCGAAGCCGACACTTCATCAACTTCAACATAACCTCAACTGTCACATTTTTTCTTCACTTACGTACGATTTATTAAGCGTTACTATTAGTTTAAGTGTAACTAATATACGTGGAGTGGATAAATAATACAAGATAACGATTTTGGTAAAAATGACTGATTAATGCGGCAAGACACGCCTATTTATAGGACTACGTGTTCGAAAATAGTCGTTCTCTCGAAAAAACAGGAATTTTTATTTGTCAGAAAGAACGAAATTTCTGTAGAATATTTGTATGTATATGCATGTATGATGTATATATATGCAACTTTATATAACATTTTCTAGAAAATGTATCTCGCGCGATCCAACAATCGGATACATGTTCAAATTCATGTTAAAATGTTTCGGATACAAATTCTTATAAATCTTCAAAAAAATTGCAAAATATATCGCTGTCAGATTTTGAAATGTATGTCTATAACGCGTAAGTACGAATTTCAGGTTTAATTTCGCGCGCTTGTTCTAGGCATGCTTCAATAATAAAAAAGAAGGCAGTACGCATGCGTTGAAACACGAGAGTGGGAGAATGAGGGGAACGTTAAGTTATGGGAGCGTTTCAGGTCACGAAGCGTTAAGGATGTATGCCCAACATACGCAGTATGGAATTCTCTGTTGAATTTAAATTATGTTTTAGAGTGAACGATGCCACGTCGATAAAAAAAAATTGTTTACCGTATATTTTTTACAAAAATTAATGTTTTCTGTCTCATTAAAACGCGTCTTATTTGTACCGGAAGTGGCATAATCTACAAGACAATGAGAAAATAAAGCATGTTTTAAGGATGTATGCCCAAAATACGCAGTATAGAATTCTCT
Source organism: Alloplasta piceator (assembly GCA_946863875.1). Classification (NCBI taxonomy): domain Eukaryota; kingdom Metazoa; phylum Arthropoda; class Insecta; order Hymenoptera; family Ichneumonidae; genus Alloplasta; species Alloplasta piceator. The sequence goes on from OX333076.1 coordinate 18,148,675, forward strand.
GTTGAATTTAAACTATGTTTTAGAGTGAACGATGCCACGTCGATAAAAAAAAAATAAATTGTTTACCGTATATTTTTTACAAAAATTAATGTTTTCTGTCTCATTAAAACGCGTGTTATTTGTACCGGAAGTAGTATAATCTACAAGAAAATGAGAAAATGAAGCGTGTTTTTAATGGTAAAAAAAAATTTAAAAACTTATTATTAAAAACTTGGGATTTTTTACTACTGAAAGAAAAAAAAACCCCGGTGTTACCGGGGTCTTCGTTGAGTAATCTCAATAAAATGTAATCGTTCACCGGATGTGCAAAAAAACTGCTACTGCAGTCGCCATTTTTAAATGTACGTACTATGGGGATGTAGCAACGTTGGGTAGTAGGTAAACAGAGTGTGCAGTAGTAGTAGAGTAGTCACGGATGTAAGAGCGTGAGAGTGTAGAGCGGCGCTGTTGCCAAATTTTCTTGATAGATAAACGGAATTTTCTGATTGGTTGATAGAACGGCCATTACCTCAAGTACAACATATATGGAATGAAGAACTAATTATTCTTGACGTTAAAAACCGAAACTTTTATTGACCAGTTTTGTTATGTATGATTAGTTATAATTAATATAAAATATATTTATGATTGATATTTGATATAATAATCGGTTTGAAAAAACGAATAGATGTACTGCGGAATTGGCTGGGCATACATCCTGAAGTTGTGGGAACGTCCACTGTAATTGGGACGTTCTTTTTATTGCAAATTTTTGTTTTTAAATATGCTTTCCAAAAAAAAAATACAAAAAAAATGTTAAGATATTTGAATCTAAGGAATTTTTCACTTTTTTTGAGAAAAATCATGGTTTTATAGGAGATCGCCTTTTTTCATTCAAAAAATACTTTGATCAGTTCCGGAAAAATGCCGCCCAACCTGGAGTAGGTCGACATTTCCTTTTATTGTTTTCTAACGATGATTGAAATTTTTTTTTTTCTCAATTGGGCTTATTTTACAAAGTACCACTCTGAAAATCTTTGAGGATTCATGAAGGACCTCGGAATTTAAAAAATTGAGGAGAAATAGAAAATTGAAAGTGGTGATCGTCGATTGTTTTTTTTTTTTTTAGGTGAAAAAAAATAGAAGAAAAAGTCGAGCCACTCCAGGTTGCGCAGCATTTTTTCCGGAATTAATCAAAGTATTTTTTGAGTGAACAAAAAAATTAAAAATGGCGAACTTCGATAAAAAGATGATATTTCTCAAAAGAATGAAAAATTTCATAGATTTTAATATCTTAACATTTTTTTTTATTTTTTTTCGGAAAGTACATTCAAAAATAAAAAAATTTTAAAAAAAATGTCCCAATTAGTCAATTTTTGAAGAAGTTATAGTCATTTAAAAACACAAGCTTTTTCTTTTGGTTTGGATAACAAAATTTGCAAATTTCCTGAAAAATGTTTTTAATTGGGTAGAAAAGGAAAACAAAATTTCAGCCAAATCGAAAGGGGTCGGATTTAAAAGAGGTCGATTTGAAATGGAATACCCCATATACACGGAGAGAATTTTATACGAAAAATTGCTATGTATGCTTAGTAGTCGGGTACCATATTGTCATTAGTAGTAAAATTACTATGGTATGTACATGGTATGTACATAGTAATTTTACTACTAATGACAATATGGTACCCGACTACTAAGCGTACATAGCAATTTTCCGTATAAAATTCTCTCCGTGTAGATTCTATAAAAGTTATTTCGTTCTTCAAATAAAATTGTTTGTTTCCGGATCACATTACTAATTGTAATATCCATAACTATCGAATTTTAATTTTCGAAAATATATTTATCACTATTGCCGTTGGTAAAAAAAATCACGTGACAACGGCAGGGAGGAGGGGTTCAACAAAACCTCATGGATGATCACGGAGGGGGAGGGGGGGTCTAAAATGGATAAAAAATGCATCATGTGATTAATGGACGCCCCCTTATATGATTCAAAATTTAGAATTTTTTGTGTTTTGTTTTTGCATTTACACTACTTTAATATTTTTTAATAATATCTCTAAATATAAAACCACAGTTTGGGCTGATAGTAAGAGAAATAAAGAAATAACCCTTAGTTATTTTCATAAGAGTTCACGCGCTTATGCAGTTTTCTCTGTGACTTCGCGGTAGTCAGTACGTCGAAAAGTTGATGGTTTATATTTTCTATCGGATATTTTGATAAGATTTGCACAAAAGTTATATCTATGGGAAGGTCCATTACTTTTCGAACTTATCCTGCGGGGTCGGATCAGCGATTTGGCTGCTGATTTTTTTCAAGAAAGTAGGTCATAAGAAAAGACGATCCTGAAATTTTCAGCTTAAAATAATGAAATTTTTTGGCGGTAGAAATTTTTGAATTTGAAAAAAAATCGATTTTCCAGTCATTTTCACGATTTTTTTGCACGAACTTCTACGAGGCTTGGGCAATCGAGTAGAACGGCATTTCTCTCCTTTGACCTCCTTTTTTCCATAAAAAAATAGTTTTTTAGGCAAAAGCAAAATCCGGCTAATTGTCGACCTCTCCCTTGAACTTCTATTTTCGCAAAATTTCGCGTAAATTTGAAACACTGTCAGGTCAAGGATTTTCCACGTAGACTAATTTCCGACGGCTCAAATTTTTCGTCTTGGTATATACTATAATTTCCTACACTAATTTTCAGATATTGCAACGTTCTTTTTTACACACGGCCTCGCAAAGTCAACGAAATTCTTAAAAATCGCTGTTTTCAGATAGCCGTAACTTTTTTCTATCAACTTGAAATCGTTTGAAATTTTCAGGGAATATACTTTGTTATATCCTCAAACAACGCTGAAAATTTCAAGTTTGGTTTTGAACTTGTTCACGAGCGGTGAATTTTTTGAATAGTCCAGTTTTCTTTGTAATCTTTCCTGTTTTGTGGCATTATGAATGACTTACTGAATCGCGCGTGTAAAATTGACAATTTTCTCTTAATAAGTGTAATAAAAAAGTATGAACATCTTGCAAATCTATACGTCAAAGTAATGTTATAAAAATTCGACTTAAAGCCCTATAATATCTACCGCTCTATAAAAAAAACACATACTCTACGAGAATAGGATTATTATAGTTATATAATATTTTTATTTATCTTTTACATTATATTTTAGGATTTGAAGTTGTGTATTTGATTATCTTTATCGAACGAAGTGATACAGATTGCTATACTCTTATCGTCAATGGGCTTATAGCAATGGTATAATCTCGTGTCCTTGATGGTCTTGACGCTGTAAAATCGTTTTTTTTTTAATGTCTTTGACTTCGTTGGACATCTGCAGCGTTGGACAGCGTTAAGGCTATCAAGGACACAAAATTGAACCATTGCTATAAGCCCATTGACGACAAGAGTATTGCGATAAGTATCACTTCGTTCAATAAAGATAATCAAATACACAAATATAAATCCTAAAATGTAATGTAAAAGATAAATAAAAATATCATATAACTATAATAACCCTATTCTCGTAGAGTATGTGTTTTTCTTACATAGCGGTAGATATTAGAGGGCTCGAAGTCGAATTTTTATAACATTACTTAGATATATAATTTTGCAAGATTTTCATACTTTTTCATTACTTATTAAGAGAAAAGTGTAAATTTTACACGCGCGATTCAGTAAGTCATTGATAATGCCACAAAACAGGAAAGATTACAAGGAAAACTGGACCATTTAAAAAATGCACCACTCGTAAACCAGTTCAAAACCAAGCTTGAAATTTTCAGCGTTGTTTGGGGATATAATAAAGTATATTCCCCGAAAATTGCAAGCGATTTCGAGTTGATAGAAAAAAGTTACGACTATCTGAAAACAGCGATTTTTCAGAATTTCATTGGCTTTGCGAGGCCGTGTATAAAAAAGAACGTTGCAATATCTAAAAATTAGTGTAGGTAATTATAGTATATACCAAGACAAAAAATTTGGGCCGCCGTAAATTAGTCTAAGTGGAAAATCCTTGACCTGACAGCGTTTTAAATTTACGCAAAATTTTGCGAAAATAGAAGTTCAAGGAAGGGGTCCGCAATTAACCAGATTTTGCTTTTGCCTAAAAAACTATTTTCTTTATTGAAAATAAGAGGTCAAAGAAGGGAAATGCCGTTCTACTCGATTGCCCAAGCCTCGTTCAAGTTCGTGCAAAAAAATCGTGAAAATGACTGAAAAATCAATTTTTTTTCAAATTAAAAAATTTCTACCGCCAACAAATTTTATTATTTGAAGCTGAAAATTTCAGGATCGTTTTTTCTCATGACCTAATTTCTTGAAAAAAATCAGCAGCCAAATCGCTGGTCCGACCCCGCAGGATAAGTTCGAAAAGTAATGGATCTTCCCCTATATAAATTTATATTTATATCTGAAACAAAAAAGCTGGCTACTATCAGGAAATCATTCAAGAACTTCTTTTTGCTCATAAAGCTTAGAAATCCAACATGGCTCTCAAAATTAATTTTTTGGACTCGCACTTAGATTTCTTCCCCAAAAAATCTTCCCAGTGGACACAGTAATGTTGCAGCAATGTAACGGCAATGTTACCGTTTGTAACATGTAACATTACATGGACGTTACATGTAAGTTACATGTAAGTTACAATTTCCTACTCAGCAATGTAACATTGTTACATAACAGTTATGTAACAGTTACGTAACAGTTATGTAACAGTTACGTAACAGTTATGTAACAGTTATGTAACAGTTATGTAACAGTTATGTAACAGTTACGTAACAGTTATGTAATTGTGTTACGTTACTGTAAGTAGAATTAGTTGTTGTTAAACATGTTATAAAAAATATATAGCTCTCGCAAAATAATTTAATATGCATAGTTTACCGGCCCGAAAAAGATTCATAGAAAAAAAAAATCTGCACGAATTGTCTGATCTAACTTTTCTCAGAGACTGGGAATCGAACCCTCGACCCTACCTACCATCCTACCTATCTACCTAACACGCTACCGATTACGCTACCGACTACTTATGAATTCTCTCTACTTGTATAGTATATGAATGCTGGAGTGCCGAACAAATAATAGTAGTATAATAATGGTAGTAAAATAATAATAATAATAATAATAATAATAATAATAATAATAATAATAGTATATGCGTTTGAATTAGCAATAAACCATGAAAGTTCGTTTTTTTATTTGCGAATTCCAATCCCCTGACCCCTCATAAGTTATGTAAACTTTATTCCAGAATACCTGTACCCTCATAACTTACGTTACCCTTCATAACTTAATTTCAGAGCTTCTAACCTCTCATAAATTATGTAAGCCCTCAAAACATGTTTGAAGGAGCTGTGACCTCTCATAAGTTAAGTGACCTCTCATAACTTAATTTCGCGACCCCTGACCCCTCGTAGTAAAAATGTTTACAGTGTGTAACTTCTATGGTATATTGCCGCAATAGAACATATGTTACATTACTGTAATGTAACAAGGTTATATAGTAGTTATGTAACCTACATGTAACAAATGTTACATAACATGTTACTTGCACGTTATATAACAGCAACGTTACATAGGAATAACATTGTAACATTACATGTAACTTCCATGTTATATTGCCGCAATATAACATTTGCTACGTTACTGTAATGTAACAAATTTATATTGCCGCAATATAACATATGTTACATTGCTGTAATGTAACAAAGTTATATTGCAGTTATGTAACCTACATGTAACAAATGTTACATAACATTGTTACTTGCATGTTATATAACAGCAAAGTTACATAGGGATAACATTGTAACATTACATGTAACTTCCATGTTACATTGCGGCAACATAACGTGTTCACTGGGTTAGTACCGTATCAGATGAACCATAGGCGTATACAAGGGGGGGGTCAGGGGGACATGAACCCGCCCCCCCCCCCGAGAGTTATCGACTTACACTAGATATTATTGGATATTTGAAACTTCAACTCAAGAAATAAATAATAATCCTAATTCGAAGTATTTTTTTTGTTAAAGACCATATATTGAGAGTAGTATTTATTTTCTTAAAGTACCATGTATTGAGAGTATTGTATAGAAATTTGTTCAAAAAATCTTTAAGACTAAAAGAGTTACAATTTTTTAAGTAACAAACCGGATTTTTGAAAGTCTTCTTTTCATGATTTTTTCTCCGTGTAAATTTAAAAAAAAAACATAATTGTTCCATGTATTGAAATGTTCAAAGATGATTCCTAAATATTTTTTAAGTCAATCGGATTGGTACTTTTTCGACAACCATCCAAAAATCGGTCGGGTCAAATTGACTCAGTGTGACTAGTTCGGAATTATTTTGAGGTGTGACCAGCGAGAGTTACAAAATTTGACGGCGCGTAGATTTAATTTAAGAGCGGGTTGTTCCAACCTCTAGTAAGCATTGCCCGGCGGGTATCCTATGGCTCATATACAGGATACCTGACGGGTTACGTTGCGTTACCTAGAGGTTGGAACATTTTACGGTAATAATGCAGTGACCGGACTTGATTATTCCGAGTAAAATTGATCCGGAAAAAATGACTGGATACTTGCACTACTACAAAAAGACATGGAGAATAATATTTTTTTAAACATCACTTGAAAGGAAATATTTTTGGTAAATAATTATTTAACAAAGTTTGAGTACAAAATACAAAAATTAGACCGTTCTCAATTTAATTTAAAGGAATTTACTACGGGAATGGATAATCTCGTTGCAGAGTTTCTGCCGTTTTTTTGGGTTGGATAAAAAAATGTCGCATCAGAGTTTTGCTACAGGCTGTATGAAGTCATTATTGCTGAAGATGTTTTGATTGCGGTCACTGTGTCTAAGGTTATTTTGTCTGCAGTAATTTTGTCCAGAGTTCTTTTTTCCGGAATAATTTTGACTGGTGTTGGAACTTAGTCAGGGGTGAAGAAACCGGGCATTATTTTGTCTGAAATAAAGAAGTGCGGTAACCGTATGTGTAAGACAGAAACACTATGATACTCGAATCCAGTCGAGGAAGGTTTCCGAACGGAGTCCTGGGTAACGTTAGCCGCCAGATATCCTGTATATAAGCCATAGGATACCCGCCGGGTATCGATTTTTTAACGACCATGTGCGTGACCGCCAAAAAAATTTCTTATCGAGTAAAGCCTTATAAACAAAATAGTTGAGAATTAGAAATTGTGAGGCTAACTTCACACTCTAAATTGATTGACATAATCAAAGAGCTACACAAAATTATGTATTATCTACTGAAGGATCACTTCACTCACCCACGCGATGAAAAAATGTTTTTAAGATAGGTTTTCAAAATTAAGAACAGCAAGAATATATTGTATTTATTAAGCGTCGCCCTAGCTTGACTCAAATGGCCCAAAGCTGGCAAATGGAAAGCTTGCACTGAATATTGACAAGTATAGTAGAATTGTATCTTCCTACATGTATGTAGGAAGCTCGGTGTTTTTGAGTAGATAATGTCATAATATTTGTGTTCAAATCATACCAGAAATTCATATTTACTATCGATTCATTTTTCCATGTTACAAAAATAGTCTTCGTGTATTAAGCGCTTCGTTGCCCTACCAGGACGAACGACAGTAACCAACGTCGTTTGTCTTTCATTCCGACAGTAAAATGATGAACTCCGACGGTTGGACCGTCGGGTACCGTCATTTCACAAGACAAACGACTGTCGGTTACTGTCGTTCGTCCTGGTAGGGTGCACTAAAGAAATGTCGCATGCAGAGTTTTGCTACAGGCTGTATGAAGTAATGATTGCTGATGATGTTTTGGTTGCGGTTACTGTGTCCAAAGTTATTTTGTATGCAGTATAAATTTTGTCCAGACTTCTTTTTCCGGAATAATTTTGACTGGAGTCGGAACTTAATCAGGGGTGAAGAAACCGGGCATTATTTTGTCTGAAGTAAATAAGTGCGGTAACCGTATGTGTGAGACAGAAACACTATGATACTCAAATCCCCTCGAGTAAGTTTCCTGAACGGAGTCCTGTGTAACGTTACCCGCCGGATATCTTGTATATAAGCCATAGGATACCCGCCGGGTAACGCTTACCAGAGGTTGAAGTAACCCGCTGTTAATTAAATTAAATCTACGCTCCAACAATTTTTTTAACGACTATGTACGTGACCGCCAAAAAATTTCCTATTGATTAACGCCTTATAGAAACAAAATAGTTGAGAAATAGAAAGTGTGAGGCTAACTTCACACTCTAAATTGATTTACTTTTTCTAAAAAAAACGATTGACCGACAAATTTTCTAATTAGTTCGCCAATTACCGGAAAATTACCGCCAATATATTAGAAAAAGTTAAAATCGCAATGTCAACTTAACGCCAGCGCACGAGATGCCACTCTAACGTGGTTACCAAAGCCAACCACAAAGACAAGAGGAAGGAGAGGAAGAAGAGGTGCGCGTGGGGTTGTTACTTTTTTTCGTTGAGGGAAAACATGTAAAAACATTTAAACTGGAACTAGTACTTCAAACTTTCGCATCTTTCTTAATAAATTCCTGAGTTTCGGAGATTTGGTTGGGTTGACCCCCTCCAAGAAGTGAAGCTGTATACGCCCCTGAGATGAACACGATAAAAGGTATCACCAGGACATATTGCATATAGAAAGACTCTACAATGGAAAATGGTCAGAAGGAATGCTTGTCGACTTTAGTTGGTCGATTCGCCGTGAAACTCCAACTGATAATATAAAACAAGAGAAAGCTGCAAAGTAGCTAAAATTACTGATAGATTTACTGACAATTTGACTGTTTAAACTTTTAAACTTTATAACTTTTTTAAATTAATGCTGCTATCATAAGTATTTGATTATAATTTGTAAGCAAAAATAGCGTTATATTATAAAAAAATACATGAAATGTGTATGTGATATTTTTTCTTGTTATATTTCCATTCAAGAGCATCAAATATAATATTATCATGCATGAAAATTATTTTAAAAAACGAATTTTTGCTGACCAGCGTAATTATTGCGATATTTCAGTGACCTCGTATTACTTAATGTGTGTCGTTTCATTGAAAAGCTCGGATGGGACAAAGGGAAGGGGTTGTAAATCGTTCGTGATGAAGGTAATGGGCAGGGGGATGTAGGAGAATAGAGGATACGGTAGATTGCCGAAGGAGACAGAGGGCATCGAAACGATTATCGGACAATAGTTTGTTAATGATAATTCAACCTCGTGTATTGTTTCCCGAGAAGTGTGGATTCAGCTTCAATCGCTTTTCAGATTAGCCATCCTTTCTCCTGTCTCTCTCTCTTTTTCTCTCCCTCTCTCTCTCTCTCTCTCTCTCTCTCTCTCTCTCTCTCTCTCTCTCTTGCATCTGCAACGATATTCGATACATATATATCCGTAACGTAAATATTTAATTTATTAGGCACGATCAATCAATCACGTATTTCTCGTTTATAAAGCTCGCGTCGGTGTACTAACGCATTTTCCACAATAATCACTACGAATATTATATATACATATGTCTTGTGCATTATTTACATTTAAAAAACATAAATACCGTGCCTATGTCTCTCTCTCTCGCTCTCGCTCTCTCTCTCACGCACGCACGCACGCACACACACACACACACACACACACACACGTACGCGCACGCACGCGCACACACACACACACACACGTTTTTTCTTTTTTTTCGTTTTTTTTTCTTTTCGTTCTCGCGTAGTAAGAAATTTCAAGCTTACAAAACATGATCGTACGAGCGTTAGAAAATAAAATAATGTCAAGTTCATGATAAGAGTATTCATTTTTTCTTCATCATCCGATTGTCAGCCATTTGTCGGTTATTTTTTCAATTTGTTTCGTCAGAATTGGATTTCTGATTCGTATCTTGACTTCTAATTTTCCACCGAGTGCCTTTCTTCCGTCCATGAGGGGAAAAGAATCGTGGAGAATGCACTGAGTCTCCAGTGGCTGAAGCTTCACCGTCACAGTACCCACGAGACTGTCGCTCCTGAAGAATCCTCTGTAATATTGTATTAATAATTGTTGTGTTTTCAGCGACATATTCATTCGCAATTTTGCTTAGCTTGGACTACTCAGCGAGCTCTCGTTACAGTTTGCTCGTGTAACGCATTCTAATTTGTGAGAAACAATTTCCAATGATAAGAAATATAGGAGAAAAATGTATATGAGGAAAAACGCGTGACTTTTTCATCACGTAAACCTGACCATTTTTTACTTGGCCGAAACTTTGCTTATTTTATCGTCTGATCCCACAAACAACTTTCAAATTTTATCAGATTTTTTGGAGCCACCATGGCGGAATACAAGACCATAGGATATTTTCGACTTTTGAAAATATTCAATTTTAAATCGGCAATATCTCTGTAGCGGTTAATCGTATCGAAAAGTATCTAACGGGTTTTTTTCGTTTTGAGTCCATCTTTAAATAAAAAAAATATTTTTCAAGCAAATTTAAGCAGCCAAAATAAATTTCCAAAATTATAATCACGATACCCAAAAACTCCCCCCTTCGAATTTTAAACAAAAATTCTTTAAAAAACTAGAATTCATTACCACCATTTTCCAAAAAAAAACGATGGGACTTCTGGCGGTCCACGAGATGTTGATTTTTTAGTATTTCATTTATTTGTTGTTCATCAATTTCTGTCTATTTTTAATTAATTTGAGTTTCAAATAGTGTTAAAAAAATCGTAAAAAAGAATCATGTAAAAAAATTAATACGTTCACATGCTTTGGTAGAATATTTTACGCGTATTTTCAATTTTATACTTGTATAAGAGTGATGATTCCACGTCAAACCAGCAGGTCAAAAAAATCGATGTCTCCGATCATACTCTCGATATTTTCCTGTGTTCTCAGAGATCAGAGAACTTTAGATCTAAAGTTCCATAAAAAGCAGTTATTCGTAAATGTTATCATCATTTGATGGAGATGCATCTCAAGGAATTGTAAATAAATTTTTTTATAATTTTTTGAAAGAATGACTATCGATTTTATTGACGAAATTCTCAGAAAAGTTAAAGTCAAAACCTGAATGTCCCAAAATAGCTGAAACAAATTTCTTAAAGATGAAATTGATCAATAATTCCAAATCTATTGGTCAGAACTAGTTCAAACTCCTCAGAAATATAGATTTTTTGTCGTAAAAATTTAATATGATTTTTTCAGATTAAAAAAAAATGAGGTTTTTCAGTTATTCTTGATTTTAGATTTTCGATCTAAAGTTGCAGGAAAAGCAATTATTCGTAAATATTATCATCATTTGATGGAGATGGGTCTCAAAGAATTCTAAATAAATCGTTTTCTAATTTTTGGAAACAATGAATATCGATTTTATTACCGAAATTCTTAGGAAACCTAAAGTCAAAACCTGAATGTCCCAAAATAGCTGAAACTGATTTCTAAATGATGAAATTGATCAATGATTCAAATCTATTGGTCAGAAGTTTAAACTTCACGGAAATATAGATTTTTTTATAGTAAAAATTTAATATGGTTTTTCAGATTTTTTTAAAATGAGATTTTTCAGTTATTATTGATTTTCGAAAAAACGTAGTTTTACGATTGTGGCGTCATAAATGCACCAAATGAGGTTAATTTGGGCTCATTTTGAAAGGTTTTGAATACAGTTTCGATTTCTCGAAGTGAAATTCTCGAATTCCAAAATCCGGCGGAGTTATACACAAAAGCAAAAAAGTTGTTTTTCGAGTCGTTAATAGTACGCATTTTTCCAAAAATCATATCTCGTACAAATAATTTTATTTTGGGCTAGCGATTTAACAGCAATGTTTTCTCATGATAAAGAACACAGGAAAATATTGAGAGTATGATCGGAGACATCGATTTTTTTGACCTGCTGATTTGACGTGGAATCACTCATAAGACACTCACTTATTTTTTTTTCAATTTCAATTTCTGGTTTAAGTATTTTATACTCGTATTTGATTCTCATTTTTTTTCTTAGATATTCAATGTTTAAATTATGTTATGTATCTCGCTTTCGACGAAAATCGACTATCTTTCAGCAATAACTTTGTCGTTGTGAAGCAAAATTAGGCAGTGATACTTCTGAGTATTTTTTATTGATTGTGTTATTTTGAATCATCCATTCATTAAAAATGCCTTCGATCGTTCTTAATTAGTCTTCTCACGGTAAACAATTTCAATCGACGGTATATTTTTGAAGCCCATTCGTAGAGGTCTCTGTACGACGGTATAAGATTTTTGACAAATTTTTTACTAGATCCTTCACGGAGTCGTTTATCACTTTAAAAGTTTCGTAAACAGCAATGGCGTCATTGCTATTATTTTTTTACACTGTTCGAAGCTCAAATTAGTTAACAAATAGACAGAAAATAATGAATAACAAGTAAATTCAATACTAAAAAATCAATATCTCACGAACTACCAGAGGTCCCATCGTTTTTTTCGGAAAATGTTGGTAATGAATTCTAGTACTTTTTAAGAATTTTTGTTTAAAATTCGAAGGGGGAAGTTTTTGGGTATCGTGATCTTAATTTTTGAAAATTATTTCAACTGCTGAAATTGCTTTAAAAAAATTGGACAATTTTTTTATTTGAAGATGAACTCAAAACGAAAAAAAATCCGTATATACTTTTCGATACGATTAACCGCTACAGAGATATCGTCAATTGAAAATTAAATATTTTCAAAAGTCGAAAATATTCTATGGTTTTATATTCTGCCATGGTGAGTCCAAAAAATCTAATAAAATTTGAGAGTTGTTTCTGGGATCAGACGATGAAATAAGCGAAGTTTCGGCAAAATCAATAATAGTTAGGTTTACGTGATGAAAAAGTCACGCGTTTTTCCCTATATATGAAAATTAAAATTTTAGTCACACTGTGCACGAAGAATTAAAATAAAAACTCGATATATCTTCCCCCGTCCGTCTCGATGATCACTTATCAACAAGAAAAAAATGCCTTGGAATTAAATCTAGCCATTTATACTTGGGCGCTTAATTAATCTCCAAGAAGCATTAGAGGCTTTTTTTGAGACAATCAGGAGTTTTTTTTGTTTTAATCAAATTTAATAGCTCATTCGAGTTTTTTTTCCGTACCTTGGGTGAGTGCAACACAGGATGGGGTTCGTCGAGCATCTGTAAGCAACGTACCAAGTCTATTGGCTATGAAAATCTAGGAAGAATTCTTAAAAAGTGTAAATCTAATCGGGAGGGGGATTCTGTACGAATTGGAAAAAAATTAACGAAGCTTCATCGAGACAAAGGCAAACAGTGATGAAATGATTAAACTAAATAATGGTTATCGATTAATGAGGAATATAGCAAATCAAAATTTTGACTTTTAGTTAACGCATTATAAATCGCAATTACCCCTTTGACCAAATTAGACACTTTAGAGCGTGTCTCTTGAAAGCTCGTTGACACTGTCTCGATGAACGATCAACCGCGTTATTTAGCGTAAAAGTCGCCTCGTATTCCGGATTGCTCGTGTCCCGTATAGTCGATGTTCTATCACATTGTGGACTGTCCGTCGGATATGGATATTCAAACATCACGTAAGTGTCGACGACCTTCGGATAATTAACTCCCCGAATTATCGATATCTCGGCATCGCCGTCTCCCAGATCGGTGCAACTCCTGAAAAAATGCGTTTTCAAATTAGAAGGAACAAAAATGTACACTGCGACCTCGATCCTCGGGATTGTGCGGGACCGGCTCATGCAAGAAGTGGGGTTGCGCACATTGCACAGAACCGTCTCTGCGCCGCTGGTGGCTGACGGCGGCCTGACGCGATTGGCTTGGCGCTTCTCCCACTACGGTGCAATTGCAAAGATCGAGGCCCCGCAGATCGAGGTCACAGTGTACGCATATTTGAAAAAGTATTTTGAAGCTTATTAAGTAAAAAATATGAAAGGATGTCTATTAAATATTTTTAATTAAACGTTTAATTATATTCGAAGAAATATTACACTTTTTTTTCAATATCGACAAATGTTTTATGGGATCATATGAACCACCTATGAAATCTATGTCACCTCTTTGTCTACTTGATAGCTTTACCAAAAGATATCAAATTGGCAAAATTAAAGAATCATCTTGTGTAATAATGCACTATTTATAGTTCGATAAGACGGGATTCTTTTATTTTTTTAAATAGAAATTTAACCATGTTCTAAACTCGAGCATGCAATTTTCAAACAAAAAATGTATAACCAATTTTTTATAGAAAATTGTTTAAGCAACAAATAAAAAAGGCCCTAATGTATGAAGGGAACAATTATCAGAATTTAAAAAAAGAAAATTTCAAAATATTTAAAATTACCTGAGTAATCGTGCAGACAGTGTCTTGAAATCAAAAATCAAAATTTTGAAAATTCTAGGAGTATGTAAGCCCTTAATTCTACCGCAACCCTAGCGGATCGGTGCAACCGTCGCATCACGGTTGCAATTCGGTGATTGGTTGTGTATTGGTTTTAATAAAAATACGAAACCCTAAAACAACCGAGAAATCACCACAAAAGGTCCGTTTGAAAGAAAAAGCAACCGCGAAACGACCGTATTGAAACCGATCCAATGGACTGGAATCGATTCGATGAGAGTTACAAATGGGTTCTGGAACGAACCGGAAAGCAACTATCCGCAAACTGTATGCAACCACATTAGTTCCGAGGCTCGCCGCGAGATGTCGCAGTACCGCGAATGCTCAGTTCCGTACGGAATATGCGAAGAGTATGCTTATCCAGACGAGCGTGTAGAAAGATTTTTTCTCCATGTCCCCATGAAATGAAATCGACCTTCATTTCATGGTCAAACGAATGTAATGGGTTTTTTTCGGTTTTTTATCGGTCCCGTTTCGGTTTTCTTCCGGACCGGAAGTTCCGGAGTTCCGATTCATTTCGAGTTATATACTGTGGTTGTTTTTCGGTTGTATTGATCAAACTACAACGTTCTACGAACAATCATTTGGTTACTACAGTGGTTCTTTTTTTTGTTCCTTTTAGGACGTGAGGTTATAAAGAGGTTCGTTTTTGTTTCAAGCGGACCGGTTCTTTTCAGGTTACTTATGGTTGCATCGATACGCTAGGGAAGCTACTTACTCATAAAGGATTGGCTAATGCAAAAAAAAATGATGAAGCGATGTCAGAAGGTCGGATTTTTTCTTATCGGAAAAACATTGATTTACTCACTGCACTATAGCGTAAGTTTTAATCTCGTAGTGATGTTGAGGCGGTGGCAGGCCATCGCGTTTTCTCACTCTCAGCATATCAAGATCGTGAGTGTAACCAAGAGCAAGACGCTCCCATCTGTTGTAACCGGGCACATCGCCCAACGCCTTGGAATGATCTCTCGTCGTCATGCACCACTGCAAAAAAAAGATTCTAGTCTTAGAGTTTTACTCCAGCCCATTATCCAAAAGTGAGTTCGTTATCATTGTTTTTACCTTTGCCTGTTTGATCAACTGCTTCTCCATATTTTCGTAAATCTGTTGATCCGTACCGCTCGCTTCGTCGAGACACTCGATCGACGATTCGAGAGTAAAATTATCATCGGATTTTGCATTGACGAGATTTCTCTCGTTTAATTGGGTTTTCGCATTTGGCGATAGCGGTATCGAGCTCAGATCGACCGGTAAACCGCAGCGACTCGCTTCTATCAATGGCGTCAATCCCTTAGCTTGACGCAAATAATCCCTTGCCAGATCCAGATCACCATCCTTCTTTGCAATGAGAGCCGCTTGTTTGAATTCCGCCTGTCGCTGTTGCAGAAACAACGCTTGTTTTTCCGCTCTCGTTGCCGCCCCACCGATTTTCTTGTTTCCTATTCGGGACGGAAAAAAAGATAGCGTTTATTGGGATCATCCCGTACACGGTATAAATATCGTGATATACTGCAATACGGTCTACCGTATAATAACATACCCAGTGTAATTATACCGTGAGACACGATATGCACGTCACGTGAACCAATTTATTGTTCGGCTATGGCGTGAAACCGTGCACGATATTGTAGCTCACGTGGCGGATTTTGTTGCAAGCCTAGGCTGTAAAACCGTGCACGGTATTTTCGAACGAGCAGCAGCAGGGCTTATTGCTTGGCTATACCGTGTACGGTGCATAATCATAGGCTGATTTGGGGAATATTGTGTACAATATGTCACGGTATGTACGGTAATATGGGTAATATGTATACGCAGTCCCAGCTGCGATATCCCGTGTACGGTACATCATTGCACAGTAAACTCTACTCAAGGAAATACCGTGATGCCATGTACGGCACCCCTATTATACGTTGGAAGATCGGTATATCGTATAACTGTGTACGACAACGAAAATCGGGGGAAACACCACTTTCTGTGATTTTTGGGTCAAAATTCCATGATATATCAGCCATTATGAGATTTTTTTAAACCCAAAACCCCACACGTTTCTAATTCTATGTGTGACCATATAAGCTAAAACTATAGCCTCTAAGTAGCTCAAAGTCCTCACGAAAGATAACAGGACAACATTTTTCCGAGCAAAATCTCCCCGGACATAATTTCTGCGAGATAAAAAGTCCTACTTAAATAAATATATACAGAAATAGAAATTTTGTGATGTTTTAACGTTTGAGAATGCCGTAAGCTAGATTCTAACTTACGGTAGATTTTGTCTGGGAAGAATTTGTGTGAGAAATTATATCAGAGGAGATTTTACTTGGAGAAATTTAATCCTGCCACCGTGTCAAAGTCGTGTTTACTCCGATTTTCTTCGTATCGTATCCAGCTAATGCGCTGTGTACATTTGCACGGTGTACCGATCTCCCATCGTATTATAATAGGCCCCATATGTGGCATCACGGTATATTCGTAAGTAGAGTTTACCGTGAGATGATACCATGCAGACCATGACATTTTATACGATATCCTTCAAAAGGGTTCGCGAACCGTACACGGTATAGCTACGCCATAAAGCCCTGCTGCGTGTCTGAGAATACCGCGCACGGTTTTACGGCATAACTATGCGATAAAATTTGCCACGTGACCCGAAATACTAGCCACGGTTTCACGGTATAATTACACTGGGTACGTAATTATACCGTAGACTATATCAAGGTATATCACGGTAGTCATACCGCACATCGGATGGTCCTAATAGACACTACAACAAAAAATATTTTGACAATTAGAATTTGGTCAGTGATTCTTTGTTATTTTTCTTCATTGATTATATTTTCAAAAATTGCAACCGATAGCTGCACAATTAGAAATTTCATTTTCATTTGATTTTTTACCAGTGATGTACTCAGAAAAAAAAAAAATATATCAAAAAAAAATACCCTGATATGTCCTGGGAGGAGGCAGTGGTGCTTTTCTCTGAGGTACGGCGGGTGTTTCTTGATCCTGTGGTTCAGATTCGGGGATCGGTTTATTTGTCGTTTTCTCGCTCGACGGAGCTGGTGCAGTTTGTTCCGGTGGTTTCACCATTATCGGTGGTAAACCCGGTGGTGTTGGCAATTCTTCGTAAGCAACGGGTTTTCCATGCGCGTGTAATTTAATAGCATCCTCAAATTGTTTGCATATACGCCCGTACCTTCGTGCTTTCGAGGAATTGCCCTCTTCCTCGGCGGCTGTCTTTGAACGACGATAAATTTCCAAACGTTCCTTGAGAGCGCTCGCGACTGCGTCTCCGGTTATAACAGCCGATGAAGACGCCTCGGCTTTCGATGAAACAACGAAAGATCACGAATCTTCAAATTTTACGGTGAAACAAGTTCACAAGAGAAATTCAATAGCCTTACCATTTTTCGCGGGATCGCTTGGAGCGTCACGCTGAATCTCGCTCTCCTCTTTCTCTCCATCATCGGTCGATGTTTTCGCGCTATCGGAAAATTGTGGCAGCTGAGGAGGAGGCGGCATATCGGCGAGATCGATCGGCTCACCGGCCTCAACAGCGGCGATCACAATGTCAAATTGTTTCGCTATTTTTACATGACTCATCGCCTCAACGAGATTTCCAGATTTTTTAAATATCAACGCGGCAACTTTGTACTCATGCTGCCGTTTTTTCAGCGCTTCCAGTGACTCATGATCAATGTTCGACGATTTTGCAGTGTCGGACTCAGGATTTTTCGGTTCAGCGGCTGGCACATCCACCGGAGTCGATAGTAAATCGACAAGTGGCTGTTCATCACTTTCGGGATTCGAGAGTTCACCTTGTGGTGGGGTTTCGAGTTTTTTCTCACCGGTGGCCGATGGTGGCAAAATCGGCGGAATGTCGGCTTGATCTATAGTTCTTCCCATCTTCGCACTGGCCAACAATTCTTCCAGAGTCTTCGCCCCACGTCCAAAACGCCTCGATTTACCGGATTGATTGGCGCTCTTTGCCCTTTCCTCTGCCAACTTGTACGTTCTCAGACGTTCTTCCAACAATTTTATCGTATCATCGTCGCTATGATTTTCGAGTGCGCCGATGGCGTTCGGCTCCTCTTGTTCCACAGACTCAGGTGGAGAGACTTTGTCACCCGTGATTTCTTTCAGCTCACTCTGACAAACGATAGATGCAACTTGGAGTTTTGATTTACAGTTTTATCACCATTAATTTTCAAGGATACAAGAGCAGATTCTCTGAATATGATCGATATACTTCTCAAAAGCAAACTGACGCAAATGATAATGAAAATGGATTTAGAAATGTATGTTTGGTTGAGCAGCACAAAATATCGTATTGAATTATACAATGTTTTTTTTTTTGTTAGTTTAGGAAACGAAGTGGCTATTCGCCCAAATCCGTGTATACACGGTACCATGCATGCACACGGGAAATCTGTGTGCTGCAAATTTTGTTTGTACATACAGGACCATTTGGAAACGTGGAAAAACGCCCGTTGTTTCTAAGAAGTCTCTTGGAAGAATTTCATTGCAAAATTTCTTTAGTATAAAAAAAAAGAAATTGAATTTAGCTACTAGAATAGATATCCCAGTTGCAGAGTTTCTGTCGTTTTTTAGGTTTGATAAAAAAAAATGAAATTGAATTTAGCTACTAGAATAGATATCCATGGTGCAGAGTTTCTGTCGTTTTTTTGGGTTTGATAAAAATAAGTAATAGAAAGTTTATATTTTCTTTTTTTTTAACTCAAAAAAACGACAGAAAGTTGGCAAGTTCCGTGTGTTCATGGTAATGGTACCATGAACACACGGGCATGAATTCAGGTGAATAGCAACGGTCTATAGAAAATGGGGACATCTTCTTGAAATGTTACCAGTAGATCAGGATCATCGTCATCTCCGGATAGTTCCGCGTCAGGGTCTATGTCCTTCATGCTTTCATTAATCATTGCATCTAATTTGGCAGCTGGTATGGGCGGTGCTGGGATGAAATTACGAGATTGTCAATAACAACAAATGAAGATATATTCTCAACAATGTAAAACATAAAATTAAACCTTTTCGCCTCTGCTGACGAGGTATGTCATCGCTACTTGTCAGCTGTACCAATTCAGCCTCCAAATCATCGTTGTTATCGTCATCCATCGAATAACCAGCACCAACATCTTCGAGCTTCTCGGGTACTTGGAATATTCCAAACTGAACGATTTTCGATGTTAATTATTTCATTAAGACAACTGTCACGAGTTCACCAAGCGAGGATTCGTGGGTGAGGCGGAACTTTGATTATGCTATAAAATACCTGCTCGAGACTCGCGGGATCTCTAGGACGTCGTTTCACTTCCTTCTTTTTACTGAACATCGTTCGACTCTTCGTTTTCTCACGCTCTAGACTATAGTATAATATAAATTAAGAATCACAACTCGATACCGGACGAATTGTTTTCAAAAAGTTTAGGGGAACACCAAATTTCGCAAAGTGTTGTTGAGGCCGTACAGTGCTCTGAAGTTGCAGTGCTGAGTCACGACTGAAGCACGGTCGTACATACAGGTCTTGCAACGAAGCCAAATTTTGGTGGTGGGGGAACGTCGCCTTAGTGTCCACGAATTAGTGCGTGGTGACGCCACAGCGAGTCGCTAGTGTAGGGGTATTTTATGTGAAACATAACCTCACACCTTAAATCTGCGGCAACGGTGAACGGCTTGCGTGCATGATATTTTCGATTTTTGTGAGTTTTGTGGTTTTGTGTGATAAGAAATAATAATTATTAATGGTAATTGCTGTATTCCTATCTTTTATTTGTTTGGAAGGATTTATGCATATTTTCATATGAGAAAATAGGTTACGATTTCATGCGCAGGGCGCTTGCTCAGTACAGTGTGGCGCGCGCATCCGCAATTGTACCTGGTCCTTTCTCGTAAACGACTGGTCACCCAGCGTTTCGTATATATAACAGTTCCAAGCTTCCAGACTCTACCACCACCGGCGCGTCTGGGGCAGGGTACAGTTGCATAGCCCTACTGATGAGTCTGCACTGTACCCGAGACGAAACGCTAAGAGGATCCTCCTCTATATTTTTCGCTAGAAGAATATCTAGAGGGATCTTCTTTACCAACCTCCTTCCTTCCTGACCGACTTACGAGAACTGGACCAACGAACATACGTTCATGTACGCTTCAACTCAAACGCGCAACGCGCTTAACGTACGAGACCGACTAGGATCTCCACACAGGACCCCGCTAGTAGCGCAGCCCTTGCGGCGAGAAGTCGAGGTAAAAAGTGGACGCTAAGGCGACGTTCCCCCACCACTGTCGTTGCAAGACCTGTATGTACGACCGTGGACTGAAGCCTGGTTTAAAGCCTGGCAACAAAGATAGAGTCCCATAGAAGCGTAAAGCCTGTAGGGAGTTTGAAGCCAAAAAAGTTGGGGTGCTCGGACGAGCTATCACCCCAGTGGTAAGATGTCACCAGCGTCGCACTGTGCTTGTGTGCGCTCACATACAGTACGTACATGCTACGTATTCGTCTGTGATCACCCCAACTTACGGAGCGGAGCCTACGAGTTGGGGTGATGATGCTTTCTCACTTGCTCCCCCTCAGCACAATTTCGCGCTTTCTCTCGCACCAGACCGAGAATCGATGCTGAGTGGGCGGGCTCTCACTAGTACACGATTACTCCTATCTTTTACTTCTCCCGCATCCATACACATTCATTATTCTTGACTACTGTTTGACAGTAGAGACTGTAATGATAAAAAATAAAATTTATTAAATGAAGCATGTTAAATAAATAGAATGGAATTAAATTGTAATAATAGGGGAAAGGAGAGGGAGTAGTGTAGTACCCCCACTACACGCAAGCTACCGTGAACACGAGATTCATAGGCGGAGCATCGTTTGTTTTACCGACAGTCGTCACAGTAGGTTAAGATCAGCGCCATCTCACGGCGGAATGAGGCGTGCGAAAATTGGCTTCAATCCGCCCGTAAGGAGTGTTCTTCTATGGGACTCAATCTTCGTTGAGCCTGGTTTATGCAGCGGCCGTAACTTAGCCGTAACTTAAAAAGTTGAAAGCATAAAGCCTGGTTTATCCAGCGGCCATAACTTAACTTAGCCGTAACTTAAGAAAGTTGAAAGTATAGCCTGGTTTATCCAGCGGCCGTAACTTAACTTAGCCGTAACTTAAGAAGTTGAAAGTGTATATTGCCCTTATGGCGTTTATGCAGCAATTCGCCGTATCCGTAACCGTGCATAAACGCTACAAGGGTAATATATACTTTCAACTTTCTTAAGTTAAGGCTAAGTTAAGTTACGGCCGCTGGATAAACCAGGCTTATGTATAGCCCTTGTAGCGTTTACGCACGATTACGGTTACGGCTAATTGCTGCATAAACGCCACAAGGGCAATATATACTTTCAACTTAGCCGTAACTTAAGAAGTTGAAGGCATATATTGCCCTTGTGGCGTTTATGCAGCTAATTCCTTAGCATTAGCCGTAACTGTAACCGCAGAAAGTTCGCAACTTTCAACTTTAATGCCGTAATTTAAGAATACGCAAGCGCTTTAACGAAAAATATATCACCACCGATTGGAGTGGGAAAAATATCGCGGCGGGCTTGTCCTTCGTTCGGATCTATAAACTCGAAATAAGCAAAAATGACGTTTTATTTATCTCGCACACAGATTGAAGTGGGAAAAATATCGGGGCGGGCTTATTCTTTGTTCGTATCTATAACCTTAAAATAAGCAATAATGACGTTTTGTTTATCTCGTATTCTCTTTTTTAGGTTATGTTTTATGATAGAGTGCGCTGAATTCACTCGTTGAGCGGACGTTTTTGATTGGTTGAACGTAGGAATAACGACACTGCATAAACGCCCGTTAAATTTTTAAGTTACGTTACGGTTTTAAGTTAAGTTACGGCCGCTGCATAAACCAGGATTATATAGCCCTTATAGCGTTTATGCAGCAATTAGCCGTAACCGTAACCGTGCATAAACGCTACAAGGGCAATATATACTTTCAACTTTCTTAACTTAGCCGTAACTTAAGAAGTTGAAAGTATATATTGCCCTTGTAGCGTGTATGCAGCAATTAGCCGTAACCGTAACCGTGCATAAACGCTACAAGGGCAATATATACTTTCAACTTTCTTAACTTAGCCGTAACTTAAGAAGTTGAAAGTATATATTGCCCTTGTAGCGTGTATGCAGCAATTAGCCGTAACCGTAACCGTGCATAAACGCTACAAGGGCAATATATACTTTCAACTTTCTTAACTTAGCCGTAACTTAAGAAAATTGAAAGTATATACTGCCCTTGTAGCGTTTATGCACGGTTACGATTACGGCTAATTGCTGCATAAACGCTACAAGGGCAATATATACTTTCAACTTCTTAAGTTACGGCTAAAACCAGGCTTAAACCAGGCTTGACAGCTGCTACGTCATACAGTGGACGCTCCCACAACTTAACCCCCCATAACTTAACGGCTCCCATAACTTAACGCGTTACCATGGCAACACGCTCTCATAACTTAACGACCCCTATCGCGCTTTCTCCCCACTCCAAACTCAGCTGCCGAGCTGCGGAAATTTGACACAGGGCAACATAACCTCAACTGTCACATTTTTTTTCTTCAATTACGTACGATTCATTAAGCGTTACTATAATTAGTTTAAGTGTAATTAATGTGCGTGAGGTGGATAAATAATACAAGATAACAATTTTGGTAAAAATGACTGATTGATGGGGCAAGACACGCACGCCTCTTTATAGGACTACGTGTTCGAGAATAGTCGTTCTCTCGAAAAAACAAGAATTTTTATTTGCCAGAAAGAACGAAATTTCCGTAGAATATTCGTATGTATATACATGTATCATGTATATATATGCAACTTTGTATAACATTTTCTAGAAAATGTATCTCGCGCAATCCAACAATCGGATAAATGTATTTTCTGTTCAATTCTTTTCATCTAGAGTTATTAACATTAAATTCTTATTAATCTTCAAAAAAATTTCAAAATATATCACTGTCAGATTTTGAAATGTATGTCCACAACGCGTAGGTACGAATTTCAGGTTGAATTTCGCGCGCTCGTTCTACGCATGCTTCAATGAAAAAAGGCAGTACGCATGCGTTGAAACACGAGAGTGGGAGAATGAGGGGAACGTTAAGTTATGGGAGCGTTTCCGGTCCCGAAGCGTTAAGTTGTGGGAGCGTCCACTGTATATCATTTTTTTATTATTTCAAACTGTTACGATGTAATTCTAAAATTAATTTCATCGCTACGAAACGGAGAACCGCAAGTTTCTCCGGAGTACATTTTTTCTTTGCTATTCTTGCTACAATCGAAATTTATCTGATTTTTTCTCGCAGTGTCTAAATAATTTTGCGTTTTAAATCCTTCAAGTCAGGCCTGGTTTATCCAGCGGCCGTAACTTAACTTAAAACCGTAACGTAACTTAAAAATTTAACGGGCGTTTATGCAATATCGTTATTTCTACGTTCAACCAATCAAAAACGTTCACTCGCCGAGTGTATTCCGCGTGCTTTTTGAAAAAACATAACCTAAAAAGGGAATGCGAGATAAACAAAATGTCATTTTTGCTTATTTTGAGGTTATAGATACGAACAAAGAAGAAGCCCGCCCCGATATTTTTCCCACTTCAATCGGTGTGCGAGATAAATAAAACGTCATTTTTACTTATTTTGAGGTTATAGATACGAACAGGCCGCGATATTTTCCCCACTCCAATCGGTGGTGATATATTTTTCTTTAAAGCGCATGAGTATTCTTAAATTACGGCATTAAAGTTGAAAGTTGCGAACTTTCTACGGTTACGGTTACGGCTAATGCTAAGGAATTAGCTGCATAAACGCCACAAGGGCAATATATACTTTCAACTTCTTAAGTTACGGCTAAGTTAAGTTACGGCCGCTGGATAAACCAGGCTTCAGATCGACCGCAGTGATGCAAAATGACCGTCATTTTGAGTTCGCGTCAGTCACGCGTCACCTGACCGTCACGTGACCGTCATACATAATTTTCTACGTGAAAATGACGGTCATTTTTACTTTCGTCATCTGACAAGACAAGCCTGACAGGGACTTCTATCTAGATGGAAAATGACCGTCACGATTTTTTCGGTCATTTTTTTCGGTCACAACACTTTTAGATTTCATGATAATTGTAAAATTAATTATTTTCATCGTGATTGTTTGAGTAAATTCGGAATTACAATATTAAGAACATTGGAATAAAGGAAGACAGGAATTTTTAATATTTTTTGAATTATAAACGTCGTATTATTATTTTTATTTTCTTCCGAATGGCGGCGGTGTTTGCAGTGTGTGCGCATGCGCAAATATGATATCGGGCGGTCAGTCATTTTCGTCATTTTTGCATCCGTCATGTGACGGTTCTGTTACGGACGGTCACACGACGGTCACGTTACAGGTTACAGCTTCACATCACTGATTCGACCGTCTTCCGTCATCTCGGAACGGCAGACGACACGAATATTTTAGTGCGCCAACTTCACGATAGACAGTCAGGTGATCCCGCACTGTCTCGCGAAAAATAGGGCGAGTCCGATAATCTCGTTTCAACGTTAATTTCGACGAAAAAAATCGTACCATCGCACGAACGAAACGAAAAAAAAGCGGTAAAATTCGAGCAAGATGAAGGGCTGTATATTCAATATCGACGGTGGTTACCTGGAGGGTTTGTGTCGTGGTTTCAAATGTGGTATTCTTCAGCAGAATGATTATCTCAATTTGGTCCAGTGCGATACACTCGAAGGTAAGCTCCTGCTTCCGAATATTTTGTTGATATAGTTATCATTGATTAATCCATATTTTATTGTTATACCACGAATGACCCAATTTTGCAAAAGCTCATGTTTTGCCTGAAGAAAGTATTTTTGGAGCATCCCTTAAACCGGCGAGACAATTTATGCATAGATTTGAAGCTTCATCTTGCTGGCACGGATTACGGTAGCTTCTTAGCAAACGAACCTTCACCCCTGGCCGTCAGCGTCATCGATGACAAACTCAGGGAAAAGCTTGTGGTGGAATTTCAGCACATGCGAAATCATTCGGTCGAGCCCCTTGCCCAATTTCTCGACTTTATCACTTACAGCTACATGATCGACAATATTATTCTACTGATAACGGGAACGCTTCATCAGAGACCAATCTCCGAACTCATACCAAAGTGTCATCCTCTTGGTAGCTTTGAGCAGATGGAAGCCATTCATGTTGCCGCCACTCCGGCCGAACTTTACAACGCTGTACTCGTCGATACTCCATTGGGTAAAAAAAAAATTCATATTTTCTCAATCTGTATATTCAATGCAATATCTCAAAATTTTAGCATTTATATCGATGAATATTTTTTCCCAATAGCTCCGTTCTTTGTCGATTGCATCTCCGAGCAGGACTTGGACGAGATGAATATCGAGATTATAAGGAATACTCTGTACAAGGCCTATCTGGAAGCATTTTACAAGTTTTGCAAGGATATCGGCGGTACAACTGCCGACACAATGTGCGAGATTCTTGCTGTGAGTAATAAAAATCAGTACAAATGCAACAATAACAAAGAGTTCTTAAATCTCTTGAAAAAAATTGGATCCCACTTTTAATGATCTGACGAATGTTTTTTTTGTTCATTTTTCAATCACAGTTTGAGGCGGACCGACGAGCTATTATAATAACGATAAATTCATTCGGTACCGAGCTTGGAAAAGACGATCGTGCGAAACTTTATCCACGCTGCGGTCGCCTGAATCCCGATGGTTTGGCCGCGCTCGCACGTGCTGACGATTACGAGCAAGTCAAGGCTGTAGCGGAATATTATGCTGTAAGCTTTTAGAATAATTCTTTCATGCAAGCTAGTACACGGAAAGCGTACCTCGGATGAGTGAAATCTTGGATAGAGAAAACATTATTCTCCTTGAAGAAATGTTTTTTTTTTTCATGTTGCAAAAGACATTCTAGAAAGATGAAGTTTTTTTCCGTTAGCGTTGGTGAAAATGAATTTTTTCATATTCCGGGACCTAAGTAATTCTTGAAAAAACTATTCTAAATGAATTATCCTTTTTGTTTATTGCAGGAGTACAGCGCTCTTTTCGAAGGTGCCGGTAACAATCCTGGCGACAAGACCCTCGAGGACAAATTCTTTGAATACGAGGTATCGATCGAATCTTTCTAGCGACAAAGAAATTTTTTTTCTTTTTTAAATTCGAGAATGATTTTTTTCCGTTTTTTCTCAGGTTCGCTTGAACGTACACGCGTTTCTACAGCAATTTCACTTTGGCGTATTCTACAGTTACTTGAAACTCAAGGAACAAGAGTGTCGTAATATTGTATGGATTTCAGAGTGTGTTGCTCAAAAGCATCGGGCGAAAATTGACAATTATATACCAATCTTCTAATGGAAATATGTCGCCCTCACAGCCGGTACAATCGGTTTCACCATCGTATGTATTATCGTGAATTTTATCTTTAATTTTTTTCTTCTACCGAGCGTGATTTACCGAAATTCGCAGTTTCGAATTATATAAAATTATTCGACAAATTCTTTTTTGCGGTTATGAATGTTAAAAAAAATACTGCTACGGTAATTGGTTCGCGAAGTCGAGCCGCATCGTCGAGTGTGCTGTTCTATCGTTCAGGAAAGAAAAATATTTTGAAAAATTCTCAAGTAAGTCGGTGGTTCTGTGATGAATGTTTTTCTTTCTCGAACGATTGCCACTGAATTTTTCGTCTCACGCTCGCGGTAGAAATAACTCGATGTATATAGTGTTCTTTATCATTATTCCGTGAAGGTAAGAAAAAAAAGAATGTCATGCGCATAGTATTATTCCACGGTATACAATTGTTATTTTATTAGATGTAAAATATTAAAATTAATAAAATTACGACGCATTCCACTGTAGTTAGCGATACGAATGATTTTTTTTTTAAATATTGATTCAACTAGAATTTTTCGAAGTATCTTCGTTGGAATTTGTTTTTGCAGGAACTCTTGCCGGTTTCTGCTTTTTTGGCGCAATTATTTCGGGATTTTCGATCCAAAAACGTTCGCCTATTATATTATCGACGTACGGTACAATAGACATTTCCTTCTTTCCATTATCAGCGATGACATATTTTCTCAAGAGCGTCGTACCTTTGCGAAAATATTGAGGTTCATTGTTGTAATTGATTCCAAATTCTTGAAAGAGCAATTCATTCTTGTCACATGAGAAAGTACCCTTCAATCTTTCCTGCGCCTGCAAGGAAATGGGAAATAATCATTACAAATTTGAGGAAGACAATGTTGAAATTAATTTTTCTCCTGATTATAATACCTCGGCAGGTGTCATGTTCTTTTTTTGTAAAAGAGTCCAGAAGCAAGTATTGTATAAATTGTTGACGTGCACATCCGCTTGTCTCCAGGCCAAATAATCTCGCATATTTTGATCGGAAGGATACAAAACTGTGCGCGCGTCGAACGATGGTGGATACTCTAGCTCAACTTTCCCCATGTATTTTCTCCAGTGAAAAACGTACGACGAAGTAAACAGAGAATTCACATTAGAGAGAATTTTTGAGGCTGAAACGGATTTTTTGTCATTAATTAATTTTTCTTTGCTTGAAATGACAACCCTGTTTATTTTTTAAAAAAAATTTATGTTCATTAAATATGTTTTAAATATTTTTTTATATTTAGAAAAAAAGTTATTGTATTCCTTACAGCGATTTTTGAGCTTTTTTAAGGATGTATGACCGTGGTAGTCAATACACATGATC
Organism: Alloplasta piceator; assembly: GCA_946863875.1. Taxonomy (NCBI): domain Eukaryota; kingdom Metazoa; phylum Arthropoda; class Insecta; order Hymenoptera; family Ichneumonidae; genus Alloplasta; species Alloplasta piceator. The sequence goes on from OX333076.1 coordinate 18,176,838, forward strand.
TCATTGAAATTTCGCAGAAAGGGAACAGTAGGTAGTAATATTTAGCAAAATATTAGTGAAAAATACATAGATGATTTTCAGAGAGCATATAATATTAAATTAATTTCGTTTTAAGAATTATTTCGTTCCGAGTAACTGACTGACTCCGGTGGTGTATCGTATGCTCCCCAGCTTTAACCTCCAAATAAAAGTGAAGAAGGCCGTGTTTAGCTTGATGTATCTAATCCGAATGTTCGTCGACCCCTGTTTTTCAATGTATTATCATAATCCCTGACATTCAATGGATATACTCGATGTTTTTCATCTCCGTTATCTTATGTACAAACGGTCAAACTGTGGAAAACAGAGAGTTGCAAAGTCAACCTTGCCGTAAGCTCTGTGTATAACCATGAATAATGCTACATTTTCAATTAATAATATCTTGCTAAAATAGTCGTTAAGGGGCCTTGAAATTTTTTGAGTACTGAATATTGAACCTTGACAATATCATATTAAAAAATCAGCGTTCTATCTAATACTAAGCCTAGCGCTCATACATCCTTAACGAGTTACTGAAAAAAAACAGTAGTGCAAAAAGATTTGAAAATTCAACAATTGTGATTTCGAAAATTGTGGCGATGTGGAAATTTCCAAAAACATTTGTTTTTTTCAACAAGTTTTAAAAGAAACGTAACTTTTAAAAAGTCCTGTTTTACATGTGCTCATATATGTATATATATATATATATATATATATACCTCTTCTGTTGTAAATTGCCGTTTCTTTTTTGAATATGAACGAAAATTCGTCACTTTGGCCGTAGGATATGACGATTTCGTTGAATTCTTCCATAACCGTTGTGGCTGCCTGCCTCATCAGGTCAAGTGCACGCGCGTCATTTGGTTTCGCGAATTTGTGTACGTTGGAGAATTTTGAAAAATTCTTACCGTCGATCCTAACGACGATCCAACAATTGGGCAATACGCTGTCCGCACTTTCAAACTGCTTCACGTATTCGTACTTGCTCTTCGCCATTATCGAATTAGAAACGGATTTTTCACCGTGGATTCTCGGTAAGAGTACAGGGAATTTTTTAATGAACGAACGAAATATCATTCGAATTTATTTCATGTGCAATTGGAAATATTTTTATTCAGAATATCCACTCTTCACGGCGAATTATCTCGTGGAGAAACGTCACGATTTTAACTGCACGAGTTTTGAGGTTAAGACAAATTTCATCACGTGTTTGCCCGACCACTTGTTACGAGAAGTCACTCGTGACGAAGAGGATTAAAATATTTTCGAAATGAACGCTCACGAAAAATTCATAAATCTATCGACAATCGGAGTTAATTTGATCGATCTTCAAACGGCTGATCCGGCACAAAAATTGGGAGTTATTCGTGAACTGTCTAAAAAATGCAACGATCATTATGTAGTGTCCACCGATCCAATGAATATCAATGTTCTCGAGACTCATCGCATGATTTTGTGTCACGAGTATAAATTATCCGTAGCTTTGCACAAACACGAGCATTCTTCAGAATCGACAGACGACTCCTATGTCGATCTTGCAAAATTCTTCGGCATCCGTAGCCCGAGTACCAAGGAACTCCCTCTTCTCTACGACATCGCTGTGCTCCGATTAACTCTTCGTTCCAACGAGCAACAATTCGTACGATCGTTCAAAGATTTTCACGCTACGCAAAGCGAGAACCTCGGGGCAAAGGAGAAATCAAAAAATTTGTGCATGAGAGTTTACGAATGTCTCGTAGACGCGTGTTCGTTGCGTTTGCGCCTCTATGGAGAGGAGAAAAACAATTTCGATGAATTGCGTAAATGTATCCTGGAGACGATAGCATCATGGATGAACCAGGATGAAAAATTGCAATGGAGTTTGTTGGCTTCCCTTTTGCCGAAACTAATCTCCGTCTTTGGAACACAAAATGTCATTGCTCCGTTATGGAATAAAGTCCTGGCGAACTGCGACGAGCTGGGCAAGACTCTAGTGACTCTGTGCGTCATGGCGGATTTTTGTTTTCCCTGCGAACAAAATCACATTAACGAAACTCACTACGAACAGTGTATGGACGAGGAATTTTGGTTGATCCTGCAGCGAGGTCTTGAATCGAAGATCTATCAAGAGCGCAAGCAGGCTCTCTATCTGGCAAAAAGAGGGCTCGATTTTATCGAATCCCACGAAGTTTCTGTAAGAAAAGCACCGAAACCATCAAAAAATATCGTTCCTTTTGTCTTTGGTGATTCAACGCCGGAGGAGCCCCTCGTTGATTCGTCCAAGACAAATTACTTCCTCATACTCGAAGTACTGGAGGAAAAACAGAAACAGCTTGTACTACCGACGCTTAGCCATCTCCCGAATCTCGTCAAAGCTTATACGGCTCTCAAAACACGCAACAATGGTTTCAACATCGCTTGGCTGCGATGCATCTTCAAGAGGATTCTCCAGCACGATAGCAACGCCCTCAAACTACTTGGTTTGCGTGAAATTTTTCAAGCCGATCTCGATATTTACAACGAGGATTTCATGAATTTTATCACCAACAGCCTGAACAACACACTTCTGTACGAATACGACGAGATTTTCGAGAAAGAGCCAACGATAGTACGACATCTGGAGGATTTTTTCGTACGTTGTGAAAATTCAAAGTTACGTCTGATGAACACATTTTTTCGCTCAATATCACGATTATCTTGGTGTCCGGTAGCAATTTATTGGATATTGCGAGCTCTCGTTATCGTCACCGAGCATCGTGAAATCGTACACAATACCTGGACGCGCGAGGAGTTGAAATGCGTCAAGATACTGACGGAAAAGATCTTGACGATGCACTCGAAGATCCTCCGTTTGAATTGTCAAATGTTGATTCTCCAAATGTTCTGTGCTTACACAAGACCGAGCACCGATTGGTCGGACGTCGAGCTCGTACTCAGTGCTCTTATTTGCCACAGCGATTTCGTGCTTCTCGGCGAATGGACCGAATACTTCAAAGTGACGGAGCATCTGTCGACGATTGTAAAACCGAACGATGCGCAATCTTACGTTGTTCGAATCAGTCAAAAATTCGAGGAAGTCAGTACCGAGCCTTGCGCTCTGGCCATCGGATTGCTCATTGAATCTCATTTGATTTGCACAACGAGAGATTGTCCCGCCGAGAAGGCACTTGGCGAAAAATTTCAATGTTTGATCGGTGCCGATTTGAGACCCTACGCAGATACCTCGTACATTCTCAAGATCATAAGTCTCATTTGCAGCCTCATCGATGTTTCTTTCGTGCTGGGTTTCGAATGCAAGAGAACGACGGAACGTGTGGTCGCGCCTTACGGCGACGATATCGTCAAGATCATCGACAAAAGCTTCGTCAAAATTGACACATCCAGCTTCAACGTCTACGCAAATGCCCTAAGAACATTGTCGAATTACACGATACCCCGTTATCCCGACGACGAGAACGGTCTACCCTGGTGGCCCGATCGTTCTCGCGGATTGGAACGTTTCGCCGACAAATGCATCAATATTATCTTGAATTCACGACAATATACGCGCACGCAGTGCGCTTATGCGTTGAAAATGTTGTACACCGCTTGCGAGGAAGCGTCCTTTCACAGAATCAAGATCGACGAATCTTACGTTACATCGTTGATGAATTATCTCGACAATGAGATACTCGGTTATTCGGATAACGATGATTCAATGATCGACGAGGAAAGAAGGAAATTCAGCGTTGATTCTTGCGACAATATCGCAAAGTTATTGCACCTTTACGTAACACGTACGAGACCGGAAATTTGGACGACCAATGTCCGCTGGCTCGAGAAACTCTTGATTCTCGTTGAAAATGGCAGCGAAGATATAATATCATCGGTCGCTGAGACTCTGTATGATCTTCATCACAAATATCGCAATTGGTCGTCGTCCGATCTTGACAACGTTAAATCGATAATACGTCTTGCCTGGAGCAATATTTCGCAATTAAAGAGAACACCCATTTATTTTTCAGCTCTGGAGAAGCTCACACACGAGATCATTGATCCGGAATTTTTGGTACTCGATGGTGCTTACGAATTTGCGCTTGATTGCGTCGATCAATTGATGAAGGAAGGCGAGACCGCGCCCTCGTTGAAGAATATATTCGTCGGTTACGTTTACACGATGCTGCCGGAAGACGTTGTTCGCTTTAAAAAAGCTCTCGTCTCGTGTTTGCTTCACGGGCCCGTACCGAGACGCGATCAGAGAATCGAACAAGCGACAGTTTCCAATTGCACATCGACGTTTTGCATGGAACGCAATATGGACAATAAAGTTCGAGCTCAATCGATCGTATCGTTGGTCGTTATGCTCGACAAATCCAAAGGCAACCAGTGCATAATTCGATCTGTTTTGCTCAGCGAACTTGTCGCGATTCTCGTAAAAAATCGCAACAAACGATATTTCGAAAACTCGCATTTGCACAGAATCAAACACAGAGTCATGCAAACGTTGCTCATAATCGAGCCGTATCTCGACAAAAAGGAGACACAAATTTTGCACGATACAGTTTGCAATCTTTGGGTAACCGAGAGCAATCAAACGAGCGTGAGATTGATGCAAGAATGGCTAATCGTGAGAATATACGCGAAAAATTTCATCAGCCGTGAAAATATTTGGAAACTCTTCGAGATGGCGAACGACCAACGTCCGGGTAGCATAGTGTCGATTGCCAGTGTGATTTTTCATCTTTCGCGATTATTCGAGGACGAACTAATTGTGGAATTCATCTCCGATGCCATGAAATATCTTCTGCCAAATTGCATGAGTCAACAGTTCAATGTTCGTCTCTATTGTCAGGCTATACTCGTTAAATTGTACGAAATGTTGCCTCAAGATACGCCCGAGGCTAAAGATCACAGGGGCATTTATGAAGCCGTTAAGGAGAGTCTTTGTCGTGGAAATATAATGAAAAATTCGATAAAATTATTCGATGATTTTTATTTCAAAATATTTCATCCTATCTACGATTATAATTTGCAAACGATTTATCACGAATTGCCAAGATTAACGGGTTTAACGGCCGATGAATTAATCACGTCCGAAGTATTTCTTGATTTGTGGATATTGGATTATCAGGATGTCATAAAAATCAGTATATCGGACGAGATCAACGATGCTTGGGAAGCGATGAAACCTACGAGACAATCATCGAGAGCAACCGGAGATCTTGGCGACGACAATAATACGTCATTCGAGGAGGGACTTGGCGATGTACAGAAGAAAATTATTCCATGGAAATCAATGTTACCCCTTAACGAGGAATTCACGAGATTCGCCGGATCAACGACGGAGACGAAAAATCACGATAAGGGTATCATCGTTGTTGCTTCGCTCATCGATCGTCCACCGAATCTCGGTGGACTCGCGAGAACGTGCGAGATATTTGGTGCCAAAGAGCTCGTCATAGGGACTCTGAAATACGCCGAAGATCGTGAATTTCAAACGCTAAGCGTATCAGCGGAAAAATGGATTACGATCACAGAGGTAAAACCACACTTGTTGCAAAATTATTTGATTGAAAAACGTACAGACGGATGGAAATTGGTCGGAGCTGAACAAACCGCGAACAGCACGAATCTCATCGATATGAAATTTGATGAAAAAACGATTTTGCTACTGGGTAATGAGAAAGACGGTATACCAGGAAATCTGATACAGATTATGGATACGTGCGTGGAAATACCACAGAGCGGAGTCGTTAGGTCTCTGAACGTTCATGTTACCGGCGCTATTTGCATATGGCAATACACGACGCAACATTTTCATTCATGAAGCTCAATAATACATCAACACAGTGCATCTACAAAATAAAATTTTCATATTTCCCTTATCTTTTTTTAGAAGTCAAGGATATTGAATAAACGATTTTGTCATAAATCACAATGCGTTCAAGCTTCTTTCCTTAGCTCTATAAGATTTTTATTACTCGCTCCCGAGAGACAGTGGTAATCTTCGTAATAACAGCTATAAATATGTTATAATCGCCTATGAATTGCGATTGATACTTAAACGTCGTAACCGATGAGCTTCCTCTTGCCGATGCATTCGCCAATGAAGAACCAGCACCATATCTCAATGCCGACAAGAGTGTTGAGCCATGCCTGGCGGACTGTGAGATCGCGGTAGCCACCACTTTTGGCGCTGTTGATCAATTTCCCGATTCCACTTCTTATGGCCGGCAGATCACTGAAAGTCGGCGGTGTGAGTTCCACTTTGGCGTATCGTGAAAACTCTGTAAGCTTTGGCCGAGCCTCGACCACCAGGGCTGCAAAAATACGTACATGAATATATAACAGCTAATTCTAAAAAGAAATTATTTTCTGTTGAGGTATTAACCCTAAAATAAAAATAAAAAAACTAAAGTTTCATCCAGAATGCGAAATTTTTTTTTAGTGTATCTTAGTCTACATGACAGTAATGGGCAATTTTTTCGTTTATCAAAAATACACGAATTTTGACAAAACGATTATTAAGATTCTTGAAGTAATCTTGATTTTTTTTCCGACATTCTCGTAAGCCTTGAACGAGATTCGGAGTTATGTAAGTTTTTTTTTCATAACCATAAAAACATGAATAAATTAAACTGTGGATCGAGCGCTATAACACGGTATCTGACTTTATCAGAAATTGTAAATTGTAATGTTAAAGTTACTTACTTTTCGCGAGAGCCATTGTTTTTCCGACGAGTCCTGCCATTTTTTATTTTCGTTCGATCGAGAGAAAAAACGTCTGGAAAATGGATTAGGCCCGTTTCCGCCGTTCCCTCTCTCTCAAGCAGTGATGTTCCATTGCCTTGTCGAAAAACCTTCTGCGCATGCTTAAAAAACCTTCCACGGCGGCAAAAATCCTTCAATTTAAACATCTATGTAATACCACAGTACCACAGTGGTGAGATTCTGCAATCATATTCTGTAAAAAAATTTTGTTTGAAAATTAATGTGTCGATATAGGAAGTCTATTTGCATAAACCGTCTATTAAAAATCAAATAACGTCCGCACTGAGAAAAAAGAATGTTTGAATGAACAAAATCTGCAGTCAAATACGTTCAACTAGATATTTATTTGGTCTGACTAAATAATTAATTTTTTTAACAATTCTGCGCTTCGGTTGACTAAAACATTATTCAGGCAAAAAATGTTGAATTGTACTAACTAAATATCTAGTTGAACATATTTGACTGCAGATTTTGTTCATTCAAACATTTTTTTCTCAGTGCGTAAATTTTTATCCCTTAGCACCCACTGCCAGAACTTTTTGACGCCAAATTTCGTCACTCGTGGTGCTAGTAGTCTTCTGCCGCCATAAAGCATAGATAAGAAAACAACTAGCGCCACGTACAGAGTAAAAGAGGAACTAAAAAAAAGGGCTGAAATAGCGTTGTCTCCCCCTGATGCAGGCCAACTGTTCTACCAAAAATGAAGTGAATAAGATTATCGTAATACACAATTGTGTAAAAAAATGTCACAGCCCAAAATCCTTCAATTTCAGCGGTTTTTCAAAAATCTTCCTTCAACCTTCCGAAGGGTGAAAAAATCTTCCAAATGAAGGTAAACCTTCCGATGGAACATCACTGCTCTCAAGCCTGGTTTATGCAGCGGCCGTAACTTAACTTGGCCGTAACTTAAGAAGTTGAAAGTATACATTGCCCTTGTGGCATTTATGCAGCTAATTCCTTAACATTGGCCGTAACCACTGAACTCTAATAATACTGGAACGCGCGCTTGCTATGTCCTCCTATGTACCCCCCGCCAGCGAACATATATTAGATGGAAGCGCCACGCTTATGGGAGCATTTGGCACGGTTTCTCTGGGGTGATTTTAGATCATCACCCCAAGCGCTGCCTGTATCGGTGTACACAAATCATAGTACGAAGACTTAGCTCCGCCCCGTTATACGTCATGCGGCCAATAGGCGCTTGGGGTGATGTGCGTTCTCGCTCTCTCTTAGGGGCTCAAATGCTTGGGGTGATGAACGTTCTCCCTTGCTCTTACGGCCTCAAATGCCTGGGGTGATGTGCGTCTCGCTCTATTTTACCAGGGGCATGACACTCCGGGCCAAAAAAACGGGCTTCTTATTTGACCAAATCCTGAAGGGTATGTCAGGAGCTGCAACCTTAGAAAAAAAATACAATTTCGTTGGTGATGGTGGTAGCATTGCACGACAGTAGCGGTATCTGTCGGGCGGCGAGTAAATTTCACTTGAGAGAATGTGCAACGTCTGTCTTCTTCTTCTTCTCTTCTTTTTGTCTTTGTGGTTGGCTCCGGTAATCGCATTGGAGCGACATCTACCATACGGCCATGTTCTGAAAATATAAAGAAAAAAGCGCTTCCACGCCCGCCCCGCGCGCGCAGCGGGCGCCTAAGCGCCCACTGCGCGCGCCGAGCCAAGATAGCGGGAAAGATTTATGCAAGAGAGAAATTTCGCTATCCAGCATGCAGAATAGCGATTAAATGGAAATAAGGCAGTTATTGAGAAATGACATGAGTAAAGAGATTAAGCGAGCATATGGGCATGCAATGAGGGATTCGATGTTAAAAGGAGGGAGTCTTTTCATAGCTATTAGAGATCGAGTAAGAGAAGGACGAAACTGGTCAGGCCCAGAAAACGTGGTTCAAATCTTCTGATTCGTAACCGCAGGGACAAATCGGAGAGTTCACTATGTTTTTCCTAAACAGCAGCCAGATTGTAGTGATTAGAGCGCATCCTACAGAAGGAGACAATAGATTTCCTGTCCAGTTTATTAAAATCATAAAACCATGGCTTATCGAAATTGCTGAAGAAGGATTGAAAATATAGTGTGCCCTTGTGCTCGCTGTCGCGCACAAGAGATTCCCTAGAGGCTGAGAAGCATTTTTCGCGAACAATGGGGTAAAATTCGGACGGAGAGAAGAGGAGGTCAAACGAGATACCATCAGTGATAGCCGACTTGGCTAACACGTCTGCTCTTTCGTTACCTGTAATGCCGACGTGGCCGGGGATCCAATACAGGCGCGTTTCCAGATGTTGAGCGAAAAGTAACGAGAGCGATTTGCGGATGCTTACGACTACAGAAGACCTAGAGCTACCAATAGATGGCGCTGATAATACTTGAAGAGTACTACGGGAGTCAGAGAAGATGAGAGAATTTTGAATATTCTCCGAGATTATATACTCTATGGTGAGTAGGATTGCCAAAGCTTCACCCGTGAAGACTGACGCAAATCCTGGAATTTTGAATTTAAGCTCGAGAGATAAAGAAGGACAGAAAATCGCTAGGCCAACGAAGTTCCCTTTCTTAGTTTTTGACGCGTCCGTGTAGAACACGGTAGCGTCGTTGAAGCTATGGCTGTGTATTTCGAGAAATTGCGAGTTAGGGTCGTTGGCTTCTTGCAGGATTCTACTGGATTCAATGTCAATAATAGAAGTTGGATAAGAAGACGATGAGGTGATGTCATATACCGGGGGGAAATCATAACTAGCAATGTGTTCTTGATATTCAGAGACGTTTATATAGGCATTTACAAGAGGGAGGTCGAAAAGGTTCCAAAATTGGTCACGTCTGTGCAAGATAGAAATAAGAGACGGGATTGAAGCAAGAAGAGGGTGTCCTGTCGTGGACAGCATGAATTTATACGCGAGAAATTGGAGGCGAAATGCAAGAAGTGGTTCTTTCGCTTCAGCGAGGACCACGTTGTTTGGTGTGGAGTTTCGAAACCCGAGCGCGAGCCTTAGTGCTCTGCGCTGAACCACCTCGATTTTGCCGAATTTTGAAAGCTCTTTCATGGGTATGGCCACCGCACCGTACTCTATCGAGCTAAGGATTAGGGCTCTGTATATAGTAATTAACGAGGAAGGATCTGCACCCCACCATGTAGAGCGAAGGCATTTAATGATGTTTAAGAGTTGCTTGCATTTCAGAATAAGGTAGGACATGTGAGAGTCCCAACGAAGGCGGTGGTCCAAGATAAGACCTAGGAATCTGGCTTCTAGACTACCTACAATACGGGAGGAACCAACTGAAATTGAGAGTAAGAGAGGGTCAAAAGTTTTACGCGCAAAGACTACTAATTTTGATTTTAAGGGTTCAATGGAGAGGCCTCTATTGTTGAGATAGGATGAGATAAGCGCGATGCTATTTTCTACAGAACGAAGGGAATCCTGAATATTTCTTGACCTCGAGTATATGACTATATCGTCGGCGAACTGAAGGCAACGGCTATTTGGGTCGAGGAATGAGTCTAAACGGTTGGTATATAGTATATATAGAAGAGGGCTCAGTATGCAGCCTTGGGGGACGCCTTTGAAGGTGTTGAACGGACCTAAGATTTTGCCGCCTATTTTGAAGAAAATATTCCTGGAGCTAAATAAGGTTGTGGATGAACTTACAGAACGGCCGGGGGATGCCCAAGTCACTGAGGTCTTGAATAAGTATACCGGGGTCCACATTGTCAAATGCACTGGAGACGTCAACAAAGACCCTGGCAGTGAATTGAGAATTCGAGAACCCGGTATAGATTTCAGACGTCAGGATGGACAAGTTATAGATACAGGATCTTGATTTGTGGAAACCGAATTGAGAGAAAAAGAGAAGGCGGTGGCTTTCAAGCCATTGGACCAAACGCGTATGTAAGAGCCGTTCCATGAGTTTTAAAGAACAGGATGCTAGAGAGATGGGGCGATATTTTCCCGGAGTGGATTTAGGGATAAAGAAAATGAGAAAGTTGTTCCAGGGTTTGGGAAAGAGTCCGTCGTGAAAAAGGCGGTTAAAAGTGTCGAGAAGAATGATGAGAATTGATTCGGGAAGGTTACAAATAATGTTGAAATCAATTTTGTCCAGTCCAGGTGCAGACTTTCGTTTGCCATCCCTACTGAATTGTCTAACCGCCATTCTAACGGTTAGAATTGCTTGCCGTTAGAATTTGTGAAAATTCTACTGTCTTTCTAACCGGATTTCTAACCGCTACGCGTAATTTTACCGAAGTTAGAATAGTGGTTGGAAAGGCGGTTAGAATTTCAAATTCCATCTGCTACCAAAGTCCAACCATGCCTAACCCACTTTCTAACCGCTCTTTCTAACTACTACGCATATAATTTACTCAAGTTAGAATAGGGGTTAGAAAAGAGGTTAGAAATTCAAATTGCAACAAGCTGTCAAAACCTAACCCCCTCTTACCGGCTTTCTACCCACCACGCGTAACCACCAGGCGGTTAAGGTGCTATTTCATGGGCAGTGAGCAGTAGCAGCAGTTTAGTGAATTCACTCAAAGTTACTAGCAACTTCCGTTGCAAGTTTTTGCTGCTACTGTTCGTTTGTCCGAACAGCAGAGCAGCAAAGCTAGCAAAACTGAGCCTATTTCGGCTATGTTCCTTTTTTAACTGCAAGTACTTGCAGTGCTGCAAACGCGTTTCGATATACGCCGCAGTACGCTTTGTGGCCGCACTTGGGATCATATGACGTCACAGTTTTTGTCGTCACTTCCTGCTGTGATCACTGCGGCTGGCGAGGTAGGGCAACTCCCAGCAACAACATGGCGGCCTACGAGAGGCGTGCGAAATTCATTTCGTCCAATGGTAACGCTGGATTCGTAGCGCACATGCGCTGTGCACTCGTGTCAGGACGGACACTGAAGTGCACTGAAGCTCGTTCCGTTATAGCAGTGCCATTGTACGGTATAGGACTAAAAGTAATATCGGAACAACACTTGCAGTACGCTTTATAGCCGCCATATTGCAGTACTTGCAGTCTAAAAAGGAACATAGCCTTCATGAGCTGTGACGCTTTAATAGCGTGATACGGCGGGAACTTTGAATTTAGCCAACGATGTCCTTCGAATCGCGTGAGCTCTTTGCCGATAAAGAGCAGAACCTCACCTCGTGAATTTATTATTATTCGTCGAATTAAACTCGCTGAAATTCAACAGGTTTTGATGATTAAATTAGACAAATCGTCCGTTCGAAATAGTGATATTTATTCGTAATTGCGATTGACCAAAATAGTTGTCTTCAAGATTATTCCTTAACAAAATGAGATCGCGTTTTTTAGTCTTTACTGCATTCAACGAAGCTCAAAACTTAAGTGTTGCATTGCTAGAAAAAGTCAGAGCTCGCAGGCTCCACGGGCATTACACACATACATCCTACATCGTGCACCAACATGACACGCACACATTCTCGTTGCGCATAGCGTCCAATCAGCGTTCTCGCGCAGCCCTACCAGGACGAACGACAGTAACCAACGTCGTTTGTCTTTCATTCCGACTGTAAAATGATGAACTCCGACGGTTGGACCGTCGGGTACCGTCGTTTCACAAGACAAACGACTGTCGGTTACTGTCGTTCGTCCTGGTAGGGAGGCCACACAAGGGCTGCATTGTGCGTAGACCGCACGCCACATATGCATGCGCGTACCACAGGCTTACGATGCTAGACTATATACCTATATATAGGCCACTCGAAAAGGAACATGGTCCCGATATTTATTGCTAGGATTCATATTTCAGTTTCTTAGTTTGTCGTAAAATCGTCTCGAGATTTTACGAGTATTTACTCTACTAAATTTATGTCTTGAATATAACATGGGCAAAAGAGAATAATATATTTCTTTGTCGATTCACGGTTTTAACGAAGGCATTGTTTCATACGAATAGAAGATATATAGAAAAGCATAAATTTAGTTGAAACGTAAATGTCGTTAAAAATCAATATCATAAACGTAAGTAAAAATATAACGTTAACCATACGTGCTTTATAACATATTGTATAATAACCTTATAATTCCACGATTATTAGTTACTTGCTAATTATTGATCACCACAATTCGCATTACGATCCTCTTAGAGCTTCCCAATTTCGCGCATTATCCTATTTCATATCGATAATGTAGGTAATACTAGTCACAATAATAATAATAATGAGATTTGCAGAAGATTGCAGTAGCGCATTCTGTGGCGAATCTTACATTCGTCACAGAGCAGCACTGCTGCTGCGTAAAGTCACTAAACTTTCTAGTAATTTCCTAGTAAGTTCCGAAACTGCTGCTACTGCTCACTGCCCATGAAATAGCACCTTTAGAAATTCAAAATAAAATCTGAGCAGTGATTTTACGTACCTGGAACGGTGGTCGCCAATTAAAGATGCGTGTACCTGTAATTGGCATTTTGATGTGGATATTACAAAGTCGATGGTGCGATACACAGTATCGTAAAATCGTAATTTTATGCATTATTTTTTTTTGTTGCGTTACATTTCCGCAATACAATATTCTTTTTTTTTACCACAATATGTTTTATTATCAAATTTAGCGAATATAATACCGAAAATCGAGTCTTCCTATGATCATTTTTCCGCGGTTTTTTCATATACGGTCTACGATTATAAATATTTTTTATGTTTTTTTTAAAAGTTAAATTAAGATTAATATAATATTAAGATTAAGATATATGACACCACTTTGATGAGCGTTGCTTTTATAATCTCAAGCTGGCAAGATACTACACTGCAGGCGAATAAACATTTTAAGACGAGTCCTGAACGCGCACTGACGCGCACCATCGTTCGAGCGCCACGAAAGTAGTTTATTTTGTCGTCCAATAACTTCGCGAAGACATTCCACAACAACGCATAAAATATATTTATTTGTTATTAATATATATCTGTTAACAGAAACGTGCTTTCTTGTTAAAGGACATTCGCGATTCGCCATCTTGCCTTGGTTCTTCAGGGCGCTGTGGGCTTGGCTAGTCTCCCGTAGCGGCGTCCCCGGGAGTCTAGCCTATTTCCATGAATGGATGGAAAAGGGCTAGACTCCCGGAGACGCCACCACGGGAGACTAGCCAAGACAAGGCATGATGGCGTATCGCGAATGTCCTTTAATAAGAAAGCACGTTTCTGTTAACAGATATATATTATTAACAAATAAAGATATTTTATGCGTCGTTGTGGAATGTCTTCGCGAAGTTATTGGACGACAAAATAAACTACTTTCGTGGCGCTCGAACGATCGTGGTCCGCGTCAGTGCGCATTCAGGACTCGTCTTAAAATGTTTATTCGCCTGCAGTGTACCCAGCATAGAGGCAGTGCAGCCAGATCGGGCGTAAAATCGACCCCCACTCTGCGGCTTTGCGCGCTGCCACACAATGATGGCCGCCCGTGTCTGTGAGCGAACGACGTTCGTGTCGCTTCGGGAGAGCCGAGCGCGGCCGAAGCGTCGACCCCTCGCGCGCTGTTGTTCTCCCACCCCATGGCGTCAGATATACGAACACACGTAGAAGTCGCACGTCCGTGTGCGACTACAATGTAAGCCGAAGCCGAAGCTGCCGAGGGCCCGGGCTCACAGTAGGAGAAAAGCCCAAAAACCTGGCCAAAACCCCAAAAAATAAATTTTCGAAATCGGGTCAGTTGAGTAGTCATTCAGGTAGAGGACTAGTAACTGCATTCTATTGTGGAAGGGAAAGCCCTTCAAGTGTATACCTGCGCCGCAGCGTCAGTTGGCAGTTGGTGTTCGTGAAGAGTGTACGTGTCACGCGCTGAACAGACGAAAATAACGCTGACTTCAAAAACTCATAACTTTAAAGTGACGGGTTTAATTTCAATTCTGCAACATGGATACGACTTCTGGAGGTATGTAGAACATATTTTTACATCAGTTGAATCTAAACTTTATGTATAAATGATTGAAATGTAGTATAGCCTTCGGCATAAATAAAATTGAATAATTTTGAAAACTTATATTTTCAACGGTCCGAAAAGTTATATATTTTGTCACATTTTGCAAAGCTCCTAGTCTCGGCCTTTAGTTTAATGTATAAGCTTTCGAAATTTACAAGAGTTACCTGCGGAAAACGTGCGTCTTGTCCGTTATGATTTTTTTCGCATCGTGCGGTAGCCGAGCGTGCACGCGGCACTATTGAGCAGCCTCTGCGCCTCCACCTGAGAATGGGTGAAGTAGCATCATAACGGACATGACGGCTGTTATACGCTTGAAATAAATTATTTTAATATATATGTATGTGTATATATATATATATATATATATATATATGTATATATATATATATATAATTTTTCTGTGATTTAATTATGATATATACGTATGCATATATATATATATATATATACATACATATTAAAATCAACCACATAAAAATTTTTTAAATATGAATGAAATGTTATAACATTCAAATAAAATATTTGAATATCTATATATTATATAGTAAGCAAAGCTTTCTTTTAACCAAATCCATGTCAATATTTTCTGTCTAATTTTTTTAAAATTGCACAAACTATTAATTCATGGTCCAGTGATAATAACTCATGCTCTATTACCAATCGGCCAATTATCCGAAGATGCTCAGGAAGCTCGAAACAAAGACATCAAACGATATCGAGAAGATTTTGCGCAAAAAAGTTCCAGGGTTGAAACTATGGAAGATGTTTTTCATCGGCTCTTAGTTACTTCTGATCCGTACATTTCAAGTGTCAGAAGACTACCACAGAAGAAGCTGAAGAGTTTGTCGCCGGAAGCTGTAGTGATGTTGATCGCTCCTGAAGTGACTGCTGCAGCAGACGAATTTTGCGCCGTGATTGAAGCCGTGCCGGGAGTTGTAATAGATACAAACTCGGATAATGATTCTGACTCCGACTCCGACTCCGATTACGATTTTGATTAAGAATGAAATTTTCTATTTTTGAAACGTTCTGTATGTATTTTGGAAATAAAAATAATAATTGCGTAGAATACACTGTTCACGTTTATTTTATTATGATGACTTTTTTTTATATATTAATTTATCTATTTAGCAGGATACTCGGCCATTTTGTTTATAACAATTTGCTGTAAGCTCTTTGTTGCAAGTCATAAACAATATATATCGGATTGGTAATCAGCGACCTTGAAAACCCGTATATACCAATTTTTGTCAACATCTGGTAACTTTTTAACGTTCATGTCGGCCATATTGGATCGGTTATTTTTTTTACGATAATTTGGCTTGCGGATTCGGAATCAGCGACCTTGAAAACCCGTAAATACCAATTTTTGTCGACATCTGGCAACTTTTTAACATTCATGTCAGCCATATTGGATCGGCTATTTTGTTTACGATAATTTGGCTTTCAGATTCGTAATCAGCGACCTTGAAAACCCCTGTAAGACAATTTTCATTCCCGTCAAAGGTCATTTGAGGTTTTGGCCAGGTTTTTGGGATTTTCTCCTACTGTGGGGCTCCGCGGAAAAACGCGGTGAGACTCGAGGCGTGACGTCACCCGGGATCACGAGCGGGTTTTTTTTAATTTAAATGATTTTTTCCCTCGGTGCTCTCCGTTATCAATGAAAACGGAAAAATTTATCGGGGAACATTATAAATTATTTTTCAGTTCATACGTCGATTGAAATGTAATAATAATAAATAATAAAAACATTTTTCGTCAAGAAATTACTAACGACTTATCGCGTGCCTAATGCCAAAAGGGCCTATAAAAATTTTTTTTTTGCCATTCTTCTTAAAATTGCTTGAAACGTGAAGATCTGTAGAAAAAAAAATTTTGATGTACTAAAACCAAAAGGGCCTATAAAAAAAATCAAAATTTTTCAAAGTTTTGAATAGAAATTGCATACCAGAGCATTTTTTTTTTGAAAAAAAATTATTTTTTTTTGGAAAAAAAATTTTTTTTTTTTTTTAAAAAAATTTTTTTTTTTGGAATTTTTTTTTTTTTTTTTGAAAAAAAAAGTTTAAATAATTTGCTATTGTTTATTTGTTTCAACATTTTGATATTTTTTATTTGTTTAAGCAATTTGTTTAAACGTTTGTTTAAATTATTTGACTTGTTTTCATTTGTTTTTTTGCAAAAAAAAAAGTTGAAGTAATTTGTTATTGTTTATTTGTTTCAACAATTTGTTATTTTTTATTTGTTTAAAGAATTTGTTATTGTTTATTTGTTCAAACAATTTGTTCTTTTTTTTAAATAATTTGTTATAGTTTATTTGTTTAAATAATTTGTTATTGTTTATTTGTTTGAACAATTTGTTATTGATTAAAACGAAACTTAAAGTACTTCTACTTTAAGTACTTTAAATCTCAAGTACTTAAAGTAATAAGTACCTAGTCCTTTAAGTACTGCCGGTACTTAATACTTTAAGAACTTAATGTATATTGTACTTTATATTTGAAGTACTTAAAGTACTAGGTACTTATTACTTTAAGTACTTAAGATTTAAAGTATTTAAAGTACAAGTACTTAAAAAATCAAGTACCAATTTCAAGTACTTTTTGTATTAAAGCATATTTTTACCTTGCATGATACACTGAGAGTCGACAGATTGGAACAGAAATATTAAAACCAAGAATTATCAGAAGCACTGACGATAGAAATTTATTTTTTTTAAATCTATTTTGATACAGGTATTCCCTACCAGGACGAACGACAGTAACCGACAGTCGTTTGTCTTAAATTCCGACAGTTCCCGGCGGTCCAACCGTCGGAATTCATCACTCAACCGTCGGAATTTAAGACAAACGACGTTGGTTACTGTCGTTCGTCCTGGTAGGGTTTATGATAATTCATGATAAATTCACGATATTATATCATGAATTTTTACGATCGTGGATCCGAATCAATAACAAATTGTTCAAAAATAAACAATAACAAATTATTTAAACAAATAAACTATAACAAATTGTTTTAAAAAATAAGAACAAATTGTTTGAACAAATAAACAATAACAAATTCTTTAAACAAATAAAAAATAACAAATTGTTGAAACAAATAAACAATAACAAATTGTTGAAACAAATAAATAATGACAAATGATTTAAACGTTTTTTTTCCAAATGGAAAAAAAAAAAAATTTCCCAAAAAAAAATTTAAAAAAAAAAAAAAATCGAATCGAAAAACAATAATTTATAAAATATTGTTAAATATTTGGTTTGATTTGTTGTCACAAATGAATATTTTTCGTAAAAATATTTTTCGTAAAAATATTTGTCGTAAAAATATTTAAATTCAAATTTAAATTTAAATTATTTCAAAGAAGTAATTTAATTCATAAAGAGGTTTACATTTGAATTCCATTTTAAATTATTTATTTAGGATCGCTTGTAAATAACGCGTGCCTAATGCCAAAAGGGCCTATAATTTTTTTTTTTGCGCCAATCGTTTTGCCAACATTTTCTAAGCCTAAAGACAAAAAAAAAATTTCCAAAGCCAAAAGGGCCTATAATTTTTTTTTTACTTTCCGCTAAGAAAATTGAAAATTTTTTTTTGAATTTTTTTTTTATTTTTTTATTTTTTTTTTTTTTAAAAAAATTTTTTTTTGAAATTTTTTTTTTTTTTTTTCTAATTTTTTTTTGGGAAATTTTTTTTTTTTTCATTTGGAAAAAAAAAGTTTAAATCATTTGTTATTATTTATTTGTTTCAACAATTTGTTATTGTTTATTTGTTTCAACAATTTGTTATTTTTTATTTGTTTAAAGAATTTGTTATTGTTTATTTGTTCAAACAATTTGTTCTTATTTTTTAAAACAATTTGTTATAGTTTATTTGTTTAAATAATTTGTTATTGTTTATTTTCGAACAATTTGTTATTGATTCGGATCCACGATTGTAAAAATTCATGATATAATACCGTGAATTTATCATGAATTATCATAAATACCTGTATCAAAATAGATTAAAAAAAAAAAATTTCTATCGTCAGTGCTTCTGATAATTCTTGGTTTTAATATTTCTGTTCCAATCTGTCGACTCTCAGTGTATCATGCAAGGTAAAAATATGCTTTAATACAAAAAGTACTTGAAATTGGTACTTGATTTTTTAAGTACTTGTACTTTAAATACTTTAAATCTTAAGTACTTAAAGTAATAAGTACCTAGTACTTTAAGTACTTCAAATATAAAGTACAAAATACATTAAGTTCTTAAAGTATTAAGTACCGGCAGTACTAAAAGTACTAGGTACTTATTACTTTAAGTACTTGAGATTTAAAGTACTTAAAGTAGAAGTACTTTAAGTTTCGTTTTAATCAATAACAAATTGTTCAAACAAATAAACAATAACAAATTATTTAAACAAATAAACTATAACAAATTATTTTAAAAAAAGAACAAATTGTTTGAACAAATAAACAATAACAAATTCTTTAAACAAATAAAAAATAACAAATTGTTGAAACAAATAAACAATAACAAATTACTTCAACTTTTTTTTTTGCAAAAAAAAAAATGAAAACAAGTCAAATAATTTAAACAAACGTTTAAACAAATTGCTTAAACAAATAAAAAATATCAAAATGTTGAAACAAATAAACAATAGCAAATTATTTAAACTTTTTTTTTTCAAAAAAAAAAAAAAAATTTCCAAAAAAAAATAATTTTTTTTCAAAAAAAAAAATGCTCTGGTATGCAATTTCTATTCAAAACTTTGAAAAATTTTGATTTTTTTTATAGGCCCTTTTGGTTTTAGTACATCAAAATTTTTTTTTCTACAGATCTTCACGTTTCAAGCAATTTTAAGAAGAATGGCAAAAAAAAAATTTTTATAGGCCCTTTTGGCATTAGGCACGCGATAAGTCGTTAGTAATTTCTTGACGAAAAATGTTTTTATTATTTATTATTATTACATTTCAATCGACGTATGAACTGAAAAATAATTTATAATGTTCCCCGATAAATTTTTCCGTTTTCATTGATAACGGAGAGCACCGAGGGAAAAAATCATTTAAATTAAAAAAAACCCGCTCGTGATCCCGGGTGACGTCACGCCTCGAGTCTCACCGCGTTTTTCCGCGGAGCCCGGGCCCTCGGCAGCTTCGGCTTCGGCTTACATTGTAGTCGCACACGGACGTGCGACTTCTACGTGTGTTCGTATATCTGACGCCATGGGGTGGGAGAACAACAGCGCGCGAGGGGTCGACGCTTCGGCCGCGCTCGGCTCTCCCGAAGCGACACGAACGTCGTTCGCTCACAGACACGGGCGGCCATCATTGTGTGGCAGCGCGCAAAGCCGCAGAGTGGGGGTCGATTTTACGCCCGATCTGGCTGCACTGCATAGAGGTATTATAACTAGAGGTGAGCCATAGGACTGCCTGTAAGTGGAAGCGTATCACGGTAAAGAGAGACAGAAACTAGAAATAGTGGCACTGTCCTTGTCTTGCCGCATGCGCAATGGCAACATGCTGCGCGCCGTCCGTTGACGCCGCAATACGAAATGTTCTAACCTATTATTTCGCTTCAGTTCGTTCACGCGCGTGCAAATTTTTCACTTATGTTTATTTTCGATATTATAAAAAATAAAATATAAAAAACTAAGATGGTGATTGCGTGCATTTTGTGCAAAAAGGAATCGACTTTCCTCAACGAGGGTCGTAGCTTTCACAAGTAAGTGGATAAAAACATTGTGTGTTAATTCTCCAAACTACCGGTGATATTATTTCTATTTGTTGATCTCGATATATATTAATTCTAATAAAAACAGATTTCCAAACGATGAGAAGTTAAAGAAAGAATGGCTGGATGCAATTGGCTCGACAGTGGTCTGTAAAACTGCAATGATATGCAGTGACCACTTCGATGAATCTGCATTTCATGACACTGATGTTGAAGTTGAACGCAGAAAAAAAAGACGATTACTTTCAAATGCTGCGAAAATGATATTATTTTACAAAAACAGCTACACAATATACATTACCACAAAATTTTGACAGTCGAATGCGGAAGGGTCAGTACAATACCGGAGGCGAATCATTTACTGCGCATGCGTCATCAGACAAGGAAGCGAATACTATTCCTATGCTCTTTCTCTTTCTACCATTATAACGCGTTTCTGGCTGGCTCACCTCCTCTACGTATAATACCTCTATGGTACCCAGTGTCTTGCCAGCTTGAGATTATAAAAGCAACGCTCATCACAGTGGTGTCATATATCTTAATCTTAATATTATATTAATCTTAATTCAACTTTAAAAAAAACATGAAAAATATTTATAATCATAGACCGTATATGAAGAAACCGCGGAAAAATGATCACCCTACCAGGACGAACGACAGTAACCGACAGTCGTTTGTCTTAAATTCCGACAGTTCCCGGCGGTCCAACCGTCGGAATTCATCACTCAACCGTCGGAATTTAAGACAAACGACGTTGGTTACTGTCGTTCGTCCTGGTAGGGCATACCAAGACTCAATTTTCGGTATTATATTCGCTAGATTTGATAATAAAACATATTGTGGTAAAAAAAAGAATATTGTATTGCGTGAACATTGGTATTGCGTGAATGTTACGCAACAAAAAAAAAATATAATACATAAAATTACGATTTTACGATACTGTGTATCGCACCATCGACTCTGTAATATCCACATCAATATGCCAATTACAGGTACATGCATCTTTAATTGGTGACCACCGTTCCAGGTACGTAAAATCACAGCTCAGATTTTATTTCGAATTTCTAACCGTCTGGTGGTTACGCGTGGTCGTTAGAAAGCCGGTAAGGGGGGATTAGGTTTTGACAGCTTGTTGCAATTTGAATTTCTAACCTCTTTTCTAACCCTTATTCTAACTTGAGTAAATTATGCGTAGTAGTTAGAAAGAGCGGTTAGAAAGTGGGTTAGGCATGGTTGGATTTTGGTAGCAGATGGAATTTGAAATTCTACCCGCGTTTCTAACCACCATTCTAACTTGGGTAAAATTACGCGTAGCGGTTAGAAGTCCGGTTAGAAAGACGGTAGAATTTTCACAAATTCAAACTGGTTAGATTTCCGGTTAGATTACCGGTTAGAATGAGTGGTTAGACAAGTTACTAGGGATGATGTATAGCAGCCTTGAGCTCATTCAATGTGAAAGGAGAACAGAGATCGTCATCAGAAGAAAAGACTGAGGGAAAACTGGCAAAGAAACTTGAAGGCGGGCAGATAGAGGGGATGAGTTTGGTCATTTGGTCAACAGCGTCTGCGTCCTCCAGGTGTTGGGAGGGGCCGGCAAGGTTTCTGTGATGAAGCGTTTAATTTTAGACCAAATAGTGGTTGATGGTATGCGAAAATCGATGGACTCCGTGAAGCGGACCCACGATTTCTCTTTCTCTCTTTTAAATATTTTTTTAGCCAAAGCATCTTGCTTCTTGGCTGTGACCAAATTCTCAATGTTAGCAAAGCGTCTAAATGAAGCCCATGCTCCCTTGCGGGCCTTGTTTGCCTCGTCACAGGACTTGTTCCACCAAATCGCTAGTTTTGACTTAAATGTACGAGGGCGACATGCATGGGTAGGAACTGTCGGTAGAGCAGTCTGAATAGAGTTTTTATTGCCTGTTCGATGTTTGCGGATTGAGTTAAGGGAGAAGCGTCCACTGAAAAAAGCTTACTGCGTCAGTGACGTTATTTTGCATAGCTGTCGGTTATCCGCCTGTTTCCGCCAATCGACCTATACATACTGCCACGAATGCCATGTATCATACTTCACAGTAACGCTACAGTGTTGATGCCGCGGCAAGCTATTAACATTGGTACGGCAGCGTTTCCTTATACTGCTGTCATGGCTATACCACGTGAACACGCGCATTCAACTGACGAGTCTGACGACCTCTGAGTTCCATCGTATCTTGAACGCTTACGCGCTTTCAGCACGAATCTATAGATATACATCGGCATATAAAATGCTACAAAATGTAGCGCTTCAGCGTCCAAGACGAACGCAGCCATAAATACATGACATATGCATTTTATTATTTTCAAATTTGATATGAGATACATTTATAACCTAAATTATATTTAATTCAATCACGCGAGAATAATCGATAAGGATTAATAATTAGAAAATATTTTTATACTTTTCAATTATTCATCCTTATAAACTATTGCGGTTGACTAAGATACCAGAATATGCTCTCCATTCGCATATATTGCATATCCACCGTGGCTATGCTGTGTTGTATCGGGGAAATGAATATGTAAGCGATACGGGATTTTATTTAGGGTTTGCCAATAAGGAACTAGAGTTCAAGTTAGGAGTTTACAAATAGGGTATAGTTTATTCAAATTAATATGACGTTGATGTACAATTTATATGAGCAATAATTACGATTGCGAGCTTTTGTTCTAGACCAACCGCGCTGCTCGAACAATCAATTAAGACTGATTCTCGTTTTTCGGTTATTTCCCCTCCTTGGAAGGAAGCCGCCCTCGATCGGGTCGCTGCGCCCATATATGGTCACAATCGTATGATTCCGATTCAGCATTTCGACATTTGCGAAATGATTGAATTATTATGTGATTGCGAAGGATTGATTTATTATGTGTATTTGGGATACAACATCCCTCCCCCCTAAGGAAAAGAAATCCACAGGATTTCTTTATTTTCTGATCCCTTATTACTATTTTTATTTCACTTGTTATTCACTATTTTAATTGAGTCTTTCATTTCGGTTTCCTTTATCGGTGTTATTAATTACATCGTGATAGTGTTTGGCTGGTTTCGTTTAAAAGCGACCCTGATTTTTCGATTTGAAGCTTGTCGTTTCGTTGGTTTCGGTACTGTAGATCGCATTTCCATAATTTCTGGTGTTGTTTTTTGAGTTATACCTAGCCTTGCTCGTCGTTTTTTCAAAAATCGATATAATATGTATCCTATTATTATTACCGCGGTTATTGTGCTTATCGAATATGTTCCTATGGTATGTGTATAATATTGTGCATTTTCACCTTCTTGTTTCAAGTTTTTCTGTAATGCGTGTATTCGTGTACCTAAATCGTTCAGTTGTCTTGCATCGCCTATTATGTTTTGCCGTTTTAATTTTCTTGTTTCACTTATCGTTTGTGGTAACAAATTTTTGTCTTCACGTAGAAGAGTTAAATTGAAATCGGGTAGGTACCTCTCGTATACCTCCTCTGTAAATTTTTGTATAGTCTCGATTTTAAAATGTGTGGCGGTCACGACGCATTTCCCTGTCAAAGCCAGTATACCTGCATTTTGCAATTTCGTGTGTTCTATTTTTTCGTTTTTACATGCGATTACTATTGGTTCGATGGTGTTTGCTACGAAGATCCATCGTCCGGGTTGTTGTAGTGGTAACACGATAATATTTTCAAAAGTTATTATTTTACGATTACATCTCGCTCTTTCCGGGTTTATTCTTATATAGGTGAGAACCTCGCATGGTGCGTCGTCTTTAATGGTCAAGGATGGGTGTGTCGGCTTACATAGGTATAAGTTTCGTGTATGTTTGCATTTTTGTAAGTCAACGTTCGTCATTCGTATATATGTGCAATGTTCTCTGTCTACTACGACAATATCATCCGTGGTTTCCATGTATTGGTACGTGTTGTTGAGTGCGTGTGTGGGCAATGGATACACTTTGCTGACACCATACTCTCTTGTTCCTACGAGTGGGATCTCGACTGCCAATACTATGCCATGGCCTTTGCTATATGCTTTTATTTCGGACAGCGGCAACAGTTGATGCATTTCGTGTGGTATTATTTTTGTCGGGAAGTTGCGCCCTTTTGGTAGGTGTGGTAGCGCACCCGTAAGGTATCCAACAATTTTGTGTGGTGAGAGTACTGTCGGTGTTACTATTCCCGCTGATAGTCCGGATAAGAAGCGCTCCAATTCTCTTACGTCATCAAGCAATGACTCGACTATCATACATAGTGCGGTGATATGCTCGTCCAATTGTTGCCTTGCCTCCAGTCTCATCGTTTTGTCGTGAAGGCGTGCCTCGATTTTTTCAATGAGGCTTTATAGGCTTTTTTCGTTGCTTTGAATTCGATCCGTGGTTTTGTTGAGAATGTCTAAAGTTGATTCTACAATTTGCATATTTTCCTTCAGGCTGGTCTCAATTGTTTTCCTATGTTTTTTAAGGTCATCAATTTCTTTTTGTATTCTTTCGGCGTCGTCAGCGTCCATGTTACCCGTCAGGGCTTTTATCACGGTCCCTACGCCGTTAATGAGGCCTCTGCGTCTTCGTTTGGCTCTACGCGTGATATCCTTGATTGCTTCTACCCCTTCTTCAATTGTTTCTCCATCCGTTCGATTGCTTCGCCAAGGATCTTGCATAATACATCTGTTTCGAGTTCACCTACACATTCTCCCTGAAGGGTTCTTAAGGCCCAGTTTATTTGATATGGTCGTGTGCTCATTGATTCCAAACCGATGTGTATAATTAGATTCCATGTATCATGATATATGGACATTGTTCCTATTTCTTCGTAGAGTATTCCTGGTGTTGTCGAAAATGTGTGAATTTCCCATGGCGGTCGGGTCTGGTCCTTATTTGCTAGACTGCTGACCAGCAATCCCGTCCTGCAATTGGAAGACGGGTTTTGTATAAAAGTGGTCATGGCGCGTCTGTTTTTTTTTTCTCAATAATCGACATAAAGTTTGAGTCGGTTAGCGTGAGTTTTTAATGTTTTTCGACCCTTTTTTATTGTGTAGTTGACGTCTGAAATTTGTTCAATTATTTCGTATGGTCCAATCCATCGCGGTGTTAATTTGGCTGATCGTCCGCGACTCACAGTTTCGACATGTAGGAGGACTTTATCGCCCACATGGAAATTGCATCGTTTCGTTCTTTGATCGTAACGTTCCTTTGATTTTTGTTTTGCTGCCACTAG
Organism: Alloplasta piceator; assembly: GCA_946863875.1. NCBI lineage: Eukaryota > Metazoa > Arthropoda > Insecta > Hymenoptera > Ichneumonidae > Alloplasta > Alloplasta piceator. The sequence continues at coordinate 18,202,453 of OX333076.1, forward strand.
ATTTTTTCTAGCAACTTTCCAGGCTGAACGAAGTCGTTCTCGTACTTCTTGTGCAAGATCGTCAGTAGTATAAGTATATCACGGCTCTGATTTCACAGCCGTTGGCAATTCTGCTGGCCTCCCGAATACTAGCTCATGTGGCGTATAACCCATGGCGGTGTGGGGTGTTGTGTTGAATGTAAACATGGCATACGGTAGCCATTCGTCCCAATTTTCTTGATCCTCGTCAGCATAGCATTTTAAATATTCTGCTAATGTTCTATGTGATCTTTCCAGTGCCCCATTTGCCTCGGGATGATAGGCCGTTGTTTGAATTTTCCGAATGCGCAACAATTTACATACTTCTTTGAACGTGGCGCTGAGAAAGTTCGTTCCTTGATCCGAAAGTATTGTTTCTGGCGTACCAAATCGGCAAATTATTTTTGTTACAAGGGCTTTTGCTACCTCGATGGCTTCTTGATTTGGTAAAGGAATAGCCTCGCTATATTTTGTGGGGGCGTCCTGGAAGGTCAGTATATATTTATTTCTATTCGTTGTGACCGTTAGAGGGCCTACGATATCCACTGCGCATTTTTCGAACGCCTTCGATGGCGTGTCCGTGAGCACCATGGCTCTTGCCATCGGGCGGGCTTTATTTTTCTGACATCTGTCACACCTGGCTACATGTTCTTCTACGTCTTTCCTTAATCCAGGCCAATCATATTTCGTGCGTATTCTGTCTAGAATTCTCGTAATTCCTTGATGCCCTCCGGGTGGTGTCATGGCATTCTTGTAATATTAGTTTTCGATCACTCAGCTCGGGGCAGGTTATGCTTATTTTGATTTTTTCTCTCTCTTGCTCATTTTGCCTGCATTCGTTATCCGTCTCCGGCCCCTCTTCCTCCTCGCTACTTGCTGTCGTTGTGCGTATTACCTGGTTCTGTTTCTCAGGTGTGTTGCCATCCTTCTCGCTTTCTCTCGCTTGCGCTCGGGTGACAGCACATATGCGGCTAAGAGCGTCAGCGTTCGTATTACTTTTTCCCGCTTTATATTCCACTGCGAATTCGTGTTCTGCTAGCTTAATTTTCCATCGGTTTGTGGTCTGTTACCACTTTAAATCGAGTACCGTATACGTATGGTCGGAATTGCTCTATTGCCCATACGATCGCTAATAATTCCTTTTCTGTTGTTGAGTAGTTTTGCTCCGCCTTCTGCAGCGTACGGCTCGGGTAACAGACGGGTAAATCCTGACCTACCTCGCCCTGCGACAAAATCACTCCTATCGCTTTATCTGAGGCATCCGTAGTAATTATGAATTGTTTTTCGAAATCAGGATATTGTAATATTGGTGCCGTAGTAAGTACTGTTTTCAATTCTTCGAACGCTTCGTCACGTTCGGGTGTCCACTTAAAAGGTACGGCCTTTTTTGTCAATTCTGTCAACGGTTTTGCTTTTTTCGAGAAATCCTTGATAAACTTTCTATAATATCCGGCGAGCCCTAAAAATGATTGGACCCCTTTCACATTTTTTGGGAGCGGAAATTCCTTGACTGCCTTAATTTCTTCGGGGTCAACCTTTACCCCTTCCTCCGAGATTATGTGTCCAAGGTAGTGCGTTTCTTGTCGAAGAAAGTAACATTTTCTTGGTTGTACCGTCAGCTTCGCGTCCTTTATTCTTTCAAAGACTTCTCTTAATCTCTCGTTGTGCTCTTTTAGAGTGGCTCCGTATACTACAATATCGTCTAGATATACGTAGCACCTGGTCCCCTGTATTCCAACTAATACTGAATTCATTAAGCGTTGAAATGTTGGTGGTGCATTTTTAAGTCCGAAAGGCATTCGGTTATATTCAAAATGCCCTTGCGGGGTCGAGAATACCGTTTTTTCTTTATCTTCCTCGGCCATAGGGATTTGATGAAATCCCGAGGCTAAATGAAGAGTTGAAAAATATTTCGCCTTTCCCGGACGGTCTAGTATGTCCGTAATGTTGGGCAACGGGTAGGAATCCCCGGGTGTGGCTTCGTTCAATTTACGGAAGTCCACGACGACTCTCATTCGGATCTTTCCTGTCCTATCGGCCTTTTTTGCAACTACTAATAAGGGCGCGTTCCATTGACTTTGACTAGGGCGGATTGTGCCGTCTGCTAGCATCTCTTCTGTTTGTTTTTGTATTTCCTTTTTATGCGTTTCAGCCAGTCGATAGGGATGGATTTTTATCGGTCTGGTCCCCTCCCTCAGGGAGATGCGATGCTCCACTAAATCAGTGCACTCCAGTCGGTCTCCTTCGAGGTGGAAAATCTCTTCATATTCTTCACATATTTTTAAAAGCCCTTCTTTTTCCTCAGCGTTGAGGTGTCCTACTTCAATTTCGGTACGCAAAGTTTTCAAGCGGGCTGCTCCAATTCCAGCTCGGACTGTACTTATGGTATTTTCGGTCTCAACGTCGTCCGCGATTTCTGCGAGCGTCAGCGGTGTCATGTTTACTGTAGGTCGCTGCACCTCAATTTCTTCTTCTCTCGAATTTATTATGCTCACAATAAAGCTTTTGCCTTTAGGTGTAGTGACGCATGATCCCAAAATCACGCCCTCGGCAATCTCTTCCTTTTCTATGAGACCTACGAATTTCGTATTTGTTCACGCTCGTACGATATTTTCACTGCGAGGCGGCAAGTTGACTCTCCCTCCCTCGTCTATAAGACTTTGACTAAGCGCTTTGATTGTTGTCCTTCCTACTCCTCTGAGATTAATTGTGTCCTATGATATTGGTGTATCAAGTTTAAGGGTGCTTTTTTTATCACACAGCATTGCGCCCCTGTATCTGCTTTCAGGGTCAACATCTGAGAGGGTGCGTTTGGCGAGGCGATGCGAAAGTCACCTGCTGCCCCGTCCGTTGTATCCGTGTTAAGATTGCAAAGTTGCGTTGCTTTGTTTGCGTTTGTCTCGTCATCCAGTACTGTCTTTTTCCCCTCGTCACAATAGACTGTGTTTAATTCCAGCATCCCTAGCGTCATACGGCCGTCTGCTCGCCGTTGCTCGCCTTGCTTGTCCGATCCTTCGGCCGTACGCTGCCCAGTATTTGATTTTTCCCTGTTGCCTTCGTTTCTCCATCGCTGTTGCTGTTGACCGGGCTCCTGTTGCCCTTCGTCGTACAATTTTTTGCGGTAGTCCCTCTTTCGATGCCCCGGTTTTCCACAATAGTAGCACGCGCTGTCTACTTTATTAATGCTTTTACTCGGCCCTGGCGCCGGCAAACTGAGTCGTCCCTGCGAACTCCTGCACTCTTTTGCCATGTGCCCTATTTTTCCACAACGATGACATTTCATAGCAGGCGTAGTCCGGTCGTGATGAGTTTGTTTGTTTATAGATTCGCCTCCTTGCACCGTTTTTTTCTCCTCCATTGCGCCTTTCATAGCTGAAGTAAGGTCCGGAAATCCTCGCGCATTAATAATTATTTGGTATTCTCTCCGTAGCCCTCGTTCGAAATTGTGCAGTGCGAGCGTTCGTACGTATGCCTCTACAGTTTATTTTTTTGCTGCCGTTGGCTCCTTCGCCGTGCTCGCATTGACGAGCTCCATCATCACGGCTTCGAGTCGCTGTCCGTAAGCAACCCTACCAGGACGAACGACAGTAACCGACAGTCGTTTGTCTTAAATTCCGACAGTTCCCGGCGGTCCAACCGTCGGAATTCATCACTTAACCGTCGGAATTTAAGACAAACGACGTTGGTTACTGTCGTTCGTCCTGGTAGGGAAGTACTGACTCATTTTGTTTTTGTTTGCAAATGTTGAATTCTACCTGTAACGCAGCTATTGTCCGTCGCGTCCCATATAACGTAGTCATTTCATCCCTAAATTTGGCGAATGTATCTATTTGTTTGTAACGCGTGTCTTTGCGTGCCTTACCGACTACAGTAGAACCTCAGATAACTCAACCCCGCATAACTCAAAATCTCGCATTTCTCAACTCGTTACCATGGCAACAACCTCGGATTTCTCAAATTTCCCTATCGCCGTTTCTCCCCACTTCAAACCTTGACTGTGTGTTACACAGAGTAACATAACCTCAACCTGTCAAATTTTCTCGCGAAAATATGAATTTTACTGAATAATGAATGTGCCTAAAACGTATAAATAATGTGAGGAAACATTCGCTGGTAGGTAAAAAACAGTACGCATGAGCTTTTAAGAATAGGAATGGGGGAATAAAGGGGAAATTTGAATTATGCGAGGTTTCCGGTCCCGACGAATTGAGTTATCTGAGGTTCCACTGTACCTTCGTTGCCATTACCGCTTTTAAGAACGCTGCCTTATCCGCGGCCGCGACGCTCTCATCGGCATAAGCATATGCTTCGATAATATCATCCACTTCTTCGGGGTATGTCCCGTCGAACCGTGGAATCAAAGCCCTAGCTTCTTTTAGTGTCATGTGTTCCGGCATTGTATATACGAGTACGTCCATGTCTAGCCAGGGGTTATTCAACAAGGTGAAGTCTGCTAAATTTATTTCACGGCCCCGCTCGAGTTCTGGCGCGTCAGTAAATTCTTCGTCGCTGCTTCGCGTGTTGGTTGATGCACATGAGATTTTTCTACGCCGGTCAAAACGCGTTCCTTCTGCTAAGAGCCTTTGCAAATATTCGCCTGGGCTTTCTGAGCCTTTTCTACGTTTTCTATCGGTCTTAACCGCCGGTTCAACGACCCGTTCAAATGTAAGAAAATTTTCAAAAAATGACTCTACCGATCTAGAAATTACACGTTGTCCCGGTAATTTTAACAGTGTGTTCCTTTTTAAGCTGCAAGTACTGCAATATGGCGGCTACAAAGCGTACTGCAAGTGTTGTTCCGATATTACTTTTACCTCATCTACCGTACAATGGCACTGCTATAACGGAACGAGCTTCAGTGCACTTCAGTGCGCGTCCTGACACGAGCGCACAGCGCATGTCCGCTACGAATTCAACGTTACCATTGGACAAAATGAATTTCGCGCGCTACTCATCGGCCGCCATGTTGTTACTGCGAGTTGCCCTACCTCGCGAGCCGCAGTGATCACAGCGGGAAGTGACGACAAAAACTGTGACGTCATACGATCCCAAGTGCGACCCCAAAGCGTACTGCGGCGTATATCGGAACGCGTTTGCAGCACTGCAAGTACTTGCAGCTTAAAAAGGAACACACTGTAAGCGTTCTACGCGCGCGTCCCTAGAGATGTAATTCTGACTGACTTTGACAATGTGATATAGTTTGTGCCGCCACTTACATTAAGATGATCTTGTAGAACATCGTTTTCGCGTTGGCCCGTTCCTGCAGGATGATGACGGATAGCTTCGTCGGTGATTCGCCCTAGCTTCTGCGTAGTTGCCCTTGGCGGAATTGTCCTGGCGTCCACTCTGTGGTCCTTGGACTTCCTTGGTTGGTCTTTTTGCGTCGATCCTTTGAATCATCCTTTTAACTCGACAACTCGAACGTTTCTCGAGTTGACGTTCGGACCGCGATATTTACGTGTGGGGTCGTACTTTTCCGAAACGCAACTTCTGCGTGTTGATTTCGTTTTGATCTCTCGTCTCAACGTCAGCTTGTTGTGCAGGGTTCCTTTGATGAGATACAATGCGTCCCTTTTGCGCACTCACTAACTATGGCTATCCCACCGCTGCCACCAATGTTGTATCGGGGAAATGAATATTTAACCGATACGGGATTTTATTTAGGGTTTGCCAATAAGGAACTAGAGTTCAAGTTAGGAGTTTACAAATAGGTTATAGTTTATTCAAATTAATATGACGTTGATGTACAATTTATATGAGCAATAATTACGATTGCGAGCTTTTGTTCTAGACCAACCGCGCTGCTCGAACAATCAATTAAGACTGATTCTCGTTTTTCGGTTATTTCCCCTCCTTGGAAGGAAGCCGCTCTCGATCCGGTCACTGTGCCCATATATGGTCACAATCGTATGATTGCGATTCAGCATTTCGACATTTGCGAAATGATTGGATCCGTGCGACATCCTTATGAATTTGCTACTTAAGAATACTTGCGAAATCGAGCGTGCTTCAGCGTATTTCACAATACGTTTGCTCGTTCTTTCGAAGTATCACCTTCGGTTCAATGTCCGAAGGTCGTTGTACCTTATTATGTGTATTTGGGATACAACAGCTGTATAACCACCGTGCGTGTATGGCGAGGGCCCACCGCCAGCACACTGAAATATAGCTCGTGGGCCTATACAAAATGGCTCGGCACACAGTACAGCTATGTGGGAGACCGTGGCGATAAAATGTGCGGAAGCGCACAAGAATATGGCGACTGTGGCAGTAAGGTTTTTTCAGTGTCCGTGAGCGTCGGAGCAGTCGAGTCAAGTTGTGATTTAAAAAGGGGCCAGTCGACGTTTTTGAGAGAATAGCGGTGAGAAGTTGGTGATAGAGTAGAAGGAACGATGCCAAGAGAGATTGAAATGGGAAAGTGGTCGCTGCCGAGGGCATCGGTTCCGACTTTCCACGAAGAGAAGGGAAGTAGGTTAGGTGAGATAAAGGTAAGGTCAATAGCCGAGATGTTTCGGTTTGGAGGAGTAATAAGAGTTGTAGAACCGTCATTGAGGCAAGCCACTTCGTGTTCGGAATAAGTTTCGAAGAGCGAGGTGCCCGAAGTACCCGAAGTACAATTGACAGAGTAGCCCCAGCTGGTATGATGACTGTTGAAATCTCCTCCCACAACTACATTTTCAAAGCGCGACAAAGAGTTGAAAAGGAGATTCCAGTCGGCGGCACGAGCGTTGACCGACTGACACCGGTAGAGGGCCACGATGATAAATGGACCGAAAGAAGTGGGTACAGAGATAGTAAGAGTTTCTAAGTGGTCGGGGCGATGAAAGGTAGAAGAGACTCTGGAGTAGGGTATGTTTTTCCTAAGGCATATAGCGAGGCCCCCAGCATTGCCATGATCGCGATTCTCAGTGATGAGATTGAACCCATCGAGCCTAGGAGGATGCGGAGACTTGAGCCAAGTTTCGGACAGAATAATGATGTCATATAAGCTTGAAATGTTCGAGAGGAGACCAAGCTTATTTCGAAGGCTGCGGCAGTTTCATTAAAGAATATTTAACGAATTACGCGGAGCCATTTCGGTGAGATTGGAGTTGAGCGGAAGAGCCGGTAAGAAGTGACGGGAGCGAGTTTAGCATGGTTAAGATTGGATTAAGTTTATCGGTTAAGCCGAGCGATGCCAAGACGGGATTGAGGAGGTCGAGGATGAGCTTGATGATCGTGGGGATGATGCTTGTAAGAGCCTCAGAGGACACTGCTGTTGGAGTAGGGGGATCAGGGGTAGAGGTAGACATCCGCGGGATAATACCGGGGTTAGGAGCGAGGCCATTAACGGGCGTCGGAAGCGTCGGTAGACGACCATTGGGTGCGAGCAAAAGATTCGCGTGTGCAGCGCGGGTGGCACGAGTCGCCGCTGAGATCGGAGGGGGCGAACTGCGTGGGGGGATGGGCTGGTCCTGTTTACGGTAGCGAAGTTGGTAAGATGATGGAGCGGGGGCGAAATCGCTCGCGGACGAGGTTGGACGAGACGGAAAATCGCCGAAAAGCTGGTTTTCCTCGTTTGGTGCAGGTGATGCGAATGAGGCAGCCTGGCCATACGAAGAGAAGCCCATGGGAATAAGCGGGGGAGTGTGGGCGGCCGTTTGGTACAGCTGTGACGTGTGGGACGACCGAGATCGAGGAAGTGCCGGAAAAGCTATTTCTGAGCGAGTTGGGGGGCGAGCGGATCTTTTAGCGCATTCCCTTGCTTCGTTGAAAGAGACGTTTCTGTCAGCTGCGAGAGTTCGGATCGCTTTTTCGTGCAGGAAGACGGGGCACGTTTTGGAGATCGGAAGATGATCGCCCTTGCAGTTAGCGCACCGAGGAGGTCCACTCGCATACTCGCAGATTTCATTTTCTGTGTGCTTCCTATTGCCACAACGAATACATTTCGAGCGACTTTTGCACTGGCTTTGTATGTGTCCCGGAATGAAGCAGTTAAAGCAAAATTTAACCTGCGAATACCAGGGCTCGACGGTGTGTCGAACCATGTAGAGGACGACATTAGCTGGACGGGTACGGCCCTCAAAAGATAGGCGAATCGATTGAGTCGGCACAAGACTCGTTTCACCATCTACAACCACTTTTCGGTTTTGTCGAAGAGCTGCAGTTATTGGGATGTCCGACTGTATGCAACCGAGAATTTCCTCATCGGAGAAATCAGTCGGGATCCCTCTGATCAGGCCGTCGCAGGAGATCGTGTTATTGGGAATGATTGCATCAAGTTTTTTCGATTCAAGCTCAGGCAGAGAAATCATTTTGTTTGCTTGCTCAGCAGAAGAGAATACGGCAGTGCACTGGTGTTTGCCGGAGTTCACCACTCTTACCTGCGAGTCGTTACGAAAAATAGGAAGGAGCCACCGACCTATCGCTGTTACGTTTAAACGAGGGGTATCGATCGAGGGGTTTCTTACCTGAATGAGCACCGTGTAAGGACCTTGGGATCCAGGTGCATAGCGATTCTTTGGGAGACGAATCGAAGGGGTTGAATTTGTCAGCGGAACATTTCCCTGAACAACTGTCTTTTGCTTTACTCCCCTATTAGAGCCAACATCGGAGGACTCAAGATGTCTCTTCCTTGACGTGGAGGTGTCCATCGCCGCAGCCAACGAAGATTGAGTTCCATAGAAGCGTACAGCCTGCAGCCCGTTTGAAGCAAAGAAAGTTGGGGTAGATTACCCCAACTTTCTAGATGGCACCACCGGCGCCTGTGCTTGTGTGCGCTCATGTACACTACTCGCATGTATGCGTCCGTGTCCGTGATTACCCCAACTTGTAGGCTCCGCCCTACGAGTCGGGGTATTCGTGCTTGCTCTCTCGCTCCCGTTTGAGAGGATATAGCGCTCTCTCTCGCACCAGATCGATAGAGGACGCTAAGTGGGGACTCGTGTGATGTCTGAATCGTGTGCCTACGATCGAGACCAGCTCGTTGAGGATTTTTTTTTTTTTTATAATGGCTTCAGAACTTTTTTCAGGAGTTCAAAATTTTTTTTTTCATGAATAATAATTTCTAGTATTACAACTATAGTTCACTCCCTTCATTTGAGTCATTATTTATATGCGCGAATAGGGGCGGTAAAGAAATAGGGGAAGGAGACGAAGCAATACGACTCCCGCCACATGCAAGTTGCCGAGAACACGAGGTTCATGGGCGGAGTATCGACGACTTTACCGACAGTCAGCATAGTAGGTCGATCGCAGAGCCATCCCACGGCTGCACGCGTCGTGGAAAGCTTTGCTTCAAGTGGCCCGTAAGAAGTACGCTTCTATGGAACTCAATCTTCGTTGCCGCAGCGTTATTCGTCGGAAAAGCCTCTTTCATGAGGCCGTGCACCAGTGCAGCCAGATTGCGCGCAGAATGGACCCCCACTCTGCGCCCTCTGCGCGCACAACACAAGCATGATGGCCCGTGTCTGTGAGCGAGCGACGTTCGTGTCGCTTCGGGAGAGCCGAGCGCGGCCGAAGCGTCGACCCCTCGCGCGCTGTTGTTCTCCCACCCCATGGCGTCAGATATACGAACACACGTAGAAGTCGCACGTCCGTGTGCGACTACAATGTAAGCCGAAGCCGAAGCTGCCGAGGGCCCGGGCTCCGCGGAAAAACGCGGTGAGACTCGAGGCGTGACGTCACCCGGGATCACGAGCGGGTTTTTTAAAATGTAAATGATTTTTTCCCTCGGTGCTCTCCGTTATCAATGAAAACGGAAAAATTTATCGGGGAACATTATAAATTATTTTTCAGTTCATACGTCGATTGAAATGTAATAATAATAAATAATAAAAACATTTTTCGTCAAGAAATTACTTGCGACTTATTTACAAGCGATCCTAAATAAATAATTTAAAATGGAATTCAAATGTAAACCTCTTTATGAATTAAATTATTTCTTTGAAATAATTTAAATTTAAATTTGAATTTAAATATTTTTACGAAAAATATTCATTTGTGACAACAAATCAAACCAAACATTTAACAATATTTTATAAATTATTGTTATTCGATTTTTCAGCACTTGAATCCAGTGTCAGAAACATGCCAGCGACGAAAAATTATTAACACCCTATTATATAGTATTCGATTTTTTTAAATTTAATATAAACAGTAAATAGTACATGCAACATTTTTCATATTGCATATTGCACGTACATACCTCATGATTCAAACAATCTTGATGTACAAGAAAATAGCAAGTAATTGTAAGCGTCGAAAGAGCGGCGTGGATAGTGTGCTCGCTCACACTCTTGAGGGTGCGGGTTCGATCCCATCGCCTGCAATTTTTTTTTTTAACATATATTTTTGGAATTTTTTTTTTTAAATATGGTGAACTGTTCATTTCCGGAACAACCACCATAGATGGAACATTTTTTTTTTAATTTAAATTTAAATTTCTCAACTCTTGATGAAAATAAATATTTTACTGTAGGTTAAAACGAAACAATACTGTTCTAAAAATCTCAGGATCTTTTAAGATTAATAAAAGATATTATATAAAAAAAAATTAATGAAAAATGTAATGTTAATCGTGGATTTGCACGATTTGTAAAAATTCAGGAATTCATTTTTTAAAAAAATAAAAAAAAACCTCCCGGTATCAGTGCAAGGTATTTTATTCAAAAAATTGAACCAAAAATTTAATGTCCAGCTAAGATTTTCTCGATTTTTGAAAATTTAAAATTCTCCTAATTCATCATTTTTCAAAATTTTTTTCCGGAATATTTTTTTGGTTCAATTTTTTGAATAAAATACCTTGCACTGATCTTAAAAGATCCTGAAATTTCCCGAGAGGTTTTTTTTTATTTTTTTAAAAAATGAATTCCTGAATTTTTACAAATCGTGCAAATCCACGATTAACATTACATTTTTCATTAATTTTTTTTTATATAATATCTTTTATTAATCTTAAAAGATCCTGAGATTTTTAGAACAGTATTGTTTCGTTTTAACCTACAGTAAAATATTTATTTTCATCAAGAGTTGAGAAATTTAAATTTAAATTAAAAAAAAAATGTTCGATCTATGGTGGTTGTTCCGGAAATGAACAGTTCACCATATTTAAAAAAAAAAAATCCAAAAATGTATGTTGAAAAAAAAATTGCAGGCGATGGGATCGAACCCGCACCCTCAAGAGTGTGAGCGAGCACACTATCCACGCCGCTCTTTCGACGCTTACAATTACTTGCTATTTTCTTGTACATCAAGATTGTTTGAATCATGAGGTATGTACGTGCAATATGCAATATGAAAAATGTTGCATGTACTATTTACTGTTTATATTAAATTTAAAAAAATCGAATACTATATAATAGGGTGTTAATAATTTTTCGTCGCTGGCATGTTTCTGACACTGGATTCAAGTGCTGAAAAATCAAATAACAATAATTTATAAAATATTGTTAAATGTTTGGTTTGATTTGTTGTCACAAATGAATATTTTTCGTAAAAATATTTAAATTCAAATTTAAATTTAAATTATTTCAAAGAAATAATTTAATTCATAAAGAGGTTTACATTTGAATTCCATTTTAAATTATTTATTTAGGATCGCTTGTAAATAAGTCGCAAGTAATTTCTTGACGAAAAATGTTTTTATTATTTATTATTATTACATTTCAATCGACGTATGAACTGAAAAATAATTTATAATGTTCCCCGATAAATTTTTCCGTTTTCATTGATAACGGAGAGCACCGAGGGAAAAAATCATTTACATTTTAAAAAACCCGCTCGTGATCCCGGGTGACGTCACGCCTCGAGTCTCACCGCGTTTTTCCGCGGAGCCCGGGCCCTCGGCAGCTTCGGCTTCGGCTTACATTGTAGTCGCACACGGACGTGCGACTTCTACGTGTGTTCGTATATCTGACGCCATGGGGTGGGAGAACAACAGCGCGCGAGGGGTCGACGCTTCGGCCGCGCTCGGCTCTCCCGAAGCGACACGAACGTCGCTCGCTCACAGACACGGGCCATCATGCTTGTGTTGTGCGCGCAGAGGGCGCAGAGTGGGGGTCCATTCTGCGCGCAATCTGGCTGCACTGCCGTGCACTTGCGATTGAGCTTGGCATGATTCGAGGTCAAGTACCGTCACGGGGCCTTCATCGTCTTCTTCGAAGACTCCTAAGTCAAGATCGGTCCTTTCTCCGATATTATTACCACCACCTGCAAGCGAGGCCATGCCTCACGAGGTTAGAAACGCGCCAAGAAAAAAAAGCGGTAAAAGAGAGCGAGGTTAGAAGATAAAGAATTATGCCAGAAAGGACACAAAAGGCAGAAAAGTGAAAAATGATAGATAGTTGAAAAGAGAAAAATGAAAGAAGCGAAGAGTAGTATCACTTCGCGAGTAATTGTTGCTGATTAACGCAGATATTCGGTAATTTGCAACTCCGAAGTGAAAGAAGCAACTTCTCTTTCCGGTCAACGTCTGTCTTACCAACGAAGATAGATCCCATACGAGCGTAAAGCCTGTAGCCTGTAGGGAGTTTGAAGTCAAAAAAGTTGGGGTGTTCGGACGAGCTATCACCCCAGTGGTAAGATGTCGCTAGCGTCGCACTGTGTGTGTTCTGCTCGCCATAAAGCATAGATGATGTGGCGCGCGTATCCGCAATTGTATCTGGTCCTTTCTCGTAAACGCCTCGGCACCCAGCGTTTCCTATATGTAACAGTTCCAAGCTTCCAGACTCTACCACCACCGGCGCGTCTGGGGCAGGGTACAGTTGCATAGCCCTACTGACGAGTCTGCACTGTACCCGAGACGAAACGCTAAGAGGATCCTCTATATTTTTCGCTGAAGAATATCTAGAGGGATCTTCTTTACCAACCTCCTACCACATTCCTTTCTTCCTTACCGACATACGAGCACTGGACCAACGAACATACGTTCATGTACGCTTCAACTCAAACGCGCAACGCGCTTAATGTACGAGACCGACTAGCATCTCTACAATAAGAAAACAACTAGCCCCACGTACAGAGTAAAAGAGGAACTAAAAAAAAGGGCTGAAATAGCGTTGTCTCCCCCTGATGCAGGCCAACTGTTCTACCAAAAATGAAGTGAATAAGATTATCGTAATACACAATTGTGTAAAAAAAATGTCACAGCCCAAAATCCTTCAATTTCAGCGGTTTTTCAAAAATCTTCCTTCGACCTTCCAAAGGGTGAAAAAACCTTCCAAATGAAGGTAAACCTTCCGATGGAACATCACTGGCTATGTTCCTTTTTTAACTGCAAGTACTTGCAGTGCTGCAAACGCGTTTCGATATACGCCGCAGTACGCTTTGTGGTCGCACTTGGGATCATATGACGTCACAGTTTTTGTCGTCACTTCCTGCTGTGATCACTGCGGCTGGCGAGGTAGGGCAAGGTAGGGTGTCGGCTATGTTCCTTTTTAGACTGCAAGTACTGCAATATGGCGGCTATAAAGCGTACTGCAAGTGTTGTTCCGATATTACTTTTAGTCCTATACCGTACAATGGCACTGCTATAACGGAACGAGCTTCAGTGCACTTCAGTGTCCGTCCTGACACGAGCGCACAGCGCATGTGCGCTACGAATCCAGCGTTACCATTGGATGAAATGAATTTCGCACGCCTCTCGTAGGCCGCCATGTTGTTGCTGGGAGTTGCCCTACCTCCAGTGTGTTCCTTTTTAAGCTGCAAGTACTTGCAGTGCTGCAAACGCGTTCCGATATACGCCGCAGTACGCTTTGGGGTCGCACTTGGGATCATATGACGTCACAGTTTTTGTCGTCACTTCCCGCTGTGATCACTGCGGCTCGCGAGGTAGGGCAACTCGCAGTAACAACATGGCGGCCGATGAGTAGCGCGCGAAATTCATTTTGTCCAATGGTAACGTTGAATTCGTAGCGGACATGCGCTGTGCGCTCGTGTCAGGACGCGCACTGAAGTGCACTGAAGCTCGTTCCGTTATAGCAGTGCCATTGTACGGTAGATGAGGTAAAAGTAATATCGGAACAACACTTGCAGTACGCTTTGTAGCCGCCATATTGCAGTACTTGCAGCTTAAAAAGGAACACACTGCTCGCCAGCCGCAGTGATCACAGCAGGAAGTGACGACAAAAACTGTGACGTCATATGATCCCAAGTGTGACCACAAAGCGTACTGCGGCGTATATCGAAACGCGTTTGCAGCACTGCAAGTACTTGCAGTTAAAAAAGGAACATAGCCGTCATCTTCGCCCGGGGCATCTTCGCCCGAGTCATGTTCGCCCGAAAGTCACTAGACTTCGATTCCTCGAAACTGGGTTACTGGCACGACCGCTACGTGTCTCTGCAAGCATATTCTGGGCTTTGAGAGATTGAATACGTGATGTGAACCCGTTCATTAAAAAACGAATTAAATGCCAAGAGCCTTGAAGAGAATGGCGCAGGTCCTCAACAGATGGCGAGCCAAACCTGTCAAACTAGCACGCTATGAAAAACAATCCGGAGTTCCGGAGTTCTGTGGTAAATAATGCACTTTGAGGTTACGATAATACACACGATCTCTATATTGTTATTATAAAATGTTTGAAAACGAGTTTAAGATTTTTTTTGTAATTATCAATGAAATAAATGTATCTCGCTGCTGCACTACGTTTCTGTGCTCCGTTAATATTAAATTGTTATTGTTAATATTAAATTTTTTAAAGTAATGAAACTGTTTATTATAATTGTCGAAAAAATAAAACTCGCCGCTGTATTTCTGTGTTCTGCACATTTATTATTTACGTTATTAAAACCAAAAATGTTTCTACATTATTCGCTGATACACCTTTGTCAATGGCACCTAAAATTCGACTAATTATATACATAGAGACATATTTAGACTATACACATTTTCATCGTTATCATCATTATCATCGTCATCATCATTATGATCGTTATCATCGTTATTATCATCATCATCGTTACCATCATTATTAACGTTATCATCATTATCATCGGTGATAAACAAATTAGAGAAAAAAAATCAAATTACTCGTTCGAAATCGTCGCGTTGTGGTGACGAAAGATTTTCGTTCTGACGGTAGACTGCACGGGACACAAAAATTTGGACATCGGCATTGGACTCGGTGGCTTCAGTATCGATACCAAAAGTGGAATAGCCAGTGGTACTATTGAACTCATTAAAATCGACACTTACAGTACGTATCTCATTCCTTTTCCTCACAATTTTGCAAGTTTTATTCCCAAATTGCGTGACACGCCTTTCTCGTATCATTAAAACTCATGAGTAAGCTCAAAATTAAATAATTTCTCATGATTTCCGTACATATCCGCGAAGAACCCGGTACCAAACCTGATCACCCGCTTGGCCTGTAAACTATTCGCTCTCGAATTATGGGTCTATATGGGAATGAGAGTTCTCATGTCAAGAGTGTATCGTCCCTCGATGTAACCTTGCGCGACGAATGGAAGATCAATCGTACAAACAGCGGTGACGAATTTATGTCTACAAGACGACCGGCAATCATATTCATAGACGGTGATCTCGGCTGGGACCAATAATGATAAGGAAATCAACGACTCCCGATTTGCTGAAAATGTTTTACAAATTCGACGAGTTCTGCAGTCAACAATTCAGAAGTATCAAGCGAGTTTTCAGTTCATTGCAACCGAGACATCAGCGTGCCAATAGCAGTAGCTTCAAGAAGACACAGCGAAATAAAAGATCAACCCCGGAGGGTAAAACTCACTTTTTCTTTTTCAAATATAATTCTGATCCTCATATTTCGAAATGTGTAGAAAATATTTCTCCGAAACGTGTGTGCATGTGGGTACAAAAAATGCCAAAAATATGAGGAAATATGAGAAAGTATATTCAATTGCAGTGTGATATTAATCACTTTTTATTTCTTTTTACAAAGGACCATGGACCGGCGTGTTTTGGCACAAGTGGCCAGTCTACAATTGGGCAGCCTGAGGTTTTCCTTACCGACAAACGACACTGTTCTCGGTGGTTCAATGGAATTGCACAGTTACAACATCAGTCTCGCTTGTTTTCATTATATTAACTTCAAGAGGAAAAGTTGGGTTCGGTTTTCCCTCAAGGAGCCGTGCATAAGTTTCGCGACCGAGGTCCTGTAAAAAAAACTCCCCTTCGGTGAGCACGATATCTCTGGATTGGATAATCTAGAATAAAAGAATAAAAAAGATTCCTTTGATAAGAGGTATAATGTAGTATTTATTCAAAGGAATAAGCAAAATATTAATTTTTAACATAATGTTGGCCTCGGAAAAAAAAATGTGATTTTTGATAAAAATATTTGCCTTAAATTGTTCATAAAATGAAAAATATTTATCAGTGAAAGAAAACCTCCGATTAATTACTTAGAAATATATTTATAGAGCTTGTGTAAAAATTTGAGTCTAATCTGTTATGCCGTTTTTGAGAAATCTTGATTTTCTGTTTATACACTTAAATATCTGTACATTACGAAACTAAAATGTACAAAAAATCGATTTTTTGTAAATCCTGACTGCGTATTAAAAAATGCACTGCGATACTTCATTGGTGAATTTTGTAGGCGTAAAATTGACGTTTTTACTATTTCGACAGCGTATCCATTAATAAATTCGATAATTGTACGTGAATTTTAGAATACACATTATACAAGGATTTTCTTTATTGCCCAAATTGCTAGCTGATTTTTCCTAAAAACAACTTAATGAAATAAAAATAGAATAGGGGGTTTGCCTTTGCTTATTTGTTGGACAACTATTTACTGTTTATTCCATCAAGCCATTTTTCAATTATATTTAAATGAATTTGAAAGATTTTGAGGTCATGTTCATCTTTATTATCGCTGTGAATGTTCTTTTATGGATTACAAAATTACAATGTTTATTTACAAGTAATCATGGATTATTTGACAGAACTGTGGCCTGATTATATAAAACTATATGTAGCTTTGAATGCAAGGAATATCGATGGACATTTTTTAAGGCGCAATGTTTCTGCTATATCTGATTAACGATATTTTTCCTTTCGCAGTGTTTTTCGGCAGGTGCTGAAATTGGACAACACAAAAATGATCATCCCTCTCAATTTATGGTACGTTTCTCTTCCATTCTGCCACTTTTTTCGTGATTCGATGAAAAAAAAACTGATTTCGATAATGATGAATTACAAACATGAAATTATAAAATAAAAAGAAATCATAATATCCCTTATGGAATCTCGAAAATTTTAAACTCAGGACACAATTGTTTTCGGATGTTTTTGCTTGAAAAAAAGAAAAATTAAAAATTTTGAAAAAAATAAAAATATCCATAATTGAAAAATTAATTTACGCAATTTCATTTTCACAGGACTCTGGAACAATTAGCATATTCAATGGAAGAGGCAATTGGATAGCCAGAGAACATCTCAGATTACTCGACGCCATCGAACAATTTGGCTTTCGCAATTGGGAGGATATCAGCAAACATATCGAAGAAAGAACCCCTGAAGGTTCGTCATTTATTTAATTTCGAATCTTATTGGGAACAAATTAGATTTTCAAGTTTCACGTCGAATAATTCGTACCCACAATTCTATATAATCTAACGCCTCATTTTAATGTCTATTTATGTTCTTTTTTTTACAGAGGCGAAAGAGGAGTACATCGTCAGATATCTCGATGGAAATATCGGAAACCACACGTGGCCACCAACAGAAAGCTACAGACCAAATCTCACCGATCAAACGAGCTCCGATCAAGGTCCGTTATCGCCGGATCTCACCTCGAGGCTACCGCCTTTGGACATTACACCGGAGGAAGCTACCAAACTTGGTTACATGCCACAACGCGACGATTTCGAACGAGTAATTTGATTTTTTTTCTCCAATTTGTTTATCACCGATGATAATGATGATAACGATAATAATGATGGTGACGATGATAATGATAATAATGATAACGATCATAATGATGATGACGATGATAATGATGATAACGATGAAAATGTGTATAGTCTAAATATGTCTCTATGTATATAATTAGTCGAATTTTAGGTGCCATTGACAAAGGTGTATCAGCGAATAATGTAGAAACATTTTTGGTTTTAATAACGTAAATAATAAATGTGCAGAACACAGAAATACAGCGGCGAGTTTTATTTCATCGACAATTATAATAAACAGTTTCATTACTTTAAAAAATTTAATATTAAGAATAACAATTTAATATTAACGGAGCACAGAAACGTAGTAATGCAGCAGCGAGATACATTTATTTCATTGATAATTACAAAAAAAATCTTAAACTCGTTTTCAAGCATTTTATAATAACAATATAGAGATCGTGTGTCTGTTAACATTCATTGTCACGCAATTATTTAATTATTACTGATTTAATTATTAATTGATTAAGTACTTGATTTCACGATTAATTGTCGCGTACAGTGCGCGCGATAACCTCAAAGTGCATTATTTACCAAACTTCTTCTTCTTCTTAATATCGTTGGGGCTGGCTCCGGTAGCGGCTCTAAAGCTGCCTTCCCATACGGCCATGTAACTGCTTGTACATAACACGGTCGTACATACAGGTCTTGAAACGACGGTGGTGGGGGATGTTCCGTTAGCGTCCACTTTTTACCTTGGCTTTTCGCCGTAAAAGAGCCGCGCTGCTAGCGGGGTTCTGGTCTGGGCATGCGCCCTGCGCATGCAATCCTAACCTATTTTCTCTATGGAATGACGCAAATCTTCGTCGTCGTGTTAAAATCATCATTTTTTGTCACAAAACGATACTGAGGTTACAAAACTCACAAATCGCACAAAATCACGCACGCAGCCGTTGCCGATTTAAGGTGTGAGGTTATGTTTCCTATAAAGCACCCCTACACTAGCGACTCGTAGTATCGTTACCACGCACTAATTCGTGGACATTAAGGGAACATCCCCCACCACCAAAATTTGGCTTCGTTTCAAGACCTGTATGTACGACCGTGGTACATAATTATCTGCAACAAAGTGGCGGAGAGCGACGCAGTCACAGAAAGTGGCTGTGGCGCTCTCACCCGTAGAGAGTACGAAGCGCGGTGAGGCGGGAGTGCCCCGCCGCTGGGAATATTTCGAACGGTACAAAAATTTGAAAGGATAAAAGAGTTGAAAGGAATAAAATGTACAGCAATGTACAAAAGCATTGTACAGAGAGAAACTCAAAAGAGAAGAGAGTGTAGATAGAAGCTAGATTGATAAATTAACAGAGTTGAGAAAGTGAATGATAGGTTTTATGATCCGTAGACTAGGTTTGGCAATTAGAGATTCGATGTTGTAAGGAGGAAAGATTTTTAAAGAAATGAGAGAGCGAACGAGGGTAGAGCGGTGAGTGTCGAATCGAGGGCAAGCCCAGAACACATGATTAAGGTCCTCCGACTCGAAACCGCACGAGCAGGACGACGAAGTGGTGATGCTTTTTCTATGGAGGCTAGATTGAAGATTATAATGGTTTGCGCGCATTCTACAAAGGGTAACGATGGAATTCCGGTCCAAACGTTTCATTTCGAAAAACCAGGGTTTGGTGGAAGATAGATAAAAGTTGTCCATATAAAAAGTGCCTTTGTGTCTACCGTAGCGGCGAAGAAAAGAATCTGTAGATTTATCGCATTGTGAGCGACTTAACTGAAAGAAGTCCGAAGGAGGGAGAGAAGTTTTGAAGAATTGACCATTGGAGATGGCCGATTTTGCGAGAGAATCAGCCGCTTCATTGCCTGAGATTCCTAGGTGGCCTGGAATCCAAACTAAGTTGATGGATAGATTAAGTTCGGAGGCTTCAATGAGGGCCTTGTAAATTGCGATGGTGAAAGGAGAGCAATTTCTAGATGAAGAGATACTGAGAAGGGATTGAAGATTACTGAGCGAGTCTGTGAAAATATGGGAAGTTGGTAGTTTATTAAGTATTATGAGCCTAATAGTTTGAAGGATTGCTAGAGCTTCGGCTGAGAAGATGGATGCGTATGATAGAATTTTATATTGCAGTGCTAGAGAGAGGGAAGGACAATAAATAGCGAAGCCCACATATTTTTCAGGGGCAGTCTTTGATCCGTCGGTAAAAAAGTGTGACGAGTCATTCGAGGAGTTAAAAAGAGAGAGGAATTCGGAGTTGGGTTGAGCTGACGATTGAAGTAGGCGTCCAGTATTTGTATCAATGAAAGAGAGCGGACGAAAAGAGCAAGGAGCGATATCGTAGAATATCGGATAGGGTAGAGGGTCGATATATTTTTCCAGATGTAGAAACTTGCGGTAAGCTTTAACGAGAGGAAGCTGAAAGAGAAAGGAGTGAGGATTACGAGTTCTCATTGAGAGAATGAGGGGGGCAATAGAGAAGAGTAGAGGGTGGTCAGAGTGGGAAAAAATTTTTAGAATGAATTTATCGCCGAGTAGCTGAATACGAGACCTAAGGAGAGGTTCGCCTGCTTCGGCTAAGACTATGTTGTTGGGAGTGGAATTACGATAACCGAGAGAAAGTCTTACGGCTTTACGTTGGATAATTTCTAGTTTTCCTAACAAAGGGTGGACTCCGAGGGGAATAATCAGTGAGCCATATTCAATGGAACTGCGGATTAACGCCATGTAGATCGTGAGAAGAGAAGAGGGGTCAGCACCCCACCAAGTGCTGCGCAGACATTTAATAATATTTAAAAGATTTTTACATTTTGCAATGACGTTTAATAGATAGGGTTTCCAAGATAAACGAAAGTCAAGAGTGATCCCTAAGAATTTAGCCTCGAGGGAGCCAAGGACTTGGGTAGAATTTATTTGAACGGAGCGTGAGGGAGGGTCGAATGCTCTGCGAGAAAAGATGATTAGTTTAGATTTGGAGGGTTCAATGGAGAGGCCTCTAGAGTGTAAATAAGATGCAACGTGATCTAAGCTGGATTGGATAGAGGAGAGGCAATCTGAGAGTTTGTCGGCCCTAGAAAAAATTGCAACGTCATCTGCGAATTGTAGACAGCGGCTGCTTGAGTGAAGGTGAAGATCTAGTTCGTTAGTGTAAAGAATGTAGAGAAGAGGACTGAGGATGCATCCTTGTGGAACACCTTTGTAAGCGTAAAAAGGGCCGTGAAGTTGACCTGCAATTTTAAAAGGGATTGAGCGAAAAGAGACGAGATTATAGATGAATTTACAGAAAGACCAAGGGAGGTTGCAGTCTCTGAGATAATTTATTAAGATACCAGGGTCGACATTGTCAAAGGCGTTTGAAATGTCAAGGAAGATGCATGCTGTAAATTGGTGTTCAGTAAAACCGTTGTGAATTTCGGTCGTGAGGATGGAAAGGTTATCGGTACAGGATCTTGCTTTGCGAAAGCCGTATTGAGATGAAGAGATAAGTGAGTTGCTCTCCAGCCATTGAATTAGTCGAGATTGGATGAGCCTCTCCATGAGTTTGAGAAGACAAGACGCTAGAGAAATTGGACGATATTTGCCCGGTGAGGATTTAGGAATGAAAAAGATCAGAAACTCGCGCCAAGGGTCGGGAAAGAGACCCTCGCGCAGAAAGCTGTTAAAAGTGTGTAGAATGAGTTTGAGAATAGAGTCAGGTAAATTGGAGATGATAGAGAAATCTATTTTATCGGCACCAGGCGCCGATTTACAATTGCTTTTGTGAATAGCAGAGTGTAGTTCTTCCAAGTGAAAAGGCGAGCCTAGAAGTGGGTTTTCTGAAAATGAGGTTCGAGAAGGGAAGCTGGGGAAAAAGCAAGAGGATGGGCAGATGTTAGGGATAAGGTTAGTCATTTTTTCATGTAAATCGGAGTTGTTGGGTAGACAGGAAGGATCAGGATGAGCCAGATTCCTGTTACGAAAGCATTTAATCTTTGTCCAAACTTTGTTGGATGGAACTCGGAAGTCGATCGAGTTGGTGAAATCAATCCACGAGTCTTTTTTTGCTTTTTGAACGTTTTTTTTGCAATGGCGTCCAATTTCTTTGCCTGAATGAGGTTTTCTAGATTTCCGAGCCGCCTAAAGGCAGCCCAGGCTTGCTTACGAGCTAGGTTCGTGGTGTTGCAAGCCGAGTTCCACCATACAGCGGGACGGGATTTGAAAGATCTAGGGCTAGTGTTAGTAGGAGGACAAGATTTAGTGATTGATACTTTGATTGCTTCTACTATGTTATCATATCGGACGAGAGGAGAAGCGTCCGGTAAGGAACAAGACATAGAGGTGAGGGATTTTTTGAACTGCGTCCAATCGATTTTCTTAAGAGAATAACGATGAGAAGTGAAAGAAATAGTTGAAGGAGAAATACCGATAGAGATGGTGATAGGAAAGTGGTCACTAAGAAGAGAGTCGGGTTCAACTTGCCATGTGCAAAAGGGTAAGAGATGTGGCGAGACCAGAGTGAGGTCAATAGCAGATGGGGAGATATTTTGGTTGGGAGGATTGTAGGTAGCGGATCCGTCGTTGAGGCAAGAAAGATTAAAGTCTGGAAGAACATCGGAGAGAGAAGAGCCGGAGGTGTTGTCTGATAGACAGCCCCAGGAGGTATGGTGACAGTTGAAATCACCTGCGATAAGAACATTTTTTGAGGTCAGAGAATTGAAAAAACGGCGCCAGGTGAAGGGGCGGATAATAATGGAGGGAGCTTTGTAGAGAGCTACAATAGTTAAAGGACCCAGAGAGGTGGGGATTGAGATAGTAAGAGATTCAATAGACTTCGGGTCGTGAAAAGTGGAAGAAATATGATTGAAAGGAATGTCGTTTCTGAGGCAAATGGCGAGGCCACCGCCGTTTTTATTGCTATTATTACGTTAAACTCTGTTTTTGACAATAATATGATAGCCGTTTAATTTTGGAAGTGATGAGGAGGAAAGCAGCGTTTCGCATAGGATGATGACATCATAATCTTTGGCAATATTCAATAAAAGACCTGTTTTACTGTGGAACCCGCGGCAGTTCCACTGAAGTATTTTTAATTTTCTATTGAACACGACGTTGGTGGGATTGAGCAATAGCTAGAAGAGAGTTGAGAGCTGTCGTAATTGGGGTGACTTGTTCGGCGAGACCGAGTGAAGATAGAATCGGCAGAATCTGTTGAGTGATGAGCTGGATGAGAGAGGGAACCAACAGATGAACGTTGGGATTTTGGGGCCGGTTTTGGTTTTCAGCAGCGTCCGGTGGCTGCGTGTGAATACCCTACCAGGACGAACGACAGTAACCAACGTCGTTTGTCTTAAATTCCGACGGTTGAGTGATGAATTCCGACGGTTGGACCGCCGGGAACTGTCGGAATTTAAGACAAACGACTGTCGGTTACTGTCGTTCGTCCTGGTAGGGTAGGAGGGTGATGCGAGCTTTGGGAGAGGGCAAAGCCGTCTTGAACGAACGAAGGTGAGTGGCCGTGAGGCGCAAGAAGGATGTTTGAGTGTGCAATGCGTGTGGATTCACCTGTGTTAGTGAAGGCCGGATGGGCTCTGAGATTTTTGCGAGAAGCGCGCTGTTGTGATGTGTGTGTATGGGTGTTTTGAAAAAGTTGCTGGTGTTGGTGTTGCTGTGGATGTTGTTGTTGTTGTTGTTGTTGTTGTTGTTGATGTTGTCGTTGTTGTTGGTGCGCTTGCGGAAGTTGATGCTGTTGAAGGATTGGTGCCGGAAGTGGAGAGACCGGGTTGATACGGTGTGCGACCGAAGAGCCGTGAAGTGCCGGATAGTGGGCGTTTGTGCGAGAGGGTGGGGTTGGTACAGAAGTTGCGGAGTTGGTGATGAGGAGTCGTGCCTCGAGGTGGGAGATATTTCTCTCTGCTGCCGTGTCACGGACGACCTTTTCGTGAAGGAACGCCGGGCAGGTTCTACTCGTTGGGAGGTGAGACCCTTTACAATTCGCACAGCATGGTGCGCCGTCTTTGTTCGGGCAGATTTCGTCCTCTGTGTGTTTTTTCCCCCCGCAACGAATGCATTTGGGGCGGCTCTTACATTGGCTGGAGACGTGATGAAAAATGAAGCATGAAAAGCACATTTTTACCGGGCTGTGCCAAGGATCGACCGGATGTCGCACTTGAAAAGAGAGACGTGGTCAGGGCGGAGGCGACCCTCGAATTTCAGATATACCGATTGAGTGGGGATGAGCTTAGTCTCTGTGCCGATAGTCGCTTTGCGATTTTGTCGACGAGCAGAGAGGATGGGAGCTGGAGAATCAGCGTTGTCAATAGTGACGTCAAGAGGGACTCCTATTATGAGCCCCTCGCAGGTGATGAAGGACTCAGGGATAAAGGCAACGAGCTGCTTGGCGATAAGAGAAGAGAGAGAGAGACAGTCTTTAGCGATTTGCGCGTTTGCGAGCACTGCGGAGCATTGGTGTTTGCCGGAGCTAAACACGTCAATGACCTGGCCTTTGTTGAAGTTGTTCAGTAAGATTTTTCCGACGTTAGTGGCATACATGCGAGGTGTTTTTGCATCGAAAACTTTCGGTTGTATGAGCACAACGAATGGACCGGAACTGCTCGCAGGGTAGCGATTACGGAGAAGACGTTCCGGAGCACTGCTCTGCGAGGGTGGCTTTTTGTTTTGGTTAATGACGGTGGTAGTCACTGAAGAATGCTCAATCGCGTTTTTCTTTAAAACAGAACCGACTTCCTCCTCCTCGTCGTGGTCGCGCTTTCGAGACGGAGTCGGTGGCGGAGGAAACGTTTCGTTACGAAGATCGTCGATTTGTGAAGCGAAGTCCATGCTCTCGTCAGTTGCATCTGTGTAGTGTAAATCGTCCTGCGAGGATCGGGTGGAGGTGTTACCCTCGCCCCGAGCCTGTGAAGAATTAAAAGCCATGTCCCGCCGAGAGGCAGGGACAGGCGTGGTTAGAAGGAACCAAAAAAGAGAAAAAAAAATTGAGGTTTGGAGAGTTAGAGGCGTTGAAAAGAACTTAAATACGCGCCAGATCTGCAGCAAAATAGAATTAACGAGTGACGAATCCCGCAGAGCGAGGTTCAACTCCCAATTCCCAATTCACCACAAATATAACCCGAAATTCATGAAAAAAGAAACTCCAACGGAAGTGAGCGACTGTACACATTCGTGGCTAGACCGCGAATCCCTTATTTACCAAAGAACTCCGGAACTCCGGATTATTTTTCATAGCGTGCTAGTTTGACAGGTTTGGCTCGCCATCTGTTGAGGACCTGTACCATTCTCTTCAAGGCTCTTGGCATTTAATTCGTTTTTTAATGAACGGGTTCACATCACGTATTCAATCTCTCAAAGCCCAGAATATGCTTGCAGAGACACGTAGCGGTCGTGCCAGTAACCCAGTTTCGAGGAATCGAAGTCTAGTGACTTTCGGGCGAACATGACTCGGGCGAAGATGCCCCGGGCGAAGATGGCACCCTACCCGGGCCGCCCTCTTGCGCCGCCCGGGCGACAACTAGCGCCACGTAGAGGGACGAGAGGAACTGAAAATCCGTTGCAAAAAGTGGGTCACTTTTGCAGTACAGAGATAGATAGTGTTGTCACCTCCCTGGAACAGTCTATAAAAGCTGGTTTATGCAGCGGCCGTAACTTAACTTAGCCGTAACTCAAGAAGTTGAAAGTATATATTGCCCTTGTAGCGTTTATGCGGCAATTACCCGTAACCGTAACTGTGCATAAACGCTACAAGGGCAATATATACTTTCAACTTTCTTAAGTTACGGCTAAGTTAAGTTACGGCCGCTGCATAAACCAGCCTTTAGTGTGACCATCTTGTAGTTAACATTATTCCCACCTGCAGCGTTGCACGTTAGAGATTTTCCAAAAAAGCGAATCAATAATTCCTAACTAAGAAATTTACATGTTAACAACGAGAGTACTGTTTGTTTTATGCAGCGGCTGTAACGTAACTTTAAAAAATGGAAAGTATATATTGCCCTTGTGGCGTTTATGCAGAATTGTTAGCTTATTTGAAAAATCTTTGCAGCGCAGCACCACGCACGGTCAGATGGCGAACCTGCGAAACAGCCACACCAGCCCCCTGACACTGGCTACTATTTCTATTGCGGTAGTTTTTTTGCGATTTCATCGTGTTTCGTAATTACACTGTAGGCCGCTTCGCAGCGCTAGTAGTCTCCTGGCCGGCTTGTTTTACGCATGCGCGGTTGAAACTCTTATTTCGATGTGTATATCGCGTATTGCTTGCCCTGCAAGAACGAACTGGGGTACACTATGCTATTGGGGTATACTCTGTACCCCATTAGCATAGTGTACCCCAGTTCGTTCGAAGGTATAGGAACTGTGCTTCTATGTACGTCTGAATTCGTTGGTACGACCGTGGGCCTATAAGCCGCCGAAACAGCTGAAACAGCTGACTTCAAGAGACTAGATCGACTCAGATCGACTAGATCTTGGTTGACTTCAAGCAGTTGACTTGCTTAAGCTTAAGCCTGGTCAGCGAACATATGTTAGATGGAAGTGCCACGCTTATGGGAGCATTTGGCACGGTTTCTCTGGGGTGATTTTAGTTCATCACCCCAAGCGCTGCCTGTATCGGTGTACACAAATACATAGTACGAAGACTTAGCTCCGCCCCGTTATACGTCATGCGGCCAATAGGCGCTTGGGGTGATGTGCGTTCTCGCTCTCTCTTAGGGGCTCAAATGCTTGGGGTGATGTACGTTCTCACTTACTCTTACGGGCTCAAATACCTGGGGTGATGTGCGTCTCGCTCCCTCTTACGAGCTCAAATGCCTGGGGTCATGGTGCGTTCTCGCTCTTTCACCTGGCTTGGATAGTTGGGGTGATGCCGCGTCTCCCTCTCACATGCGCTTATAGCTAGAGTGCCTGTTTTTCTCGGTCACACTTAAATTGCACTTGACTACATTGCAGGATTACTGGAAGAGACTTTTTATGAATTATTTCAAATTAATTAAACAATTCACAAATGCAATTGAAAAAAAAAATCGCTATGTGCGAGAGAGAAACATGCTGTCTCCCTCCCGGGCGGCCGAGTATCTTACCGACTAGTGTAAATGAGAGAGCATGATCCCCGTTAGCCCAAGAGCAAGTGAGGTAGCTGTAAGGGCGTGGCTTACAACTCTGTTCACGCGTGTGGCACATCGATATATAGCCGCTCAGTCTACCGGCAGAAATCGGAACTACACTTTTTGTGCTAAATGCTAATACGGGCCTGGCGCTTCCAACTAATATACGTTCGCTGGCCTGGTTTATCCAGCGGCCGTAACTTAACTTAGTCGTAACTTAAGAAAGTTGAAAGTATATATTGCCCTTGTAGCGTTTATGCACGGTTACGGTTACGGCTAATTGCTGCATAAACGCCACAAGGGCAATATGTACTTTCAACTTCTTAAGTTACGGCTAAATTAAGTTACGGCCGCTGGATAAACCAGGCTTTACATAACCTTAAAAATAAAAGTACGCGCAAGTGTGATAACCTAAGAATATGCATACGTCCCTATATCCTTGTAGCCTGATGTTTCAAAATTGACAATTAAAACATTTTTCATTCAAATTCACGGAATTTTTGTTTAAAACATAAATTTTAAGAAGAAAAAAAAATGTACGTCCCTGAATTGCATAGGGCACATAAGAATATTCATACGTCCCTATCGGCTTATAGCCTTACTTGTCCAAAGATGGCAGCGCCCTTCTCGGCTTTGTGGGGAATTAACACTTCTTTCTACAGTAAGTATACGACTATGATCAGTCCATGTAGTACATGGTCTAAGGTGTTCCCGCATCGCCCGTGAGCCCGTGAGTCGTGACCGACGCTTGCGCGCTGTGAGCTCTCCTCTGCTTTTCGTTCCTGCTCACCGTTGTTTGCCGTTGTCTCCCACACTTGTGTCCTGTGGTTGGTCTTCTCGGTCGTTCCGACGTACGAACAAAATTATCGAGAATAAAAATCTAATCCATTTGCTTTGTAATCGGCTCGCGAGAGTCTCTGGAATAGCAGCATTTCGTACGATCATCGATCGTAATCCCGATAACGAAAGAGCTCACGGGACATTAATAGAGAATCGTAAGTGAGTAAATATTAAACGGGACGCGGAGAAATATCGTGGAGGAGGATAACAAGCCGGAGTAACGTCCTAGCCCTTCATGGTTCAACATGAGTGATTATTCAGCGGTCGCTCCGCCACAAAATTTCAGCCAGAGTTCCGCTTTTGCAGCAGCTCTGCAACGTGCTAAACAGGTAAGTCGTTAACTTTTTCGTCTATCCTCCGATCACATCGAGGCACGCGCCGATTAATCCAACATGCCCGCAAGCCATTGTCCTAATGAGCGATGCATACTTGTAACGGCGAATACACACACACGACACACAAATATATGTATATATGTATAGCGCCCGAGTTATGTTGTGTGTGCATGGCTCATTTGACCTCTCGAGAAATATGCTTAATGCTTGACGCAAAATTTGCCGTTTATTTTATATTTTGTGTTTTTTTTTCTTTCCTCTTTGTGTTTTATCGGGAGCATCGCCCATGGTGTATTCGCGTTTTCCCGAGGGAGGCGCTAATGGTACACCCCTCAGATTATAAGGCACACGTTTTTCTTTTTCGTTTTTTTTTCTGAAATTCATCTCTCAACCATTCCTCCAAAAGCAACAATATGTGTTTAACGATGAAACCCGTCCATCTTTTTTATTGATTTTTTTTTCTTCCATTCATTTAGACAAACAAACTCAGTATCGCATGAAACGTTGGTAACAAAAAACAGAGTCGAAAATACAAATCGCCGTGTTTTCTCCCCCTCGTGAATATTCCCAATTCGTTGGTGCACGACTTATTGTTTTGTTAAATTATTTCTTGCAGATTGCCGCAAAGATAAATCCTGCTGGTGCCCAAGGAAACCCGGAGAACAAGCTGAAGCGTCCCCTCGAAGACGGCGCAGGTAAATTAAAAAAAAAATCGCACAATGAAAGCATCGACTAGTGTTATATTTTTCATACCTGAAGTTTTATCAAAATCCATACATGCACATGGCATCCGGTAGTTATCGACATCAGCATAAAATCCTTTGGCATCTTTTGCATCTTCAATTTCTTTGTTATTGATAGAAATACCATGTTGTTTGATTGAAACCTTGATACCTTGTCACCTTATTTGTTTTCTAAAATTTTAATTTTCTTTACAAATTTTCTTTCGTGAAACATCTTGCCTTGTTTTTTACACGCACCCTTGGGGTATCGATCCATCCGTGGACGGTGTTGAAGAGAGAGAGAGAAGGAGCAAGAGTATGAGCAACGACGTAACTTACAACAAAAAACACACCCTCGACTCTCTCATTTTCTTGTTACTTTCATTACCATCTAGCATACTTTTTTTTTGTTCCTCACATTTTCTCTTTTTCCAGCGCGTAACATTGCCAAGAAACGTCGCAAAATCATTGCTTAACATGGAAAATTCGTTGTTTGTACCTCGTTGTTCGTTCATTTATTTATTTTTTCTCTGTTCTAACTTGATGCGCACATGAATAATATAGAAGGTGGTATACATGCAATTTTTAACACGCATAACATATGCGAACATATAAATTGTCTATGTGTATGCTTACAAAAACAAGAATGCCAAATCGGCGTGTAGAGTGACCGTATCGAACGGCCCTTTGGATATCCCTATGTTGATAATTGCTTTTAGAACCCGAAGCTAAGAAAATGACGGCGTTAGTCGCCGATCCGATGATCGGAATGCGCGGTGGTCCCGGAACCGGTCCACCAATCTGCGATGTTGGAAATCAAGCGGTTCGAGCTGCTCAACAGACATCTTCGCCCTCAACCATGATGGGTGGTCTTGGCGGTATTTGTAACGAGGATATCAGAGTTCCTGATAAAATGGTCGGACTGAGTGAGTATTAGTAATTCCAAGAACAAAATGAATGAAAAACGATTATATATATATATTTTATTAGGGTGAATTGAAAATTTTGAAAACTGTTGGCTACCCTCAAAAATCAAAGATATCGTTTAAACAAAGGTCTCAGTGCAACGATTCAATTTTTTGACAATATATAGAGGGCGCGCGGGACGGTTAAAACGGCCATTTTTAGCGTTAAATTCACTTTATCACTGATGAACAGATACAGATTATTCAAAAAATTATGCATTTTTTATATAAGGTGTCCAGATATGTGCTCTTTCAAACCCATATTTACTGAACATTAACAAATGGTTCATATCTTTGAAAAAAAATCTGAAAATCAATATTTTTACTATTTTTCAATTAATTATATCATTAAATATTGATTTTTGTCTTCTCAGACGTTTTTGTATTTCTTCTATCTATTTTCTTGTAAAACTCGGTATCAGTATTGCTTACATTGCGAAAATTGCTAAAAAATAAATCTTCGTTTTGAAAATGTTCATATTTTATTTTTAAATAAAGATTTATTTTTTGCATTGTAAGCAATACTGATACCGAGTTTTACACGAAAAAAAATGGAAGGAATACAAAAACGTTTTAGAAGACCAAAATCAATATTTAATGATATAATTAATTGAAAAATAGTGAAAATATTGATTTTCAGAGATTTTTTTTCGAAGATATGAACCATTTGTTAATGTTCAGTAAATATGAGTTTGAAAGAGGACATATCTGGGCACCTTATATACAAAATTCAGAACTTTTTGAATGATCTATTTCTTTTTCAATGATCAGTGATGAAGTGAATTTAACGCGAAAAATGGCGTTTTTAAACTTCCCGCGTGCCCTTATATATTGTCAAAAAAACGAATCGTTGCACTGAGACCTTTATTTCAACGATATCTTTGATTTTTGAGGGTAGCCAACAGTTTTCAAAATTTTCGATTCACCCTGATATATATCTACGACACGAGAACGTTTGAATGTTTCTCGATTGAAAAATGACTAAAATAAACTTTCTGGAAACTTACCTGTATCAGAATTATTATATTCCGTGTCGATTGAGAAATTATACTGATGTTTTATTTATATATATTGGAAAAAAATTTATAAAAAAAATTCTAATTAACAATTAATATTTTTACAGTAATCGGCAGAGGCGGAGAACAAATAACAAGATTGCAAAGTGAAACAGGATGTAAAATACAAATGGCGCCAGAAAGTGGCGGTCTGCCTGAGCGTGTTTGCACTCTAACCGGCTCGCGAGAAGCTGTCAAGTAACTCGATTTTTCCCTTCTTCTTTCAATTTAATTTTTATAACAAAAAAACTACACGATACTTTGTATGCAATGCCAATCCCATAACAACGGATATATCCCGGACGCTACGGATAAATCACAATTTTTATTCGCCTCTCTGTCGATTGTTTGTTAAATGATAGCACAAAAAATTCAAATTACACTTAGTTATTTTTTTTTTCTAATTTTAATTTTCTCTCGACGTTTACAAACGTGCATTTTTCTCAAATAGGTGAACAATTCGACACGAAATATTATCGCTGTATTGATGAAGAAACCGTAGACCATGATGTTGATTTTGCTTTTCAAATGTTTTTTCATACTCATATTTTTTTTCGACCAACAAAATACCGATAATTGTGACGAGCAAATCTGTTATATCCTCTTTGGTTATGTGACGTTCATCCAATGCCAGTTTATCCAGGGCCAACTACCGAATGGAATGATATTATTTCGTGAAATTTTGTTTTTTTCGTTTTGAGAAAAGAATGCAGATAGGAGTTTTCAAGTTTCTCAAATCGATACTATAAAAAAAATGGACATTTCTCCTTCAAAATGAATCTGAGAATTTTCATTTTTTCACATGAAAAGATAAAGATACTTTTACAGTGTTTACAGCACGTATTCATCTCTGAAATATTGTCGTATTTGTCATTGAGCATTCTTGCAGTGCGTAACAGCACGCATTCACTAAAATTTTTCGTCGTTCTAGACGAAAGTAACAAAGTACTATAGCGAAGAACAATAACGTTGATATTTCTTCGTCAATTTTGTCGTTTTTTTTTCTATTTTTGCTTCAGCCCGCCTTGGATTATTGCTAGGAATTCTCAGATTCGACTTAACAGAAAATCCTTGTGTCATATTCTCATACATGTGTATCATTACGCCCGGTTTAATTTTTAACATTACGAGGCAAAAATTTGTATAAAATCCTCTTTTTTTTTTTTAAATTTGTTTTAATACACATTCATCCGATGATTTCTGTATTTACTAATTAGTTTTTTGCTTTCACTAGGGGATACGTGACGATTGAGAAAAAGTGAGAGAAAAAGAAGAGTGAGAAGTGAAGATTGATGAAATAAAGGAGGCGTAGGAATTGTGCATGGGAACGCGTTGGTCGCAACGAGGATATACAGATTCGATGATTATTCCATACACGTATTTTTGTTCTTCCAAAAATGCTTACAATTAGGCTAATTGTGATTTTTGTCTGCGTAAAAAATTCCCGAGTCTATCAACCCCTCTTCATCCCCCCCCCCCCCCCGCCTATCTCTCGTTAACTCAACCAATGTTGTACATTTACCACATGATTGTTTATCATATTTATTCACCATTCGATATTGTCAATTGCGAGAGAAAAACATAAAATTACTTTAAAATTTACGTACGCGAACAACAACGGTACGAATATATTTATATATACATATATCTTTGTATATCATATATCATGTGATTGTGTTTTGCAAACAAATCTGTTGTTTTTGTCGTTGTGTGCATAGTTTTTTTTTCATGGTATATATTTACAACTAAATTCTTGAAATAAAAAAAAGAAACGAACGAAAGATCATTGTACGAAAAAAAGTGTTTTATCGCACGTTCCTAACGAACTTATGTTACAGTCGAGCCAAAGAGCAGGTGCTCTCGATCGTGAATCAGAGAAGCAGAACAGAGGGAATCGGCGATATGAATATGAGCGGGGGTAGCAGCAGCGGTGGCGGAAGTATCTCGGGCTCGATGTTGGGTGGCGGCGGTGGAGGCGGTGGCGGTGGCGGTGGCAGCGGGGGTGGCAATCCCGGTTTCGTCGAAATAATGATACCAGGACTGAAGGTCGGTCTTATTATCGGCAAAGGTGGTGAAACCATAAAGCAACTTCAAGAAAAATCCGGAGCAAAGATGGTCGTCATCCAAGAAGGACCCTCCCAGGAACAAGAGAAACCATTGCGGTAAATTTCATTTACTTTCACCTATCCGAGATTTTTACAACCTTCAATTTTAAACCATAGTATATCAAATCTTGAATTGAACGAGTTATCAAAAGACACATTGAAAAATATTTGATCTTGTACGTTAATAGAATTTAAAGTATTATTCAGAAGATGTGATTGATCAAGGATTTTTTATGAGGCAATAGTCGCGATTAAGAATTCTTTGAAACTGAAGTGTAATTTGCTCTGTTAGTTTACACAATTAGTCAAGAATCGATAAAATCATTCCGAGTTGATAAGATTGATTAAAAAGTGAAAATAATGATCTTGATGTTCCAAGAAGTCCGAGAAGTTGAAAACAAAAATATTTGGACGTGGATAATATATATATTTATTTTTTTTGGTACATCGTAATGTTTGAATTTTGTTGTTTTCAGTATTACCGGTGATCCTCAGAAAGTTGAGATCGCTAAACAATTGGTGTACGATTTGATAGCCGAGAAGGAGATGCAAATGTTTCATAGAGGAGGGAGGGGAGGCGACAGAGGAAGTTTCTCGAATGACAACGGTTACAATCACGGTGGTCCACCCGGAGACGGAGTAGAGGTAAGAAAAACCCACTAAAATAACGAATCATTCCACATACGGAGCATGTCCATGGTGTTCGATAATCCTGAATACCACGAGTAAAAAGGACGAATCCCTTTGAGAACATTTCCGAATGCCCTAATATAATTTAAAAATATTCGATCAAGCGCAAGTGGAAAATAATACCAAAAAATGAAAATATCTGAAGCTTCGTTCTCTATTTTCTGTAATATCTAAATTAATTTCAGATTTTTTTTATATTTTTGGCTAGCAAACTTTGCGAAAAGGGAGGCTCCCGATTTTGTATGGAAATAAAATTATTTCTAAAATTTTTTACCTCGAATAGTTTCAAGCCAATGAATTCTACAAGAGCGCCAAAATTCAAGTCGATAGTATTTGTGGCATTGGAGATAAATACCCATGACAGACAACAAAGTCTCACCTTGAGGGTTTTTTTACGTTTTAGGTACGGAATCCTGAAAATCGTTATTTTTTTCTTAAGAATTCTGATTTTTTCAGGTACTCGTACCGAGAGCCGCCGTAGGTGTGGTAATAGGCAAAGGTGGTGACATGATAAAAAAAATTCAAGCTGAAACGGGTGCCCGTGTGCAATTTCAACAGGGCCGCGAGGACGGACCGGGAGATCGTAAATGTCTCTTGTCTGGCAAGCATCAAGCCGTCGAACAAGCTCGACAACGAATTCAAGAACTTATAGACAGTGTAATGGTAAAATTTGATATTCCATTAGAGTACGATTATTGGGTTCGTTGTGTGTGATAACAACGACTTAAAATTCATTTTGCCGAGAGGACAAATAAGATTGACGTTAATTATACTAATCAGATTTGGGTAAAAGCGTTTGGTCTTCTCTTCAAACTTTTTACATACGATAACATTTTTTATTTTCTTCTTTCCTTAGAGAAGAGATGACGGAAGAAACCCGATGGGTGGCGGTGGAAGAGGTGGACCACGAGGAAATGGATTTGGGGGTGGTGGAGGTGGTCGTCAACCGGGCGAATATGGCGGATGGGACAGACGTCAGAGTGGCGGTCCTATGCAAGATAAAATCGAAACGACTTTCACCGTGCCGTCGACCAAATGTGGAATAATAATCGGCAAAGGTGTGTAATCGTGCCTGAGTTTGAATATTTGTCACCCTATCTTCCGTATAATAGCGAATTAGCTCTAATCGTCAATTTTACTTTGATCGATAGGCGGTGAGACGATTAAACAAATCAACCAACAGACCGGCGCACACTGCGAACTCGATCGAAGAAATCAGAGCAACGAGAACGAGAAAATCTTCATTATTCGCGGAAATCCGGAACAAGTCGAGCACGCTAAGAGAATATTCAGTGAAAAATTGGGAATGGTAGATCTTTGAAAAATTTCACGAAAAAAGGCATCGGTTATCGCGTTGTTGATCGATTTTTATTTTCTTTTTCTTCATTCATTTAGCATAATGCATCGATTTTTTTTTCATAGTGCGATCCTATGCACGAATTCCAGGGACAAGCGGGAGCTCCTTTTGCCGGTGGACAAGGCCCGATCGGTTACAATCCGAACTGGAACGCCGGCTCAGGTTATCAGGCTTGGCCTAATC
Organism: Alloplasta piceator; assembly: GCA_946863875.1. NCBI lineage: Eukaryota > Metazoa > Arthropoda > Insecta > Hymenoptera > Ichneumonidae > Alloplasta > Alloplasta piceator. Next base: position 18,237,675 of record OX333076.1, read on the forward strand.
AGCAACAATCCGCGGACTCGAGTGAATATTTTTTTCTTCACAACTGATTGTCAAGTAAAAAATCCTTGTGCTTCGTCTAATACTTCATGTTCTCGATTAAAATTTTACAGACAACGCTAGTCAAGGTCCCGTACAATTGAATCCTCAGACTGGACAACCGGATTACAGCGCTCAATGGGCAGAATATTATCGTTCTCTCGGCATGCATCGGGAAGCCGATTTGATAGAGCAGCAGGCGAAACAATCAAAGCAAGAACACACTCAGCAACCCGGTGAGTGGAAACAAAAGAGAGAAAATAATAATGTATATTATTAAAATACTGAAGAACAAGTTATTGACAGTTTATGTATATATGGATGTATTTTTTTTACAGCACCTCCTGGTGCAGGAGGTCCCACAGCCCAGACTCCTCAGCAGCCGCAACAACAATCAACGCCTCAACAGCAACAACAACAACAGCAACAACAACCTAACGCCGCGCAAAACGGCGGACAAGCGGATTACAGCGCTCAGTGGGCTGAATATTACAGGAGTCTCGGAAAGGTCAAAGAAGCCGAAGCCATCGAAGCTCAGATGAAGGCCGGCAAGGTGCGCATCTTATTGAAAAAATCGTTATTGTTATATTCAAATGAGTCAAATGATTTTCGAATATATTTGAAGAAAGGCAATTCCTTTCTACGAGAAATGGCAACAAAAATTATTTTTCTTCGCTTTTTGAGCCAGGCCAAGGCGACAGAAAATCGGAACGATTGAGAGTTCCGGAGGTTCTATTTAAATTGAGTTCAAGCAGCTTTCTACGTCTGATCCGAAACAAACGAAGAGAAAAATTTTATTGAGAATTTTTTCAATGCAAGTTTACTGAGAATTCAACAAACATCATTCATCTCGGATTCTTCTGAGCATTTTTCATCTTGAGTAATCGAATTTAAAAAAAAAAAAGGAAAATTTAATTATCGTTCCTTCAGAAAACTTCGCTCATAAACGAGCTAGGCGAGAACTTGAGAGAATAGTCAGCGTGTTAGTGTAATGTTAGTGTTTGTTTTTATTTTTTGAATGGAAAAATAACATTTTATTTATTTTAAGTTGGGCATGCCGACGAATCAAATGGCACAATCGCAAATGCAGCAATCTATGCAGGGTCAATCTACAGGACCACAGACAGGCGCGCCAAACGCATTCCCACAAGTGTACGGAAATTATGCGGGTATGAATGCGCCCGGTTCAGCTCAAGCTGCGTATTACGCCACTCAGACTGGCACGGCGCCTCAACCACCGTCGGGTCAACAAAATCCAGCCTTCCCGAGTGGTTATCAAAATTACCCATTCTCACAGCCGAGTTCGGACAACTGAGATTCCTCGGGACGATTAAGAGAAACAATATGTGAGTATCATTCGTTTTCTCATAATTCAATATCAGTCTGGAAGATGCATGATTTTTTTCTTTTCTTCAATGACCCGCGCATTCAATGTTTCACGTTCATTGCAATTTTATCGCCGTTGATGCAATTTTTAGTTTAAAAAAAATTTATTATAAACATGCATCCTCCATCTTTAGAGTCTCTCGTTTCCGTTCAAAAATGAGTGCTCGTTATGTTACGCGCGTTAATCGGTGTCTAGCTTATCGAAAATTCGCTATTTTGAACGAGACAACGTAGGGACGACGAGAATATCAGAGATACAAAATAAAAATATATATATATCCATCAATGGTGTAATAGGAGGTGACATATATTTCATTTTTCGTATACTTAAAACTCGCTCGAATTATTATTAACAATTTACAGGTATTATGCGAATGTGGTCTCGAACAAAAAATGATTGTTGAAAAGAAAAGAAAATTATAAAAATGCATAAGACTTGATACTCATACGATGTTATACAAAAATTGAATATCATAAACACGTGCAATTTACAAAAATGCATAAACATACTTTACACCTTTGAACTTGACGAATAATATATATATAATGATTTTGATATATTTAAGAGTACTTTAACGCCGGGTACTCGCGTAATATTATTTTGTACAGTAATCGTTTCTTTATTTCTAACAGTTTTCAGATAGCTTTCCATTGGGACGCGGTAAATGCCTGCTGTTATCGCCATACAATGTTTACTCTTTAAAAAAAAAACTCCCGAAAACGCGAAATAATCGTGACAATTGGCCGATATTTCATAACAGCAAGCTTTTTTTTCTCACGAAAAAAATCAATATCTACCAGGTTACATCCTATTCATATTGCGAATATCGTCCGATATTTCCTTCTTTTTTAAATATATATATACATAAACACACACACACACACACACACACATATATTGTGTGGGTGTGTGTATATAAACATATACTTCAGGATATTCATTGTTCTAATTTTTAATTATAAGGCAACAAAAAATCTGAAATTTAAAATTGAGTTGGAATTGTGTAATATGTAATAACCAACATCATTACCCTCTCGTATGTGTCATTTATTTTGTCGTGCATATTTCTTGTTCCACGAAAAAGTAAACCGACTGAACGAAATGAAGATAAAAGAACGAAAAACCAAATGAATTAAAAACTGGAACAAAAACAGACCGCAGTTTCCAAGTTGAGACTCAAGTTCAGCAGGTGATCACAGCCCATTGAAAAAGGAACTTCTTGGGATCCGCTGGTCTTCTCTCGATGATTCCTCCAAGGGCTGGAGGGAGGGGGTAGTCGAAAAGAATAATTTCCGTCATTTCCCTATCCTCAATGATACTTTTTTTCTGTATTTTTGGAATGAAATTCCAATCGCGAATATTTGTACTTGTTAGAACGAATTTTGGCTCATTGTCCAGGAATGGAGAAAGAAATGTGAGGTTTTTGCAAAAATGTGCGTGGCTGCGAGGTGATCGAGTGTTGAGAAAAAAAAGGTGAAAAAAGCACGTAACGATGATGATGAGACAGTTGATTTCCTCGTCACGTCCTGTTCCAGCCCGACGAAAAAATGCTCAAATATTTTCGTACGAAACATTCATCGTTTGAAGAGAAAAAAAGAGAACTATTATTTCACACAAGGCTTATGTACTGGTGATGGAGGAAATTCTTCGCCACGTTTAGAGAAATCCATGTATCTGTAAGTCTGCGATTGAAATGCCATCATAAAATTTTCAACGTGTATAATACTAACATAACATAAATAGGATATTTGACATATATATGTGTGTGTGTATATATATATATACGTATAATCTTGATAATTTATGTATGTATATAAAAGGATGATTATGAGGGCTGTCATTAAAATTATATAAAAATTACACATTTGCTAACGTAAATCTCGGCAATCGGCAGTTTAAAAAAACTCTGCATCGGGGAACTTGCTGTGAGGATCTAGATTTCTGCCTAGAACTCGCAAGTAGCAAAACTCTGCAATTTTGCTCTTCAACGAGTTTCTAGACAGAAATCTAGATCCTCACAGCAAGTCCCGCGTTTTGCATTGGTAAAATTGCTACAGAATGCTTAAATAGTAAAAAAGTAAAGAAATTTTGCAACGAAAATATTCATTATAGCAGGTAAATTCCTCGTATGGAATTTCCAGGAACGGTCCTGAAAAGTACCATTACATCCTAAAATTGGTCCTCGTAATAACACTTTTACATAAATATATAAATATACATATCTGCGTTATTCGTAAGATTAGTTGTTCAGCCCAAATTTGTTTTAACTTGCAAATACGTCGACGTTAATACATTGTTATATATATATATACTCGCACGTTTTTTAGATCCAGTGAAGCAGCGCGAGAGTTTAGAAGCTGGGGGCTGATCCAATCGAGAGAACAAAGGAGAAAATCTGAGATAAACAAAAGCCACAGATGAAAAAAATCATAATCGACCGAATGAATATTCATGCCACCATCCTTCTCGTTCAGTATGTCAAATGTGAATGCATTTTTAGGGAGCGAGGATTCTCCCGCGTTTAGTACACCAGGACAAACAGAATTACGATCATGGATGAATGATTTTCCACGTCCGAGAAATAAGCAATGAACGAAAAAAAAAAATATTATTCCAACTTCGAAGTTGTGTAAATTCCAGCTGTCGAGGGATTTTTTTAAAATCTTGAATAATAGGAAAAAAAAATAATCCCTCGAAACACGAATATCAGTAGTATTAAATATGCGAAGTAGGGAAAAAACGAATGATTAAAAAAATCGTGCGATTGTATGTAATAAAATTTGTGGGTAAAGTTCAAAAATTGAGCAGCACGACAACGTGACAGTACTTTTTTTTTATTCTTCGATTTTCAATTCAATTCTCTCATTCTGTTCTTACATTTTATTTCCCGAATCATGATAGAATTATCCATCGAGTGCGACGATTTCCGTGAAGTGTCGAAGAAAAAAAAAGTATATCAATGGTAAATTATTATGGTGGAGTGAAAGAAAAAGGTATTGATTTGCTTTGAAAAAATATGCATATATGTTTTTTTTCATGTTCTGTTTTCCAAATTATTTAATTTCTCTCTGCTATTATCATTTTTTTCTCGACGTTTACACATAGGCTGTTCGATAGTGTAACCCTGCATTTGTATTTACAGAGAAATTTGTTATAAACGTTAGACGATGTTGTTCGATTTTTTTATTTTCTGCTAGTCTTATTGTATAATGTATATTTAAAAAATTTGTCCACAACGTTCCAATACAAAGTAACTTCTAGATATATATATATATACATATAACATCGTATATGTTCTACACTATGTGAAATTAGCACTCTTCTAGAGAAACAAAAAGAAACGAGTACGCACCAATTTTGATCTGGCTAATTTGCTACACCAAATATTCTTTCTTTGTGAGTGTATTTCTTTTTGTCGTTTATTTCTTTTATCTTTTGGTTCATCAAAGTATCGACAAAATCTTTCTTAATCATACTGTTATTTATTTTCCAGGGAATTTTACAAAATTAACAAGTATGTATCGTTTCAGGAAATGGGGGCAACGTATTGGAGTCCTTGACTATGGAAGAGAGACGAATGGGCGAATATTTCACTTTTTTTCATCTTATTCTCAGATTTTTTTCCTTCAGTGTAAATACATTTTTTTGCACAGATTCATGTATTATAATAATGAGACTGTGAAGTCTTAGTGCGACACTTTTGAGAGAAACTAGAAAAGACTCAAACGGGCATACACGTAAAATGTATTCCTCGATACCGGAGCAATAAGCAAAAGCATTTATTTTATTTTACGTTTCGTTTTTTCCCAACCTTTTTATTCTTTCTCTCTCTTCAATACATTGTAAACCCCTAGTTTTATACTTGTATTACAAATAGAATACAATGAATGGAATATATGCGAACGTAAAATGTAAGATATTTATACGAGAAATTCTAACGTCAGGATAAACTTCATATCGAGCTTCTACTTCCGTGTTTCCCCCCCCCCCTTTTTTTTGTATTTTTGCATTTACTATCGTACATCGTTATCCATACCAATCGTACGTCAACATAATATCGTAATTTCGTTAATCTTTTTTTACTTTCAATAAATCACAAATTCAAGATTCCCTAGACTACAATGGGATTTTCTTTGATATCACGCAGCGACAGAAAAAAACACCTAATTTTGCTGGTTACCCTTTTATTTGTATTCATTGAAGAATTTTCGATAAAAATTTCCTCACGCAGTTTTCATTCCTGCTATGTCTGCGATCGATTTGTACGATTCAGAGAAAAATCTTATGCAATTAACGACGATACATATCGTGAAAATAAATAACGTTATTATCGCTATTCGAAAAATCTATTTCATCGCAAAAAATCATCCGTGACGAAATTTTAAGATTTCATCGAATTTCCCATACAAGCATCTCCTCATCAGATGCTGCAAATCATACAAAAATCATTCAAGATAGTTTTGCAACGAGATAATGTTGGATTATATTACGGGATAATTAATCACCGAAGAATAGTTATTTAAAAAAATGTTTTTGACATTTTTTTTTGGAAACCTATTTCTAATGATTTTCCATTTCTGTTCGTAATACACGCTACATACTACAGAATTACGCATACATGAATACTGATGCAGTATTTGTGTTAACGAGACGAGTCAATAAACTGCAATTTAGATCTTGCGTGTGCGTGCAAATTTATATTTTGTGCATGTCGTTTTCTTGAATTCATCGATGCAAAATTTATAATAGAGTTTCCTAAAACTTGAATATGGCAAAAAGTCATTTTTTTTCATTAATCTTATCCTCGAGGAGGAGCTTTGAGAGAATAAAATTAGTGAAATTAGTGCTAAATTTTAGTAATCATATCTCGAAGATACATTTGTAGCTCAATCACCCACGAATAGAGGCAATTTTATTTTTTTCAGTCTCAAGGACGCGCGATACTCACAAAATTCAATTAATTATCGACGATTGTTAATTACTCGGAAAAAAACGACTACCAAAATTTCGTACCAATTTCATGAGTTTAGAGTCCCTTGAACGATAAAATAACAATAAATATCGGACAGAATAAACACCATTTTTCTACAAGTAAATTCGATAAACTCGATCCCATCCATCGAGTATAATTTTTGTTATATATTATATATGGGTCAAAACGCCAATTATGGGCGTCGTATCCGGCCTCATCCCCTCAGATCTTTTCGCATTTTTTTTAGCTGAAAGTCCTCATTGAAAATCACATTCCCAATTTTTTTCAGATTTTTCCCCTCTAACTTTCGCAGTTATTACATGGGGTATTCCGTCTAGTTTTACCATTTTCGTTTTATTCATTATGACTTGCTATCTTCCCCACAATAAAAAAAATTTCGAAAAATAGGTTTTTTGCGTGAAAAAGTCTCAGCTCTTCAAAAAAAAAAAAGTTTTTTTGTTTATGCACTTGGAAAGCTCTTAAAATTGAGCTTAAAATCTAAAAAGCTGTTTTTTGACCGTTGCCCAAATTTTGAGAATTTTTTCAATATTTTTTTCGAAAAGCTGAGACAATTTTACATGGAATATGTATTTTCTGTGATGGGTCCTCCATAAACGTACGAGAAATAAATGAATGGATTTTATTCATTTTGATTAAATTTTTTTTGAAAAAATGCGTTTTTGGAGTAAAAAAGTCTCAGCTTTCCAAAAAAAATATTGCTTTTCCGATAATGGTTGTGAAAAGCTCTCAAAATCGAGTTTTAAATCTAAAATGTTTTTTTCGAAAAGCTGAGAAAATTTTACATAACATATGTCATTTACGAGGTTGGTTCTAACTAAACATACGAGAAACATACGGGAAAATTAATTAAAAAGTCTTTATTAATTCATTTCTCGTGTGTTAATTTAGAACCCACCTTGAAAATGACATATGTGATGAAAAATTTACTCAGCTTTTCGAAAAAAACGTGGAAAAAAATTGCACAATATGGGCCATGACTAAAAAAAAGCTTTTTAGATCTAAAACTCGATTTTGAGAGCTTTTCACAGGCATTATCGGAAAAGCAATATTTTTTTTGGAAAGCTGAGACTTTTTTACTCAAAAAACGTATTTTTTCAAAAAAAGTTGATCGTAACGGAAGATGGCAAAAAAAAATGAATAAAATCAATTTTTGTTCATTCATTCATTTCTCGTATGTTTATGGAGAACCCATCTCGGAAAATATATTTTCCATGTAAAATTGTCTCAGCTTTTCAAAAAAAAGATTGAAAAAATTTTCAAAATTTCGGCAACGGCCAAAAAACAGCTTTTTAGATTTTAAACTAAATTTTAGGAGCATTTCAAGTGCATAAACAAAAAAACAATTTTTTTTTAAAGCGGAGACTTTTTCACGCAAAAAACCTATTTTTTGAAATTTTTTTCATTGTGTTAGAAGAGGGCAGGTCATAATGAATAAAACGAAAATTGTAAAATTAGACGGAATACCCCATGTAATAACAGCGGTTAAAGGGGAAAAAATCTGAAAAAATTGGGAATGTGTTTTTCAATGAGGACTGTCAGCTAAAAAAAATGCGAAAAGATCTGAGGGGGTGAGGTCCGGTCCGACGTCCATAATTGGCGTTTTGACCCACATATATATTATAATAATAAATAAATTTGCCGGTAAGATTTAATCGGCCATCGTGGCTTCGTTAGTCGCCTTTTGCGTCGAACACTTTCACAAGGTAATAACGAAATTCGACGAAATTGTGAAAAGAGAAGATAAAGAAAAGCACGCCCCAGCAATTAGTGATAATCCGTATAGCAATTTATCGATTTAGGAAGAGCGAGGGAGATTTTGCCTCCGGCGTGTTCTCTGCGTGTTTCTAGCACGATTACGATGCCTGCCCGTACATCATGTTCAATTGCTGGGTACAGCGGATGAATGTTGCTCGTCTTGGTAATTCGCGTAATCTTGATGCACCGACGTACGTACAAGCCGAGCGCAAACCGCCCAATATATCGAGCGTTGTTGTCTCGACAGGACCTCTGTAAGGCAACTCGACTGTTTTGCCCTCTGATGATCTGCAAAGGAATGTGAAAAAAAGATATACATCAAAATATGTAATTATATTTATCTTATTTAAATTATTTATTAATGTGTTAATTTTTTTCTGCATTCATAAATTGTCGTCAATGAGAAATAACGTTCGCAAGAAATTTTAGGAGAATGAACTAAGTTTCATTTTTATTAATTCAATTTTTTAATTACTTATTAATTCATTCTTTACTGTTTATGTTTTTTTTAATTCATAGATTGTCTGTGAGAAAATACCGCAATTTGTGCTTTATGAATGAGTAAACAAAATCAAAATTTTTATTTCCAATCATTTTGCTTCTTGAAACTTTGCTATGGATTTGATATAAAAATTTATTTTGTAAATTTGAAAAGAAATATTTTTTTCACCTGTACTCGGCCACACCACCGGCGTGTTTTTTCATCGCCGTGCTCGATGCCATTCCGTAGAATAATTTATATTTTTTTCCGTCCTTTTCAATAACGTCACCGCCGCACTCATCGTGACCGGCAAACATTCCACCGGCCATTACGAAATCAGCCCCAGCCCCAAATGCCTTTGCCAAATCACCCGGACAAGTGCAACCTCCATCCTGAAAGAATATAATCGATCGAGTTTACTTTTTTTATTCTTTTGTCTTTTTAACTTGGCAACAATCCAAATTTCGTTTGATCGCCTTTTTTCGTTCCAATAATTTTCGTGACTCACGGAAATTATGTGACCCTTTAAGCCGTGTGCGGCATCGGCACATTCTATAACAGCGCTCAATTGAGGATAACCGACACCAGTCTTCATTCTTGTTGTGCAAACCGAACCCGGTCCAATTCCCACTTTAATAATGTCAGCCCCCGAAAGAATCAATTCCTCGACCATCTCGCCAGTGACGACATTGCCAGCCTGCAATCAATATTCTCATTTTACACGAAATATACATTACTTACATTTATAACGTAAAACTGGCACGTACAAAATTTTATTTTTCAAATTATCCACGGGTTTTTGAAAAATTATTGATAAAGCTTTTTTATGCCAATTCCTTATCAATTTTTACCAAGCGAGAAATCTTGAAAAACGTTTTTTCACAATGACTTCTAAGAATCATCCAATACTCGTTATTCCATGCAAAATTAATGCTAATCACAGTATTTTCAATTTACTGTGTAATTGGTTGAAATTAGTATACTGACAATAGTATACTGAAAGCATTTTTTTATATTTATTTTATTTCATTTTTATATTAATATTTTCTTTTAGTGCAGGTCTTTCAGAAAATTCGTCGTAAAACTTTTTTACCTCAATTCGTGATTAATTTTAGATATTCATTATTCCATGCAAATTTTTCTGGTCAGAGTATTTTCAATTTGCAATACATCGGTTGCGATCATTAAGTGAAAACAAAAATTGACGAGCTTTACATTGCTATAGAATATCGACCAAAGCAGCTATTTTTTTATATTACGTAGAAACATTATAATAACATCATCAACAATTAATTTTTAGCAAATGAATTTGAATTAGAAAAATCATCAAATACTTGAGTTCAATCAATTCAAGTTTATGCCTCTATTCAAGTTTATGGCAATGAGACTATTGTCAATCCAAAATGCAATCGGTTGTAATTATTATATGGAAAGTGTAAAAGAAAACAAAAATCTTCAGATTCTGCAATAACTTACGATAATCGTGTGATCCGGAAATTCAGCGCGGACTTTTCTCACAAATTCGACAAAGTGTTGAGAATAACCGTTCGCAACGTCGAGACAGATAAACGATAAATCGGGGACAGAAGTGATAACGCTTGACAAACGTTCAAAGTCAGCCTGACTCGTTCCCGAGCTGACGGCAACGTTTTCCAAACAATCTCGATTTTTCATCGCAAAATCCGTCCATTCCTCGGCAGTGTAATACTTGTGCACAGTTGTGAACAGACCGTGCTGAGATAAGGGGAAAAAAAAGAAAATGCATAATCAGCATTATTTTCACTAAAAACAAGTAACTCAATCGTACAATCTAGATTCGACATGAACGATGACATTCTCATACACTACTGGAAAAAATTAAGGGATCAACAAAATTTCCTAAATTTTTAATGGTTTTTAACAATGCTGTATCTCAGTGAAAAATTGACGTATCGAGGTCTCAAAAAAAAGCATTTTAAAGCTTCAAGTTTCTAGTTTTTGAGATCATTCAGCAAAAGAAAATCGAAGCTACAGGTTTCTTGCAGTCCTAAGAAAGTGAGAAAAAAAATGTGGCAAATTTTTATTACTTCTTTTTTGGCTGCAGTTACACTACGATCTCGATTTAAGGTAGTACATGCCTGACCATCTAATTCAAAAGTAAGCATGATGTACGAATCATATATGTAATACTCCTATATTGCTAACGACCTATGCTTCCCTATAAGTGGTAGGTGAAACAAAAAAGAGAGACAGAACACTTGAACGGGGGCATACTGCGCACGCGCGACCCACTACGAATAAATGTTACTGGCTGGGGCACTCCCGCTTTCATTCACGCTTGCGCATTGCAAGAGCCAGAGAGAGAGAGAACGATATTGTCTGCACCGTAAAGCCTTCACAGAGTTTCGGCCAGCATAGGAGTATTACCATATATGTAATACTCCTATATTGCCAGCGCTGGCGGAAACTCTGCGAACACTTTACGGTGCAGACAATACCCTAGCGGATTCGACGACCGTACATACGGTCGAAAATGGTCGTTTTGTCGACCGTAATTTTGTGGTCGTCAGAAAAAGCATCGCATTTTGCTTGTGGGTCGTTACGACCAAAAATTATTAGTCGTAACAACGCGTTCCTGGGTCCGTTTGCTGGTCGTTACGACTGAGAATTATTAGTCGTAACGACCCATTCCGAGGGCCAGTGTGCTGGTCGTTACGACTAAGAATTATTAGTCGTAACGACCTATTTCGGGGCCCGTTTGCTGGTCGTTACGACCCGAAATCCTTAGTCGAATATTTTTTTTTTCAGCGCAAATTAATACAAAATTTTTTATAGTTTATTCTGAAATAGCATCCATGCAATCGGAACTAATAAAATTGTACGCCCGAGATATCCACAATACTTAGGGATATTCGCAAGGGTCAGCTCGACCGAAAGTGCAATGGAAGAGCTTCGCCCTGGAGAAACCGCCTTAATCATCACGGTAACCTCTGCGCTAGGTAAGTACTTGGCTTAGCACGCAGGCTGTCCGGTATATAACACCGTCATATGCCTATTTCGTTTGGGCACAGAGTTTTGAGCGCATGCGACGCGTAGTGGTGGACGCGTCAACTAGCGCTACCTAGCAGATTTGTTGACCAGAATTTTTCGGTCGTAGTCAATGTGGTGGACGCGTCAACTATAGTTGACGCGTCCACCACTAAGCATCGCATGCGCTCGAAATTCTGTGCCCAAACGAAATAGGCATATGACGGTGTTATATACCGAACAGCCAGCGTGTCAAGTCAAGTACTTACCTAGCGCAGAGGTTCCCGTGATGATTAAGGCGGTTCCTCCAGGGCGAAGCTCTTCCATGGCACTTTCGGTCGAGCTGACCCTTGCGAATATTCCTAATGTGGATATCTCGGGCGTACAATTTTATTAGTTCCGATTGCATGGGTGCTATTTTGGAATAAACTATACAAATTTTTGTATTAATTTGCGCTGGGAAAAAAATATTCGACTAAGGATTTCGGGGCGTAACGACCAGCAAAGGGCCCCGGAATGGGTCGTTACGACTAATAATTCTCAGTCGTAACGACCAGCCAACTGGCCCCCGGAATGGGTCGTTACGATTAATAATTCTCAGTCGTAACGACCAGCCAACTGGCCCCCGGAATGGGTCGTTACGACTAATAATTCTCAGTCGTAACGACCAGCCAACTGGCCCTCGGAATGGGTCGTTACGACTAATAATTCTCACACGGAAAGGTCACGAGGTGTCCCCCTCCGATTTCGATAAACTTTTGATATGTTGTTGTCCATCGAAAAATAAGAGACACGTATTTTTTTTTATCGGCGGTCACGGCGTTTTAAGGGGTGAAATCAACCCCTAAAGTTGGGCATGTTAGGGGGTCGGTCAGCAGTTTCACATAGAAAGAGTGTACCGATCGGAATGAAACCAATTCCATGATATTGCTTATGTCCAGTAATGAAAAACACATGTCCATTTTTTCACGCAACCTTGTTTTAAGGGGGTGAACTACCCCGTGACCGTTTTAATTTTAATGTATAAAAAAAAGTTATTGACCGATTTTGATAAAACAAAAACCAAGTTGAAGAGCAGCAAAAAATAAAGTTTACGTGTTTTTGGATTTTTCAAAAAAAAAAGCTCAAGGTGGTTTTTAGCTGTAGGGGGTCGGTCAGTTGTTTGAGTGTACCGATCGGAATAAAATCAATTCCATGACATTGCTCATATCGAGTAATGAAAAACACATATTCACCTTTTTACGCAACCTTGTCTTAAGGGGGTGAACCACTCCGTGATTGTTTCAATTTTCATGTATAAAGAAAAGTTATTGATTGATTTTGATAAAACAAAAACCAAATTGAAGAGCAACAAAAAATAAATTTCACGTATTTTCAGATTTAAAAAAAAGTTTAAGGGGATTTCCCCCCAAAAAAGATGTCTTTATTTTTTGTATGGAAACCATTTTTTTCGATCTCGACAACGATCTCATTATTTTATGCACTCATTGTCACGTCTATGACAATATTTTTACATGAAGATTCATTATTATTAGCAGTTGAGAGATTAATTATTGTTACCCCAATCTCTCATGTAATACTTTACTTCATTACACTGTCAGTTATTGGCTATATTCAAATTTGCTTACGTTTCAAGCTGGATGTTTGCTCAAAGCGTATGAACAGTGCGAGAGTATTATGTATTTGGTATCTTCACGTCGCGCAAATACAATAAACAGAACTAATCATTATCTTATAGGGACGAATTTACGCATCACTCTCCAAAAAATGTTCAATGTTATTTTTACTTTGGCCCTTGTCCAAATAAATATGACGTTACCTGCGCCCACTTGAGGTAAAGAAACTCTAGCTCATCTATTTATAAAAAGAATGTTGAGCAATAGTTTCAGTTCCGTTTCGTCTGTTGAGTTCTTATCATCATATTAGCCGTAGAGAGTGAAGTTGATAAAATGTATATCAATCCAATGAATGTAATAAGACTTTACTCATCACCTTTCAAGCATTGGATCTTCCTGATAGTCCGGTTAACAACGATGAAGTAGAGTTGAAAGAAAATATAGAAGAGTTGTTAAAGGACGCCATGAACGAGTTTAATCATCTGGAAATGATTGAAGATACTACATTAGACTTTCAAGAACCGTTCAAGGATATAGTAGTCGAAGCTGTGGAAGACAATAACGAATGGAGTTCTGGAGTAGCTCGACTTGATCCCATGACTTGTTCCGACGACGAAGAAGATTTGAGCTATGACTACAAATATAGAGCCGTTGAATATTGGAGAAGTGCTAAAACAAAACAAAATCTTAAAATAGAGACGGTTCAAAATAAATTCAAAAAAGTAAAATCAGTGCGCCAGTTGCGACGTTGGGCTCACCAAATAAATCAAGGAGGAACGTACATGGAGAAATTATCACGCATTTCAGAATATACTCTCAATAATCTAAAATATGCTATAGAATTAGGTCTAATTGTTCACGATGTTGATATTCGAAGATGGGCTTTACGAGCACAACAATTGATTGGAAATGAGGATATTCGTTTTCGGGCTTCACATGGATGGATACAGAAATTCAAAAAAATTCATCGTATAACTAGCAGGAAAATAAATAAATTTATTTCAAGGAGGACCCTTGAATCAAAAGAAACATTGCAAAAAGACGCAGATAAATTTATTTCTGAAGTTCAATTAAAAATCAGACAGTACGGTTTAAAAAATATTTATAATTCCGACCAAAGTGGATTCCAATTGGAAATACATTCAGGACGAACATTAGCGGAAGAAAGTACGAAACAAATAGAATGCCTTGTACAATCCGTTTCGGCGACAACACATAGTTACACGATTCAGCCAACAATATCAGGAGATGGAAAACTTCTATCCCCGCTTTTGATAGTCTTAAAAGAACCATCTGGACGATTGGGGCCAATAGTAGAAAAAAAAAATTTTCGACCAGCGAATGTCTTCATAAGTGCTTCTAAATCTGGCAAACTCACATCAGGTATATTGCAATTTTGTATTATTGAGATATCCAAAGGGATCGTGAATATGGAGATATTGTGACTATGATATATTGAATTCATATTCCCTTGCAGAACACTTCAAAGCATGGCTTAATGAAGTTTTCTTTCCGAACGTTGGTGAGAAGAGTATTCTTTTGATCGATTCTTGGAGTAGACATTGCCCCGAAGCTGTTAGGGAAGCCACACCACTTGATAAGCAAGTCATCACAATGATTATACTAAAAGGCACAACAGGAAAAATTCAACCACTCGACGTCTACGGATTCAGAATCTGGAAAAATTATGTTAAACACTTTTCGGACAATATCATGATGATGGACTATGATTTCGATTTGCATTTAAGAAACAATATTATAAAACTACAATCCCTTGTACATAATCAATTATCTTCTCCGAGGTACGAAAATTTGTTTCGATATGCTTGGTTCAAAAGTGGTTACATAAAAGAACGACCTAACTCTTTTGAAAATCCCGTCGAATTCGCTTATGGGACGTTATCGCAATCCCAATGTGAAATTGAAGGCTGTACAAATGTAGCTGTAGTCAGATGTTCTTGTTGCAAAAAAACACTTTGTTCTAAACATTTTTTCGAGGAATACCACTACTGTTCTACATATAACCATTGAATTTACAACTAATCAAGTAAAGTACAAGTAAACCATATTTATATATGTATTAAGATTCGATTGTATGTGCTATGCTTGAAATTTGTATTCCAAAACAAAACTCCGATATATAAAAATTTTAATTTGTTTCATATTATGTCTGAAATGCAAGCAAATTGAAATATAGCCAATAACCGACAGTGTAATGAAATAAAGTATTACATGTGAGATCAAGGTAACAATAATTAGTAATTATTCTGTCAACTGCTAATAATAATGAATCTTCATGTACAAATATGATTACAGACGTGAAAATAAGTTCAGATAGTAGATATCAAAAGAAATGTTTTTCATACAAAAAAGTAATCTTCCTGGGATGAAACCCACTTAAGCTTTTTTTTTTTTTAAATCCGAAACACGTAAACTTTATTTTTTGCAGTTCTTCATTTGGTTTTTGTTTTATCAAAATCGGTCATTAACTTTTTTTTATACATGAAAATCAAAACGGTTACGGGGTGGTTCGCCCCCTTGAGACGAGGTTGCGTGAAAAGGTGAACATGTGTTTCTCATTACTTGACATGAGGAATATCATGGAATTGGTTTTATTCCGATCGGTACACTCTTTCCATGTCAAACAGCTCACCGAACGCCCATAGTTGAAAACCCCACGAATTTTTTTTTTGTAAATTCCAAAAATACGTAAACTTTATTTTTTACTGCTATTGAATTCGGTTTTAGTTTTATCAAAATCGGTCAATAACTTTTCTTTACATATGAAAAGTAAAACGGTCACGGGGTGGTTCACCCCCTTAAGACAAGGTTGCGGAAAAAGGCGAACATGTGTTTTCCATTACTCGACATGAGCAATGTCATGGAATTAGTTTTCTTCCGATCGGTACTCTTCCCATGTAAAACAGCTCACCGAAGGCCTACAGCTGAAAATCCCCTTAAGTTTTTTTTCCCGTAAAATCCGAAAATACGTAAACTTTATTTTTTGCTGCTCTTCAATTTGGTTTTAGTTTTATCAAAATCGGTCAATAATTTTTCTTTACACATGAAAAGTAAAAAGGTCACTGGGTGGTTCACCCCCTTAAGACAAGGTTACGAAAAAAGGCGAACATATGTTTGTCATTACTCGACATGAGGAATGTCATGGAATTACTTTTCTTCCGATCGGTGCACTCTTTCCATGTGAAACACCTCACCGAAGGCCTACAGCTAAAAGCCACCTTAAGCTTTTTTTTTTTGAAAAATCCAAAAACACGTAAACTTTATTTTTTGCTGCTCTTCAACTTGGTTTTTGTTTTATCAAAATGGGTCAATAATTTTTCTTTATACATTAAAAGTACAACGGTCACGGGGTAGTTCACCCCCTTAAGACAAGGTTGCGGAAAAAGGCAAACATGTGTTTTTCATTACTCGACATGAGCAATGTCATGGAACTGGTTTTCTTCCGATTGGTACACTCTTTCTATGTGAAACAGCTGACCGACCCCCTAACATGCCCAACTTTAGGGGTTGATTCCACCCCTTAAAACGCCGTGACCGCCGATAAAAAAAAATACGTGTCTCTTATTTTTCGATGAATAACAATTTACCAAAAGTTTATCGAAATCGGAGGGGGACACCTCGTGACCTTTCTTTGTCAGTCGTAACGACCCACCAGCGGACTGCGACGATCTTTCATACGACCAAAAAATTACGGTCGACAAAACGACCACTTTCGACCGAAACTGTTTACGACCCTAAATTTCGGGTCGACGAATCTGCTAGGGTATCGTTCTCTCTCTCTCTGGCTCTAGCGGGAGTGCGCTAGCCAGTAACATTTATATATTATGCCTACGTAGTGGGTCGCGCGTGCGCAGAATGACCCTGTCTGAGTCTTCTATCTCTCTTTTTTTGTGAACCCACCACTTATAGGGAAGCATAGGCCGCTAGCAATATAGGAGTATTACATATATGAGTATTACATACAGTGGACGCTCCCATAATTTGATTTTCCTCTCATTCCCCCACTTTATATCTGTATAGCACATTTTACGGAAACTTATTATTTCTGAAGTGTAAGAATTCCTTTTTCGTTGAGAAATATACACTAATTGATGATAATATTTAATTCATCGTTTTTAATTGTGTGGAAAATTCGACAATTGAGGTTATGTTGCCCTCCCAGCACGGCAGCTGAGTTTGGAGTGGGGAGAAAGCGCGATAGAGGTGATCGAATTATGGGAGTGTGTTGCCATGGTAACGAGTAAAATTGTGGGAGCGATCAAATTATAGGAGATTAAATTGTGGGAGCGTCCATATATGGTACGAATAAGGGAGAGCCCCCATGGCTGAAGCTGAAAACTTTTGGCACTACCTATTCACGGTGTACACCAACACTTGGAAAGGTCGTGTATATGAATGACGCACACAGACTTTCGTGTATACGAATGAACGCATACAGACACGTTCGTCATACTTTCAACATTTAAAACTCAGGAACTTTGTGGTAAAATAGGACCATTTTTTTCAAAATCATCGCCAAATACCCCTTTATCTTTGCGTAAGTTTTTTATTGTCTTTTGTCCCGTAATTTTCTATTATTAATCGAAATGTGATATATTGTAGTACGTACCCCGTATGCAAAGCGTGTTAAAAACGCCTATTTCAATTGTAAATATCTGGAGAACCGAATGGTCAATAGATTTAAAATTTTACAAGCGCATTCTGAATGTCCTGAATAATATTATTTTCAAATTACAACCTTCTCTGTCCCAGAGCGGTTTAGGCATGTACTACCTTAAGCAAGAGCGGCGGGACTGGCACCGCTAGACATTTGCAAAAATCGAAGTTGCGCAAATGTCGCCCGTGCGTGCAATGCGCATCTCACACCAGTCGGGAGCCGTGTCCGCTCCAGGATTACTTCCTGGTCCGCTCTCACACCATGTGCCACGTCGATCGATATCCGCCGCATAGTGGGGGCTCTTGCATATATCGAAGCTACATAAATTAAACCAGCTAAACTATTGCGTGGATCAGATAGCTTGTTTATTGAGCTTTAATTTGCGTTTTTTGAGACCTCGATGCGACCATTTTTCGCTGAGATATCGGACTTTTAATGAAAAAGGATCCTCTTGTGTTTGACCGTTGGTATCCCCGCAACCAATGATCGCACAGAAATGAAAAGAGGGGTTTCGATAACTTGAATTAATGCTCTACAAGGATTGACGATGGTGTTTTGAAAAAAAATAAAAAATTCCATCATTGCCATGAATTTGAAAAAAAAGGAGAAAAAGAGCTTTTGATGGTTTTTTAGAAAATCAACGGCCAAATTAAAAATATTGACAAAACGACTAATGTTAAGCGTAACTTTTACAGCTCAATATGCCCACAAAAACCCTCTAAAGTTTCAATTTGATCTTTTGAACAGTTTTTTTGTTTCAAGCGATTAAATTTTTGAAAAAAATTAAAGGATCATGTTTATGCCCCTAAACGTCATAATCATTATTTAAGTGAATTTTTTTTTAGCTTTTTCCACATTTTTATCGCAAACAGCGTTCAAATTGATGGAAGAAAAATCAACAAAATTTTCAAAAAAAAATTCGAAAATTCTTTGAATTTTTTTTTTCTATTCTTTTAAACGCTGTTTGAGACAAAAATGTGGAAAAAGCTATAAAAAAATCACTTTAATAATGATTATGACGTTTAGGGGCATAAACATGATCCTTTAATTTGTTCAAAAATTTGAGTGCTTGAAACACAAAAACCGTTCGATAGATCAAATTGAAACTTTACAGGTTTTTGTGGGTATATGTAGCTGTAAAAGTTACGCTCAACATTAGTCGTTTTGTCAATATTTTTAATTTTGCCGTTGATTTTCTAAAAAACCATAAATAGCCCTTTTTATCCTGTTTTTTCAAATTCATGGCAAAGATGGAACAATTTTTTTTTTTTTCAAAAAAACATCATCAATCCTTGTAGAGCATTAATTCAAGTTTTTGAAACCCCTCTTTTAATTTTTGTGCGATCATCCGTTACTGCGATATCAATGGTCAAATACAAAAGGATCCGTTTTCATTAAACGTCCGATATCTCAGCGAAAAATGGTCGCATCGAGGTCTCAAAAAAAGCAAATTGAAGCTAAATAAACAAGCTATTCGATCCATGCAATGGTTTAGCTGGAAAAATATTTCCAAGTAACTGCAGCCAAAAAAAGTAATAAAAATTTGCAACATTTTTTTTCTCGGTATTTCTCAGGATTGCGTGAAACCTGTAACTTTGAAATTTTATTTGCTGACAGATCTTTAAAAAGAGACTGGAAGCTTGAAAATGCTTTTTTAGACCTTAATACCACCATTTTTAACTGTTAAAAATTTTAGGGAATTTTTGTTATCCCTTAATTTTTTCAAGTCGTGTAGTAATAAATCGTTTTTCAATTTTTAAATTTTAAATTTCTTTTTTTTCTGTAGATTGAAATAAATATTTCGAAGACGATCCTGATCAGGATCGAAACGTTAGAACAAAAGAAAAATCTACCAATCATCACATGACTCTTCTTCATCGGATCCTTGACTGAATTGCAGCAGAATTCCAAACATTAGAAATATTCTTTACCTCTTTCTTTTTTTTTCTTTCTCATTCTTTTTCATGACAGTATATTCACTATAACTTTCACATACTTTCAACATTATTTGTCAATCCCAGTGAATACATGTGGAAAGAAAAAAAAATCCGAATGTCGCAGACTGAATTTTTGTAGCTGAAAAAATAAATCAAATATTCTCAAGCATCAGATACGTTTTTCTAGGATTGCCAATTGGCCGAAACATTCGCATTCGATACAGAGTTCATCAAGACTTAATTTCACGAATCACCTCTCAATTTAAATCGATTGACGTCAGCCAATTGATGACCCAAGAAATACTTCAATATTCTCCATTTGTATTAAAAAAATTAACTAGCATCAGAAATTACTTGAAAAAAATTAATAACATAAATTTTGAAGACAAAAACATTGACACGCGGCAATAGTAACGAAGATGTTATCCAGGAATATAATCTGTATATAATTTGAAAATCTGTTGTTTTATTTATTATTATTTATATATTTATGTATTTATATATATTTATGTACTGATATTTATCTCAATTTTTTTACTTTTTTTGCATTGTACCGTTTTTGACATTTACCTTTGATAAACTTTTAGCCATTTCGAATGTGCCAACTGTATCCATATTCGAGGCCATCACAGGTATGCCTTTGTACGTGCGCTTGGAATTGCGAAACGTTATTTCTCGAAACAGATCGACCTTGAACAAAAAAACAAAAAAAAAGTTACCACAAGTTTCATAGTGGATTTTTAAAAATATCTTCTTCGCGGTTAGCCTCACCTCTATGCTAAAGAGCTTTCACGAGACACCCGACATGCCACAATAATAATTTTAAGAAAAAAAAAATCTAAGGTAATAATTTCCAAGATAACAATCCAGTGTTACTGGATTTTGCTTTTTTCCTGCCATTTTCCAAGCACGATGTACTTATACAATGTATGCGACAAAGTTTTGAAATTTTATCGATAAATGTTTGACTTTGTGGTAATTTATAGTGGAACGAATAAACCATACATTGTAGAAGAGTTATCGCACGAAAATTTGCGTGATATTCTTCGAGGGACGAGAATTGAAATATATCGTACGAACGTATAATTTTTTCGTGAAATTTAAGCTTTACTCACGTCAGATCTGCTCTTCAAGGTGCTTCGTTTTGGCCTCAATAACACATCCTTGAAATCTAATTTAACTTCGTTTATGATATTAGGCATCTTTGTTCTTTTTCACGATTCGCCTCACGCTATTATCCGTATTGCAAGTTTACAAAGTAATCGTTGCTCGATTGTTTTATCGTGATTGTAGCAGACGATTTTAACGACGACGACGCCTTCTGTCAAAATATTTTTCACGAACGTGACTAGTCTGGTTACGGAGATACTGAAGCAGTGTTGCCAGAAAGGAAAATCGTTCCGTAACAGCCCCCTGACACTGGCTACTATTTCTGGTAGGGTGTCATCTTCGCCCGGGGCATCTTCGCCCGTGTCATGTTCGCCCGAAAGTCACTAGACTTCGATTCCTCGAAACTGGGTTACTGGCACGACCGCTACGTAACTCTGCAAGCATATTCTGGGCTTTGAGAGATTGAACACGTGATGTGAACCCGTTCATTAAAAAACGAATTAAATCCCAAGAGCCTTGAAGAGAATAGCGCAGGTCCTCAACAGATGGCGAGCCAAACCTGTCAAACTAGCACGCTATGAAAAACAATCCGGAGTTCCGGAGTTCTTTGGTAAATAATGCACTTTGAGGTTACGATAATACACACGATCTCTATATTGTTAATATAAAATGCTTGAAAACGAGTTTAAGATTTTTTTTGTAATTATCAATGAAATAAATGTATCTCGCTGCTGCATTACTACGTTTCTGTGCTCCGTTAATATTAAATTATTATTGTTAATATTAAATTTTTTAAAGTAATGAAACTGTTTATTATAATTGTCGATGAAATAAAACTCGCCGCTGTATTTCTGTGTTCTGCACATTTATTATTTACGTTATTAAAACCAAAAATGTTTCTACATTATTCGCTGATACACCTTTGTCAATGGCACCTAAAATTCGACTAATTATATACATAGAGACATATTTAGACTATACACATTTTCATCATTATCATCATTATCATCGGTGATGAACAAATTAGAGGAAAAAAATCAAATTACTCGTTCGAGATCGTCGCGTTGTGGCATGTAACCGAGTTTGGTAGCTTCCTCCGGTGTAATGTCCAAAGGCGGCAGCCTCGAGGTGAGATCCGGCGATAACGGACCATGATCGGAGCTCGTTTGATCGGTGAGATTTGGTCTGTAGCTTTCTGTACGTGGCCACGTGTGTTTTCCGATATTTCCATCGAGATATCTGACGATGTACTCCTCTTTCGCCTCTGTAAAAAAAAGAACATAAATAGACATTAAAATGAGGCGTTAGATTATATAGAATTGTGGGTACGAATTATGCGACGTGAAACTTGAAAATCTAATTTGTTCCCAATAAGATTCGAAATTAAATAAATGACGAACTTTCAGGGGTTCTTTCTTCGATATGTTTGCTGATATCCTCCCAATTGCGAAAGCCAAATTGTTCGATGGCGTCGAGTAATCTGAGATGTTCTCTGGCTATCCAATTGCCTCTTCCATTGAATATGCTAATTGTTCCAGAGTCCTGTGAAAATGAAATTGCGTAAATTAATTTTTCAATTATGGATATTTTTATTTTTTTCAAAATTTTTAATTTTTCTTTCTTTCAAGCAAAAACATCTGAAAACAATTGTGTCCTGAGTTTAAAATTTTTGAGATTCCATAAGGGATATTATGATTTCTTTTTATTTTATAATTTCATTTTTGTAATTCATCATTATCGAAATCAGTTTTTTTTTCATCGAATCACGAAAAAAATGGCAGAATGGAAGAGAAACGTACCATAAATTGAGAGGGATGATCATTTTTGTGTTGTCCAATTTCAGCACCTGCCGAAAAACACTGCGAAAGGAAAAATATCGTTAATCAGATATAGCAGAAACATTGCGCCTTAAAAAATGTCCATTGATATTCCTTGCATTCAAAGCTACATATAGTTTTATATAATCAGGCCACAGTTTTGTCAAATGATCCATGATTACTTGTAAATAAACATTGTAATTTTGTAATCCATAAAAGAACATTCACAGCGATAATAAAGATGAACATGACCTCAAAATCTTTCAAATTCATTAAATATAATTGAAAAATGGCTTGATGGAATAAACAGTAAATAGTTGTCCAACAAATAAGCCAAGGCAAGCCCCCTATTCTATTTTTATTTCATTAAGTTGTTTTTAGGAAAAATCAGCTAGCAATTTGGGCAATAAAGAAAATCCTTGTATAATGTGTATTCTAAAATTCACGTACAATTATCGAATTTATTAATGGATACGCTGTCGAAATAGTAAAAACGTCAATTTTACGCCTACAAAATTCACCAATGAAGTATCGCAGTGCATTTTTTAATACGCAGTCAGGATTTACAAAAAATCGATTTTTTGTACATTTTAGTTTCGTAATGTACAGATATTTAAGTGTATAAACAGAAAATCAAGATTTCTCAAAAACGGCATAACAGATTAGACTCAAATTTTTACACAAGCTCTATAAATATATTTCTAAGTAATTAATCGGAGGTTTTCTTTCACTGATAAATATTTTTCATTTTATAAACAATTTAAGGCAAATATTTTTATCAAAAATCACATTTTTTTTTTCCGAAGCCAACATTATGTTAAAAATTAATATTTTGCTTATTCCTTTGAATAAATACTACATTATACCTCTTATCAAAGGAATCTTTTTTATTCTTTTATTCTAGATTATCCAATCCAGAGATATCGTGCTCACCGCAGGGGAGTTTTTTTTACAGGACCTCGGTCGCAAAACTTATGCACGGCTCCTTGAGGGAAAACCGAACCCAACTTTTCCTCTTGAAGTTAATATAATGAAAACAAGCGAGACTGATGTTGTGACTGTGCAATTCCATTGAACCACCGAGAACAGTGTCGTTTGTCGGTAAGGAAAACCTCAGGCTGCCCAATTGTAGACTGGCCACTTGTGCCAAAACACGCCGGTCCATGGTCCTTTGTAAAAAGAAATAAGAAGTGATTAATATCACACTGCAATTGAATACACTTTCTCATATTTCCTCATATTTTTGGCATTTTTTGTACCCACATGCACACAAGTTTCGGAGAAATATTTTCTACACATTTCGAAATATGAGGATCAGAATTATATTTGAAAAAGGAAAAGTGAGTTTTACCCTCCACGGTTGATCTTTTATTTCGCTGTGTCTTCTTGAAGCTACTGCTATTGGCACGCTGATGTCTCGGTTGCAATGAACTGAAAACTCGCTTGATACTTCTGAATTGTTGACTGCAGAACTCGTCGAATTTGTAAAACATTTTTAGCAAATCGGGAGTCGTTGATTTCCTTATCATTATTGGTCCCAGCCGAGATCACCGTCTGTGAATATGATTGCCGATCGTCTTGTAGACATAAATTCGTCACCGCTGTTTGTACGATTGATCTTCCATTCGTCGCGCAAGGTTACATCGAGGGACGATACACTCTTGACATGAGAACTCTCATTCCCATATAGACCCATAATTCGAGAGCGAATAGTTTACAGGCTGAGCGGGTGATCAGGTTTGGTACCGGGTTCTTCGCGGATATGTACGAAAATCATGAGCAATTATTTAATTTTGAGTTTACTCATGAGTTTTAATGATACGAGAAAGGCGTGTCACGCAATTTGGGAATAAAACTCGCAAAATTGTGAGGAAAAGGAATGAGATACGTACTGTAAGTGTCGATTTTAATGAGTTCAATAGTACCACTGGCTATTCCACTTTTGGTATCGATACTGAAGCCACCGAGTCCAATGCCGATGTCCAAATTTTTGTGTCCCGTGCAGTCTACCGTCAGAACGAAAATCTTTCGTCACCACAACGCGACGATTTCGAATGAGTAATTTGATTTTTTTTCTCTAATTTGTTTATCACCGATGATAATGATGATAACGTTAATAATGATGGTAACGATGATAATGATAATAACGATGATAACGATCAAAATGATGATGACGATGATAATGATGATAACGATGAAAATGTGTATAGTCTAAATATGTCTCTGTATATAATTAGTCGAATTTTAGGTGCCATTGACAAAGGTGTATCAGCGAATAATGTAGAAACATTTTTGGTTTTAACAACGTAAATAATAAATGTGCAGAACACAGAAATACAGCGGCGAGTTTTATTTCATCGACAATTATAATAAACAGTTTCATGACTTTAAAAAATTTAATATTAACAATAACAATTTAATATTAACGGAGCACAGAAACGTAGTAATGCAGCAGCGAGATACATTTATTTTATTGATAATTACAAAAAAAATCTTAAACTCGTTTTCAAGCATTTTATAATAACAATATAGAGATCGTGTGTATTATCGTAACCTCAAAGTGCATTATTTACCAAAGAACTCCGGAACTCCGGATTGTTTTTCATAGCGTGCTAGTTTGACAGGTTTGGCTCGCCATCTGTTGAGGACCTGCGCCATTCTCTTCAAGGCTCTTGGCATTTAATTCGTTTTTTAATGAACGGGTTCACATCACGTATTCAATCTCTCAAAGCTCAGAATATGCTTGCAGAGACACGTAGCGGTCGTGCCAGTAACCCAGTTTCGAGGAATCGAAGTCTAGTGACTTTCGGGTGAACATGACTCGGGCGAAGATGCCCCGGGCGAAGATGACACCCTACCGTAGGGCAACCATAGAGGTATTATAACTAGAGGAGGTGAGCCATAGGACTGCCTGTAAGTGGAAGCGTATCACGGTAAAGAGAGACAGAAACTAGAAATAGTGGCACTGTCCTTGTCTTGCCGCATGCGCAATGGCAACATGCTGCGCGCCGTCCGTTGACGCCGCAATACGAAATGTTCTAACCTATTATTTTGCTTCAGTTCGTTCACGCGCGTGCAAATTTTTCACTTATGTTTATTTTCGATATTATAAAAAATAAAATATAAAAAACTAAGATGGTGATTGCGTGCATTTTGTGCAAAAAGGAATCGACTCTCCTCAACGAGGGTCGTAGCTTTCACAAGTAAGTGGATAAAAACATTGTGTGTTAATTCTCCAAACTACCGGTGATATTATTTCTATTTGTTGATCTCGATATATATTAATTCTAATAAAAACAGATTTCCAAACGATGAGAAGTTAAAAAAAGAATGGCTGGATGCAATTGGCTCGACAGTGGTCTGTAAAACTGCAATGATATGCAGTGACCACTTCGATGAATCTGCATTTCATGACACTGTTGAAGTTGAACGCAGAAAAAAAAGACGATTACTTTCAAATGCTGCGAAAATGGTATTATTTTACAAAAACAGCTACACAATATACATTACCACAAAATTTTGACAGTCGAATGCGGAAGGGTCAGTACAATACCGGAGGCGAATCGTTTACTGCGCATGCGTCATCAGACAAGGAAGCGAATACTATTCCTATGCTCTTTCTCTTTCTACCATTATAACGCGTTTCTGGCTGGCTCACCTCCTCTACGTATAATACCTCTATGAGGGCAACTCCCAGCAACAACATGGCGGCCTACGAGAGGCGTGCGAAATTCATTTCGTCCAATGGTAACGTTGGATTCGTAGCGCGCATGCGCTGTGCGCTCGTGGCAGGACGGACACTGGCTATGGCTATGTTCCTCTTTAGACTGCAAGTACTGCAATATGGCTGCTCCAAAGCGTACTGCAAGTGTTGTTCCGATATTACCTTTACCTCCTCTACCGTACAATGGCACTGCTATAACGGAACGAGCTTCAGTGCACTTCAGTGCGCATCCTGACACGAGCGCACAGCGCATGTGCGCTACGAATCCAACGTTACCATTGGACGAAATGAGTTTCGCGCGCTTCTCGTAGGACGCCATGTTGTTACTGCGAGTTGCCCTACCTCGCGAGCGGCAGTGATCACAGCAGGAAGTGACGACAAAAACTATGACGTCACATGATCCCAAGTGCGACCTCAAAGCGTACTGCGGCGTATATCGGAACACGTTTGCAGCACTGCAAGTACTTGCAGCTTAAAAAGGAACATAGCCTATGTTCCTTTTTTAACTGCAAGTACTTGCAGTGCTGCAAACGCGTTTCGATATACGCCGCAGTACGCTTTGTGGTCGCACTTGGGATCATATGACGTCACAGTTTTTGTCGTCACTTCCTGCTGTGATCACTGCGGCTGGCGAGGTAGGGCAACTCCCAGCAACAACATGGCGGCCTACGAGAGGCGTGCGAAATTCATTTCGTCCAATGGTAACGCTGGATTCGTAGCGCACATGCGCTGTGCGCTCGTGTCAGGACGGACACTGAAGTGCACTGAAGCTCGTTCCGTTATAGCAGTGCCATTGTACGGTATAGGACTAAAAGTAATATCGGAACAACACTTGCAGTACGCTTTATAGCCGCCATATTGCAGTACTTGCAGTCTAAAAAGGAACATAGCCACTGAAGTGCACTGAAGCTCGTTCCGTTCAGGGGGTCCAAGCAGGGGGTACAAGCCACCATAGTAAATGTTGAGGCAAAGTTCGCGCTGGTGGCGCTCGTAGTAGACGGTTAGAGAACTAATGCCTATGACATATATATATGCGTATGACATATATATATATATATATACAGATTTACCCCCTCCACGGCCCCCGAAGCAGGTTCATTATTATTATTATTATTATTTCATTTCAAAAGTCCCAGGATACAAAAATATAATAAAAATGCCAGTATATTCGTGTTTTAATATATTTCAAATATTTTGTATAATTATTTATCTCAATATATGACTATTTACAACATTCATATTTACACATCGAAATATTTAACAAGCTTTTAGATAAAAAACACGCTTAAAAATTCTTTTTCTATTCGCGTATCGCATAAAATTAATCAGTTATAACTCTGCAAAGTTTTAGCTGCACAATCGGTTTTTACATTACATATTTGACAAGCTTTCCTGTTATAAACCAACTTAAAAATTGTTTTTCTATTCGCGTATAACATAAAATTATTTAGCTATAACTTTGCAAAGTTTTAACCGCACAACCATTGTTTACATCAAATATTTAACGAGCTTTTATACGTAAAATAAACTTAACAAATCTTTTTCTCTTCGCGGAACGCATAAAATTAATCAGTCAGAACTTTGCAAAGTTTTAGCTGCTTAATCAGTTTTTACATCACATCTTTTACAAGCTTTCATGTTATAAACAAACTTGAAAATTGTTTTTCTATTCGCGTATCACATAAAATCCATCAGTCGGAACTTTCCAAAGTTTTAGCTGCGCAATCAGTTTTTACATCACATATTTGACAAGCTTTCATGTTATAAACAAACTTAAAAATTGTTTTTCTATTCGTGCATCACATAAAATTATTCAGCTATAACTTTACAAAGTTTTAACCGCACAACCAGTGTTTACATTAAATATTTGACGAGCTTTTATATGTAAAACAAACTTAAAAAATCTTTTTTTATTCGCGTATCACATAAAATTAATCAGTCCGAACTTTGCAAAGTTTTAGCTGCACAATCAGTTTTTACATCACATATTTGACAAGCTTTCATGTTATAAACAAACTTGAAAATTGTTTTTCTATTCGCGTATCACATAAAATTAATCAGTCAGAACTTTGCAAAGTTTCAGCTGCACAATCGATTTTTACATCACATATTTGACAAGCTTTCATGTTATAAAGAAACTTAAAAATTGTTTTTCTATTCGCGTATAATATAAAATTATTCAGCTATAACTTTGCAAAGCTTTAACCGCATAACCGCTGTTTACATTAAATATTTGACGAGCTTTGATATGTAAAACAAACTTATACAATCTTTTTCTATTCGGGTGTCACATAAAATTAATCAGCTATAACTTTGCAAAGTATTAACCGTACAACCAGCATTTACATCAAATATTTAACGAGCTTTTATATATAAAACAATATTAACATTTTTCGCCAACATATATTTTTGTTCGAAGTGAACCGAACACAAATGTCGATTTGTCACATGTACCGGAGAAACATTCAGCAGCTTAGGATTCCCACTTGCAGCAAGCCACTTTAAAAACTGATCAGACTCAGTCATGGGATTTGGAAATTTGAAGAAGCATGTAGCCTCCGACGAACATCCCGCTATCAAACACTTCCTCGACATAGCTGTTACAAACAAGTAGAAAGAATTTTTTTAGATTCATAATACTGATAAAAATAGTGCAGTCCACCTTCAATATTATGTATTTGCTTAAATTAACAAATATTCGGTTGAGAATTCAACTTGAGATCAAAATACGAGAAGAGGTTAGGTTAATAACAAAACGAGATATATTTACCTTGCTTCGGTGAAGATAAAAAATGATTATTAAAAGGATCGCCCAATACGATGCACTCGACTTTTTTGCAAACTGCACAACACATTTGCAAAAAGATAACAAAAAAAAGTCCAAAAAACACACCCGAGCGCACTATGAAGACCCGCAACACGCAACAAACCAAGATCAGGGGGTCCAAGCACAGATGGGGATGAGTGAGGCAAAGTTTTGCCTTAACCGTCTACTAGGAGCGCTAGTGTCGCTACCCATAAGCCATTGCGTCGATTTTCCATCTCGCTCGCACGCACTCACGGCACTCACCCATGGTATCCATGGCAACGCAATTTCCGCCATCTTGGTTTGTTGCGTGTTGCGCGTCTTCATAGTGCGCTCGGGTGTGTTTTTTGGACTGTTTTTTGTTATCTTTTTGCAAATATATTGTGCAGCTTGCAGAAAAGTCGAGTGCATTGTATTGGGCGATCCTTTTAATAATCATTTTTTATCTTCACCGAAGCAAGGTAAATATATCTCGTTTTGTTATTAACCTAACCTCTTCTCGTATTTTGATCTCAAGTTGAATTCTCAACCGAACATTTGTTAATTTAAGCAAATATATAATATTGAAGGTGGACTGCACTATTTTTATAAGAATTATGAATCTAAAAAAATCCTTTCTACTTGTTGTTTGTAACAGCTATGTCGAGGAAGTGTTTGATAGCGGGATGTTCGTCGGAGGCTACATGCTTCTTCAAATTCCCAAATCCCATGACTGAGTCTGATCAGTTTTTAAAGTGGCTTGCTGCAAATGGGAATCCTAAGCTGCTGAATGTTTCTCCGGGGCATGTGACAAATCGACATTTGTGTTCGGTTCACTTCGAACAAAAATATATGTTGGCGAAAAATGTTAATATTGTTTTATATATAAAAGCTCGTTAAATATTTGATGTAAATGCTGGTTGTACGGTCAAAACTTTGCGAAGTTATAGCTGATTAATTTTATGTGACACCCGAATAGAAAAAGATTTTATAAGTTTGTTTTACATATAAAAGCTCGTCAAATATTTAATGTAAACAGTGGTTATGCGGTTGAAGCTTTGCAAAGTTATAGCTGAATAATTTTATATTATACGCGAATAGAAAAACAATTTTTAAGTTTCTTTATAACATGAAAGCTTGTCAAATATGTGATGTAAAAACCGATTGTGCAGCTGAAACTTTGCAAAGTTCTGACAGATTAATTTTATGTGATACGTGAATAGAAAAAGATTTTTTAAGTTTGTTTTACATATAAAAGCTCGTCAAATATTTAATGTAAACACTGGTTGTGCGGTTAAAGCTTTGTAAAGTTATAGCTGAATAATTTTATGTGATGCGCGAATAGAAAAACAATTTTTAAGTTTGTTTATAACATGAAAGCTTGTCAAATATGTGATGTAAAAACTGATTGTGCAGCTAAAACTTTGGAAAGCTCTGACTGATAAATTTTATGTGATACGCGAATAGAAAAACAATGTTTAAGTTTTTTTATAACATGAAAGCTTGTCAAATATGTGATGTAAAAACCGATTATGCAGCTAAAACTTTGCAAAGTTCTAACTGATTAATTTTATGTTATACCCGAATAGAAAAAGATTTTTTAAGTTTGTTTTACACATAAAAGCTCGTCAAATATTTCATGTAAACACTAGTTGTGCGGTTAAAGCTTTGCAAAGTTATAGCTGAATAATTTTATGTGATACGCGAATAGAAAAACAATTTTTCAGTTTGTTTATAACATGACAGCTTGTGAAATATGTAATGTAAAAACTGATTGTGCAGCTAAAACTTTGCAAAGTTCTGACTGATTAATTTTATGCGATCCGCGAAGAGAAAAATATTTGTTAAGTTTATTTTCCGTATAAAAGCTCGTTAAATATTTGATGTAAACAATGGTTGTGCGGTTAAAACTTTGCAAAGTTATAGCTGAATAATTTTATGTTATACGCGAATAGAAACACAATTTTTAAGTTGGTTTATAACATGAAAGCTTGTCAAATATGTAATGTAAAAACCGATTGTGCAGCTAAAACTTTGCAAAGTTATAACTGATTAATTTTATGCGATACGCGAATAGAAAAAGAATTTTTAAGCGCGTTTTTTTTATCTAAAAGCTTGTTAAATATTTCGATGTGTAAATATGAATGTTGTAAATAATCATATATTGAGATGAATAATTATACAAAATATTTGAAATATATTAAAACACGAATATACTGGCATTTTTATTATATTTTTGTATCCTGGGACATTTGAAATGAAATAATAATAATAATAATGAACCTGCTTCGGGGGCCGTGGAGAGGGGGTAAATCTGTATATATATATGTCATACGCATATATATATGTCATACGCATTAGTTCTCTAACCGTCTACTACGAGCGCCACCAGCGCAAACTTTGCCTCAACATTTACTATGGTGGCTTGTACCCCCTGACCAAGATGGCGGAAATTCCGTTGCCATGGATACCATGGGTGAGTGCCGTGAGTGCGTGCGAGCGAGATGGAAAATCGACGCAATGGCTTATGGGTAGCGACACTAGCGCTCCTAGTAGATGGTTAAGGCGAAACTTTGCCTCACTCATCCCCATCTGTGCTTGGACCCAGGGGGTTTATAACATGAAAGCTTGTCAAATATGTGATGTAAAAACTGATTGCGCAGCTAAAACTTTGGAAAGTTCCGACTGATGGATTTTATGTGATACGCGAATAGAAAAACAATTTTCAAGTTTGTTTATAACATGAAAGCTTGTGAAAGATGTGATGTAAAAACTGATTAAGCAGCTAAAACTTTGCAAAGTTCTGACTGATTAATTTTATGCGTTCCGCGAAGAGAAAAAGATTTGTTAAGTTTATTTTACGTATAAAAGCTCGTTAAATATTTGATGTAAACAATGGTTGTGCGGTTAAAACTTTGCAAAGTTATAGCTAAATAATTTTATGTTATACGCGAATAGAAAAACAATTTTTAAGTTGGTTTATAACAGGAAAGCTTGTCAAATATGTAATGTAAAAACCGATTGTGCAGCTAAAACTTTGCAGAGTTATAACTGATTAATTTTATGCGATACGCGAATAGAA
Organism: Alloplasta piceator; assembly: GCA_946863875.1. Lineage (NCBI taxonomy): Eukaryota > Metazoa > Arthropoda > Insecta > Hymenoptera > Ichneumonidae > Alloplasta > Alloplasta piceator. The sequence goes on from OX333076.1 coordinate 18,270,082, forward strand.
AAAGAATTTTTAAGCGTGTTTTTTATCTAAAAGCTTGTTAAATATTTCGATGTGTAAATATGAATGTTGTAAATAGTCATATATTGAGATAAATAATTATACAAAATATTTGAAATATATTAAAACACGAATATACTGGCATTTTTATTATATTTTTGTATCCTGGGACTTTTGAAATGAAATAATAATAATAATAATAATGAACCTGCTTCGGAGGCCGTGGAGGGGGTAAATCTGTATATATATATATATATGTCATACGCATATATATATGTCATAGGCATTAGTTCTCTAACCGTCTACTACGAGCGCCACCAGCGCGAACTTTGCCTCAACATTTACTATGGTGGCTTGTACCCCCTGGTTCCGTTATAGCAGTGCCATTGTACGGTATAGGACTAAAAGTAATATCGGAACAACACTTGCAGTACGCTTTATAGCCGCCATATTGCAGTACTTGCAGTCTAAAAAGGAACATAGCCACTGCATGATCCCCGTTAGCCCAAGAGCGAGTGAGGTAGCTGTAAGGGCGTGGCTTACAACTCTGTTCATGCATGTGGCACACCTGTAGAGATCCTAGTCGGTCTCATACGTTAAGCGCGTTGCGCGTTTGGGTTGAAGCGTACATGAACGTATGTTCGTTGGTCCAGTTTTCGTAAGTCGGTCAGGAAGGAAGGAGGTTGGTAAAGAAAATCCCTCTCGATACTTTTCAGCGAAAAATATAGAGGAGGATCTTCTTAGCGTTTCGTCTCGGGTACAGTGCAGACTCATCAGTAGGGCTATGCAACTGTACCCTGCCCCAGATGCGCCGGTGGTGGTAGAGTCTGGAAGCTTGGAACTGTTATATATACGAAACGCTGGGTGACCAGTCGTTTACGAGAAAGGACCAGGTACAATTGCGGATCCGCGCGCCACACACCGATATATAGCCGTTCAGTCTACCGGCAGAAATCGGAACTACATTTTTCTGTGCCAAATGCTAACACGGGCCTGGCGCTTCCATCTAATATATGTTCGCTGCCCCCGCGTATCGAGAGAGATAGCTTCACCCACGGTCGTGTATACAGGTCTTGCAAGGCAGACCCCTTTCGATGCTACGACTCTCGACGTAGTTTTGAAGGCGTTTTTCGATCTGGTCGACGCCGCCGCGTGTCACTGCTATCGTGCGGTGTGGGCACTGAACTGTAAAAATACTGGAACGTGCGCTGTCGCTGCCCCCCGCATATCGAGAGAGATAGCTAAAACCAGTGTTGCCACACCGCGACGGATATAATTCTTCAGATGGCGCATTGGAAATTCTTTAGATTTCTTAGTTACGTTAGGGGATGACTCGGGACATTTCCTACCTTACCTGCAGTCTAGAATCCTTACCAACAGTCGAAATTGTCGGTAAAACAGTCTTACCGACAGTCGAGATTGTCGGTAAAACAGCGCATATAACGACCGAAGAGCCTACTCTTGCACGGTTGTTATTACGATTGCGGAGATTTTCTTCAGAATTCTTAGAAATTCTGAGAATTCTTTAAAAAATACCTAAGAATTCTTAAATCTTAGAAACCATCTAAATTTCTTTAGATTTAAGAAATTTCTTAGACAGTGGCAACACTGGCTAAAACCGCCAGCTTAAGCAGCGAACATATATTAGATGGAAGCGCCAGGCCCGTGTTAGGATTTGGCACAGAAAATGTAGTTCTGATTTCCGCCGGTAGACTGAGCGGATATATATCAGTGTGCCACACACATGAACAAAGTTGTAAGCCACGCCCTTGCAGCTATTTCACTCGCTCTTGGGCTAGCGCGGTATCATGCTCTCTCACTTGCACTAGTGGGTGAACTGATACTCGGCCGTCCTAGAAGGAGACAGCATGTTTCCCTCCCGCAGTTCTCGCACACAGCGATCTAAACGCGCGTGATTTTCGTAACCATGAGGGTCACGGTTCTATCCTACTTGATTTTTTGTTTCAATTGTATTTGTTAAATGTTTTATTAATTTGAAATAATTCATAGAAAGTCTCTACAAGTAAGCCTGCAATCTGGTCAAGTTTCGCAAATTTCTGAATTCTAATTACTAAAATGATCCGTATACATAAAATTCATCACCCCAAAGCATTCAAACGAAGCTAAAAGAGTGAGAACACATCAGTACCCCAGACATTTATGCCGGTAAGAAAGAGCAAGAACGTATATCACTTCCGGCACTTAAGCCCGTAGGAGAGAGCGAGAACGCATCAGTACCCGAGGCATTTAAGCCTGTAAGAGAGAGCGAGAACACATCAGTACCCCAAGCATTTAATCCCGTAAGAGAGAGCGAGAACGCATCAGTATCCCAGGCATTCTAGCTCGTAAGAGAGAGCGAGACCGCATCAGTACCCCAGGCATTCTAGCTCGTAAGAGAGAGCGAGACCGCATCAGTACCCCAAGCATTTGAGCTCGTAAGAGAGAGCGAGAACGCATCAGTACCCCAGGCATTTGAGCTCGTAAGAGAGAGTGAGAACACACATCACCCTAAGCGCCTATTGGCCGCATGACAAACGGGGCGGAGCTAAGTATATGTATTTGTGTACACCGATACAGGCAGCGCTCGCAGTGGCTGGGGTACCTTACAAGCGGTACCCCAAGAAAATCGTGCCAAATGCTCCCATAAGCGTGGCGCTTCCATCTAATATATGTTCGCTGGCTTAAGGTAGCCCTCTCTCTCTTTCTTTACAGTTGTGCGCATGCGCGAAGTAGCCCTGTCTTTCTCTGTACAGTTGTGTGCACGGTCGTACATACAGGTCTGGAAACTCTCGCGATTTTTGATGGTGGGGGGAGGGCCCTTTACGTGGAGCATTCCTAGTTTGAATTGCCACCACGCGTGGTCGCGGCGCTGTATTTATCCCCCGGATAACATAACCTTCAAATCGAAAGTGAGATACGCGTTGTCGAATGCTAATTACATTTTTCATCAACATGAGCGACTTATTGTCATAAATGTTTTGTTTTTTTTTGGCATAAACATTTAAAAAAATGCCTAGAAGTCTATTGAACGAGCAGCAGGATCGTGTTGTCGAAACATACTGTTTCAAGTTCCAAACGGGATTGAGCATAGGTGTGACGGGGACGGACAGATACGAATTATTGTAGCGATCTGTGCTGTCCTTGTTCATTACCCCCGCCGCGGTCTGCCCCGTCGGCCGTCGCACCGCGTCTCGCAGTCGCGGGGGATAAGGTTAGCGCCTCTAGCGGCCACTAACAGTTTCAAAAATAAGGCACATAACGGAGTCACCTGATTTGACAGAGTTTCCAGACTTGTATGAACGACCGTGGTCGCAACTTTCAACTTTAATGCCGTAATTTGAGAATACGCATGCACTTTAACGAAAAATATATCACCACCGATCAGAGTGGGAAAAATATCGCGGCGGGCTTGTCTTTTGTTCGTATCTATAACCTCGAAATAAGCAAAAATTACGTTGTAAGCCTGGTTTATGCAGCGGCCGTAACTTAAGTTAGGCGTAACTTAAGAAAGTCGAAAGTTTATATTGCCCTTGTATCGTTTATGCACGCCCTACCAGGACGAACGACAGTAAAGCCTGGTTTATCCAGCGGCCGTAACTTAACTTAGCCGTAAGTTAAGAAGTTGAAAGTATATATTGCCCTTGGGGCGTTTATGCAGCAATTACCCGTAACCGTGCATAAACGCTACAAGGGCAATATATACTTTCAACTTTCTTAAGTTACGGCTAAGTCAAGTTACGGCCGCTGGATAAACCAGGCTTAACCGACAGTCGTTTGTCTTGTGAAACGACGGTACCCGACGGTCCAACCGTCGAAGTTCATCATTTTACTGTTAAAATGAAAGACAAACGACGTTGGTTACTGTCGTTCGTCCTGGTAGGACAGACACGGTTACGGCTAATTGCTGCATAAACGCTACAAGGGCAATATATACTTTCAACTTTCTTAAGTTACGGCTGAGTTAAGTTACGGCCGCTGGATAAACCAGGCTTAAGCAAAAATGACGTTTTGTTTATCTCGCATTCTCTTTTTTAGGTTATGTTTTTTCATAGAGTACGTTGAATACACTTGTCGAGCGGAAGTTTTTGATTCGTTGAACGTAGAAATAACGATATTGCATAAAGCCTGGTTTATGCAGCGGCCGTAACTTAACTTAGCCGTAACTTAAGAAGTTGAAAGTATATATTGCACTTATAGCATTTATGCAGCAATTAGCCGTAACCGTGATCGCGCGTGCATAAACGCTACAAGGGCAATATATACTTTCAACTTTCTTAAGTTACGGCTAAGTTAAGTTACGGCCGCTGCATAAACCAGGCTTTAAGAAGTTAAAAGTATATATTGCCTTCGTAGCGTTTATGCAGCAATTAGCCGTAACCGTGACCGTGCATAAGCGCTACAAGTTACGGCTTTCTTAAGTTACGGCTAAGTCAAGTTATGGCCGCTGCATGAACCAGGCTTAAATTTTCAAGTTACGTTACGGTTTTAAGTTAAGTTACGGCTGCTGCATAAACCAGCCTTCACACTTTCTGAAATGCGCGCGCGTTCCGATTTTTTGTTGCCCTGTCGGCAAATTTGTGAACTATCGAATGAGCGGGAATATATGAATGAATGAAGAAAGCATGGATTTTATGAAAATAATAGATTTTATTATTTCCCTACAATTCAAGGCTGTTTTTTTTTTAATGATCGAAACAAGATTTTTCTACATAAATATCGTTGCCTATTCCTTTCCTTTGCTCTTTGCTTCGTCCTTCTTTCCACCATCGTCCTCTTCCTCATCGTCTCCCTCCTCATCCTCATCATCATCGTCACTTTCGCTCGATGTTTCCTCCTCATCATCATCCACGTAATCACCCGAAGCCTCGTTACCGTAACTCGTACTTCCGTTTCCGTAGTAGCCATAACCATCACCCTCCTCATCGGACTCGTATGAACCGGCCTGATTCTGTCTTCCGAATTTGTGACTTCGAGCTGAAATAATAATAATAATCATCGTAAATGCCAGTGGCAGCGAACATATATTAGATGGAAGCGCCACGCTTATGGAAGCATTTGGTTTGGCACGAATTCTCTGGGGTACCGCTAGTAAGGTACCCAGCCACTGCAAGCGCTGCCTGTATCAGTGTACACAAATATTTAGGACACATAAACTTGGCTCCGCGCCGTTTACGTCACACAGTGGGGCCAAATCCCAAAAAGCTGGCCAAAAGTCGAAAAATAAAGTTCAAGTTTCGGTAACTTTTAGTCGTGGGTTAGGTGGGGGAAGAGTCCGAAGGTCAAATTCTTGGCATCAGCGGGCTCTAGCCCTTATACCTGCTTTTGTACGGCAGTTGAAAGGGAGCCCTCGAGCGAGCTCGACGCGTCGTGCAGTAAATGACCATTTCAACGCTGTATTGAACAGGACGCCAAAACTTTACAATATATCCGATTCGAATTTTTTCGAATGGAATCAACAGCTGAAAGTGAGTAGAAAATCATTGTGTAACTGAAAATTGATAATAATAGTTCATGCGATAATAATAAATGATTCATTTGTACGAAAATTCACGGAAAATTACAAGCGAAAATTCTAAAAACGTAGAGAAAAAGTTGATAAGTTCCACAGTGTTCCACGAGCTGACCTATCACATGTTGTAGATGGATGTATTGAATGGAAAACATCGAAAATGGCTGCGCTTAGCTGCGCGCGTGTCATTGCTACGAGTTTTTGCAATATAAAACATAGTTTTCTGAATTTCGTACATTAACGACGCGGAATGTCTTTCTTGAATTGAATCTTTTTCTTGAATTTTATTGCGGCCTTCATTGTAAACTGAAATACATTGGCACCCATCCAAGCAGCGTGTCGCGGTCGGTCGAGTTGAAGAGCGCTATATCTATATATGAGGGATTCTCTGTCAACTCAGCCACTTTTTTTCGACCATCTCAGATGTGCCCCATAATTGGTTACATTAAAGTGCTACTAATTTGTGAATTTCTTCACATTTTTGAATTAAAAATTTTACAAATCGCCGTTTTCTTTCCAAATGAATATATCTCGGAAATTTGAAGTAATTGAAAAAAATGACTGCACATAAAAGTTGTAGTTTTGTGTTAGCATTCGAGCGGAATATTTGAAATAGTTTTTACGTTCCGGTAACGCTGATTTTTTACCAAAAAATAGAATGATTATTTTTTTATTCAAAAAAGGCCACTTTTTTTGACTGAAAAAATTAGTCTTTCAGTATATCTGACGATATCGCAAAAAGATCACTAGAGTGACACGGATCGAGGTTCTAGGGTAAAAAAATGAAACCACACAAATTAATTTTTTTTTCTACCGAAACCTGTGGCTGAGTTGACAGAGAATCCCTCATATGCCTCTTAGTTATATGGTTAAGCCCCAGAGGGGAGAGAATATCGGAGAGTTTAATGTATTGAGTTCTATGGACCGTAATTCTTTTTTATGCATATTTTATTTTTATTTTCAAATAAAATTTAAAAATAAATAATAGTAACGAGGTTGACTATGGAATTATCCATCTATACAGATATTATATTTTTCAATTGTAGAATTAGTCGCTGATGAACGTGGAGGATGTGGCTTAACAAGGAAGGAAATTGTTTCGATCACGAAAGGTCACCTGAGTGGAGGAGTGCCTGAAACGTATGCAATAATCGAAAATTTTGTGTCCACAAAATTGCAACGCCCTTTCGCTCTATCAGACAATGCAAAAACTGCCCTCCGCAAGTTGTTGCACCTTTTGCATAAAAAGTGGCAGCACGCATCAAGACATGAAGAGAGATTTCTGCAACAATCTTCTGAGTGGTTGAGCGTGTTTGTTTCTTTCGAAGAATCAAAAAAATCTTCGAAAAAATCTGCAAATTTGGGTCGGCCTTCTTCAGAATTTGTAGAGTCTAGTGACCGGACAAAACGAAGGAGGACTGAAGAATTACGCACAAGAAATACTACGGACGAATTAATGTATGCCACTCAAATGAGCGTTCGATCATCCGGGAAATCAGATGCTGCCAAAATTGTCCGTGATGTGGGACTGGGGAGCCCATTTCAAGCTAAGAAGTATAAGGAGTCCATAGATACCATTCGAGAAACGACTTTATCTGCAGATGCTGCTTTATCGCTCATAGTCGAACTAAAATTATCGAAATGGCGATATCAGCAGCTTCGGAATAGAAGCAAAGAGCAGAGCTGTGATTTATTTCCGCCGTATAAATTGCCATATAAAGCCAAGTTCAAATGTTATCCGCCTAAGTCAGATATTTCTGTTAATGAATGTAGTGCTGAGGTAAAATTGCAAGCTTTGCTGCATCACACAGCTGATAGAATATTATTGACACAGATGGATGTTGTCAAAAGTTTGTCGGCTGAAAATGTTTGCAGCTTGATTTTAATTTGTAAGTGGGGCTGCGATTGCACTTCCAGCCAAAGTACGTACAAACAAAAGTTCACCAATGATGATGGAAGCAAGTCCGATGCTAATATTTTTTTCACATCAATCGTTCCACTGCAGCTTGTATCCGACGACCAAGAAACAAACGCAAAGCTTGTTGTATGGAAAAATCCGAGGCCGTCATCTCCTCGTTTTTGTAGACCAATCAGGATCCAATTTTTTCACGAGAGTTCTGAAGCCACTCGTGAAGAAATGGAGTATATTCAACAGCAAGAGAAGAATCTTATGCCTTTCGAAAAGATCGTTGATGGAAAAGAAATAAGAGTTTCTTTCAGACTGGCTTTCACGATGATAGACGGTAAAGTTTGTAACGCTATCACGCATAATAAGTCTGCTCAACGATGATATTTATGCAAAGCAACTTCGAAAGACTTCAACAATATCGACGCAATTCTAAAAAAGGAAGTCTCTGAAGATCATCTACAGTTTGGATTGTCAACTTTGCATGCATGGGTACGATTTTTCGAATGCTGTTTGCATATAGCATTTAAGCTTGGAATTAAAAAGTGGCAAGCGCGTAGTGATAACGAGGAGGAACAAGTAAATATCCGAAAAACCAACATACAAAAAGGTACATACAGATAACAGGGATAGATGAGGATTTGATTAAGCGATTCCATGTGATATTGCAGACAATTTCGAGTGGCCATGAAATCGATTTCCTAAAATTCCAAGATTATGCCGTACAGACAGCTCGGAACTTTGTGCAATTATATCCGTGGTTCTACATGCCAACTTCGGTACACAAGATATTGATTCATGGTGCAGAAGTGATAAACTCAGCAATATTGCCGATAGGGCAGATGTCTGAAGACGCCCAAGAGTCTCCTAATAAGTACATTAAAAAGTTTCGTGAAGATTTTGCAAGAAAGTGTTCCCGAGCCAAAACAATGGAGGACATTTTTTTACGGTTATTATTAATATCCGATCCCTTAATTTCGAGTTTGCGCGAATTACCTCGAAAAAATACAAAGTCGTTCTTTCCAGAAGCACTTTAATTGTTAGTTGCGCCACGTATACCAGCAAGTACAGGAAGTTCCAGCGATTTAATGGATGAATCAACTGATTGTGCATCATCTGATTCTTCAGATGACAATCTCTGAACTTTTAATCGACTGATTGTATGTTTATGCTATTATATATCACATATGGATATATTTTGTACATTCTCTATAAAAGTGATTTATGTCAAATGCGCCGTTTTGTTTTTATTTCAAATTTTAACTTCGGATTCGTAATCAACGCCTCCGAAAACCCCCGAGTACTGACTTTCGGCCGAATTTATAACGCTTTCGACTATTTTCCAGCTTTTTGAGACTTCAAATCCGCCATTTTGTTATTATTTCAAATTTTGACTGCGGATTCATAATCAGCGACCCCAAAAACTCCCGAGTACTGACTTTCATCGAAATTTATAACGCTTTTGACTTTTTGGGACTTCGAATCCGCCATTTTGTTTTGATTTCCAATTTTGACTTCGGATTCATAGTCAGCGACCCCAAAAACCCTCGAGTACTGACTTTCAGCCGAATCTATAACGCTTTCGACTTTTTGCCAGCTTTTTGGGACTTCAAATCCGCCATTTTGTTTTTATTTCCAATTTTGACTTCGGATTCGTAATCAGCGACCCTAAAAACCCCCGAGTACTGACTTTCAGCCGAATTTGTAACGTTTTCGACTTTTGGCCAGCTTTTTGGGATTTAGCCCCACTGTGCGTCATGCGGCCAATAGGCGGTTGGGGTGATGTGTGTTCTCACTCACTCTTTCGGGTTCAATGCTCAAATACCTGGGGTACTGATGCGTTCTCGCTCTCTCTTACGAGCTCAAATGCTTGGGGTACTGATGCGTTCTCGCTCTCTCTTACGAGCTAGAATGCCTGGGGTACTGATGTGTTCTCCGCTCTCTCTTACGGGCTTAAGGAGGTTCATCTGGTACAAGATTTACAATATAGATGTTGATAAAAAAATCAGAATATAGTTATTAACATCTAAAAAGTCATCTGTTAAATTTTCAAGACCTGAGGGTAAGTTATTCGTGAGAAATATAAAAAAATGTAAATCATAAATAACATGGGCTCTTATGGGATAACGTCTATAAATATTAAATGCACAATCATTGCAATACAGATTTTGACGAAAATTTAAGAATTAATTAAAAAGTATCTAAGGAACATTTTTACAGCTTCATAAAAGTGATTAGGTACTTGTGAGATTCATAATAATAAATTAATTAGTCTCGGAAATACTGATTATTTTGAGGTTAAGCATTGTCAATGACTACGCTAGTCATCGCTTATTTTGAGGTTGAGCATTGACATTTTTCTTTTGACTCACTCGGTACCAGATGAACCTCCTTAAGTGCCTGAAGTGATTTACGTTCTCGCTCTTTTTTACAGGCATAAATGCCTGGGGTACTGATGCGTTTTCGCTCTTTTAGCTCCGTTTGGATGCTTTGGGGTGATGCATTTTATGTATACGAATCATTTTAGTAATCCGACCTTTTTAGAAATTTTCGAAACTTGACCATATTGCAGGATTACTTTGTAGAGACTTTGTATAGATTATTTTAAATTAATAAAACAATTAATAAATACAATTGAAAAAAAATCAAGTGGGATCGAACCGTGGAGCCCATGGCTACGAAAATCACGCGCGTTTAAATCGCTGTGTGCGAGAGGGAAACATGCTGTCTCCCTCCAGGGCAGCCGAGTATCGGTTTCCCCATTAGTGCAAATGAGAGAGCATGATGCCGCGTTAGCCCAAGAGCGAGTGAGGCTGCCTCCCTACACAGCGTAAAGCCTGGTTTATGCAACGGCCGTAACTTAACTTAGCCGTAACTTAAAAAAGTTGAAAGTATATATTGCCCTTGTAGCGTTTATGCACGGTTACGGTTACGGCTAATTGCTGCATAAACGCTACAAAGGCAATATATAATTTCAACTTCTTAAGTTACAGCTAAGTTAAGTTACGGCCGCTGCATAAACCAGGCTTAAGTTGCGTATGGCGTAGCGTAACTTGCGTACGCGTAAGATAATCCGACCAATCAGAGTGCCTCATTTGGAGATCCAGTGAGTTTTACGTTTTTCCGCTATGTTGTTTACGCTCAAACCAATTTTTTGCGTAAATACGCAGGATGTATGTGTGTTAGTGTAATCTTTTGTATGCGATACAATTAGTGGAATGAAAAACTATTCATCGTTACACAAAATAAGCATATACAATACGCCAATGAGGGTTATCAACTAATGAGTCGGATTTATAGGTTATTACAACGCTGACTGCTCATCATGTAGGTTATGTCCGATTGTTTATGTACACATATTCCGCTTCACACACTCTCGCATGTGAAGATCCAACTCCCAATGACGCGTATTTAGCGTAACATCGATTTGCAGCATCCAATGGCATTCTTTTAGTCATAATAATTTGTATGATATGCGATCCGCCATTGGTTGCGCTGAATACGCTTTTACGCAATATTCGGAAAAATACGCGTCATGGGGATTGAGATCCAAAAACGAGCGTGATGTGCTAGTGATTTCACGCATAGGCCAGTTACGCGAACGCAAGTTACGCTGTATGGGGAGGCACCCTGAGGTAGCTGCAAGGGCGTGGCTTACAACTTTGTTCATGTGTGTGGCACACCGATATATAGCCGCTCAGTCTACCGGTAAAAATCGGAACTACATTTTCTGTGCCAAATCCTAACACGGGCCTGGCGCTTCCATCTAATATATGTTCGCTGCCAGTGGATATGGTGAACGAGATGCCAATGCATTTTTGAAATTAGAGAAGCTTACTGGAAATGCTGAGGTCCTTTGTCTGTGAAGTTTCGTAACTGCACTTTGGACATGGTATAGGCTTATTTTTCTCATACTTGAAACCCTTCCTTCTAACGTGATCTTCGCAATAACACGTTTTGCATCTTAGACACGAATATTGGCCCAACTTGTTGCATGATTGGCCTAAAAAGAAAAACGCAAGAAACATTGAATTAATACCTTCCGATTCCGGTTAACATAAAGTTATGAAATTCATTGAATCCTACAAATCACGTTCTTGTAAAGAATGAAAAAGATGAATATTAATGTGTGGTAATATTTTGAAGATTAAATAATTAAAAAATTATAAATCTTGTGGGATAAAAAGGGGTGTTTATCGATATATTAGATCATTAATGTTGCATTTGATGCATCTGTGATTTATCAGTTCAACTTTAACGTTGCAATTGATTCAAAAATTCCTTAATCTCGTAACGTTTTTTTTGTATTTTCCAATGAATTCGGAACCCAGATGTAGGAGATTGAATCTGGATGCTTCATGGGCAAAAAAAACTGGATCAAAGATGCGCTTCGGTTTATAAATATATTACACTTGAAACTCTCAGCCTCGAGAACTTGACAAGATGCCTGATGCTCGAATTGATCATCTTCGCACAGATAACAATCGCAGAAGGAACATCTGAATATTCTACCGCCGTGATCCCAAACACCGCGTTCACACTCCTGGCACACTGCATCCATTAGGGGACAAGTACAGGCATGCGAAGTTAGACAGCGTCTGCCATGGCATACCCAAGCCTCGCAGTGATCGCAGATGGCCCCCTTGAAAAAAAAAACCAAAAGTTTTTCTTCTACCCAAACGATAAAAAATGTTTGCAATGTATATCGAAGAATTCTTACCACCATCCCTAAGCCTGTTGTGAATATACCAGCGTGTCTGATGACGCAATCTCCGGTCTTCAACATGCACTTCATTTTTCCACAATGAGCACAAACTGGCAATCTCTGTATGCTCTGGCAAAAATAACAAAACGCTCTACTCTTCTGCTTTCTTGCGCACTTGTCGCATTCCTATATTTATTTGAAATCCGTAGAAACGGCCGTTAATAATGCTTCTCGGAGTATAAAAAAAAATGTAATTAAATAATCCAGCGAGGTTACAAGGAAACTTCTTTTTTTGTTTTCTCCAAATACTCGCCATGACCGAATTTGCAGGAACTTTGGCCAAATCCAACACACCCTTCGCCGTTCTTATCTCTTTTTGACGAAGCTTTTGCTTCTCGGCCTTTCGCCGCTGGCCCGTTTTCTTCTTCGGCATTTTCAATAATTTTAATATCTATGACAAATAAGATGGGAGGCACGAAACCCCGAATACGTCACACAGGTCCCAATATTCCCAATTTTGAGGTTATGAACATGATCATTTGTTCTCAGTTTCTCACTCTCACCAGCGAACATATATTAGATGGAAGCGCCAGGCCCGTGTTAGCATTTGGCACAGAAAATGTAGTTCTGATTTCTGCCGGTAGACTGAGCGGCCATATATCGGTGTGCCACACACATGAACAGAGTTGTAAGCCACGCCCTTACAGCTACCTCACTCGCTCTTGGACTAAAGGGGATCATGCTCTCTCACTTACTATAGTCGGTAAACCGATACTCGGCCGCCCGGGAGGGACTGAGGGAGACGGCATGTTTCTCTCTCGCACATAGCGATCTCTAAGAGGCGCGTGATTTTCGTAACCAAGAGGGCCAAGGTTCAATTCCACATGACTCATTTTTTTTTTCACTTGCATTTGTGAATTGTTTAATTAATTTGAAATAATTCATAAAAAGTCTCTTCAAGTAATCCTGCAATGTAGTCAAGTGCAATATACGTGTGAGAGAGAAAAACAGGCACTCTAGCTATAAGCGCATGTGAGAGGGAGACGCGGCATCACCCCAAGCATCCAAGCATCCAAGCCAGGTGAAAGAGCGAGAACGCACCATCACCCCAGGCATTTGAGCTCGTAAGAGAGAGCGAGACGCACATCACCTCAGGCATTTGAGCCCGTAAGAGCAAGTGAGAACGTACATCACCCCAAGCATTTGAGCCCCTAAGAGAGAGCGAGAACGCCCATCACCCCAAGCGCCTATTGGCCGCATGACGTAAACGGGGCGGAGCTAAGTCTTCGTACTATGATTTGTGTACACCGATACAGGCAGCGCTTCGGGTGATGAACTGAAATCACCTTATAGCGCTTTCTGTTCGTTGCACTGAGTGTGCACTGAGTGCGCACTTGTTTGGCGAGCGTGTCCGGTGCATGAATCTTGCACTGAGTGCATAAAATATTGCCCTGAAACGGCGAGTCGGTATCACTCCAGTGCACGACATTTGTCGGTATCCGATAACCAATCGCAAGCTGGGCATTCCCTAGAATCTTTCGTACGATTGGCTGTCGGGTACCGACAGATGTCGCTACAGGTGATAATGAGTTTGGACATTCCCCAGTATCTTTCGTACGATTGGCTGTCGGGTACCGACAGATGTCGCTACAGGTCATAAAGATAAGCGTGTTCCATTGGGGTTTTTGTGCACTGACACGGGGCAATATGCACGCACTGAGGGCCACCAGTGTGCACTCAGTGCAAGCCAGTGCACCCAAAAGAAAGCGCTACTAGAGAAACCGTGCCAAATGCTCCTATAAGCGTGGCGCTTCCATCTAATATATGTTCGCTGCTCTCACTCAAGCTCTCGACGCGCACTTCTTCTTCTTCTGGTTCCGGCTGGTTGCTGCTCTAAAAGCAGCGTTTCCATACGGCCATGTGCTATATAGTTATAAGGCGATCTGCAACAGAGGGGGGGAGAGCACCACAGTCGTCTATGGGTGAATTCTGACACGGGCGCACTGCGCTTGAGCGCTGCATAATCTGGCGTACCCATTGGTCAATTTGAATTTCGTGCGCCACAATGCCACGCCCGAAATTCATTTTGACCAATGGGTACGCCAGATTATGCAGCGTCAAGCGCAGTACGCCCGTGTCTGAATTCACCCCATGAGTGCATTCCATTATCGGTTTGAAGTGCTTGAAGCGCGTTTCGATTCAGCAAGGTTTACAGACTGTTCCAATATTCGAAGCAACGCTGTGGCAGCACTGGCTAGAGCAATAATGGAACGCCTTCGTAGCACGCATTTGAGATGACGCGCGCAGTGGCGTCTGCCGTGTGGTCGCTTATAATTACGAGATAATTCATAATCTGGAAAAATGTGTGACAGCGTAGTGAAAGTATGGATATTCCATTACTCATAGCAATTTCCTCGCCCTTTTGTTATGCGCCCGGTTCTCGAAGCCCGTAGCATATGCAAATAATTCGTAATTTTTAATATAATTATTCTATAATAATGGTTATTATTATTAAAATAATTATTTATATTATATAATAGATAGGGTTAGAGCCTAGATAAATATCTGAAAAAATGAAGGTGTTGTTTTTGAATTATTTGGAGTCGATTTGGGGAGGGTCTGCTAAAAAAATCGTCCGAGTGCTAGATAAGGACCACCTTAATACATATATTTCGTGTACTCAAGACGGATATAATTACCATATCAAAGAATATAATTACGCGTATTTCATTTGTACAATTATTGTTGAATTATGGTTATCATTATGACATTCGTCATGCTTATTCCATGTTTTTGTAGTTTGAAATCTCCCGCCCGTTATCAGGAATTGAGCGATGGTGGGAGTAGAAAAAGTGGGGACGCTTCGAATGCCTCACCTCTCAAGGTGAGGCATTTGAAGCGTCCTCACTCTCCAAAATTACCTCCCTCCATAACCCACTTTGTCACGAAATCCGTGCTTGAAGCAAGCTCTTGGGTTGATGGAACGCTGCATGTCACGCTTCAAGCACTTCAAGCGAATAATGGAATGCACTCTATTAGCGCTTTCTGTTCGTTGCACTGAGTGTGCACTGAGTGCGCACTTGTTTGGCGAGCGTGTTCTGTTGGGAATTCCGGTGCATGAATCTTGCACTGAGTGCATACAATATTGCCCTGAAACGGCGGGTCGGTGTCACTCCAGTGCACGACATTTGTCGGTATCCGATAACCAATCGCAAGCTGGGCATTCCCTAGAATCTTTCGTACGATTGGCTGTCAAGTACCGACAGATGTCGCTACAGGTGATAACGAGTTTGAACATTCCCCAGTATCTTTCGTACGATTGGCTGTCGGGTACCGACAGATGTCGCTACAGGTCATAAAGATAAGCGTGTTCCATTGGGGTTTTTGTGCACTGACACGGGGCAATATGCACGCACTAAGGGCCACCAGTGTGCACTCAGTGCAAGCCAGTGCACCCAAAAGAAAGCGCTATATGTATTTATCAAAGAGCTCAGGATTATTTTTCGAAGCATAGTTTGGCAGGTTAAGCTCGCCCTCTGTTGAGGGGTTGTGCCACTCTCTTTAAGGGTTTTTGGCATTTAATTCGTCTTTTAACGTAACTGCTTACATCACGTATTCAATCTCTCAAAGCCCAGAATATGTTTGCAGTGACAACTATCGGTCATGTCAGTAAGCCAGTTTCGACATCTCGAAATCTAGTAACTTTCCGGCGAATATAATTCCGGCGAATATCTTCCCGGCGAATATGAGACCCTACCATAGGTAGGGTGCCATCTTCGCCCGGGGCATCTTCGCCCGAGTCATGTTCGCCCGAAAGTCACTAGACTTCGATTCCTCGAAACTGGGTTACTGGCACGACCGCTACGTGTCTCTGCAAGCATATTCTGGGCTTTGAGAGATTGAATACGTGATGTGAACCCGTTCATTAAAAAACGAATTAAATGCAAAGAGCCTTGAAGAGAATGGCGCAGGTCCTCAACAGATGGCGAGCCAAACCTGTCAAACTAGCACGTTATGAAAAATAATCCGGAGTTCCGTAGTTCTTTGGTAAATAATGCACTTTGAGGTTATCGCGCGCACTGTACGCGACAATTAATCGTGAAATCAAGTACTTAATCAATTAATAATTAAATCAGTAATAATTAAATAATTGCGTGACAATGAATGTTAACAGACACACGATCTCTATATTGTGATTATAAAATGCTTGAAAACGAGTTTAAGATTTTTTTTGTAATTATCAATGAAATAAATGTATCTCGCTGCTGCATTACTACGTTTCTGTGCTCCGTTAATATTAAATTGTTATTCTTAATATTAAATTTTTTAAAGTAATGAAACTGTTTATTATAATTGTCGATGAAATAAAACTCGCCGCTGTATTTCTGTGTTCTGCACATTTATTATTTACGTAATTAAAACCAAAAATGTTTCTACATTATTCGCTGATACACCTTTGTCAATGGCACCTAAAATTCGACTAATTATATACATAGAGACATATTTAGACTATACACATTTTCATCGTTATCATCATTATCATCGTCATCATCATTATGATCGTTATCATCGTTATTATCATTATCATCGTTACCATCATTATTAACGTTATCATCATTATCATCGGTGATAAACAAATTAGAGAAAAAAAATCAAATTACTCGTTCGAAATCGTCGCGTTGTGGTGACGAAAGATTTTCGTTCTGACGGTAGACTGCACGGGACACAAAAATTTGGACATCGGCATTGGACTCGGTGGCTTCAGTATCGATACCAAAAGTGGAATAGCCAGTGGTACTATTGAACTCATTAAAATCGACACTTACAGTACGTATCTCATTCCTTTTCCTCACAATTTTGCGAGTTTTATTCCCAAATTGCGTGACACGCCTTTCTCGTATCATTAAAACTCATGAGTAAGCTCAAAATTAAATAATTTCTCATGATTTTCGTACATATCCGCGAAGAACCTGGTACCAAACCTGATCACCCGCTCGGCCTGTAAACTATTCGCTCTCGAATTATGGGTCTATATGGGAATGAGAGTTCTCATGTCAAGAGTGTATCGTCCCTTGATGTAACCTTGCGCGAATGGAAGATCAATCGTACAAACAGCGGTGACGAATTTATGTCTACAAGACGACCTGCAATCATATTCATAGACGGTGATCTCGGCTGAGACCAATAATGATAAGGAAATCAACGACTCCCGATTTGCTAAAAATGTTTTACAAATTCGACGAGTTCTGCAGTCAACAATTCAGAAGTATCAAGCGAGTTTTCAGTTCATTGCAACCGAGACATCAGCGTGCCAATAGCAGTAGCTTCAAAAAGACACAGCGAAATAAAAGATCAACCATGGAGGGTAAAACTCACTTTTTCTTTTTCAAATATAATTCTGATCCTCATATTTCGAAATGTGTAGAAAATATTTCTCCGAAACGTGTATGCATGTGGGTACAAAAAATGCCAAAAATATGAGGAAATATGAGAAAGTATATTCAATTGCAGTGTGATATTAATCACTTTTTATTTCTTTTTACAAAGGACCATGGACCGGCGTGTTTTGGCACAAGTGGCCAGTCTACAATTGGGCAGCCTGAGGTTTTCCTTACCGACAAACGACACTGTTCTCGGTGGTTCAATGGAATTGCACAGTTACAACATCAGTCTCGCTTGTTTTCATTATATTAACTTCAAGAGGAAAAGTTGGGTTCGGTTTTCCCTCAAGGAGCCGTGCATAAGTTTCACGACCGAGGTCCTGTAAAAAAAACTCCCCTGCGGTGAGCACGATATCTCTGGATTGGATAATCTAGAATAAAAGAATAAAAAAGATTCCTTTGATAAGAGGTATAATGTAGTATTCATTCAAAGGAATAAGCAAAATATTAATTTTTAACATAATGTTGGCTTCGGAAAAAAAAATGTGATTTTTGATAAAAATATTTGCCTTAAATTGTTTATAAAATGAAAAATATTTATCAGTGAAAGAAAACCTCCGATTAATTACTTAGAAATATATTTATAGAGCTTGTGTAAAAATTTGAGTCTAATCTGTTATGCCGTTTTTGAGAAATCTTGATTTTCTGTTTATACACTTAAATATCTGTACATTACGAAACTAAAATGTACAAAAAATCGATTTTTTGTAAATCCTGACTGCGTATTAAAAAATGCACTGCGATACTTCATTGGTGAATTTTGTAGGCGTAAAATTGACGTTTTTACTATTTCGACAGCGTATCCATTAATAAATTCGATAATTGTACGTGAATTTTAGAATACACATTATACAAGGATTTTCTTTATTGCCCAAATTGCTAGCTGATTTTTCCTAAAAACAACTTAATGAAATAAAAATTGAATAGGGGGTTTGCCTTTGCTTATTTGTTGGACAACTATTTACTGTTCATTCCATCAAGCCATTTTTCAATTATATTTAAATGAATTTGAAAGATTTTGAGGTCATGTTCATCTTTATTATCGCTGTGAATGTTCTTTTATGGATTACAAAATTACAATGTTTATTTACAAGTAATCATGGATTATTTGACAAAACTGTGGCCTGATTATATAAAACTATATGTAGCTTTGAATGCAAGGAATATCGATGGACATTTTTTAAGGCGCAATGTTTCTGCTATATCTGATTAACGATATTTTTCCTTTCGCAGTGTTTTTCGGCAGGTGCTGAAATTGGACAACACAAAAATTATCGATGATAATGATAATAAAGATGATAACGATCATAATGATGATGACGATGATAATGATGATAACGATGAAAATGCGTATAGTCTAAATATGTCTCTATGTATATAATTAGTCGAATTTTAGGTGCCATTGACAAAGGTGTATCAGCGAATAATGTAGAAACATTTTTGGTTTTAATTACGTAAATAATAAATGTGCAGAACACAGAAATACAGCGGCGAGTTTTATTTCATCGACAATTATAATAAACAGTTTCATTACTTTAAAAAATTTAATATTAAGAATAACAATTTAATATTAACGGAGCACAGAAACGTAGTAATGCAGCAGCGAGATACATTTGTTTCATTGATAATTACAAAAAAAATCTTAAACTCGTTTTCAAGCATTTTCTAATAACAATATAGAGATCGTGTGTCTGTTAACATTCACTGTCACGCAATTATTTAATTATTACTGATTTAATTATTAATTGATTAAGTACTTGATTTCACGATTAATTGTCGCGTACAGTGCGCGCGATAACCTCAAAGTGCATTATTTACCAAAGAACTCCGGAACTCCGGATTATTTTTCATAGCGTGCTAGTTTGACAGGTTTGGCTCGCCATCTGTTGAGGACCTGCGCCATTCTCTTCAAGGCTCTTGGCATTTAATTCGTTTTTTAATGAACGGGTTCACATCACGTATTCAATCTCTCAAGGCCCAGAATATGCTTGCAGAGACACGTAGCGGTCGTGCCAGTAACCCAGTTTCGAGGAATCGAAGTCTAGTGACTTTCGGGCGAACATGACTCGGGCGAAGATGCCCCGGGCGAAGATGGCACCCTACCGGTGGGGGTACTCCATATCCCCACGCATTGCTCGCGGTCGATTGTGGATCATTCGTACCTTTCGATTTTTCGTACCGTGGCGGGGGAACCGTAAATCCTGCTCTAGGTATCAGCATCGAAAAGGGCTGATCTCCTGTGCTTCTCGCTGTTGAGGATCTCGTTTGCGCGCGCGGTAGCGGATCGTTTTGTTCCCACTCCTGTGGTCGCGCTCCTGGCGGGCGCGCGTTATCACGAGAGAAGAGCGTTGAGCCTGTCGTGATACCGTGATTTTGGTTTGTGGTAGGGGGAATCTCTAAGGCACATGCGATTTCCCCTGAAATATCCATGTCCGAGTGGGACCGGTTTGTCGTGGTTGTCGGTACCCAGATAGAAATGTGACGGCACGGTAGCGTCACGGTGGCGGTACGTTCCGGCCCGCCGTGTCGCCACCATAGAGGTATTATACGTAGAGGAGGTGAGCCAGCCAGAAACGCGTTATAATGGTAGAAAGAGAAAGAGCATAGGAATAGTATTCGCTTCCTTGTCTGATGACGCATGCGCAGTAAACGATTCGCCTCCGGTATTGTACTGACCCTTCCGCATTCGACTGTCAAAATTTTGTGGTAATGTATATTGTGTAGCTGTTTTTGTAAAATAATATCATTTTCGCAGCATTTGAAAGTAATCGTCTTTTTTTTCTGCGTTCAACTTCAACAGTGTCATGAAATGCAGATTCATCGAAGTGGTCACTGCATATCATTGCAGTTTTACAGACCACTGTCGAGCCAATTGCATCCAGCCATTCTTTCTTTAACTTCTCATCGTTTGGAAATCTGTTTTCATTAGAATTAATATATATCGAGATCAACAAATAGAAATAATATCACCGGTAGTTTGGAGAATTAACACACAATGTTTTTATCCACTTACTTGCGAAAGCTACGACCCTCGTTGAGGAAAGTCGATTCCTTTTTGCACAAAATGCACGCAATCACCATCTTAGTTTTTTATATTTTATTTTTTATAATATCGAAAATAAACATAAGTGCAAAATTTGCACGCGCGTGAACGAACTGAAGCGAAATAATAGGTTAGAACATTTCGTATTGCGGCGTCAACGGACGGCGCGCAGCATGTTGCCATTGCGCATGCGGCAAGACAAGGACAGTGCCACTATTTCTAGTTTCTGTCTCTCTTTACCGTGATACGCTTCCACTTACAGGCAGTCCTATGGCTCACCTCCTCTAGTTATAATACCTCTATGGTCGCCACCGTGACGTTATGTGCGACCGAATGTGGCGCCACAGTAGCGGAACAGCGTGCCGGCATGTTGTGGCGACACGGTGGCGTCACAGTAAGTGCACGGCGTGCTGCCCCCCGTAATGTCATCGTAGCGGCACAGAGGCGGCCCGCTGTGCAGCGCAAAAATGTGACGGCACAGGGACATCACGGTGGTGTTACGTGGCGGTCCACCGTGTCGCCACCGTAGCTGCACAGTAAGTGTACGGCGTGCTGCTCTCTCCGTAATGCCACCGTAGCGGCACAGAGACGGCCCGCTGTGCAGCGCATTATACGAGCCCTTTAAAAATTTATATTGACATCAGTATGAGACGCATCCGCTTCTCGAGAACTTCTCTTATATACTCTTCGCGTCGCTTATTCGCATCTGAGAATGTCTGTGACACCTTCGGGCGACTAGTCGAACTACTTCAGCTGCACGGCGTGCCATCACTGTGACGCTACAGTGGCCGAATGACGGGCCCGAGAGGAGCACGCCGTGCTGTGTCCGTGTCGCTACGGTGACGCCACACCGTCCCTAGGTACGCCGTTCCGCTACTGTGGCGTCACATTCGGTCGCACATAACGTCACGGTGGCGACACGGCGGGCCGAAACGTACCGCCACCGTGACGCTCCCGTGCCGTCACTCACCAATTTCACGGCACGTTTTTCTATCTGGGTAGTTGACGAGACATAAATGCCTCGAACGGAGCCGCGTCGGCACTTACGCCTTGCTGATTCATAATATAATAAATATACGTACACGAAACACAATTTAATACGAAATAGACACTAACTCATAGGCAAAATAATATACGTGTAAATACACTGATGTCTGTATAACCTAGTTTAATTTTCCGATTTTCAATTACGCGTAGCTTAAATTTACTGTTCGGTTTATGCTCGTTTGCTCTTACAATTTGGCCATTTTCGCGTGATATCGCGCACTTTGTCCGTTAGTCGGCCATCTTGCGTATATTCTACTTATTTCTCGTTACACTCACTTTCTTTTTCTTTAATCGTTCTTTTATAAACTTTTTAATCCTTTTCTCACTTTTTGTGGGTTTTTATTGCCAGGTAAGTACGTTTAATCCCACTTCTGATTGTTAAACGCGTATATGAGGACGATCGGACGCTCACAATAATCAAGACGACAATGACGAATATGGATTTGAAATGTTTTATTGATGTATGTCGATATCGAACAAACGTATAAATAATATCGGTCGCCCGTTAGCAAACCGTACAACGTATATTTTATATAATTCACGAAGAAAAGAACAAACACGGGGCGCACATAGTCCGGATTAACGCGTACGTTCGGAGAAGATAACCTATGAACATCAGAACAGATTCCGATTGAGGAGAAATGTGTTTTGAGATTCGAGAAGGCGGCTTTATGATTCAATCGTAAATGTATAGGGAATTTGGGGAACGAGTACGGGGAAGTCCTTTTATTTATAAACGCGATACAGGATAATTAAAAGATAACAAAATATGAATAAGTGGTTGAAAAAAAGTTCAACAAATAAGCCGGTCACGCAAGTAAGTTCTTTTGCCATTCTTTACATTACTTTGTTTATTTTTTGAGACTTCTGATTTTCTGAAAGTACGGCAATTCTCAAAAACGACAAAAACATGTACAATCGAACAATGTATGCTGTCCGTCCGTCTTTGTCTCTATTGCATTCATGAAATGTTAGAATGATAAATTTGAGATTTGAGTTTACGAAATTATTATCTGTCCATTCTCACCATTTGAACATTTAACTTAAATAACATCTAAGTGCAACCTTAATAAAATATTTTACCAATTCATATTTTAGGATGAGGCTGCGGGGCCAAGTAGGGTACAGCATTCTTCTACAGATGAACGACCCATTCAGGCAAAAACTCCTGAAATATTCACCAGAGAGAATAAAAAAGGAATGATTTTCCGTTCGCTCGAAAAAAAGCGAAAAATGCCGTTCGCGCAAGATAAAAAGGAGATGACTCGACACCTCCACTGAAAAAACAAAAAAAACAGACGAATTCGAGCAACGTGAACCAAAAGGAGGGGAAAAAAAAATAAGTTCAGCAATACGTGGCTCAATATCCCGGAATTCAAGGGCTGGCTTACAATGTCTCCCAAAAAATGTAAGGGACATCAATTGGCTTACTGCAGAGTATGCGATAAACTGTTACAGCTCACAAAAATGATATTTATCGCCACGGTCAATCGGAGAAACATATCTTCAATTTGAAACAAATATCGATGTCACAAAAACTGCCGGAAGTAGTTTCTACACTTCCAGATAGCGTAAGGAGAGCTGAAGTAAAATTGGCGGGATTTATAGCGGCACATAATCTACCGTTCTCTCTCATGGATACGTTAAGTCCACTTTGCACAGACCTCTTTCCAGACTCGGCAATCGCAAAAAAGTTGTCAGTCAAAAGAGGGAAAACGACTGCGATTGTAACTACAGTACTGGGTAAAGCTTTCAAAAAAGAATAGAGAACTAGCATGTTTTTTAAAAAAAAATTTATTCGTAAGTAGGATAAAAAATATTGTATTTCCCAAGACATTTTTTTTTTCAAAGGAATATTGACGCTGCAAAAAAATATTCTTTGACTCTAATTTTTCTCGAAAAATTTGAATTGGCAACCATATTGTTGTACCCAACTATCAGCGCCGCCAGTGTCGTGTCCGGGAATATTCATTGTAGTTTTTCAAATCAGTTTCGAGCTGTAAAGAATAATATTTTTGCAACGCTGCTCTGATATTATTTTCTCTTTAAATGTATAAGAAAGGACTTACCTCAAGATGATCTTCGCAACAATAACTATTTATTTTTATTTTTTTATTTTTCTCAAAACCAACAGCCGCGCACCAAACCTTTCTTTTCACTGGATTATTTGGCACATGGACAAATATCTTTTCTAGTGTAGTACTTGTTGTGTTTTTGCACGATGGTACAAAACAAGACATGAACCAATCCAAGTTTGGTTGCGGGGTGAATGAATCCATAATTGCTTTGTCAATTTATATTTTTTCTGTGATACTTTTGACGTAAATAATAATATTGAAGAATATTATATTGTGGGTTATACGTAAGTTATAGGTTAGATTTTTGCGTCACCGAGAGCAGAAACTGTTTACAATGAGACGTGGTTCCCGGACACGACACTGGCGGCGCTGATAGTTGGGTACAACAATATGGTTGCCAATTCAAATTTTTCGAGAAAAATTAGAGTCAAAGAATATTTTTTTGCAGCGTCAATATTCCTTAAAAAAAAAAACTGTCTTGGGAAATACATTATTTTTTATCCTACTTTCGAGTCCCATAGATTAAAATACAGATTTCAGATGCATGCACGTTCTCTATTGTATGAAATGATAAAGATACCGGGATGCTTCTTTTCGCTGATCCTCGACGAGACGACGGATACGTCGACTAAAAAACAATGCGCCATCACGGTCATATTTTATGACGAGGAAAAAAAACTGTCACCACTCAATTGCTCGACATGAAGGAAATGGCAGCTGGGGATGCTACAACCTTATTTAATTGTCTGAAGGGTTGTTTAACTTCCGAGAACGTTCCCTTGTCAAATTTCGTCGGTTTTTCTTCAGACACTACAAGTAAAATGGTCGGCCAACATCATTCTGTCTTCTCACTATTGAAGGCTGAAATTCCGGACATCGTTTGCATCAAATGCTCGTGCCATTTAATTCATTTGGCAGCATCCAAGGCATGTTTGAAGCTTCCACGAAGTGTCAAAGATTTGTTGAGAAATGTAAGCTCTCATTTCAGTAGAAGTTGTCTGAGGCAAGAGGCATTAAAAGAGTTTCAGCAATTTCATTCGATGCAGCTTCACAAAATACTGAGTCCTTCAACTACGCGTTGGCTGGCGCTGCAAGCGTGTGTTGACAGAGTACTCGAACAGTACGTGCCGTTAAAAGAATACCTGCGAGAAGCTGTGTTTTCTGACCCATCGAAAACTACGGACGACATGCTACAAACAATGGATAATAAATTCACAATACTCTACTTGGAATTTATGTCCTACGTGCTCGGTCTTCTGAATGACTTTAATACGTTGTTCCAAGAAGAAACGTCTTTGCTTCACAAACTCAAACCGGAAACGGAGCAACTATTGAAGACACTATGCAGCAACTACATGAAAACATCAGCTGTTAAAGCTGGCAATATTCTAGCAGTGCAACCTACCGATTCGAAAGCGTTTCTACCGATCGAGAAGATATACATCGGTATGCAAGCATCTGAGACCATCAGTAATTTAATCACTGATGATGAATAAGTGCCGAAGAATCACTTGCAGAGCTTTTGGGAATCCTGCCAGAAATTTTATATCGAACTGGTGACGCAAATCAAAAAATATTTGAATTTCGAAGAAGATATCTTCGATATTATCAGCGTCGTTGATCCAGGAGAACCCTAGCGGATTGGGTGACGATGTTTTCACCCTGAAAAACCACTGAATCACGGTGATTTTTTACGGTGACAAAGTGCCCACAAAATCACCGAATCTTGGTGATTTTAAGGTGATTCCAACGTGATTCCACGGTGATTGTCACGGTGATTTTGTGACGGTGACAATCACCGTGAGAATCACCGTGGAATCACCTTAAAATCACCAAGATCTCGGTGATTTTGTGGGCACTTTGTCACCGTAAAAAATCACCGTGATTCAGTGGTGACTTCATCCACTAGGGAAGCACAACGTTTCGAAATCAAGAGTCTCTATCCTGTTCTGAAGCGATTTCCGGTTTTAAATAACTATGTTAATGCTCAAACTCTCGACAATGAGTGGAGACAGCACGCACTTCTCGATCATTCGAATCTCGCCCTTGATGCTACAAAACCAGCAAATGAATATTGGCAAAAAGTTTTCGAGTTTTAAAACATAGCAGGCATGCCAATGTTTCCAAATCTAAAGAAAGTTTTGCAGCTATTATTAGTGCTACCATTCTCCAACGTTAGTGTCGAAAGAGTATTCAGCACACTAAAGAACTGCAAGACCGATCACAGAAATTCAATGACAGCTGAGACTCTTGTTAGCTGTTTGATCACGAAACAAAGGATTGAAAACAAAGGAGGATGTGTAAAATTTAATCCCGCCAAAAAACTATTACAGGCCAAGACATGGGGTATGAAAACATAAAGAAAAGTGCAAACCGATTATTTTATGAAGAGAACTAGTCTGAAAAATTCTCGAAAACTGATAAATGTTCTTGTTCTTGATAAATGTTATCTCTTTATATATATATATATATATATATATATATATATATATATATATATATGGGTCATTCCACCAATTCTTGACTAAAATTGTGCCAGGGGGTCTGAACTCTGCATAACGAGAAATTTTATTGAAAAGTACATAACAAAGAGAGCTTTCATGATTTTTTTCAGATTTTTTCGTCGAACCCTTCCAAAGATACAGTAGATCGAAAATTGCAAGATTTGCAATTATTGACTTTAGATATTAAAAATATCAGCCACTTGTAAAATTTCTAAAAATATATTAAATATTGGATTTTATGTAAAAAAAGCTCAGCTTTCTGAAAAAAATATTTTCAATTTCCTCCAGTGTCAGGAAAACCCCGAAAAATGAGGTCAAAAAGTAAAATACGCTTTTTCGACCAATGTATCATTTTTAATATTTTTTAAACTATTTTTTTCGAAAAGTTGAGACTTTTTTCCACGGGAAAGGTATGTTTCGATTGTGGGATTATTTAAAAATAAACCACAGCAAAATAAATTTTAAAGTTTCGTGATGAATTGCCGATCTGTATTGTGCTGCTGTTACGGTCGTCGCACGAACTATCGAATCAAGTTTGAAAATTTCTGTACATAGCATTATATTCAGCTATTATGTAGTGAATATATATGTTCAAAGTGTGAAGTGGGTAAGAAATTAAAATTATTATACAAAAGCGACGTAAGAAGGATCAAATCTTTATTATTTATACTCTTCTTGTCACTGTTGACAGAGAAACATTTCTTACAATAGCAGAACCATGATTCTCGGCATCAGGGATAATACAATGCCTAGATTGCGTCTTTTTTACAGCCACAGCATTAGCAAATCTTGACTTTAGCTGTGCTGCGCGTACTTCGTATTCCTCATTTGAAATGAAAGTGAAATCAATATTTGTAAATGACTCACGTGCCCAGTCATACAATGCCAATTATGATAAAATTTCGTTTCTCGTGCCCATTTGAAGAGATGCCCTTGCAGCGAGACGCTTGATCGTGTCTGCTAACCCATCACATGGTCCTTTTCCATGGGCTGTAGCAAAGAAATGCCATTCAGCCTTTAGCCCAAAGTCATTTACGTGGTAGCACAAATTGATGAATGCCGATTTGTTCTTGAACTGTTGTGGTGCTCCATCCAAAAATCATATTTTTCTGTTCTTGAACTGTTGTGGTGCTTCATTCGAAAAATATATTAATTTGTTGGAAGACGAAGACGAATTGGCATTAATCAATTTGTGCTACCATGTAAATGACTTTGAACTAAAGGCTGAATGGCATTTCTTTGCTACAGCCCATGGAAAAGGACCATGTGATGGATTAGCAGGCACGATCAAGCGTCTCGCTGCAAGGGCATCTCTTCAAATGGGCACGAGAAACGAAATTTTATCATCCTTGGCATTGTATGACTGGGCAAGTGAGTCATTTAAAAATATTGATTTCACTTCTATGTCAAATGAGAAATACGAAGTATGCGCAGCACAGCTAATGACAAGATTTGCTAATGCTGTGGCTGTAAAAAACACGCATTTTATGCATTGTATTATCCCTGATGCCGAGAATCATGATTCTGCTATTGTAAGAAATGTTTCTCTGTCAACAGTGACAAGAAGAGTATAAATAATAAAGATTTGATCCTTCTTATGTCGCTTTTGTATAATAATTTTAATTTCTTACCCACTTCACACTTTGAACACTACATAATAGCTGAATATAATGCTATGTACAGAAATTTTCAAACTTGATTCGATAGTTCGTGCGACGACCGTAACAGCAGCACAATACAGATCGGCAATTCATCACGAAACTTTAAAATTTATTTTGCTGTGGTTTATTTTTAAATAATCCCACAATCAAAACATACCTTTCCGGTGGAAAAAAGTCTCAACTTTTCGAAAAAAATAGTTTAAAAAATATTAAAAATGATACATTGGTCGAAAAAGCGTATTTTACTTTTTGACCTCATTTTTCGGGGTTTTCCTGACACTGGAGGAAATTGAAAATATTTTTTTCAGAAAGCTGAGCTTTTTTTACATAAAATCCAATATTTAATATATTTTTAGAAATTTTACAAGTGGCTGATATTTTTAATATCTAAAGTCAATAATTGCAAATCTTGCAATTTTCGATCTACTGTATCTTCGGAAGGGTTCGACGAAAAAATCTGAAAAAAATCATGAAAGCTCTCTTTGTTATGCACTTTTCAATAAAAATTTTTGTTATGCAGAGTTCAGACCCCCCGGCACAATTTTAGTCAAGAATTGGTGGAATGACCCATATATATATATATATATGATTAGTTCTTGATAAATGTTATCTCTTTATGTATATATATAGATGAATATATTATATCGATGTTTCGATATTGAGGTTTCTCAATAAAAAAAATACGTATGTTGATGCCACCTACTTCATCAACAACCCTAATTTGTAATTTTCATTTATTTTATCCACTTTGCAGTTGACTTCTGCCATTAACTATCGAATTGAGTTGGGTGGGTATGGATCGGGTTTTTGAATTCTCCCGGCGGGTAAAATCGGGTATTTTCTATGGTGGAGGCGAGGAATTCCGCAGTCTGGATTTGGCAGCACTGGTGGCCCGTAAGAAGTACCAACGAATTCAGACGTACATAAAAGCACAGTTCCTATACCTTCGGACGAACTGGGGTACACTATGCTAATTGCTAATAGGGTATTAAGGCTATGTTCCTTTTTAGACTGCAAGTACTGCAATATGGCGGCTATAAAGCGTACTGCAAGTGTTGTTCCGATATTACTTTTAGTCCTATACCGTACAATGGCACTGCTATAACGGAACGAGCTTCAGTGCACTTCAGTGTCCGTCCTGACACGAGCGCACAGCGCATGTGCGCTACGAATCCAACGTTACCATTGGACGAAATGAATTTCGCACGCCTCTCGTAGGCCGCCATGTTGTTGCTGGGAGTTGCCCTACCTCGCCAGCCGCAGTGATCACAGCAGGAAGTGACGACAAAAACTGTGACGTCATATGATCCCAAGTGCGACCACAAAGCGTACTGCGGCGTATATCGAAACGCGTTTGCAGCACTGCAAGTACTTGCAGTTAAAAAAGGAACATAGCCTAAGTATACCCCAATAGCATAGCGTACCCCAGTTCGTCCGAAGGTATAGGAACTGTGCTTCTATGTACGTCTGAATTCGTTGCTTCTATGTACGTCTGAATTCGTTGGAAGTACGCTTCTATGGGACTCTATTTTCGTTTGCACGAGACAGAGACGAGACGATTTTGCGGCCGCGATGAATGAAGTGCAATTTTGCAGATTTGTGCAATGTGTGCAATGTGTAGTTTCACCTGCAACGCACTGCAACGTTTGCGGATGAGGATTAATGAGGATCATCGAGACTCTCGTTTATCGTCGACTGTGGACGAAAAACTCGCGATGCAAATGCATACGTAGTCACAAAAGAGAGGAAGAAAAAATAACGAGGCCACCGCGATAACGCCCGTGCGTTTTTATCAGCCTCGTCAAGGATTCGTTAGTCTACAAATCGACGCGCGCGTCTCGCGTCACGAAAAAATTAGCTCTCGTTACAAAGGTTATATCTCGAGCACTCGTTAACGGTATTTCCCTCTCTTTCTTACAAAAGCTTTTCGGTGTTGTCGCGTGACGAGCGGAAAGAGAAAAAAAAATCATGACACACAATTAAATATACTTTCGAACCTATTTCATAATTATTCTCTGACCCTCCCGCTCACGATACCTCGTCCAAGTTTTCGAATTCGTACTCGTTAAAATTCTCTCGATCGTTCACGAAAAATGCTGTTTCGATTGAAATTTTGAGACTAAATCTACGTTTTTGCTTTCTTGTTTTCTTTTATTATTTCGTGTCTTCAATCGTTCAAAGATAACATTGTCAGGGGTGAGAAATTTTCCGTGCCATTACCGTTATTATTATTATTATCATTGGGCGCACGTGGCTGCATAATTTTTTTCTTTTTTTAAAAATAAAACACTTGATAGTTATTTGTCACGTTTTAGGATCATGAGTAATTTGCACAATTCTTCGCTGATCGCTGTCGCGATCGGAGCAACTATAAGCGTTATCGGTGCTGCTACTATGATAATATATCAGAAAATCATTGAACAGAGACAACAATCTATGATGAATGATTATGTGGAAAACATTGACAAGAGATTTGCCGAATTAGAAGCTGAATTGCAGAGCGTCAGGTAAGATTTTTTTTTGTCTCAAGAAGCTTTTGGCAATACAGGAATCACTAATTGTTGCGATAGAATATCAAGATTCAAGAGCATTTTTTTTTTCTATTTTCCCAACAGGAACCAACAGAAGAACAGAAAAGTCAGAGCCATGGCTCGTAAACGTGTTACCTCTGTTAATAGTTTTTGCAATGCCGAGGATGCTGAAACGGAGGCTGATACTTTGTCCATTGCCGGTACAGAAACGGCGGACGACGAATTTTACGACTGTTCGGATGAGGAACTAGCAGGCGGAGATATGGAAAATGGGTTGGCTAAGAATATTTTACAGTTCTTTGCTATTGGAGAACGCAAAAAAAGTGTTACAGGCATTTTTGAATTTTCGCAAACAAGTCTTTATTATTGTTTTTTTCTGCAATGTCGCATTTTTTGAAAGAAACATCTATTCGCACTTAAAGCACTCTCGAGTAAACACTATGAATTTGCACATATCAAAATTCCTTGAGTTACACCACTATTTTTTAGTGGCTGTCGACAATAATGATCCGTATCGTTTTTTTTGTTGCATACGATAAATCGACATTAAATGCTATCTTATCCAGTATTCAGTGCAGAGTTAAATTGAAAAAACCACCTAAAATGCATATTTCATCGTGCTTAATTAAGGGGGAATGCCACTGTGACTGGGCTAAAAATAGCTGATTTTCGGGAATTTTTTTTTGTAAGTAGGAATGATTATGAGGTTCAGACAAAAAGCAATATGTTAAATATATATTCATACAAATTTTTATTGAAGAATATTTAAAATTGACAAACTTATTACCATGAACGAAATGACACAATACAAAAATGACTTCTCCTGGTAGCAGCGATACAGCAATGAAAAATCATCTGAAATCGAAAACCCAATTTTGTTTTTTAATCTACACAACAGTGACTATCGTTAAGCGTAGCCATTTTTTTAAATAATTCTTTTATTTCGTTTTTTTACCGTTTTTCTTATTTTCCAAAAATCTTTTAAAATACTAATTTTCAAATTTTTGAAAATCCGCTATGCACAACCTTGGCCAATGCGATTAAAAAAATGAAAAAAGAAATTTTAATCGGTTCATTGGTCTTCCAGTCACCGTGTTCAAAAAAGTCGTTTTGAGATAATATAAGCGTTTAAAGTTTTCATTGCATATTCGTTTACTCGTTAAATATTTATACTTTCCTTAAACTATCTATTTCCAGGCCATATGATGTCAGGTAGTCCAAAAGGACTACCTGCCCTTCCATTGGGTATATATCTCATTGTCAGTCAATTTTTGAGATCTTTTTAGTTAAAAATTTCTTAACATATTTTTGAATACACATGAGGGAAACGCGCCGTTTTTTCATCACGTGAACCTGACCATTTTTTATTTGGCCGAAACTTCGCTTATTTCATCGTCTGATCCCAAAAACAACTCTCAAATTTTATTAGATTTTTTGGAGCCACCATGGCGGAATACAAGACCATCGAATATTTTCGACTTTTGAAAATATTTAATTTTCAATCGATAATGTCTCTGTAGCGGTTAATCGTATCGAAAAGAATATAGGGTTTTTTTTTTCATTTCGAGTCCATCTTTAAATAAATAAAAATTCCATTTTTTCAAGCAAATTTAAGCAATCAAAATAATGTTCAAAAATTGAAATCACGACCCCCCCCCCTCCCCTTTCGAATTTTGAACAAATTTTCAAAAATATTAGAGTTCATTATCAACATTTTAGAAAAAAAACTATGGGACCTCTGGTGGTTCGCGAGATATTGATTTTTTAGTATTTAATTTACTTGTTGTTCATTAATTTATTAATGGGGGGGGGGGGGGGGTATCGTGATTTTAATTTCGGAAAATTGTTTTGACTACTTGAATTTGCTTAAAAAAAATGGACCATTTTTTTTATTTATAGATGGACTTAAAACGAAAAAAAAAACCTCTTATATACTTTTCGTTACGATTAACCACTACAGAGATATCGTCGATTGAAAATTAAATATTTTCAAAAGTCGAAACTATTCGATGGTCTTGTATTCCGCCATGGTGGCTCCAAAAAATGTAATAAAATTTGAGAGTTGCTTTTGAGATCAGACTATGAAATAAGCGAAGTTTCGGCAAAATAAAAAATGGTCAGGTCCACGTCATGAAAAAGTGACGCGTTTTCCCCCATATACTTGGAGAAAATAGATTTTAAAAATTTCGATTTTTTTGACCCGTCACAGTGGCGTTCCCCCTTAAGGTTCATCGCTCAAAGATGGTAAAAAATGACGTTTGCCTGCAAATAAAGACGGCCCTTTTTACATCCTCGTTTTTATCTCAGTTGAAAGAACGACATTTTATTTTTCCGTTCAATGAGAAAAGAACGTTTTATTATTTTAACTGATAGTGATACTTTGAAGAACCCAATCCATATATTCAGTGATACAGGACTTCAAGAGCAATGAGGGAACTGTCAATTCAGCTGGCTGCTCTGGACGAGAAAGTCGAGAATGAGTCGTTGTACGAGGACGTACTTTGCGATCTGCGCTCGCTCGATATATGGCACGAAAACAACGTCGAGGTAATATGGAGATTGGGCAGAGCGTGTCACAAGAATGCTCATGGCGTCGCGGATCGAACGAGACAGGAGAATTTGCTTGTGGAAGGTAACGAGAAAAAAATAGAGCACAAGAATGTCTCTATATTGCTAAACCGATGAAAAAAAAACAATCAAATTTTTTTAGCACATCCTAAAATTTTGTTTTTTACTTTTATTCCACGATGATTCATTCAGGAATCAAAGCGTGCGAGCGTGTAATCGAAATGGAACATGCCGATTTGCACAAATGGTACGCCCTTCTCGTGGGTTCGCGAACCGAGTATCTGCCGTTGAAGGAAAAACTCGAGAATGGAATGCGCTTCGAGAAACACGTTAAAATAGCTCTGGGACTAAAACCCAACGACCCCACACTTCATTATTTGATAGGAAGATTCAAATATTCCGTCTCGGGCTTACGATGGATCGAGAAAAAGGTACGAATCGAAGAACGACGATTTAAGAGGACGCTAAATACCGACACTAACACCTCGAAATTGCCATCCAAACTTGCTCTTATACAAATGAATGGAATTGAATAAAATTTTAACAACATCATCAGAACAATGGCAGGAATGGAGCCTCACTAAAAAATTTTCGAAGAACAAAAAAAAAAGTTCAGATTCATTTACCACCAAGAAACTGTAATTGAAAAACTTAAATTATTAAACTTTTACTGCATTTCGGGTAAAATCAAGAGTAAGGCTCCATGAAGAACGCCACGATACAAATGCCGAGACGTTTTCGACATTCTATCAAAATGACACGTCGTAAGTTCGGATGGCGCATCAAGAGATAAATATCGATAAATCGTAGTTTTATTGAAAAACTAAATGGCGAAATGTAGTTCAAAGACGTGCGAGTGAGGGCAGCACCATGGATTCTGACGAGTAATCTATAATATTTAGAGAGCTTGAATGAGTTCGTTGGCATTAGCAGCGAACATTTATTAGATGGAAGCGCCAGGCCCGTGTTAGGATTTGGCACAGAAAATGTAGTTCCGATTTCTGCCGGTAGGCTGAGCGGCTATATATCGGTGTGCCACACACATGAACAGAGTTGTGTATTCGTACTATGTATTTGTGTACACCGATATAGGCAGCGCTCGCGTCGGTCGGGGTGATAACTAAAATCACCCCAGAGAAATCGTGCCAAATCCTACCACGGGCTTGGCGCTTCCATCTAATATATGTTCGCTGGCATTAGCTGTAACGCATTTTAGCCTCTCAAATGACAATTAATTCTTAATTAATTTATCCCCCTCTTAATTGTCAAAATGTAATTAATTTTCATCCACGGTTGTCGGAGAAAGACTGGACGACGATGATACGTCGATAATGTAGGGATTGAATAAAAATGGTATTTAGCCTCCTCTTAATCATGGAAACAGAAATCTGATGATGTTTTTTTAAAGGTGTGCAACACGCTTTTCGGCGAAGTACCATCGGCGACTTACGACGAGGTAATCTCGCATCTAACAGAAGCAGAAAGACTCAGCGACAAGCAGGAAGTTGAATACAAGTATTATCTGGGAATGGCGTATTTGAAGAATAGATCCTATCAGAGGGGTGTCAAAGTATTGCGCGAACTTGGCGATTTACCCGTTACCAAGGAGTCAGAGCAAACGTTGAAAAACGAAGCCAAAGACGTTTTGTCACAGTACTCAAGTTTCACGTGATAAATATCCACAAATTTCCAATACTCTCCGAGAACGCTCTTTGCATCGTGATGGAAAACGAAAAAAATTTAGGACTCACAAGTTTCGAGCGGCGTTTTAAAAATATTCTTTGATCAGATTAATGCCGAGGATTGAAAGCAGGATTTACTTTTTTTTCTGAGCGAATTCGTGAAATCGAACGCGTGAGTTATTGTCTCGACAACGGACACTGTTTTCGTAAGAATTGAATTTTTCGATTGTGCAAAAATTTTGGATCCCGACCACGATGGTTCACAAGGTCATAGTAAAATGTCTCAATCGCGTGATTCGTCCCCCATCGTAATGGTTTTAATAATAGATATTGACAACGTATTATAACGGGGTAAAAAGGCTATGATGAATAATTTTATAGTAATTTCAATATGGATCCCCGTTGATCCGCGGCGACTACGGTTAAAAGAAGAAATATCTTGTAAAATAGAATTTCTCAAGTGTACAGACGCAAGAAATGTTTTATAATTTTTTTTCTTCGTTCTCCAGTTTATACGATCATTCCGATAATTTTTATTAAAGCGACTGCGAGATCCATGAGTTTCGAAACGGTGCTGCATATTTTATAATTATACATCTATACACATTTGTAATATTGTCCGTCACACGAGAGTGAAAATACGTTTAATTTCGATGTTTCTTCCTGAACTTTATCGTAGATTCGTTAAAGTGTGATAAATTAAAGTGGCACTAAGAAATTTAGATTCGGTTGGAACGATACAGCGTTGATAATAGAAGAAATAAAAAAACGTTCCTTTTATATTGCAATAAAGTGCTATTGACCAATAATCTACATATTTACTTAAAAAAAAAAACCCAAGAATTCTACAAGCTATGAGAGGGAGTTATTTCATTGTATAAAGAATGTTTGATGGTGGTGGTTTTTGTATGATTACGCACATACACAGTGGAAAAGATAGATCAATAATGGTCCATCACAGCATCCCAGAAGCCACCGGATTTTGGGGTGGTGAGGGATGAGAGAGAGAGACGGAGAGTTCAATCGAGAAAGGGTAAGTGGGACAAGGGGTGTATTCTTACAGGGAAGCCCCTCCGGGGCTTATACGTGAAGCTAGAACGAAGCCAGAGGAAGACCTTTTTATCTCGCGTCTAACTAGTCTGGTTTTGATCAGTTGTGATGCGCCGGAGCTACGAATGTTCAAAGTAAGTGAAGAATTATTGAAATATACAATGGTATATCCAAGACACGATTGTCCTTTATGTAAAAAATTTTGTTTGAATGAAACATGATTTTATTTTTTTACAATAAAATGTTTTCGAACAATTAATCAATTCTTCACAATTGAATAATTTTTTCCAAGTTAAATTGAAAGTGACCTGTGATGCGTGGATTCGTACGCGGTACGATATACTGCGCTCTGTGGTACGGCAGTATAGTCGCTGGATTTTTATTCATCGCTTGTCCACTTTTGCCCCTGCTACTGATAAGTCCACCGAAATTTCGAAAATGCGGAGATCTTCTCTTTTCCTGTTGGGAATTGTACCCTACGGTGAGTTTAAAAAAAAATACGACAGAGAAATTTTTTGTTTTTTTCTTCTTATGCGTAATTTATGTTCACCGTTAAATGTTACGTCGTTTTTTATCCCGTCAGGCGTTGCTGGAAATGTTTGGTGTAAGGGTAATCGTCACGGGAGATCACATATCGCCAAACGAATCGGCGATTCTCGTGATGAATCATCGCACGAGGGTGGATTGGAATTTTCTTTGGGCAGCGATGTATCAAGCGTGCATGCCGAATATCGCAGCTCATAGATTGAAATTCATCCTCAAGGATCCCATCAGACACATACCCGGTCCAGGTATAACATCGAAAAACCGAATGTCCTTTTTTTATCTCTTCACTCTGGCGAATAATTCCTCCAAGAAGAAATTCGATGAATCTTTTTTTTTCTTCATGACATAATTTATAGAAATATTATCGTCAAGTGTGAACAAGATTATCGCCTTTCTTTTTCTTTATCCAGGACGAATTATTTAAAGCATTGTCTCTCTTCTCACTGCGAGTTGCAAGATTCGAGAATTCGATTAATCCGTTTATCACAAAATTCCCAGGTTGGATAATGCAGATGAATGGTTTCCTTTACATAACTCGTCGTTGGGAGGAGGACAAGGGTCGTCTATCACGTACCCTCGATTATCTCGTTGCTCTGCGTCGACGAACGCAATTGTTAATATTTCCCGAGGGCACCGATCTCACGACGAGCAGCAAAGAAAAATCCGACATATACGCAATGAGAAACAATTTGCCGCTTTATCATCATACGTTACATCCGAAAACAACGGGCTTCAGTTATCTCGCATCGTACTTGAAACGCGCAAGCTATCTTGACGCTGTTTACGATTTGACGATAGCGTATCCGGATTACGTGCCGCAATCGGAGATTGATCTCATAACAGGCCAACTGCCGAAAGAGGTCCACTTCAATATACGAAAATTCACGTCGAACGAATTGCCCGAGGATGAGACATCGTTGAGACACTGGCTTGAGAAACGATGGTGCGACAAGGAAGAGGACCTCAAACTTTTCACCGAAAAAAATGCATTCTCGTCGACCAGTCCAGAATGGCCAATGGCGAAGATTTTCCCACTGAGAGCGGCTTTTGGTTTCTGGAGCCTACTCACAGGTTGGTTGATCCTATGGAATTTCTGTAAAAAGTAAACAAAAATAAACTACGAAGCACAAATACGAATAATTTATTGATTATGAATTCGTGCTGGTATTTTTAAAAATTGATCTAATTATTAAAATCATATATCACCATCTAATAATGCAAAATTATAAACTTCATTATTTCGTCATATCCGTGAATTAAATTCAATACTTTTAGAATCGGAATATTCATATCTGAAAGTATCATTGATGTATGATAGATTCAATGGAAGGAATTAGGAAATGAGTGTCATCGGTTAAAAAAGAATTTTAAGAGATGGAATAGCTATGTAAATTAAAATAATTGTTTTCGAATTATTTCAATTAAATAATTTTGAAGAATGCATCGATTGACTATTTTACCCAACTATTATATTTTCTCTCTAGGAGCGACGGTTATACTTCTCATTGTATCGCCGATTTTCCAATTATGGGCTCTGGCTCATGGTACTCTTTTCGTCGCTCTTTCGATCTTCACAACGGGCTTTAATCAAATTGAGATGGGATGGTTCTGGCGCTGGAGGAGTCATTCTCTTCTTCGTGCCAAGCTTGGCTGAACGTTAAGGAAATCTCCGTTCCTCCAATATTTCCTTGGAATTTTTATCCCGGATTATTTGACGTAGGTACTCGTAACATTACTGTGATATAGATGTGTGTGCGAGAGATGCGTGTGTTTCTTTTCGGTTCTTCAGAGAGCTGAAATCATTTTCTAAAAGTTTTGTGTGACAAAAGCCACGATAATTGCGAGAAAAGAAAAATCATCAAAACCGGGTTTTTATTTGTGAATATAGAATTTATGCGAAACTTGCGAATAATCTTACAGATTGGAGATGAAATAATTCGTAGAAATGTGTAATGATGCCACCTCCCATCCCTTCGCACACAAAATTGTTTACGTATAACCATGTGAGAAAGTGCGTGTGTTAGAACAGAAAAATATCTATTTTTCTGCAAGCTTTAGTCTCGTAGATGTAATGAGGAGATGTGTGAATTCACGTGCCAAATAATCTCGTTTGAGCGAGCGGTTCCATCCCCGTTGCGATATCGTCGCTGAATTGGGGTTGGAATTACGACTCGCCAAACGAATAATTGTACATAAATTTTTTTTCTAGTTATAAAAATGTTAATTTATGTCTTCGAAACGTTTACAATCTAGTCACTTTCGTCGAAGTAAATTCACAGTAAAATCGGTGTGTACGTTTTACCAACGAATTCAGACGTACATAGAAGCACAATTCCTATGCCTCCAGACGAACTGGGGTACACGCGTTAGTTCTGCACCCCAGTAGCTAGAGGCGCTGGCGGCGCCGTATGCGTGTATTGTACACCAACGGCTCACCGATGTAACACATAAATATTTTTCACCGTAGCTCCGCCTCTCGCTTCATCTCTCTCTTGCTCCTTGCGGCTTTATGCACTGGGGTAATGGCGCTTTCTCGCTCTATCACGCACTCTTTCTGAACTCTCTCGCTTCATCTCTCTCTTGCTCCCGGCCGCTTACGCACTGGGGTACTAGCACGGTCTCGCTCTATCACGCACTCTTTCTTAGGTCTCTCGCTTCATCTCTCTCTTGCTCCCGGCCGCTTACGCACTGGGGTACTAGCACGGTCTCGCTCTGTCACGCACTCTTTCTTAGGTCTCTCGCTTCATCTCTCTCTTGCTCCCGGCCGCTTACGCACTGGGGTACTAGCACGCTCTCGCTCTATCATCATTCTTCGCTCTCTCGCTTCATCTCTCTCTTGCTCCTTGCGGCTTATGCAGTGGCCAGTGGGGTGCACGGTCTCGCTCTATCATATACTCTTTCTCAGCTCTCTCACCTCTCTCCCCTCCAACTTCCAGTATCACACCACGAGTTAAAGGTCCATTGCCAGTCCGAGCCGGCACGTGCCTTTGTGTTCATTGTTTCCTTGGTTTTTGAAGATATTTAAAGGGTCTTTATGTAATTAAAATGCCGTCTGGGAACATTTGTGTATACCGTGGCTGCTCCAGCAGCAAATGGAAAGAACCACATGTCACGTTTCACCGTTTTCCATTAGATGAATCGACGTAAGTCTAGTTTATTTATTGAAAAACGATGTTTTATTTGAAAACATCCGTAGAGAGAGACACATTAATCCCACTGAAATGGAACAAATTAAAATTTCGTTATGAAACGCGTACGGAAAAAGATTAAATCCGTATAATTGCGGTCAAGTAGGTACAAAGGTTTGGTTTATTGGATATGATTCCCAGAGGTGCATTTTTTTAATAGCATGTCATGCCATGACACATTTTTGTTTTGTGCGTGCTTTAAATATGTGCGAGAGAGAGAAAGAGAGAGTCAGAAACGGCGACATATACTTTTCTCTCTCATGAGACCGCCCACTGGGCGTACGCTGTTTGACGTGACGTCACGATCCGATCACAGCGCCGCCAAGCGACAGTTTCTGTCCGAAAAAACTTGTCTCGGATCGAAGCATAGGAATTGTGCTTCTATGTACGTCTGAATTCGTTGGTTTTACCCTCGAATCTTGGCAATAATAACAGAAATGCGTTTCTGTGAAAAACCCTTTTAGATATTTGCGACTAAAGTCGATGCCGTTAAGGATGTCGAGTCCCAAATCGCAAGTGATGAGAAAATTCGGAAAATTTGGTATGTTTTTGGATGAAGTATTTAAGAGGTTGTGTAAAAATTTCACGATGATTAGGAAGCTCGTTATCGAACCATTAACATTAACGAATCAAATTAAATTAAATGCAGTCTTATGGAAACTGATATCACTTTGCGATAAGTTTTTTTTTGACCTCTCAATTTTTTAATATCTATAATATATTGAAAGCAACGGAAACAAAACGGAGTTTATTGATAAAATTTTTGTTTATTTGTTTAAAAAATTGTTTTTAACAAAATGTTGATATCTTAATAACAAGCTTCCTAATCGTCGTGAAATTTTTACACGACCTCTTGATTACTTCATATAAAAACATACCAAATTTTCAGAATTTTCTCATCATTTTTCATTTTAACCCTTAAGGAGGTTGAAGTAATGATGATAGAATTCTGAAAATTTGGTATGATTTTACATGAAGTATTCAGGAGGTCGTGTAAAAGTTTCACGACGATTAAGAAGCTATTTATTGAACAATTAACATTTAAAAGTTTCATAGGGACTAAACATCCTTAAATGTTCTCCAAAACGAGAAAAAAAAATTTTTAAACCTTGTATCTCAAATTTCACTCCGGTGTACATGTACTCTTTTGAAGAGTTCGAAAAAAACTAATTGACTGTAAAATTCTGACTGAAAACCGCATACGCCCGTGGGTCAGGTACAAATAAGGATTGTGTAAATAAATAAAAATTTCGATTTGTTTTTTCTTTCTCTCGATGTATAACCAAATAGCGTAAAAAGATGCGATCAATCATTCGTCGAGTGTACCGATGACTGAAGCCATTCAGCAAGAGTAAAATGTAATTTGAGAATAAAGATATTATTATCGTTCGTGGAATATATATTGGTTTTCCCTATGTTTTCATGTTTTTTTGTTTTTCATTTCATTTTTTATTCGTTAAACACGCTTCACCCTCTTCGAGGAATATTCGGAAAATGGTTTATAATTCTCCTACGCCTTTTGGTAAAATGGATTTACCGGACTGGATAGAGGACTTGGTTTAAGAACACCGGCCAAAGGTTTTTTATTAGCGTCGTACGGAATAGCCGGGCTCTGCCGAAGCTGTCGCATATATTCCGATGTATGCTGTGCGGTGTTGCATTTCAGCATTATTTTAACGCGTTTTTTCGCGCTCGACCCACTCTGTGCCTCGAGTTGAGTCCGCTCAGGAGTCTGTACTTTCTGCGAAAAAATAATAAAATTACTTACTGTCAATATTACAATTAAATTCGATTAATAAATTCAGCATGAAGGAAGAATTAATTAAAATAAATATATATGCATACGTCACACACCGGTTTTTCATCCTCCAATTTCATGATTACCGGAAGTAACCATGGGATTTTGTTTAACGGGCTCTTGACGGGACTGTTGGAAGACAATTTAATTATTTTCTCGCACGTATCATTCGTTTCCATTTTAATTGGCGGTAATGACTTCGCTAGTTTGGATTTTGGCGATAACGTTGGCGTTGGTGGATCATCATTCTGGGAAACGTCCCAAGCTGCAGCGATACTTCGACGTGATTTCTTCACCTTGCCCGGCGTTCCGTCGTGAGAATTACGATTAAGCAGCTTTTGATTTAAATAATTAATGGCGTTCTGAAATTTTTTCGTTTTCGACTTTTTACTTTTAAATTTTATATTCTTGCCAGCCGCGAATTCCGTTCCATTTTCTAACTTTTCCGCGTGGATCGTATTTGTCCGTTCGCCTTTAATTTTTCGTTTCTTTTGCGTTATTTTTTCCGTTAAATCAGTCATTTTAGTCTGGCCCGTTGACTTTTTGATGGATTTTTTCTTCATCCTTCTGGACGATATATCAAACTTGTTCGACGATTCTTTCAATTCCTCCTCGTTTCCACTCTGGTCCGCTTCAATGTCCTCGTTTGCGATTTCAAAACCGTTCGTCTTAAGTTCATCGTCGGGATTTATCGGCGTCAACAGATTCTCGAATCTCTCGTTCGCTTCGATTATTGGCGCGACAAGTTTTCTTTTTCGTTTTTTACGTATTGTGTCAGAGTAGAGTTCCTTTTCGAATTCGAGAAGACGGTGCGCCGCTTTCTTTGGATTCGTTTCGGAATTTTTTCGGTGAGGCAGGATGACATTCTTAACGCCGAGTGGCATATTTCCATCGGCGAGGTCAGAGAATCTGTGAAAGGATGAAAAAAAAGATGAAAGCCTTCCGCAGGGAGGTGAGTTATATTTTAAAGAAAGATAGTCATTACGCACTCTCTGATCAAACGGGTAATTTGTTTCCGAGTCTTTGCTGTCGATTTTGGATGAAACTTGTAACTTTTTATCAAGTCAGCTATCGCCGATGGATCAAACGGTAATTGAGGTAACTCTACGTCCACTCTACCAGCTCGAGGATCAAAAGCTTTCGGACCTGAAAATTTGACATCGTCGTTTTCTGTAATTTCACCCTCGTTCTCCGATTCTTGATCCGAGAGCTCGATTTTTTCCATCTCGTCGATATTCCCACAAGGGAAACCCGCCTGTTTGGAAAATGAAAAATTGTGAATCAAGTGTTACATTTTCGCTCGAAACCGGTCAAGGCTATTGGAGTTTTTTTCCCTTACTCACCTGTGTCCAGGCTTCGAACTTTTCCATATAATCCATGCCGACATCAGACTGGAAAATCAGATACCTGAAGATGTGTTTCATCACGTGACGAATTTGCCTTTCGTCCTCCATTGCAGCCAGATGGACCACGAATGGTCTCGTTAATTCCGTTACGTGATCTGGCAAAATTGTACCATCACCTATCTGCAGGGAAAAAAGCAAAACATATTCTAGTTTTGCGTTATTTCTTGGTAATCAGTTAGGGATTACGTTTAATAAATCAAATAATATTGATCTTATCGAAGAAATATGAATGCGTAAAAAATAATATCAAAATCCTTCGTCGAAGGCAAATATGTATCTTGAACATTTGAGCGGTCGACGAATGAATGAAACAAATGAAAATTATGCTAATCGTTAATTACCTTTGCCAATTCTTCCATGTAAATTTCAGTGATATGTAAACTAAAACCCAATGTGGTCTTAGCATCTAGCAAGATAGTCTGGATTACACCTGCTACACCCTTGATCCACTTTTCATCCCAAGATCTTTTACGACACATCTCAAATACGTGTCTAAGTATCCTTCTCACCAACTTTCACCATAGAAATTGAAAAAAAAAAAATAGATTACTGTTGAAAGTACAGACTACTTAATTGCTAATAAATTAAATATTTATGTGGCCATGATAATTGAAACTTTTTAAAGAATCGGCGATGCAACTAATTCTTTAAAAATCATGAATTAAATAAGACAGAAGACAGAAGATGGAAAAATATATTTCAAGAAGGCTATTGGATTTTGCCATTTCAAGAAGACTATTGATTCCTCAAAGGATAAGTTTTAAGTGATTACAATATTTGGTATTTTTTTTTTTCAAATATCGAAAGAAGTTTCGAAAATAATTTAGGAAATATTGCAGCATGTGCAGCAGACTCATAAAAAAAATCCCCGACTTTGCTTGGTTTCCCAGAGCCGAGAAATCATTTATCCCTGACCAATTTCTGCCAAAAACCATTTTGGGAGACTTGAAAAATTTAAAAAATGTTTAAAAAAAAAAAACTTCTCTACTTTTTCATTGCAAGCATAATTGTGATTGTATCTTGATGAAATACCGAAGACAATGCAATGTATTGTGCTCTCAACGACATCTCAATTTTTTATTTTGTGTCTAAAAATTTATAAAAACTTTGTATTCAGATTCATATTCAAGGATGCATAGCATATGTTTTGGATCGAGAACTAAAAAAAAATTCACGTTATGGAGACAAAAAAAGTTGAGCGATGGAAAAAATCCAGCTAAATTGGAAAAATCCCTGACATTTCCAGACCTGTGAAATTCCCTGACAATTCCGAATTTTTCAGATTTTCCTGACAGCTGGACACCTTATATCGGCATCGCCTCTAAATTTTGGCAAAGGCAAAAATTTGTCAATTTTTCTTTTATCCAAATGTCTAGAACTTCAAAACTATTTGTTTTGGTTGTGGGAAATTTTTAAAAATTGGAGTTAAACTATTTCTGGAAGGAACGAGTACAAAAATTGTTTTTTACAAACTTACCATTTGAAATTTGTCAAGCCTGTAACGATCAATACCAAACCACTCAACAGCAAGGGTTTTCAAGGTACATTTTGCGTAAAGTAGCGCGGTGTCTAGCGAATTGAAGCAATGTACAATATTACTGAGAGATTCGGCTAATTCTTCTTGTATCAGAGGCTTGTCGGACATCCACATACAGTAGAAAAGACCTTTCCACAGTCTCATGAAATCAGCCTCCGTAAAAGCTGAAAAGAATTTTTCGCCCGCCACAATAAATTCAAGGATCGTCGATTTTGTTTTAAAAAAATGTGAAAATGACAGGGATATTGCGTTACCCACCGAAAGAACTTTCAGAGCGCACCGTCAACCACTTCTTGAGATTCTTCAGCATCTTCTCCCTGATTCTTTTGTCATTGTTGGCGAGTAATCGAGCGAATTTTATCTCTTGGGCTATAACGAGGGCTTTTCTCTTTTTTATTTTTTTAACGAGCAATTCATTTTTGACGATTCTCTCAATTGGTCGAGAAGGCTGTCGCTTTCGCGGTACACGTGCATTTTTCTTCACGGCCATCTTACTTTTTTTTTCTTCACCGCATGAAACACTTGCGGAAGTAAGTAATTAAAAATATTCCAATTATAAGTTACAAGGAAAGATTGATATAGTACAATTAAAAGGAGCAACGAATACGATAACGCGCTATGCCGGTTTTTTTTGTCATAACCGCTTATATCTTTTATAACCTAATTTCGCGAATTTCAACAAACTGATCTGAACTGTAAGCTGTAAGCCTA
The DNA here is from genome assembly GCA_946863875.1 of Alloplasta piceator. Taxonomy (NCBI): domain Eukaryota; kingdom Metazoa; phylum Arthropoda; class Insecta; order Hymenoptera; family Ichneumonidae; genus Alloplasta; species Alloplasta piceator. The sequence continues at coordinate 18,314,990 of OX333076.1, forward strand.
AGAAGCACCAAGAAGGCTAGAATACTGAATAAGGAGACCAGGGACCAGGGGCATAACACTCCGGGCCAAAACGGGCTTCTTTTTTTTTTTTTGTGCCCAGTATGGCTCGCCCTCTAGTGAGGGCCTGTACCACTCTCTTCTGCAAATGGGCTTCTTATTTGACCAAATCCTGAAGGCAACGAAGATTGAGTTCCATAGAAGCGTACTTCTTACGGGCCACTTGAAGCAAAGCTTTCCACGACTCGTGCAGCCGTGGGATGGCTCTGCGATCGACCTATTATGCCGACTGTCGGTAAGGTCGTCGATACTCCGCCCATGAACCTCGTGTTCTCGGCAACTTGCATGTGGCGGGAGTCACATTGCTTCGTCTCCTGCCCCTATTTCTCTACCGCCCCTATTCGCGCAAATAAATAATGGCTCAAATGAAGGGAGTGAACTATAGTTGTAATACTTGAAATTATTATTCATGAAAAAAAAATTTTTGAACGCCTGAAAAAAGTTTTAAAGCCATTATAAAAAAAAAAAAAATCCGTAATGAGCTAGTCGCGATCGTAGGCACACGATGCAGACGTCACACGAGTCCCCACTTAGCGTCCTTTATCGATCTGGTGCGAGAGAGAGCGCTATATCCTCTCAAACGGGAGCGAGAGAGAAAGCACGAATACCCCGACTCGTAGGGCGGAGCCTACGAGTTGGGGTAATCACGTGCACGGACGCATACATGCGAGTAGTGTACATGAGCGCACACAAGCACAGGCGCCGGTGGCGCCATCTAGAAAGTTGGGGTAATCTACCCCAACTTTCTTTGCTTCAAACGGGCTGCAGTCTTGCAACGACGGTGGTGGGGGAACGTCGCCTTAGCGTCCACTTTTTACCTCGACTTCTCGCCGCAAGGGCCGCGCTACTAGCGAGGTCCTGTACTGGGCAAGCGCGCTGCGCATGAAATCCTAACCTATTTTCTCATATGAAAATATGCATAAATCCTTCCAAACTAATAAAAGATAGGAATAAAGCAATTAACATTAATAATTATTATTTCTTGTCACAAAAAACCACAAAACTCACAAAAATCGAAAATATCATGCACGCAAGCCGTTCACCGTTGCCGCAGATTTAAGGTGTGAGGTTATGTTTCACATAAAATACCCCTACACTAGCGACTCGCTGTGGCGTCACCACGCACGAATTCGTGGACGCTAAGGCGACGTTCCCCCACCACAAAAATTTGGCTTCGTTGCAAGACCTGTATGTACGACCGTGATCAAGGCCGAAGAGCCTTTCTTCAGAATTCTTTAGAAATTCTGAGAATTCTTCAGAATTCTTTAGAAATTCTGAGAATTCTTCAGAATTCTTTGGAAATTCTGAGAATTCTTTAAATAAAACTTAAGAATTCTTAATTCTTAGAAACCATCTAAATTTCTTTAGATTTAAGAAATTTCTTAGAACCTGGCAACACTGTGCTTGAAGCGTGATATGCAGCGTTCCATTAACCTAACAGCTTGCTTCAAGCACGGATTTCGTGACAAAGTGGGAGTAACGTTGGGTTATGGAGGGAGGTAATTTTGGAGAGTGGGCACGCTTCAAATGCCTCACGCCTCACCTCGAGAGGTGAGGCATTTGAAGCGTCCCCACTTTTTCTACTCCCACCATCGCTCAATTCCTGATAACGGGCGGGAGATTTCAAACTACAAAAACATGGAATGAGCATGACGAATGCCATAATGATAACCATAATTCAACAATAATTGTACAAATGAAATACGCGTAATTATATTCTTTGATATGGTAATTATATCGCGTTTTGAGTACACGAAATATATGTATTAAGGTGGTCCTTATTTAGCACTCGGACGGTTCTTTTAGCAGACCCTCCCCAAATCGACTCCAAATAATTCAAAAACAACACCCTAATTTTTTTAGATATTTATCTAGACTCTAACCCTATCTATTATATAATATAAATAATTATATTAATAATAATAACCATTATTATATAATAATTATATTAAAAATTACAAATTATTTCCATATGCTACGGGCTTCGAGAACCGGGCGCATAACAAAAGGGCGAGGAAATTGCTATGAGTAATGGAATATCCATACTTTCACTACGCTGTCACACGTTCTTCCAGGTTATGTATTACCGGGTAATTATAAGCGACCACACGGCTGACGGCAGACGCCACTGCGCGCGCTAACAAATGCGTGCTACGAAGGCTTTCCATTATTGCTCTAGCCAGTGCTGCCACAGCGTTGCTTCGAATATTGGAACAGTCTGTAAACCTTGCTGAATCGAAACGCGCTTCAAGCACTTCAAGCCGATAATGGAATGCACTCATAGAAGCACAGTTCCTATACCTTCGGACGAACTGGGGTACACTATGCTATTGGGGTATACTTTGTACCCCATTAGCATAGTGTACCCCAGTTCGTCCGAAGGTATAGGAACTGTGCTTCTATGTACGTCTGAATTTGTTGCTAATAATTTGCTGGTAAACAAAATTTAGTAACTAGGAGAACTTACTAGAAAATTTTCGAGGCACTTTCTGATCCCTTTCGACAATTTTTTTGATTGGCCCGTAGAATTGTATGGGCCATTGAATCACTTTTTTCGACGTTTTGATTGGCCTGCAGAGTTGTAAGGGCCAATCACGTCTTTTGAGCGTTTTAATTGGTCCATACATGTATCACATAAAAAATTTCAATATTTTGCATATTTTTCAAAATAAATGAGAATACTGTTTTTTTCAATACAAGATTTTTCCATTTACTGTGGAGAATATGCAAAATATCAAAATTTTCCAGGACATGTTTTATTTTTATTTTATTTTTTCACTTCTATAAGAAATATTACAAATTATTATTTTTTTTAATTTTAGAAACTAAACGAAAAAAAATTCTAAATACGAAATGAGGCAGCCGCATTCCACTTTCTATAATCATGATATATATTATTTATTTATGACCCAGAATTTGTGAAAAAAAATTGCAGAATTTTAAAAATGGATTTCAAAATTTTCGAAAGTCTACTTTTACAGATTCGTCTGTAACTTTGCCATTTTTGAAAATTGGGGTCTATGGCTTGGTAAAAAGGTGCAGAAGAGTTTGTAAAACGTGAAAAAAAATTTAAAAATAAACGATTTTTTTCCGATTTCACGCTGACTCGGTCCTCTTAACAAAAGAAGCACGAGCGAAGACTGCTTTCATAACTCAGGAAGACACCGGAGAATTTACGCGAATGATTTTCGGATTATCAAACTCCCCATTTTACTTCTCGCGATTAATGCAACGAATGATGAGCTCAATGGACGAGAGAGTGGCCTTATATTATCTGGATGATATTCTCGTACCAGGAACGGATTGGCAAGATCATCGAAAACGACTCAAGCGAGTGTTCGACGCGTTGGAAGAGTACGGCCTCACCATCAAACTCTCCAAATGTGAATTCGGCAAATCGAAGGTGAGTTATTTGGGATTTGAGATATCGCCTGATGGCATTGAACCGGGAGAACGAAAAGTCCGAGCGATCGAAGAGTATCCACGACCGCAAAATGAGCACGAAATGCGTCGATTTCTTGGCTTAGCGAGCTTTTTCAGAAGATTTGTATCAAGATTAGCCGAGCGAGCAGCTCCTCTCACCGAGCTGTTGAAAAAGGGCGGAAACTACGAGTGGACTACGAGACACGAGAATTCTTATCCCCCATGAAAAAAATATATATGTCAGTATATAATCAATATGTATCCGAAGATATATGCCAACATATACGCCTATATAAATGTTAGATAGGTGCAACATATATGTGTCATGACGGTGACATATATATAAATTCTAAATAATTTGCCCACTGGATATATGTTTTCATATATGATGTAACAAATATGTCAAATATATGTGACGTATATACGTTTCATATATATGGGGAATTCACATCGCATATACTACGCATGTGCGTAACATATATACGATATACAGCGAGTAAAGGAACTAGTGGACCAACGTGAACAGGATTATAGAGCGTCACAAGCCGAGTAAAACGCTTTTTTTAATTTTTTTCTCCGATCAAAATTGACGAAGATATCGTTGGTCAAAGTTTAGCTGATTCGACAATACGGTAAGTACCGATTAAACGATGGATGTACTGTGCATTGTTTCGGCCACATCGACGGATGACAAGCGAACGGATGACAAGCGTCTTCGGTTCGAAGCTAGCTGCGATCGAGAGAGTGGGATACAGCAATCCTTGCTGTACGAAAGCTTTGGATCACCTCAAAATGACATCTGTGCTGACAGATTGTTTTTATGTGAGTGCGCTCCCAATGTCATATTCGTACATCAGACATAACTGCGTGACGTGTGAATGAATTATTCGATTATCAAACAGATAGATGCTTAATGTTTTTCAGGATCATTTCAATTTTTAGGTGCTTCGTGATAATTGAATGGCATTATGAGATGCCTCTGCTGTTGTGAACAAATACGAAAACCATTCGTAACTTCAAAAAATAAAAATTAAAAAAAAGGTATTCCCTAGTAACTTGTCTAACCACTCATTCTAACCGGTAATCTAACCGGAAATCTAACCAGTTTGAATTTGTGAAAATTCTACCGTCTTTCTAACCGGACTTCTAACCGCTACGCGTAATTTTACCCAAGTTAGAATGGTGGTTAGAAACGCGGGTAGAATTTCAAATTCCATCTGCTACCAAAATCCAACCATGCCTAACCCACTTTCTAACCGCTCTTTCTAACTACTACGCATAATTTACTCAAGTTAGAATAAGGGTTAGAAAAGAGGTTAGAAATTCAAATTGCAACAAGCTGTCAAAACCTAATCCCCCCTTACCGGCTTTCTAACGACCACGCGTAACCACCAGACGGTTAGAAATTCGAAATAAAATCTGAGCAGTGATTTTACGTACCTGGAACGGTGGTCACCAATTAAAGATGCATGTACCTGTAATTGGCATATTGATGTGGATATTACAGAGTCGATGGTGCGATACACAGTATCGTAAAATCGTAATTTTATGTATTATATTTTTTTTTGTTGCGTAACATTCACGCAATACCAATGTTCACGCAATACAATATTCTTTTTTTTACCACAATATGTTTTATTATCAAATCTAGCGAATATAATACCGAAAATTGTGTAAGAAGGTATTTTTACTGTATGGGCGATGCGACTCGATTTTCACGTGTCGAGCCGGCAGGGAAAGAGAGGAGATCGTGACTAGAGGTCCCGAAATAATTAATACCGCGCACGATTGTTCTTGTTGTCAGGAACTATTCTTTTTATTATGATTTATTATGTTCGTCACGATATTCTAATACTTTGCGTAACTCACGCTTTATAAATAATTTAAGTAGACGATAACGGTATAACTAAAATGGCCGCTACGACCAGCCACGAGGCGACACAACCTCCCTGATCCGTAGCTCAAACGATTCTCTTCGGCTTCTTCTCAAGCTCTATCTCTCTCGAATTCTCTCTCCTTCGATTATCAGCGCGAGATCCCCACCCTTTTCTCTATCGTTCGCGCGTAAACGCGCCTTGCTCGGATTTAACAGCTGTCTAAGAAAATTGACGCTTACAGCTCGACCATCCTGAATCTATTTTAGGACCCTCTAAAATCACAGGCTTCTTAAATCGCTTTTATCGCTGACTTTTTTTTATCACAGATTTTAAAATTTTCGTGTAAAACGAGAATACAACAATTTTTTTTTTAAAACATTCGCTCTTAGCGGTAGCACAGCATTTTCTGAACATTCGTGTACAACGATATTTCAGTAAATCTCTTTTAACGTTTGCGTACAGCGCATCATAACAATTTTTGTATATTCGGTCCAACGATATCACAGTAAAATTATCTTTTAACATTTTTCATTCTTTCCTTTTGCGTACAACGAGATAACAGAAATTTTTCAACATTAACATTTTTCCTTTTCTCTTTCTTTCGCATACACAGTTGTCGCTCTCTTTCTTTTTCATTCACTCACGTAATCTTGTAAATATTTTGATTCACGTCGGTCTCGCCAAGATATATTTTTCGTCGTTTCGTCTACAATAATTTTGTCATCGCTTTCGGTATGTTCCTTCTCTTCGTAGTTATTTAATTCTAATTCGATATTCTCACAAACACTTTCCGTCGGAATATCACAATTTTCCTTATTTCTAGATTCGACTAGAATCGTGTCATTACAATTTCTTGTTTCGTCATTACAATTAAGGTCATCCTCGAATACCGAGTATCTGTCACGACCACACCATAATTTTAATTGAGAAACGTGAGTTCTCAACAGTCTTAACGGTCTATGCATTTTTCTTACGCCTTTACATATACGATGTCTCTCCCTGGGAGACACAAAACATAAGACTTTACATAAAACTTTTCTTCGACGTTTATCATGATAGAATCGACTTTTAACTCCTTCAATTCCAACCTTTTCTTTTAATTTGTCCCATATCTCTTTCGAATTTTCCCTACCAGGACGAACGACAGTAACCGACAGTCGTTTGTCTTAAATTCCGACAGTTCCCGGCGGTCCAACCGTCGGAATTCATCACTCAACCGTCGGAATTTAAGACAAACGACGTTGGTTACTGTCGTTCGTCCTGGTAGGGTTGCTCAACGTTGAAATTTCGAGTGCGCTCCCCCACTCTACTTTCCTCGAACCGTGTTTGGTAATCAGATAAACATTCGACTAGATTTTCACCGGTAACTTTACTCACGGACAAATTTACATCACGCTCTATCATTTTCTCCTCTTTGACTTCATTGAATGTTGCACCTTTCTCCTCGCTCCACTGAAATTTTACATTCTTGCGCGTTAGCTCTGTTAACGGCGCAACAATCGTAGCAAATTTCGGGACAAATCTACGGAAGAAACTTGACATTCCAATAAATCTCCGAGTTTCGTGATCGCTCTTTCGAGTAGGAAATTTGGCGATAGCTTCCACCTTAACCGATCCAGGCTCTATCCCCGATTCGCTCACTACGAATCCCAAATTTCCGACTTTACCTTTACCGGAATTATAACAGACATCATGAGACTCTGTTCTCATCGTTTTTCGCGCCGACACAGGCATTTCGTCAAATTTTAAATCTTTTTCGTCACACTCGACGACACGATAAGGTTCGACAATCACAGGCACGCTACCCGCTTCAACCCGTCGATCCGTCTTACCTATTTTACAAATATTTTTCACAACACAGTCACAAAAATCGTTCATACTACGTCCCATTTGTTCTCGTTGCACCACGGCAACCTTTTCATCGACTTTAATTTCGTCCGTCTCGATCGATGAAGCACGTCGTTTTTGAGGAGCAGTCCGCTGCACCTCGATCACCGTCGAATCGATGAGATCCCCTTTGCGCAGATGACGAGAGCCACCCTCAAAATTTTCCAGCGGCAAAGATACGTCCGAATCCGCGAGTTTCACGTCAATAAAGTTGATCGACGCTGGCGGCAACACGCTGTCACACGTCGCGACTGGTCGAAGGTCGACTGTTTCCTCGATTTCCGGTAAGATCTTCGCCAATTCGTGTGTCGAGTTATCGAGAAACACAAGTTGCTCGTCCACCTTGACGTAAGCGATGTGTTCGAGTTCAGTATACGTTCGGCCGATCAACAAATCGGTCGACTGAACATCATCAGGTACTATACGAAATGGCACGTCCTTCGCGACCACTCCGTCGATCTCGACCTCCGCACGAATTATTCCGCACGACTTGACATTGTGCGTTTCCGGTTTCCCGAAACCTCCTAGGATACTTGGCAGGCGAATCACGTCGAAACCGTGACACAAAACAGCGGTAGCTTTAATTGTACAGTCCGAGCTACCAGGATCTATCATCGACCGTAAAGTTATCCCGTTAACTTTAACTCGTTTTAAATATTTGGCTTGTTTTTCAGCCGAAGATCTTGTTTGTTCGTCAGCCTCCTTTTTGTCTGCACATTCTACCGGAACGAGCAGAGGAGTGACTGACACGATTTTTATTTCACCTTTATCCATGGGCAACGGCTTCATACAATTTTTAGCGTAATGCCCGGTATCTCCGCACCTCCTGCAAGTTGCAGCACGACGAGGTTCGGTGCACTGTCTCGAAAAATGTCCAATCTTACCGCAATTATGACATTTTCCGTCAGTCTTTCGCGATCCACTCGATTCTTTATCGTCTTTCGATTCCCTCGACGCATCTTCACCACACACTTTCGGTCTCGTCGATACGTCTTTCGAATCCCGCGACTTCATGACATCGAGCGACTTGATCGTTCTCTCAAAACGAATCAAACCATGGAAAAGATTCTCGATTGTCTTACATTCTATCGATAACGCGTGAACAGCCATATCACGATTTTGCAAACCAGTGGCCACTTGTTCGCGAATCTCCTCAAACTTGAGATCTAACGCAACACACAAGCGCACTTTATCATAAAAATAATCTTGAAAACACTCGTTTTCACCTTGCCGACGATTTTTCAAATTGTCCCACAATTGCGACTTGTTGACCTCGGGAGCAAACGCGGCAACGAAGGCAGCCCGAAAATCAGCCCAACAAGTAAAAGTTCCATTTCTTGCATAAAACCACGAGCGAGCAGCATTTCTCAAATGCATAGTCGCTGTTTCGTACAAAAATGCTTCAGGCCACGCGTGTATATGAGCCGATGTTTCGACCTGCTTCAACCAGCGTCTTGCCTCGACGGGAGTTTCGCGTCCCGTAAAATCGCCTATAGATTTTGTGAGATCCGGCATCACATGAAAGCTACGCGAAGGCATTGCACAAGCTTGTGACTGCATCATCGTCGCATTTTGTTGTAATAACTGCATCATTGTCTCGAGAACTCGATCCAACGAACTGACAGGTTGCGAGTGTAGCGATCCTCCATTTTCGTCGCTCACTTCACTCACACGACTATTTCGACCACTCGGTATATTTTGATTATCCCGCTGGTGTTGCCCTTGTCCGTTGTTATCACCAGGGGTCCTATCTTGAAACGACTGTTGCGATGTCGTGTTCACGATCGGTAAATTAGGGTTCTGTATTATCGACGACCTCACTTGGCTCGACATAGCAACGGGAAAAATGGGGGTGTTCGAGAGCGGTGGTGCACCGTACACAAATTGTCCATTTTGCGGATAATGACTTAAATTCGGCGGCGGAACCGAAAATCTTGTCGATTGCATTTGCCTCTGTTCTATTTCCCGTCGAAACGAAGGAAAAGACGGAATCGACATAATTGCAAAGTCACTCGCGAATTTCCAAGATGTCCGACATTCGCGATCTCACGCACGTTTCCCGCACTTTTTCTATCACCGAAAATTTTCTCTCGAACTAACACGAAAAATCCCACACAAAACACAAAAATATTGTTCACAATTAATTACTAGCACGATCGGCTCTCCGTATCCCTCTTCTGATTGTAAGAAGGTATTTTTACTGTATGGGCGATGCGACTCGATTTTCACGTGTCGAGCCGGCAGGGAAAGAGAGGAGATCGTGACTAGAGGTCCCGAAATAATTAATACCGCGCACGATTGTTCTTGTTGTCAGGAACTATTCTTTTTATTATGATTTATTATATTCGTCACGATATTCTAATACTTTGCGTAACTCACGCTTTATAAATAATTTAAGTAGACGATAACGGTATAACTAAAATGGCCGCTACGACCAGCCACGAGGCGACACAACCTCCCTGATCCGTAGCTCAAACGATTCTCTTCGGCTTCTTCTCAAGCTCTATCTCTCTCGAATTCTCTCTCCTTCGATTATCAGCACGAGATCCCCACCCTTTTCTCTATCGTTCGCGCGTAAACGCGCCTTGCTCGGATTTAACAGCTGTCTAAGAAAATTGACGCTTACAATTGAGTCTTGGTATGATCATTTTTCCGCGCCCTACCAGGACGAACGACAGTAACCGACAGTCGTTTGTCTTAAATTCCGACAGTTCCCGGCGGTCCAACCGTCGGAATTCATCACTCAACCGTCGGAATTTAAGACAAACGACGTTGGTTACTGTCGTTCGTCCTGGTAGGGCGGTTTCTTCATATACGGTCTATGATTATAAATATTTTTCATGTTTTTTTTAAAGTTGAATTAAGATTAATATAATATTAAGATTAAGATATATGACACCACTGTGATGAGCGTTGCTTTTATAATCTCAAGCTGGCAAGACACTGGGTACACTGCAGGCGAATAAACATTTTAAGACGAGTCCTGAATGCGCACTGACGCGGACCACGATCGTTCGAGCGCCACGAAAGTAGTTTATTTTGTCGTCCAATAACTTCGCGAAGACATTCCACAACGACGCATAAAATATCTTTATTTGTTAATAATATATATCTGTTAACAGAAACGTGCTTTCTTATTAAAGGACATTCGCGATACGCCATCATGCCTTGTCTTGGCTAGTCTCCCGTGGTGGCGTCTCCGGGAGTCTAGCCCTTTTCCATCCATTCATGGAAATAGGCTAGACTCCCGGGGACGCCGCTACGGGAGACTAGCATAGAGGTATTATACGTAGAGGAGGTGAGCCAGCCAGAAACGCGTTATAATGGTAGAAAGAGAAAGAGCATAGGAATAGTATTCGCTTCCTTGTCTGATGACGCATGCGCAGTAAACGATTCGCCTCCGGTATTGTACTGACCCTTCCGCATTCGACTGTCAAAATTTTGTGGTAATGTATATTGTGTAGCTGTTTTTGTAAAATAATATCATTTTCGCAGCATTTGAAAGTAATCGTCTTTTTTTTCTGCGTTCAACTTCAACAGTGTCATGAAATGCAGATTCATCGAAGTGGTCACTGCATATCATTGCAGTTTTACAGACCACTGTCGAGCCAATTGCATCCAGCCATTCTTTCTTTAACTTCTCATCGTTTGGAAATCTGTTTTCATTAGAATTAATATATATCGAGATCAACAAATAGAAATAATATCACCGGTAGTTTGGAGAATTAACACACAATGTTTTTATCCACTTACTTGTGAAAGCTACGACCCTCGTTGAGGAAAGTCGATTCCTTTTTGCACAAAATGCACGCAATCACCATCTTAGTTTTTTATATTTTATTTTTTATAATATCGAAAATAAACATAAGTGAAAAATTTGCACGCGCGTGAACGAACTGAAGCGAAATAATAGGTTAGAACATTTCGTATTGCGGCGTCAACGGACGGCGCGCAGCATGTTGCCATTGCGCATGCGGCAAGACAAGGACAGTGCCACTATTTCTAGTTTCTGTCTCTCTTTACCGTGATACGCTTCCACTTACAGGCAGTCCTATGGCCCCTATGGCTCATCTCCTCTAGTTATAATACCTCTATCAACGAAGATTGAGTTCCATAGAAGCGTACAGCCTGCAGCCCGTTTGAAGCAAAGAAAGTTGGGGTAGATTACCCCAACTTTCTAGATGGCACCACCGGCGCCTGTGCTTGTGTGCGCTCATGTACACTACTCGCATGTATGCGTCCGTGTCCGTGATTACCCCAACTTGTAGGCTCCGCCCTACGAGTCGGGGTATTCGTGCTTTCTCTCTCGCTCCCGTTTAAGAGGATATAGCGCTCTCTCTCGCACCAGATCGATAGAGGACGCGAAGTGGGGACTCGTGTGATGTCCGCATCGTGTGCCTACGATCGAGACCAGCTCGTTGAGGATTTTTTTTTTTTCTAATGGCTTCAGAACTTTTTTCAGGCGTTCAAAAATTTTTTTTTCATGAATAATAATTTCTAGTATTACAACTATAGTTCACTCCCTTCATTTGAGTCATTATTTATATGCGCGAATAGGGGCGGTAAAGAAATAGGGGAAGGAGACGAAGCAATGCGACTCCCGCCACATGCAAGTTGCCGAGAACACGAGGTTCATGGGCGGAGTATCGACGACCTTACCGACAGTCGGCATAGTAGGTCGATCGCAGAGCCATCCCACGGCTGCACGAGTCGTGGAAAGCTTTGCTTCAAGTGGCCCGTAAGAAGTACGCTTCTATGGAACTCAATCTTCGTTGCCTCTATGGAGACTAGCCAAGCCCACAGCGCCCTGAAGAACCAAGGCAAGATGGCGAATCGCGAATGTCCTTTAACAAGAAAGCACGTTTCTGTTAACAGATATATATTAATAACAAATAAATATATTTTATGCGTTGTTGTGGAATGTCTTCGCGAAGTTATTGGACGACAAAATAAACTACTTTCGTGGCGCTCGAACGATGGTGCGCGTCAGTGCGCGTTCAGGACTCGTCTTAAAATGTTTATTCGCCTGCAGTGTAGTATCTTGCCAGCTTGAGATTATAAAAGCAACGCTCATCAAAGTGGTGTCATATATCTTAATCTTAATATTATATTAATCTTAATTTAACTTTAAAAAAAAACATAAAAAATATTTATAATCGTAGACCGTATATGAAAAAACCGCGGAAAAATGATCATAGGAAGACTCGATTTTCGGTATTATATTCGCTACATTTGATAATAAAACATATTGTGGTAAAAAAAAAGAATATTGTATTGCGGAAATGTTACGCAACAAAAAAAAATAATGCATAATATTACGATTTTACGATACTGTGTATCGCACCATCGACTTTGTAATATCCACATCAAAATGCCAATTACAGGTACACGCATCTTTAATTGGCGACCACCGTTCCAGGTACGTAAAATCACTGCTCAGATTTTATTTTGAATTTCTAAAGGTGCCATTTCATGGGCAGTGAGCAGAAGCAGCAGTTTCGGAACTTACTAGGAAATTACTAGAAAGTTTAGTGACTTTACTTAGCAGCAGTGCTGCTCATGAAATAGGCTCAGTTTTGCTAGCTTTGCTGCTCTGCTGTTCGGACAAACGAACAGTAGCAGCAAAAACTTGCAACGGAAGTTGCTAGTAACTTTGAGTGAATTCACTAAACTGCTGCTACAGCTCACTGCCCATGAAATAGCACCTTAACCGCCTGGTGGTTACGCGTGGTGGTTAGAAAGCCGGTAAGAGGGGGTTAGGTTTTGACAGCTTGTTGCAATTTGAATTTCTAACCTCTTTTCTAACCCCTATTCTAACTTGAGTAAATTATATGCGTAGTAGTTAGAAAGAACGGTTAGAAAGTGGGTTAGGCATGGTTGGACTTTGGTAGCAGATGGAATTTGAAATTCTAACCGCCTTTCCAACCACTATTCTAACTTCGGTAAAATTACGCGTAGCGGTTAGAAATCCGGTTAGAAAGACAGTAGAATTTTCACAAATTCTAACGGCAAGCAATTCTAACCGTTAGAATGGCGATTAGACAAGTCAGTAGGGTATATTGCCGCAATAGAACATATGTTACATTACTGTAATGTAACAAGGTTATATAGCAGTTATGTAACCTACATGTAACAAATGTTACATAACATGTTACTTGCACGTTATATAATAGCAACGTTACATAGGAATAACATTGTAACATTACATGTAACTTCCATGTTATATTGCCGCAATATAACATTTGCTACGTTACTGTAATGTAACAAATTTATATTGCCGCAATATAACATATGTTACATTGCTGTAATGTAACAAAGTTATATTGCAGTTATGTAACCTACATGTAACAAATGTTACATAACATTGTTACTTGCATGTTATATAACAGCAACGTTACATAGGGATAACATTGTAACATTACATGTAACTTCCATGTTACATTGCGGCAACATAACGTGTTCACTGGGTCCCGTGTACGCGATTCGTCGTATAACGACGATCCCTGAAAGGTCGTACCACTCGAGCATGCTCGAATTATTGGCGATAATTTGGGCCGTTACTCGACTCCGAGTTCATTTAATAAATATTCAATTTACAGTAGTGACCGATTGCGAGGCATTGGTCTACCTCAACGCGCGAAAAACGAGAAACCCTCAAATCAACAGATGGTACAACTTACTGAGTGAGTATGAATTCGAAATAATTCATCGACCGGGCGAAAAGATGAAGCACGTAGATGCCTTAAGTCGGGCACCGACAGAGGAGCCCAAACACGACGAATACATCGAGTGCGAAACTGTCTTCACGATAATTACTCAAGAGGACGAGATACTAATGTATCAGAGTCAGGACGAGGACCTGAAACAAAAGATCGAGATTCTACGAAAACCGAAGCATGATCGAGATAGACACGAGCAAAGCAACGTCGAAGGATACGAACTCGTTGATGGAATACTGTACACACGGGTAAACGGACGAGGAAAGTACGTGATACCGAGGACGACGCGAAAAAGCATGGTAGTCAAATATCACGATTTTGGTGGTCACATGGGTATCGACCGTACGTTCGAGAAACTGGCGGAATATTATTACTTTCCAAAGATGAGAGATTATCTACGTCAACATATAAGAGCTTGTCTAACTTGTTTGCTCAATAAGACGCCGACGGGGAAAAATCCAGGTGAGTTACATCCGGTACCACCGGGCAGGAGACCATTTTCTGTAATGCATCTGGACCATCTAGGGCCCTTCATAACGAGTAAAAAGGGAAATAAACACGTACTGGTTATTGTGGATAATTTGACAAAATATGTACGTCTTGAAGCTGTACGAAGTACAAAGACGGAACCCGTGATACAGCGACTGCGTAATTTCATCTTGGATTTTGGAGCACCTGAACGGAACTCGTCATTCATTAATATCACCGCGACATGCTCAAGCGAATGGGCAAGTGGAGCGGGTGAACCGCACCCTGTTACCACTAATCCAAGCGAGTTTGGAAGATAAAACTACAGATCAAGAATGGGACAAAGATATAAAACAAATCGCATGGCATTTGAACACCGCCGTGAACAAATCCACGGGAAAAACTGCATTTGAGCTGCTTTATGGATATAATCCGAGAGCTCAAGATGGATTGCTGCGCCAGTTGACGATACACGAAGAAGGAGATCGATACGAGAATCCGGAAGAACGACGGGAACGAGCCCGAAGGAAAATTCTCGAAGGACAGAAAGGGACAAAGGAGAGGTATGATCGCTCACACAGGACTAACGTTACGTATCAAATCGGAGACATCGTGTACATGAAATCAGCAGTAAAAGCAACCGGAGAGTCTACAAAACTATCGAGGACCATTGGTGATACATAAAATATTACCCAACGAAACGTATGGGGTATCAGACCTTAGGAAATCAGATCGAGGAAGATCTTATGCGTCAACCGCTCACGTGGGACAACTAAAATTGTGGAAATCTATGAATTCGGAGAACGATTCAGGAGAAACCGATGAAAACATTCAAGAAGAAGACGATAACGGAGAACGAGAAGAAGACGAAGATAAAACCAAAGAGACTTAAATTGAAGATACCGAAATCAACGACAAACATAGCGATAAGGAGTGTGATCAAGTCACAAATAGTGAGAAGAGAGAAAAACGCCAAAGAAAACGCCCAAAGCGATTTGAAGATTATGCACAACCTTAAGTACGTACAGAGAGACATAACTACTGCAATTATTATAACTTTTCCTATATTTCAGTATTATTATTATTATTATCAATGTTAAAGTTTTGAAACATGATTACTACTATGGTTAAAATACTTCTATTTTTGTATCAAGACAATACTAAATGAGATACTACTACATTCCCAGTGGACACAGTAATGTTGCAGCAATGTAACGGCAATGTTACCGTTTGTAACATGTAACATTACATGGACGTTACAAGTAAGTTACATGTAAGTTACAATTTCCTACTCAGCAATGTAACATTGTTACATAACAGTTATGTAACGTTATGTAACAGTTACGTAACAGTTATGTAACAGTTACGTAACAGTTATGTAACAGTTATGTAACAGTTATGTAACAGTTATGTAACAGTTATGTAACAGTTATGTAATTGTGTTACGTTACTGTAACTAGAATTAATTGTTGTTAAACATGTTATAAAAAATATATAGCTCTCGCAAAATAATTTAATATGCATAGTTTACCGGCCCGAAAGAGATTCATAGAAAAAACAAAAATCTGCACAAATTGTCTGATCTAACTTTTCTCAGAGACTGGGAATCGAGCCCTAGACCCTACCTACCATCCTACCTATCTACCTAACACGCTACCGATTACGCTACCGACTACTTATGAATTCTCTCTACTTGTATAATATATGAATGCTGGAGTGCCGAACAAATAATAGTAGTATAATAATGGTAGTAAAATAATAATAATAATAATAATAATAATAATAATAATAATAATAATAATAATAGTATATGCATTTGAATGAGCAATAAACCATGAAAGTTCGTTTTTTTATTTGCGAATTCCAATCCCCTGATCCCTCATAAGTTATGTAAACTTTATTCCAGAATACCTGAACCCTCATAACTTACGTTACCCTTCATAACTCAATTTCAGAGCTTCTAACCTCTCATAAATTATGTAAGCCCTCAAAACATGTTTGAAAGAGCTGTGACCTCTCATAAGTTAAGTGGCCTCTCATAACTTAATTTGGGGGCCCCCGACCCCTAGTGTCATGTGAACTCTCAAAACTTCATTCCAAAATACCTGACCCCTCATAACTTACGCCATCCCTCATAACTTGATTTCGCGACCCCTGACCCCTCGTAGTAAAAATGTTTACAGTGTGTAACTTCTATGGTATATTGCCGCAATAGAACATATGTTACATTACTGTAATGTAACAAGGTTATATAGCAGTTATGTAACCTACATGTAACAAATGTTACATAACATGTTACTTGCACGTTATATAACAGCAACGTTACATAGGAATAACATTGTAACATTACATGTAACTTCCATGTTATATTGCCGCAATATAACATTTGCTACGTTACTGTAATGTAACAAATTTATATTGCCGCAATATAACATATGTTACATTGCTGTAATGTAACAAAGTTATATTGCAGTTATGTAACCTACATGTAACAAATGTTACATAACATTGTTACTTGCATGTTATATAACAGCAACGTTACATAGGGATAACATTGTAACATTACATGTAACTTCCATGTTACATTGCGGCAACATAACGTGTTCACTGGGGACAGTCGTTCGTCTTGTGAAACGACGGTAACGACGGTTTCCGACCCTCCGGACCGTCGGGAACAGTGTTGCGACGTCAAGGCTGATGGAATTCTGTAGATGGGACTAAAATTTTCTTTAGATTTCTTAGACGTTTTTGTTACCGACTGAGGTAAAAAAAACTGCCGTTTTTGTTACCGACTGAGGTAAAAAACCTACCGTTTAGTACCGTTTTTTTTACCGACTGAGGTAAAAAAAAGTTTATACTGCATTTCGGGTAAACCAAGAGTGGGGCTGCAGGACGTACACTAATAAAGTACGAATATCGATACGTAACAAGGATTGGCGGTCTAGCAGTTAAACCAAATTTTTCTTCAGAATTCTTCAAATCTCCGGATTTTTCTTTAGAATTCTTCAAATCCCCAGAATTTTCTTGAAAAATAAACTCAGAAATCTTAGGGCTTACAAAACTGGCAAAATTCTTCAAATTTAAGAAATTTCTTAGATAGTCGCAACACTGGTCGGGAACCGTCGTTTCACAAGACAAACGACGTTCGTACTGTCGTTGGGGTCGGTAGGGCTATGTTCCTTTATGGTTCCTCGGGACGGTTGCAGGAATTGCTAGGGGTTATTTTGCTGCATTCCCTGTTGACAAGGACCGATATGAACCGATAGAATACTATAAATCCTCATAAATCTTTATCGGAACTTCGTGTGCATTTGTCCCTATTTCTAACAGATTCTAACAGATTCTAACAGTTCTATCGGTCCTTTTCAACAGGGATTCTAACGTTATATCTTAAAATAGTCATAAGGGGCCGTGCATTAATTACGTAAGGATGATTTCGGCCATTTTCGACTCCCCTGCCCCCATGTAAGGACACATCACCCAGATAGACAAACGTGCTGTAGAAAATCGCTTGACGGCCTAGTGACGCAAATTTTGCGACAAGATACAGCATAGCGTGTCGTCAGTAAGCAGTGTTCTACTTCCGAATTGAGCAGCATATTGACGCCATGCGCTGTGACATTTGCATCATTACTATGTTAAGGTCTAACGTTAGAATGCAGAAAAATAACAGCACGGCGTGCCGCGAAATTGCAGCTTAATCGCAGCACCACTTGCAGTGAATTCGAAGCTTAATCGCAGCACGGCGTGCCGTGAATTTGCAGCTTAATCGCAGCACCGCGTGCAGCGAATTCGCAGCGTAATCACAGCACGGTGTGCCGTGAATTTGCAGCTTAATCGCAGCACCGCGTGCGGCGAATTCGCAGCGTAATCACAGCACGGCGTGCCGTGAATTTGCAGCCTAATCGCAGCACCGCGTGCGGCGAATTCGCAGCGTAATCGCAGCACGGCGTGCCGTGAATTTGCAGCTTAATTGCAGCACGGCGTGCGACGAATTTGCAGCTCAATCGCAGCACGGCGTGCCGCGAATTCGCAGCTTAATTGCAGCACGGCGTGCCGCGAAATCACACCTTAATTGCAGCATGGCATGCTGCTAATTCGCAGGTTAATCGCAGCACGACTTGCCGCAAATTTTCAGCTCAAAAGCAGCACGGCCTGTCGAAAATTTGCAACAAGCTTGCAGCACTATGTGACGCGAAAGAGAGGATGTCTCGAATTCGATCATTCGACTTTTATCACTTTCATCTTTCATCGTTTTTGTATTTTATGCTGAGTACGTTCGGAATTTTTTTGTAGTTAATTGGTAGTGACCAGCAGTTTAGTATCTTACTAGTGAGTTACTAGTAAGTCACCAACGAGTTATAATAATAATAATTAAAACTGCTCTAATGAATGCATACGAATTAAGTAAAATATCCATTACACGGGTAACAAGTCATTAAATCACAATTAAATGACTCATTATTATATAAAGTTTAAAAAGTTGGAAAATTAACGTGTTTTTTAAATGAAAAAAATATAAGGCTTTTTATTTTTTTAATAACATATACCTACTAAAAAATGTTTCTAAAAATGTTTTCACAGCATCACAGCTTTAATGATTGAGGTTATGTGTTTGCCGTTCGCGCACGCAACAGCACGCACCTATTGTGTCTTGGTTGCAATGCTGTGCTATTTCTTATTTCTTATTGCTATTTCTTATTCTTTTCATTGTGTCCGGTCCTTAAGAGGAGGCTAAAGGCGACATTCGGACCTCTCTCTTGCTCTCACGACCCCTATGATGCTTTCTCTCTCTCTCTCACACGAAAAATGTCGGTATTTAGCCTCCTCTTAAGCTGCAATAGAAACTGAGGGTGCCTTCCAATTAGAACACAGCCAGGCACGGTCCGACACATGTAGAATTCCGCTATATTCAATTGCTCTGATTGGTTGTTGAGATAAGAAATGTACTAGATGTTTTGCATCATGCCGTAGCTGGAAAGGACCCAATCAAACTCTAATTCGAACCACGGGAGACACAATGCAAAAAATAAAAAATTAGGACTATTATATATACTTATTAGTATTATATTTATATAAACCGGGTTATACCGCGTATAAGCGTGCAATTTCTTGTAGAGAAATGAAAATCTGGGAATAAAAAGTTTTTATGAAAAGTGTTCCACGTTTTATTTTTAGTAATTAGTATGAGGATATGTTACATCAACTTGCGCACTTGACAATGAAAGGACCGGTGTAAAAAAAAATATATCCCACAAAATTTTCTTTCATGTTTGAATAATGCCCGCTCAAATGCTGACTGATATGATAATATATAAATAATTTTGAATTTATTTGCTTGGCTATATTTATAACGTACTTTTTTGCATTTTGAATTTTTTGCATTTGTCCTTGACTCGGGTATTATCGAGGATATTTAATTTGCTACTTTGAATACTAGGTGCACAACACTTTATAGGGCATAAAAATGAATTTAAAAAAAAAGTTTTTTTTCATTTCATGTGACTGAGTTCCCTACATTTTTCAATACGATCTCAGTCGCAGATCATTTATTACGTGTAATACCTGAACTTGACAGCACAAGCTGATGCTAGATGATGGCACAGCGTGCTGCAAAAATGCACCACGGTATGCTGAAAAAATGCTACAAATACGCGGCAGGGTGTGCTGTAAATGTGTTGTAAAATCGCTGCAAATGTGCAGCACGCCGTGCTGTAAAAACGCTGCGAATATGCAGCACGACGTGCTGTAAAAACGCTGCGAATATGCAGCACGGCGTGCTGCAAAAACGCTGCGAACATGCAACACGCCGTGCTGTAAAATCGCTGAGAATATGCAGCCCGGCGTGCTGTAAAAACGCTGCGGATATGCAGCACGGCGTGCTGGAAAAACGCTGCGAATTTGCAGCACGGTGTGCTGTAAAAACGCTATGAATATGCAGCACGACGTGCTGCAAAAACGCTGCGAATATAGAGCACGGCGTGCTGCATAAACGCTGCGAATATGCAGCATGGCGTGCTGTCAAAACGCTGTGAATATGCAGCACGACGTGCTGTAAAAACGCTGCGAATATGCAGCACGTCGTGCTGCAAAAACGCTGCGAATATGCTGCAGGCCGTGCTGCATATAAGCTGCAACTATGCAGCAGAGCGTAACGCAAATATGCTGCAACTTTAACGACAACTTGACGATACAGCATATCGTAAATAAGACGTCAGTGCGCAGTTGAAGCGTAGCTCAGTTTTGGCGCAAATATTGTGATATTATTATATATTATCGTGTCGTTAGAAAAGAGCTTGATGCGGAAGTAGAAAGCTGCTTACTGACGCCACGGCTTGCTCTCTCGTGCCGTCCTGTTGCCGACAATGTGACGCCAAATGTCTATCTGGGCAGATTTGTTGGATCCCTCCCCCCCTCCTTCTTACGTAAGATTTTACCTAGTTTTCCTAAAAAGCATTTAACATAATTAAATGTCGTTAGAATACTGTGAGTTACACTAAAACACATTATTATTTGACATAAAAAAGATTATTTTTTAAAAAATAATTATTTAGCCTTTGGAAAATGCATATTATAATTAAAGATAAGATTTTGAACAATCTTAAAGTGAGGAAACAAATCAGTCAAATCACTACAAACGAATAATACTTTGCGTAAAATAATGGGTGACTAAATTTGAAACAACCTTAAACGACATAAGTCAAAGAGTGAAAGTCAGTTCAGTTCAGATCATCAATCGTTGTCCGGGCTGAATTGAATCGTTTGAATTGAATTTTTTTAAATAATTCAATGAAATAACAGGGTGGCCGCTAAATCGGACGAAAAAAATGTCCTGACATTTTCGAAAATTTCCCTGACAAACCATTCGGATTTGTGAAAAAAGCGACAAAGTAGGAACATTGTATTTTTCATAGAAAAAAATTGCAAATTGTAAATCTGCACATAGCTCGCTCAATATTTTTTCGCATTTACAAATCTTCCTCTATGATAGGCAAATAGCTTTCACAGTTTTGGCTTCCTCATAGAGGAAGCTTTGTAAATTCGAAAGATACTCTGGAAATGATGTGCAATATTACAATTTGCAAGTTTTTTTTCTATCTCTGGTTATTGGAGTAATAGAACTATATCTTTATGTCGTATAATTTTTTATCAAGATTTTTTTTGAAAATTTCAACTTCTAACTTCTTTCAACTTCTAACTTTCAATTTCTAACTTCTTCTATTAAACTATGTGCAAGCTACAGCGATCACGCGTTTTTCGTAAAAAATTCAAAATTTTATAAACGACGAATCCGTTGAGAAATTTTTGAGAAATTCAATATCACCCTACCAAACCGTACGACCGGTCAGAACGTCACGTTTCCGACCGGTCGGAAATAGCGGTATGAACACGGTCGGATTGACGTCGGAAGACGGCATGAACACGGTCGGATCGACGTCGAAAGGCGGTATGGATATGGTCGGATTGACGTCGGAAGACGTCCACCCAACCACCAATTTGCCTTCCGACGTCGATCCAACCGTGTTCATCCCTAGTAACTTGTCTAACCACTCATTCTAACCGGTTATCTAACCGGAAATCTAACCAGTTTGAATTTGTGAAAATTCTACCGTCTTTCTAACCGAACTTCTAACCGCTACGCGTAATTTTACTCAAGTTAGAATGGTGGTTAGAAACGCGGGTAGAATTTCAAATTCCACCTGCTACCAAAATCCAACCATGCGAACACGATGAGCATTGCTTTTATAATCTCAAGCTGGCAAGGCACTGGGTACACTGCAGGCGAATAAACATTTTAAGACGAGTCCTGAATGCGCACTGACGCGGACCACGATCGTTCGAGCGCCACGAAAGTAGTTTATTTTGTCGCCCAATAACTTCGCGAAGACATTCCACAACGACGCATAAAATATCTTTATTTGTTAATAATATATATCTGTTAACAGAAACGTGCTTTCTTATTAAAGGACATTCGCGATACGCCATCATGCCTCGCCTTGGCTAGTCTCCCGTAGTGGCGTCTCCGGGAGTCTAGCCCTTTTCCATCCATTCATGGAAATAGGCTAGACTCCCGGGGACGCCGCTACGGGAGACTACCCAAGCCCACAGCGCCCTGAAGAACCAAGGCAAGATGGCGAATCGCGAATGTCCTTTAACAAGAAAGCACGTTTCTGTTAACAGATATATATTAATAACAAATAAATATCTTTTATGCGTCGTTGTGGAATGTCTTCGCGAAGTTATTGGACGACAAAATAAACTACTTTCGTGGCGCTCGAACGATCGTGGTGCGTGTCAGTGCGCGTTCAGGACTCGTCTTAAAATGTTTATTCGCCTGCAGTGTAGTATCTTGCCAGCTTGAGATTATAAAAGCAACGCTCATCACAGTGGTGTCATATATCTTAATCTTAATATTATATTAATCTTAATTTAACTTTAAAAAAAAACATGAATAATATTTATAATCGTAGACCGTATATGAAGAAACCGCGGAAAAATGATCATAGGAAGACTCGATTTTCGGTTTTATATTCGCTACATTTGATAATAAAACATATTGTGGTAAAAAAAAAGAATATTGTATTGCGGAAATGTTACGCAAAAAAAAAAAATATAATACATAAAATTACGATTTTACGATACTGTGTATCGCACCATCGACTTTGTAATATCCACATCAAAATGCCAATTACAGGTACACGCATCTTTAATCGGCGACCACCGTTCCAGGTACGTAAAATCACTGCGCAGATTTTATTTTGAATTTCTAACCGCCTGGTGGTTACGCGTGGTGGTTAGAAAGCCGGTAAGAGGGGGTCAGGTTTTGACAGCTTGTTGCAATTTGAATTTCTAACCTCTTTTCTAACCCCTATTCTAACTTGAGTAAATTATATGCGTAGTAGTTAGAAAGAGCGGTTAGAAAGTGGGTTAGGCATGGTTGGATTTTGGTAGCAGATGGAATTTGAAATTCTAACCGCCTTCCCAACCACTATTCTAACTTCTGTAAAATTACGCGTAGCGGTTAGAAATCCGGTTAGAAAGACAGTAGAATTTTCACAAATTCTAACGGCGAGCAATTCTAACCGTTAGAATGGCGGTTAGACAAGTCAGTCATACCGCTTGACGCGGTTGGATTACAGTCTGACAGATTGGTAGGGCAACAATCTTTATCACTCAAACTATCGGTACAGTTGTTTTTAACCTGATATCGCAAAATTTGCGGACGCTAGAGCCACCGCGCCCTTTTTTTGAAAATTTAAAAGTCGCAAAAAATACGCACAAGTCAATAAATTTTTGCAAAATTCATAGCAAACAAAGAGTATGTGGGGCTCAGCTTGAGTGCAAAATTTCGGCGCGCTACTCCAATGTGGTCTTGAGATATAGCTATTTGAATTTTTCAGAGGCAGGCACACACACACACACACACACACACATACATCCGGACATTTAAAAAAAATATGTTTCCTCAATGTTTTAGGACATTTTAAACATACTGACATGAAAATCTCGAAAAAAAATTTTACGTAAATTTGCTTCCTCTATGAGGAAGCATAACAGAAAAAATGTTCACCCATCGTTTTTTTTATCGATGCACAGAAAGAAAATGTTCGCCCATACACTTTTTTTTCTCGTGATTTAATATTTCGTATTTTCCCTAACTGATATTTAATTCCCTGACATATCCCTGATTTCCCTGACACTCAAAAAATTCCCTGACATTTCCTGGTTTTCCAGGTTTTCCCTGACAGATGGCTACCCTGCATAATTGCGTGATAGTAAAAAGGAACTTTTTACAAATAATTTAAGTAAGATTAATATACAAAAAAAATGTACTATAATTTTCATTTACAAGCGTCGAAATGTGTCAATATCAACACGTGTAAGATTTTAAAAACTTGATAAACAGAAATTTTCAGCATAAGAATATGTAAATGAAATTGTACATTAAAAATAAAAAAATAGATTCCATAGTTGCTTCGCTTAACGCTTTGCTCTCAAATGTCCATCAATCTACATTGCAAAACGCACATTCTGTATTATCGTAAAATCTTACGTAAGAATAGCTTTAACCCCCCCCCCCCCCAGATAAGTTCATGTAGAGATTTTTCAAACCCCCCCTCCCCCTCGAGACCGTTACGTAATTAATGAATGGCCCCTAACGCAAATCTGGGGGCAGGTGGCGTCAATAAGCTGCTTAAATCGGAAGTAGAACGCTGCTTAATTGCGACACGCTATGCCGTCAGAATTGCGTTACTGTGCCATCATGCGATTTTCTACAACACGTTTGTCTATCTGATAAGGTATATATATAGACATGCTGACATTGTTCACATCGTATATCTTTTTTTATTAACAATGGAAACACGTTTACATGATCAAACTGATATTTCTTCAGTTTTTCCAGACCGATAATTTTTCGACAGTGTATATGTATAATAAATATAATTTTGCCAGTTCATCTAACACGCAATTCTATATTCTGAATATATATTACTTGACAGAAGATACGCGATGAATTCCTATAAAATGGCCTATAAAAAACAATAAGGTAGTCTCGCGATAATATCAAATAAAATGAGATTATTGAAACTACCTGTATAGAATGCGCACAAAAGTAGAATGAAAAATCAATTTTTTTTGTAAATGAGCTAACGAATCGAAACGTCGGTAGACAGAAAAAACAAAATAAAAATGATATGAGCCGTTCGAGGTAGTTTTGCATATACGTAACGATCGTGCGCTATCGCGTCACGATATTTCGTGATTTCACACGATTGAAACGTATTTTTCTGTTCTTTTTCTATCTGACAGGGTCAATTACGGTACGTGCAAGACTCTGCAATTGTGCGATTGCAAGCAGGCCGTTAATCGACTCGAATCTTTATGAATTACTATTTTTACTCGATTTTCCCTTCTAATTTCCATACTCGACATTGGACACGATCCAACGTCAATACAATTAGGAGCTATAATCTAAGCGCTCTGAGCTTTTATAAAAGCTATCAAGCCGTTCGTCGATGAATCGTGAGTGGTGATTTTCTCGTTGTTGTTCAATTCTGGCTCGATCGCTTTTGCCAATTGTTTTCCCAATTCAACGCTGAAAAATAAAGTTCAAAATTTTTTTTTTCGAAAAAATTGCACCAAAGGATAGGAAACTTAAATTCTGCACTCACCCCCATTGATCGAACGAATTTACATCCCATATCACTCCCTGAACAAATATCTTGTGCTCGTACATGGCTGTTGATTCAAGAATAATACGGATTTAATTGAATATTACATTGTAATTTTATTGGAAAACAGAAATGATCCCAAATATGACTTTTTTGTGGCTTTGAATAACTCACAGATCATAGCACCGAGAGTGAAAGGCGTTATTGCTCTAACGACGATGCTGTTTGATGGTCTATTGCCCTCGAATACTTTGTGAGGCAGCAATTGATTCACCTGATCCGTCGAGAGTCCAGATTTTTGCAATTCACCCTTCGCCTGTTCGGCGTTCTTTCCCATCATCAGGGCCTCCGTTTGGGCAAGGAAATTCGCGAGCAAAATTTTGTGATGGAGTGATCCTTGAACCTGGAGCGATCGAAAATAATGAAAATCGACGATTTTCGAATGTCGTTCTTTATAGAAACTATTATTTTTTACCTTATTGTGCGATACAGCAGGGGCAATAAAATCCGCTGGTATCAGTCTTGTGCCTTGATGGATCAATTGATAGAAAGCATGCTGGCCATTCGTTCCCGGCTCTCCCCACACGATGGGACCTGAAGGTAACATTTATGCTCACATTGAAGTTTGCAGATTATATTTAAATTTGATTTTCAATCAACTTCACGTTATTTTTGTCTCACCGGTAGAATAATTAACGGTTGCGCCAGAGCGCGTTACGTATTTTCCATTACTCTCCATGTCGCCCTGTTGAAAATAAGCAGCGAATCTGTGTAGGTACTGATCATACGGCAGTAGAGCGTGAGTCTCAGCTTTGTAGAAATTGTGATACCACACACCAAGAACAGCGAGAATGACTGGTGCCTGTTATTTTCGATATAAGAAAATTTATCACTATCGTCAAAATCATAGAATCTATATTAATCCGGTATCGTTTTTTTTATATTTCAATACGAACGTTCTTCTCCAACGGAGCAGTGCGGAAATGCTGATCCATAAAATGTGCGCCATTCAGCAATTTTTCGAAATTATCAAAACCGATGGACAGGGAGATCGAAAGACCTATGGCTGACCAGAGGGAATAACGTCCACCGACCCAGTCCCAAAAACCAAACATGTTTTTCTCGTCGATACCGAATTCCTTGACTTTCGGGGTATTTGTCGACAGCGCAACAAAGTGCTTGGCAACTGCGGCGTCCTGAACAATGTGTTTTTTTTACGCACGCTTTTTTTCTTTATTTTCAACTTCGGTGAAACAAAATAGAATTATTCTTACGCTCTTCAAGTGCTCCAACAGCCACAGCTTTGCTGATGTCGCGTTGGTTATCGTTTCCTGAGTCGTGAACGTCTTTGACGCTATTATGAAAAGAGCCGTTTCCGGATTGAGCTTCTTCAGGGTTTCGGCGATATGCGTACCGTCGATGTTACTGACAAAATGCACCCGCGGACCAACGTGATATGGCTTGAGAGCTTCCGTTACCATCAAGGGACCCTTTAAACGTAAAACTAAGTTATTACTTTGTGATTTTATGCCCAACGGAAATGTCTGTAATATTTTCGGATAGGCATCTTACCAGATCCGAGCCACCAATGCCGATATTCACGACGTTCTCTATAGGCTTTCCAGTATGACCTTTCCATTCTTTCGTTATTACCTGAATTCAATAATGCCGATCAGACGAAGAATCGTTAAGATCCTTCCAAAAATTAGTGATCGTTTTACCGATATCTTCTTTTGGTAATTATGCAATTTGTTGGCTTTCCGAAAAGTGGCGCTTTTCTACTTTTTTTTGCACAAAACCAAGAAAAATTTGAAAAAAAAATAAATTCGTAATAAATTCGAAATAAAATAAATTCGCCACGTCTATGGGATACGGGCATTTGTGGGGTGGGTTTGGACATCCCGTCGCAGGGTTTCTGTCGATTTTTGGAGTTTGATAAAAAAAAAAAGTAGTAAAAAGTTTATAATTCCTTTTTTTTTCAATCAAACCCAAAAAAACGACACAAACTCTACAACAGGGAAATCTATTTTTTTATCTTTCCCTTTTTCCTTAAAAAAAATTTTAATCCTTAAAAAAAAAAGTTGGCCTCCTCGAGCTAATATTTATTTTATCATTAGCTAATAGCTAAGAATTAAAAAAAAATGTTAAGATGCACCTTCCTGATGCGTCGCACTTTGCAATACTTAATTACCAAAATCATTTTTTAAATATAATTTTTAATTAATGTTATTTAAATTTTGTCTTAGTTTCTTGTGAAAAAAAAATGGGAAAGCCTAATTTTTCAGGGCTCCCCCGACGGAATATCATTATTGGTGTAAAAAGAAAGGGTATCCCGAAGAAAAATTTCCATAATTACAAAAATTCAGAAAAGCCATCAAACTACATAATCACCCTTC
Source organism: Alloplasta piceator (assembly GCA_946863875.1). Lineage (NCBI taxonomy): Eukaryota > Metazoa > Arthropoda > Insecta > Hymenoptera > Ichneumonidae > Alloplasta > Alloplasta piceator. The sequence continues at coordinate 18,342,991 of OX333076.1, forward strand.
TTTTTTGCATAATCCTCATTTGTCCTGATATTTTTTTAAATCTGTACATGCACGAGTACCTGATTGGTGAACTCTTTCATGTGTTGAAGAACGGCATTGATATCCGGCATAACATCTTTGCCGTCTACCATAATGGGAGTATTATTTCTGTTTCGTAGAGCGGTATGAAGCACAGCTCTGTTCTCCGTGAAGTTAATTTTCTCTCCACAGAACATGGAGTCTCTGGCTTGTTCGATTTTCCTCGCTTGGGCCTGAATAATCATTTGCACTTTCTCGTTATAACGAATTTTCTTTGAGTATCATTTTTCAATTCCAGAATGAAACATCTCGCTTACCAGCTCAAACAAGAGGCCAAGCGCTTTATCATCAATTCGATTTTTGGAGTAATCCAAGAGGATTGGTCCATCCTCAGGAGTCGCTAAAGTCAAGCTGTTCAAAATCGTTGTTACCGAAATTATATTTTCCCAATAATCATATTTTATTGATTTTATTGATCAACGAAGAAATAGTAATACACGATGTAAATGGTAATTTCAATGTCTGACGAAACTTCAACGAGTCGCAACGAGTATTACGAAATTATAAAATCATTGATGTCAGCCGCTTGAGCGAGTTTAAAAATTGTGCGTATTTATTGTGAACCCGTTCATTTCAATGGAACAAATTTTTTCGGAACAACAATACATCGGAAGATTTAACTTCGGTGAAGGTCGCGAGAAGGTCACGACAGAAGTCATGGAGACAAGTCAAACTCTCACCTCAACTTTTCGAATCGATCGGAATTCTGTTTAAACAAATTGGCTATGTTAATATTTGCCCCGTTACTGTCAAAGTATCTTTGAAGCTGACCCCATGCGCTTTCTTCCGTCAATTTTCCTTTGCTATCCATTTCTCTGTTACGGAATAATTTTTTTTCTAAGATTCAAACGGTAGGATGATGGAATTCAAACGTTTTCACTATATATATATTCTTCGAAACTGAACTCACGAGGAGTGTGACCCGGCTGCCTCAGTAGCTGCACACTCTCATGTTAAACGTTAAAACGTGCGGTCTCGTATCTCATTTACCGTGGATCAATATAGTTGGCGCTGATGTCACGAGAGTGTAGAGATCGTAGTCGGTCTCGTACGTTTTTGCGTTTGAGTTGAAGCGTCATGAACGTAAGTTCGTTGTCCAGTTTCTGCAAGTCGGTAGGGTAGGATGTTGTACGACACGAAGTTGGTGAAGAGGATCCCTCTAGACATTCTTCAGCGAAAAATATAGAGGAGGATCCTCTTAGCGTTTCGTCTCGGGTACAATGCAGACTCATCAGTAGGGCTGTGCAACTGTACCCTGCCCCAGACGCGCCGGTGGTTGTAGAGTCGGGAACTCGAGAAGCTTGGAACTGTTATATATAGGAAACGCTATGCGCCCTGGCACTTGGGAGAAAGCTGGAGTACGGAACGCCACAAGAGAGACAGGTGACTACCGTCCACGGTCGTACATACAGGTCTGGAAACTCCCGTGGTGGGGGCACGGTCGTACATACAGGTCTGGAAACTCCGTCAAATTAGGTGACTCCGTTATGTGCCTCATTTTTGAAACTGTTAGTGGCCGCTAGAGGCGCTAACCTTATCCCCCTGTTATGATCTGACAATCATGTATAATTGAGCCGCGAGATAACAAGTGATGTGAAGCTGTAACGTGACCGTCGTGTGACCGTCACGTGACCGTAACAGAACCGTCACATGACGGATGCAAAAATGACGAAAATGACTGACCGCCCGATATCATATTTGCGCATGCGCACACACTGCAAACACCGCCGCTATTCGGAAGAAAATAAAAATAATAATACGACGTTTATAATTTAAAAAATATTAAAAATTCCTGTCTTCCTTTATTCCAATGTTCTTAATATTGTAATTCCCAATTTACTCAAACAATCACGATGAAAATAATTAATTTTACAATTATCATGAAATCTAAAAGTGTTGTGACCGAAAAAAATGACCGAAAAAATCGTGACGGTCATTTTCCATCTAGATAGAAGTCCCTGTCAGGCTTGTCTTGTCAGATGACGAAAGTAAAAATGACCGTCATTTTCACGTAGAAAATTATGTAAAACGAAAATGACGTCACGCGACGGTCACGTGACGGTCAGGTGACGCGTGACTGACGCGAACTCAAAATGACGGTCATTTTGCTTCACTGGCAGATAACGCGAGCGTCGAGCGCGCTATTCTCCCGCGGCCGTGGTTTTAGACCGTCCTACGTATATATGCGCGAAATAGATACCGCGAAATTCGAATAACCAATCGCAATAATTCGCTGCAATGCATCCTCTCCATAGAATTTAAATAAATATTATGTACTTTCGTCTATAGTTCATCCACTGTACACGTAAGAATCTTTTATATACGATAACTCTAAGAATGCATAGCAAGGACCTTTTGCCTTCTTCTCTCTCTTTCACCCTCTTGTTTTTCTTAGTTGAGACTTTCTCTCGAGACCTTTTTTTTTTGTTGCTTGTCAAATTCTTCAGATAATTTATTGTTTTTCAAGAGCGTCGAATTTTCAAGTCGAACAACTGCAGACCACGTGTATAGTCGTAAAAGTAAAATCGTGAGAAACCTTATTGTCCTCAGTTTTTCAAGAGCATACGTGACTTTTCTCGAATTTCCAAGATTTAAACCTTTTTTTTTGTCCATGTCAATTTCACATTCGAAATGTGAAACTCAAGTTTCACGAGCAAAATATAGAAAAAACTCAAGAGGACAGCGCGTCCGGCGAGGAGCGAGTAAGGGCCATCTGGCTTTCGTCCTCGCTGGAAAATTGCTGTTATTGCTTATACCGGACCCCTTCTGGGTGGCGAACCAGTATATACGCGCAGGGTCCCCGAAATTTTCCGAAAAGTGAAGGGAGGAAAAAGGGCAAAGGCAACTTCGCTAAAGCGAATGAGAGAGAGAGAGAGAGTAAGAATTCTCGACGTGGTATGTATGCGTGTGCGTGCGAGCGTCATCCCCTGCGAGGGAAGACCTGTGTGCGTGCGAGTGCGTGTACATGCGAGAGCGAATATATGAAACATAAGTGCAAGGGAGAAAGCGCATCCTCCCACTCTTGGACTCTTCTAGCCCAAGAGACTTAGTATATTTTAGAGAATAAGGAATACGGGGAGAATTATCTTGATCTTCGACGAGTTCGGTCGTACATCGTCCCGAGAATTTCAAGACTCATTTTTATTACAAGCTTTGCTTGCGTTCACGATTTATATTTGATTTTCTAAACTTTCGTTTGTATCAGTTCTAAATTTCTCGACGATTAAAATTAAATCAAAAATTAAATTCGTTTTCTTTGTCTTTTCATTTAATTGAATTTCCTGCACCATTGCGCTATTTTAATAGCATCACGAAGTCGAATCCACTTCAAAAATTCGCGGTCTCGCAAAGACCAATCAACAAGCAGCGATTCGCGGGCTGGAGCCCCTGGGCAGTGATGTGAAGCTGTAACGTGACCGTCGTGTGACCGTCACGTGACCGTAACAGAACCGTCACATGACGGATGCAAAAATGACGAAAATGACTGACCACCCGATATGATATTTGCGCATGCGCACACACTGCAAACACCGCCGCCATTCGGAAGAAAATAAAAATAATAATACGACGTTTATAATTTAAAAAATATTAAAAATTCCTGTCTTCCTTTATTCCAATGTTCTTAATATTGTAATTCCCAATTTACTCAAACAATCACGATGAAAATAATTAATTTTACAATTATCATGAAATCTAAAAGTGTTGTGACCGAAAAAAATGACCGAAAAAATCGTGACGGTCATTTTCCATCTAGATAGAAGTCCCTGTCAGGCTTGTCTTGTCAGATGACGAAAGTAAAAATGACCGTCATTTTCACGTAGAAAATTATGTAAAACGAAAATGCCGTCACGTGACGGTCACGTGACCGTCAGGTGACGCGTGACTGACGCGAACTCAAAATGACGGTCATTTTGCATCACTGCCCCTGGGTCGTAACAAAACTGGTGACAGCGGTGGGATATTCTTTGCTTTGGTGCCGGAAGATTTTATTTTATTTGATTTGTTTTTGTCTCGTTTGAAATATTGAATAATTCTAAAAGTAAAATTTGTGAATTTAAATTTGGCTATTCCTTTTTCATATCTTTGATTGTGCTAAAAAAAAGGGGGAGAATGTATATACTTTCGGACTGGTGCGAAATTTGACGATTTCAATCGATTTCAGCAATCGAAAATTTTTAAACTTAACGTTTTTGGTAGGGTGTCATCTTCGCCCGGGACATCTTCGCCCGAGTCATGTTCGCCCGAAAGTCACTAGACTTCGATTGCTCGAAACTGGGTTACTGGCACGACCGCTACGTGTCTCTGCAAGCATATTCTGGGCTTTGAGAGATTGAATATGTGATGTGAACCCGTTCATTAAAAAACGAATTAAATGCCAAGAGCCTTGAAGAGAATGGCGCGGGTCCTCAACAGATGGCGAGCCAAACCTGTCAAACTAGCACGCTATGAAAAACAATCCGGAGTTCCGGAGTTCTTTGGTAAATAATGCACTTTGAGGTTACGATAATACACACGATCTCTATATTGTTATTATAAAATGCTTGAAAACGAGTTCAAGATTATTTTTGTAATTATCAATGAAATAAATGTATCTCGCTGCTGCATTACTACGTTTCTGTGCTCCGTTAATATTAAATTGTTATTGTTAATATTAAATTTTTTAAAGTAATGAAACTGTTTATTATAATTGTCGATGAAATAAAACTCGCCGCTGTATTTCTGTGTTCTGCACATTTATTATTTACGTTATTAAAACCAAAAATGTTTCTACATTATTCGCTGATACACCTTTGTCAATGGCACCTAAAATTCGACTAATTATATACATAGAGACATATTTGGACTATACACATTTTCATCGTTATCATCATTATCATCGGTGATAAACAAATTAGAGAAAAAAAATCAAATTACTCGTTCGAAATCGTCGCGTTGTGGCATGTAACCGAGTTTGGTAGCTTCCTCCGGTGTGATGTCCAAAGGCGGCAGCCTCGAGGTGAGATCCGGCGATAACGGACCATGATCGGAGCTCGTTTGATCGGTGAGATTTGGTCTGTAGCTTTCTGTTGGTGGCCACGTGTGTTTTCCGATATTTCCATCGAGATATCTGACGATGTACTCCTCTTTCGCCTCTGTAAGAAAAAGAACATAAATAGACATTAAAATGAGGCGTTAGATTATATAGAATTGTGGGTACGAATTATTCGACGTGAAACTTGAAAATCTAATTTGTTCCCAATAAGATTCGAAATTAAATAAATGACGAACCTTCAGGGGTTCTTTCTTCGATATGTTTGCTGATATCCTCCCAATTGCGAAAGCCAAATTGTTCGATGGCGTCGAGTAATCTGAGATGTTTTCTGGCTATCCAATTGCCTCTTCCATTGAATATGCTAATTGTTCCAGAGTCCTGTGAAAATGAAATTGCGTAAATTAATTTTTCAATTATGGATATTTTTATTTTTTTCAAATTTTTTAATTTTTTTTTTTTTCAAGCAAAAACATCTGAAAACAATTGTGTCCTGAGTTTAAAATTTTCGAGATTCCATAAGGGATATTATGATTTCTTTTTATTTTATAATTTCATTTTTGTAATTCATCATTATCGAAATCAGTTTTTTTTTCATCGAATCACGAAAAAAATGGCAGAATGGAAGAGAAACGTACCATAAATTGAGAGGGATGATCATTTTTGTGTTGTCCAATTTCAGCACCTGCCGAAAAACACTGCGAAAGGAAAAATATCGTTAATCAGATATAGCAGAAACATTGCGCCTTAAAAAAGGTCCATCGATATTCCTTGCATTTAAAGCTACATATAGTTTTATATAATCAGGCCACAGTTTTGTCAAATAATCCATGATTACTTGTAAATAAATATTGTAATTTTGTAATCCATAAAAGAACATTCACAGCGATAATAAAGATGAACATGACCTCAAAATCTTTCAAATTCATTTGAATATAATTGAAAAATGGCTTGATGGAATAAACAGTAAATAGTTGTCCAACAAATAAGCAAAAGCAAACCCCCTATTCTATTTTTATTTCATTAAGTTGTTTTTAGGAAAAATCAGCTAGCAATTTGGGCAATAAAGAAAATCCTTGTATAATGTGTATTCTAAAATTCATGTACAATTATCGAATTTATTAATGGATACGCTGTCGAAATAGTAAAAACGTCAATTTTACGCCTACAAAATTCACCAATGAAGTATCGCAGTGCATTTTTTAATACGCAGTCAGGATTTACAAAAAATCGATTTTTTGTACATTTTTGTTTCGTAATGTACAGATATTTAAGTGTATAAACAGAAAATCAAAATTTCTCAAAAACGGCATAACAGATTAGACTCAAATTTCTACACAAGCTCTATAAATATATTTCTAAGTAATTAATCGGAGGTTTTCTTTCACTGATAAATATTTTTCATTTTATAAACAATTTAAGGCAAATATTTTTATCAAAAATCACATTTTTTTTTCCGAAGCCAACATTATGTTAAAAATTAATATTTTGCTTATTCCTTTGAATAAATACTACATTATACCTCTTATCAAAGGAATCTTTTTTATTCTTTTATTCTAGATTATCCAATCCAGAGATATCGTGCTCACCGCAGGGGAGTTTTTTTTACAGGACCTCGGTCGCGAAACTTATGCACGGCTCCTTGAGGGAAAACCGAATCCAACTTTTCCTCTTGAAGTTAATATAATGAAAACAAGCGAGACTGATGTTGTAACTGTGCAATTCCATTGAACCACCGAGAACAGTGTCGTTTGTCGGTAAGGAAAACCTCAGGCTGCCCAATTGTAGACTGGCCACTTGTGCCAAAACACGCCGGTCCATGGTCCTTTGTAAAAAGAAATAAAAAGTGATTAATATCACACTGCAATTGAATATACTTTCTCATATTTCCTCATATTTTTGGCATTTTTTGTACCCACATGCACACACGTTTCGGAGAAATATTTTCTACACATTTCGAAATATGAGGATCAGAATTATATTTGAAAAAGAAAAAGTGAGTTTTACCCTCCACGGTTGATCTTTTATTTCGCTGTGTCTTCTTGAAGCTACTGCTATTGGCACGCTGATGTCTCGGTTGCAATGAACTGAAAACTCGCTTGATACTTCTGAATTGTTGACTGCAGAACTCGTCGAATTTGTAAAACATTTTTAGCAAATCGGGAGTCGTTGATTTCCTTATCATTATTGGTCCCAGCCGAGATCACCGTCTATGAATATGATTGCCGGTCGTCTTGTAGACATAAATTCGTCACCGCTGTTTGTACGATTGATCTTCCATTCGTCGCGCAAGGTTACATCGAGGGACGATACACTCTTGACATGAGAACTCTCATTCCCATATAGACCCATAATTCGAGAGCGAATAGTTTACAGGCCGAGCGGGTGATCAGGTTTGGTACCGGGTTCTTCGCGGATATGTACGGAAATCATGAGAAATTATTTAATTTTGAGCTTACTCATGAGTTTTAATGATACGAGAAAGGCGTGTCACGCAATTTGGGAATAAAACTCGCAAAATTGTGAGGAAAAGGAATGAGATACGTACTGTAAGTGTCGATTTTAATGAGTTCAATAGTACCACTGGCTATTCCACTTTTGGTACCGATACTGAAGCCACCGAGTCCAATGCCGATGTCCAAATTTTTGTGTCCTGTGAAGTCTACCGTCAGAACGAAAATCTTTCGTCACCACAACGCGACGATTTCGAACGAGTAATTTGATTTTTTTTCTCTAATTTGTTTATCACCGATGATAATGATGATAACGTTAATAACGATGATAACGATCATAATGATGATGACGATGATAATGATGATAACGATGAAAATGTGTATAGTCTAAATATGTCTCTATGTATATAATTAGTCGAATTTTAGGTGCCATTGACAAAGGTGTATCAGCGAATAATGTAGAAACATTTTTGGTTTTAATAACGTAAATAATAAATGTGCAGAACACAGAAATACAGCGGCGAGTTTTATTTCATCGACAATTATAATAAACAGTTTCATTACTTTAAAAAATTTAATATTAACAATAACAATTTAATATTAACGGAGCACAGAAACGTAGTAATGCAGCAGCGAGATACATTTATTTCATTGATAATTACAAAAAAAATCTTAAACTCGTTTTCAAGCATTTTATAATAACAATATAGAGATCGTGTGTATTATCGTAACCTCAAAGTGCATTATTTACCAAAGAACTCCGGAACTCCGGATTGTTTTTCATAGCGTGCTAGTTTGACAGGTTTGGCTCGCCATCTGTTGAGGACCTGCGCCATTCTCTTCAAGGCTCTTGGCATTTAATTCGTTTTTTAATGAACGGGTTCACATCACGTATTCAATCTCTCAAAGCCCAGAATATGCTTGCAGAGACACACGTAGCGGTCGTGCCAGTAACCCAGTTTCGAGGAATCGAAGTCTAGTGACTTTCGGGCGAACATGACTCGGGCGAAGATGCCCCGGGCGAAGATGACACCCTACCTCTTTTAATTTTGTTCGGAATTTTTTTTTAGTGTAATTAGGCTTAAAACAGCTAAAAAAACATTTAAAGAACTAGCTGTTATGTACTCGGCGTTGCCCGGAATCAAATATATCGCAAACTGGAACTAACAGACAGTTGTTAACATTGTTGCCAGGTCTGAGGAAATGTCCCCAAATTTGAAGAAATTAGTGAGACCGTGAGGAAATTATGAAGATTTTAAGAAATTACATAAAAATCTGACGAAATTTTTTAGATTTGAAGAAATTGCATACAAATCAGAGGAAATTTTGAAGATTTGGAGAATTACATAAAAATCTGTGGAAATTTCGAAAATTTGAAGAAATTACATAAAAATCTGAGGAAACCCTAGTTGATGAAGTCACCACTGAATCACGGTGATTTTTTACGGTGACAAAGTGCCCACAAAATCACCGAGATCTTGGTGATTTTAAGGTGATTCCACGGTGATTCTCACGGTGATTGTCACCGTCACAAAATCACCGTGACAATCACCGTGGAATCATGTTGGAATCACCTTAAAATCACTAAGATCTCGGTGATTTTGTGGGCACTTTGTCACCGTAAAAAATCACCGTGATTCAGTGGTTTTTCAGGGTGAAAACATCGTCACCCAATCCGCTAGGGAATTTTGACGATGTGAAGGAATTGCATACAAATCTGAGGAAATTTTGAAGATTTGGAGTGTACATAAACATTTGAGGAAATTTTGAAGATTTGAAGAAATTCCATAAAAATCTGCGGAAATTTTGAAGACATGAAGAAATCACATGAAAACCTGAGGAATTTCTGAAGATTCGAAAAAAAAAACATAAAAATCTGAGGAAATTCTAAAGGTTTGAAGAAAATACATACAAATCTGAAGAATCTTTGAAGATTCAAAGAAATTACATAAAAATCTGGGGAAACTTTGAAGATTTTAAGACATTGCATACAAATCAGGAAATTTTGGAGATTTTAAGAAATTACATAAAAATCTAAGGAAATTTTGAAGATTTGAAGAAATTGCATAAAAATCTGTGGAAATTTTGAAGATTTGGGGAATTACATAAAAATCTGCGGAAATTTCGAAGATTTGAAGAAATTACATTAAAATCTGAGGAAATTTTGACGATGTGAAGGAATTGCATAAAAATCTGAGGAAATTTTGAAGATTTGAAGATTACATGAACGTCTGAGGAAAATTTGAAGATTTGAAGAAATTCCAAAAAATCTGCGGAAATTTTGAAGGCTTGAAGAAATTACATAAAAATCTGAGGAATGTCTGTAGATTCGAAAAAAAAACATAAAAATCTGAGGACATTTTTAAGATTTGAAGAAAATACATAAAAATCTCCCTACCAGGACGAACGACAGTAACCAACGTCGTTTGTCTTAAATTCCGACGGTTTAGTGATGAATTCCGACGGTTGGACCGCCGGGAACTGTCGGAATTTAAGACAAACGACTGTCGGTTACTGTCGTTCGTCCTGGTAGGGCTGAACATTTTTTGAAGATTTGGAGAAATTACATAAAAATCTGGAAACATTTTGAAGATTTGAAGACATTTCCTACGAATCTGAGGAAATTTTGAAGATTTGAAGAAATTACATAAAAATCTGGGGAAATTTTTAAGATTTGAAGACATTGCATAAAAATCTAAGGAAATTTTGACGATGTGAAGGAATTACATAAAAATCTGAGAAAATTTTGACGATTTGAAGATTACATGAACATCTCAGAAAATATTGAAGAAATTCTATAAAAATCTGAGGAGATTTTGAAGACTTGAAGAAATTACATAAAAATCTGAGGAAATTCTGAAGATTTGAAGAAAATACATAAAAATCTGACGAAATTCTAAAGATTTGAAGAAAATACATAAAAATCTGAAGAAATTTTGAAGATTTGAATAAATTACATAAAAATCTGCGAAAATTTTGAAGACATGAAAAAATTACATAAAAACCTGAGAAATTTTAAAGATTTTGGGAATTACATAAAAATCTGCGGAAATTTCGAAGATTTGAAAAAATTACATAAAAATCTGAGGAAATTTTGACGATGTGAAGGAATTGCATAAAAATCTGAGGAAATTTTGAAGATTTGAAGATTACATGAACATCTGAGAAAAATTTGAAGATTTGAAGAAATTCCATAAAAATCTGCGGAAATTTTGAAGACTTGAAGAAATTACATAAAAATCTGAGGAATTTCTGAAGGTTCGAAAAAAAAACATAAAAATCTGAGGAAATTCTAAAGATTTAAAGAAAATACATAAAAATCTGGGGAAATTTTGAAGATCTGAAGAAATGGAAGAAAAATCTCAGGAAATTTTGAAAATTTTAAGAAATTACATAAAAATCTGTAGAAATTCTGAAGATTTTCGAAGAAATCACATAAAAATCAGAGTAAATTTTGAAGATTTTTAGAAATTGCATAGAAATCGGAAGATATTTTGGAGATTTGAAGAAATTACAAAAAAATCTGAAGAAATTTGGAAGATTTAAAGAAATTACATAAAAATCTAAGGAAATTTTGAAGATTTGAAGAAATTACTAAAAAATCTGAGAAAATATTGAAGATTTGAAGAAATTACATAAAAATGTAAGAAAATTCTGAAGATTTGAAGATTACCATTTTTTTACACGTATCTTTCCTTATCTTATAATCGCACTTTTTTGGGCGATACATTTTTGTTCTACTTCTCCTACAAGTCGTACAAGAACATCACCAACGATTCCCGGATTGTAACCAAAAAAAACTTTGAAATATTGTCATCAGTTTATTCTACAACAACTTTTACACTTTAAATGAGCAATAAATTTTCAAAAAGTAATGTTGAAGGAAATTTATATGTAAGATCTAATTGTTCTACCTTCGTGAATATTAAACAGTATTTCTTTTAGAATTGGCATCTTTTCATCAACTTGATATTTTATTGTAAGAAAATAGTTTTTTTGACAAAAAATGGGGATGTAGAACGTGGAACTGTTAAGCTTTATGAAACGAAAATTGTTAACTGACTCCTGTCCTCATGAAAAATCACAAATTATAGAATTTTCCAAAAAGATTTTAATATATTTAGTAATAAGTTATAACATTTTATCGGAAAGTGAAGAAAAAAAGTTAAATTTACTGTAAATTTAACTTTAACCTTGAATAACTTCTAAAGCGGTGAGTTTATCGAAAAATCATAGGAAACCTCTTTTGTAGGGCGTTCAATTCCCCACAAGAACATGTATCGCACATTTCGGTACATTGACTTGAAGCCAAGGCGTAAAATTTTAAAAGTTTAAAAAAATTTACCCCGTGTTTTTTAAATGCACAATAGAAATTCGCGATGAAGGACCTCTAAATATAAAAATTAGAAGCTCTGCTTTTCACAGGCATCTTTTTTCACCTCCCTGAAAGTATTTAATAGTGGATTTCAATTTAAAAAAAGTGTCGCTTTTTTTGAATCAATCTAATGTAGAACTACATTTGCAGCAAAGGATTTCTAAAAAATCCCAAAATTGATGGAGTTACAACGATTTTTTTTTATTCTGTCAAGATGGTGTATAATATATGGTTTTTTAACAATACTCAAACTTCGAGGAGATCTGACGTGGTTTTTTTCATCAAGTTTTGATAAATGTCGACAAACTTTTACATTCCTCGCACACGTTATTCTCGATATTTCTGTAAATGTCTGTTCACAAAATATTCAGATCAATAATAATTAGACTACCAATGCGAATATGAAAATTCCTGAGAGGAAATTTAATAAAACTAGCTCACGCGTGCGCTACACGCGAAGAAAGAGAGGTTGGAGAGGAGTCAAGAAGAGCCGCGCGATAGGAAAGTTTAGTGCATTGGACAAAAAGAAAGAAACCTGGAGAAAGCTTCCTCGCTGAAAGGGACATGTACTGACTGGGTTTGGGGATTAGTCCAGGAACCGGGTATGAAAAAGGGCCCTTTTGATGACATCGCGTCAGAACGATTGTAACCGGCGGATTCGTGTAGGGCTGATGTCCCTGATAAAGGCCTAATACTTTGAAACCACAAATTTTGGGAGGCTTTTTTTTGCCACGCGGTCAAAGTTGGCAAAACCATGTTTTTGAGAAATAACGTTGAAACTATTGATCCAAGAAAAAAAAAGTTGAGTAACTATTTGTAGATATTAGAAAAACGAACAATTTGGCGCGTGGCAAATTAAAATCGGTTAATTAGTTCGCCCGCTAAAAATTAAAAACCAGCTAAATTGGCTATTTTTATAATACCCGATTTATAATTGAAAAATGCGTGTACAGCCTCTAAAATCTTAGAATATATGCCCCTCGGCACACTAAACAAGTGTGCAAAATCGGAGCTCGATCGGATGAATAGTTTTTGAGAAAAGCCATTTGTTATTAAAAAACCGACTTTTTTCGCCAGGAATTTCCAAGCTGGGAACTTGTCGCAGCGCAATGAAACTAGAACGAAATTTATCCCAAAGAGTCGTACTATCACGTATACTTTGGGGCAAATCGATTTTTTATAATTGAAGGGGGGAAAAACGGCTCCAAAAAGAGGGTACGTTTTTTACTCATTAACAAATGGAATTCCATCGCGAATTTTCAAGTGACAGAGTCAGGACTGGCATCATTTGAAAGCGGTTATTTTTCTACGAATTTAGAAAAAAAAAATTCAAAAAGTTAATTAGGGGGAGATAAAGAAATTTTTTTTTTTTAAATTATTGCAGCGGCTCTTTTTAACATAGAGAGCTAAAAATTGGACAGCGTACAGAGTAAGGCTTATGCTAACTGGCGAAAAATCGGTGGAACAATCCCATTTAGATTTATTGTTTATTTGAGCGGTTAATTGAGAGGCCAAATGTGACGCGGCGTTTGGCGGCAGAGTGGGGATAGCCTTCTCCAGCTCGCGCGCGCCCGCGCGAAAGGTGAATCCGCGCGTTCAAATTCCACGAACATGGAATATCTATGAAACAAATTAACTTATCGAGTTGTTTTTTTTTTAAACTTGGCTAACTTTTTCCGCTGATCATGATTTTGTTATTGAGAATTTCGAAAAATTGAAAATTCACCTCCAAATTTATTGATTATTTTTTATTAATTTTTTCTACACTATTTTTTACAAAACTTTTGAGTGAACCCGGATTTAAATATCATCGTTGTGATGTTCTCCAACTACTGTACGGAGGAAAAAAAAATCCAATGACAAATGTTTTGTTATTGAAGCACTTGTCATTCCGTTTTCAGGAAAAATTAACAAATTAAGGCCATTATGATTACGAAAGACACCGAATGTTCTTAAATTTGAAGAATATTTTTTTTTTTTTAAGGAAAACATTATGCGCAAGGTTCAGGGTACAAGCAAATAAAAAATAATAATGCAGGAAGAGGTTAAAATGTTGGTATATTTTTTACCATGTCACGAAGCTTACAAACATTTAATATTTTCATATTAAATATACAATATTCACATTTATTCGACGCTTTCGAGCCTGCTTCTCTTCGCCGAGACATTATCTTCTTCGCCTTCGCCTTCATCGTTTTCTCTGAGCTCAGACTCTACTTCCGTATCCGTTACATAATTATCCTCGCCATAATCGCTTCGTGGCATGGTTAAAAATATTCTTCAAATTTAAGAACATTCGGTGTCTTTCGTAATCATAATGGCCTTAATTTGTTAATTTTTCCTGAAAACGGAATGACAAGTGCTTCAATAACAAAACATTTGTCATTGGATTTTTTTTTCCTCCGTACAGTAGTTGGAGAACATCACAACGATGATATTTAAATCCGGGTTCACTCAAAAGTTTTGTAAAAAATAGTGTAGAAAAAATTAATAAAAAATAATCAATAAATTTGGAGGTGAATTTTCAATTTTTCGAAATTCTCAATAACAAAATCATGATCAGCGGAAAAAGTTAGCCAAGTTTAAAAAAAAAACAACTCGATAAGTTAATTTGTTTCATAGATATTCCATGTTCGTGGAATTTGAACGCGCGGATTCACCTTTCGCGCGGGCGCGCGCGAGCTGGAGAAGGCTATCCCCACTCTGCCGCCAAACGCCGCGTCACATTTGGCCTCTCAATTAACCGCTCAAATAAACAATAAATCTATATGGGATTGTTCCACCGATGTTTCGCCAGTTAGCATAAGCCTTACTCTGTACGCTGTCCAATTTTTAGCTCTCTATGTTAAAAAGAGCCGCTGCAATAATTTTTTAAAAAAAAATTTCTTTATCTCCCCCTAATTAACTTTTTGAATTTTTTTTTTCTAAATTCGTAGAAAAATAACCGCTTTCAAATGATGCCAGTCCTGACTCTGTCACTTGAAAATTCGCGATGTAATTCCATTTGTTAATGAGTAAAAAACGTACCCTCTTTTTGGAGCCGTTTTTCCCCCCTTCAATTATAAAAAATCGATTTGCCCCAAAGTATACGTGATAGTACGACTCTTTGGGATAAATTTCGTTCTAGTTTCATTGCGCTGCGACAAGTTCCCAGCTTGGAAATCCCTGGCGAAAAAAGTCGGTTTTTTAATAACACATGGCTTTTCTCAAAAACTATTCATCCGATCGAGCTCCGATTTTGCACACTTGTTTAGTGTGCCGAGGGGCATATATTCTAAGATTTTAGAGGCTGTACACGCATTTTTCAATTATAAATCGGGTATTATAAAAATGGCCAATTTAGCTGGTTTTTAATTTTTAGCGGGCGAACTAATTAACCGATTTTAATTTGCCACGCGCCAAATTGTTCGTTTTTCTAATATCTACAAATAGTTACTTAACTTTTTTTTTTCTTGGATCAATAGTTTCAACGTTATTTCTCAAAAACATGGTTTTGCCAACTTTGACCGCGTGGCAAAAAAAAGCCTCCCAAAATTTGTGGTTTCAAAGTATTAGGCCTTCATCAGGGACATCAGCCCTACACGAATCCGCCGGTTACAATCGTTCTGACGCGATGTCACGTCAAAACTACCCGGTTCCTGGACTAGATGGGGAATGAGAGAAGCGTGGTTGATTGTTGGGTGTTGTAGGAAGAAGGGAGAGAGGAAGGGGGGATGTAAGACCAATGCGAGCAAAAGAAAGGCTTGGGAAGCGGTGGGATAAAATTTGTGCTTGAATATTTATCGGTATAAAGTTTGAAGGAAACACAGAAATGTAAAAAAGAAAAACAAGAAAGGGTGTTGGAATATTTAATTATATGTTCATGTTATTAAATTTTTTTTGTAAAAGTTAAAGATATTTGAGAATATGTAAGAGTCAATATGTAAGGGTGTGTGTGGAGAAGACAGGCAAAGGTGCCAAGAAGGGGATGAAAGGAGACTGTTGAGTTAATTGTAGCGAGTGCATGGATCAATTTCAAGGGGGGGCTTTTTTGTGGATAAGGAAACGCGAAAATGATTGAGCGATGAATGAGGTTTGGAATGGATAAACGGTCATATCTATGAGGAAGTTTGATACTGATGTGTTTGTTAAAATCAGCTTCTCAAAATACGTTGTACGAATAAGATTTTATTATTCGAAGTAAAAGATATATATGTGATAACGATGTGGTATGAGTCGTAGACATAAAGTATGGACTACGCGATCCGCACTGGAAGCCATTGCCTAAAGTGTCCGCCAGGGTAGACAAAGAGAGAACAAAACGGTGGCCATAGCTACCTCTTTCTAACTCCCTCATTGGCTACTGTTAGAAAGAGACAAGACTAGGGACTAGGCCCCCGTTAGTCGCTATCTCTTTCTCTCGGGTGACGCTCTATGCGTAGTCCATACTTTATGTCTATAGTATGAGTTAACGTGTGAAGGTGTGAGTGGAGAGAACAGGGAAAAGAGGTTAAAAGGCAAGGAGACGAGAGCTGGGTTAACATTATATGGGGAATAAAGAGAAAACAATAAAAGACTAGAAGAACGGATAGAAGAAATCCACGAGAGAGCGATAAAAGGGGAAAGAACGAATATGTTGGGAGGGAAACGAACACAAAGGAATAGGTGCGTTTTTTAGGGAATATGATGCCAAAAAAGGGGAGAGCGAAAATGATAAACGAATGGGCAATGGAATTGAAGGAAAATGAAAAGAGTTGTTAAACAGAAGCAATGCAGAGTATAAATAATATGGTCATAAACAAGAAAATATATGTTGTAAGAAATAAGTTTGTAAAAAACTTTTTTAAAAGTTATGTGCAAATAAAACTTCATTGATCGATTGATCTAAAAGGTTTGTTTTAAGGGTAGGCGAAACACCCTCCCCCCGCCATTCCGCTCTTGTGAGTGCGAGAGAGAGCGCCTATAGGGGTCCTGTGAGAGCGAGAGAGAGGTTCTTTAGCCTGGCCTTCATGGAATTATCTATACAGATACTTCAATCAAGCGCGAAATAATTTCTTTTTGTTCTATAAATCTGTTTTTTTCTAAAGTTCGAAATGAGACAACGAAAAATACATCGTTTTCTAGAGGAAGAGGAAAAATTTCATCGTATTCGCTTAACGAGAAATATTGAAAATCAACGACCTTACTGAGCAGAGCAATAAGCAGAAAAGGCGTGTCATTTGCATAATAATACCAAAATACTTTTCAGATGTATAAATGAAAAAAATGTTGCTCGGCAACGTTTGTATTGTGTTTTTTACATAGAGGTATTATACATAGAGGAGGTGAGCCAGCCAGAAACGCGTTATAATGGTAGAAAGAGAAAGAGCATAGGAATAGTATTCGCTTCCTTGTCTGATGACGCATGCGCAGTAAACGATTCGCCTCCGGTATTGCACTGACCCTTCCACATTCGACTGTCAAAATTTTGTGGTAATGTATATTGTGTAGCTGTTTTTGTAAAATAATATCATTTTCGCAGCATTTGAAAGTAATCGTCTTTTTTTTCTGCGTTCAACTTCAACAGTGTCATGAAATGCAGATTCATCGAAGTGGTCACTGCATATCATTGCAGTTTTACAGACCACTGTCGAGCCAATTGCATCCAGCCATTCTTTCTTTAACTTCTCATCGTTTGGAAATCTGTTTTCATTAGAATTAATATATATCGAGATCAACAAATAGAAATAATATCACCGGTAGTTTGGAGAATTAACACACAATGTTTTTATCCACTTACTTGTGAAAGCTACGACCCTCGTTGAGGAAAGTCGATTCCTTTTTGCACAAAATGCACGCAATCACCATCTTAGTTTTTTATATTTTATTTTTTATAATATCGAAAATAAACATAAGTGAAAAATTTGCACGCGCGTGAACGAACTGAAGCGAAATAATAGGTTAGAACATTTCGTATTGCGGCGTCAACGGACGGCGCGCAGCATGTTGCCATTGCGCATGCGGCAAGACAAGGACAGTGCCACTATTTCTAGTTTCTGTCTCTCTTTACCGTGATACGCTTCCACTTACAGGCAGTCCTATGGCTCACCTCCTCTAGTTATAATACCTCTATGGTTTTTTATCTTTCCTGACACCGCTTTAGGAACAGTGATATAGTTAATGTTGCGTCCATAACTCGCTAGATGGTATTGACCACTGACAAAATCAAAAGGGTGGTTAACGCGATCTATAGCGAGTTATTACTGAAGCCAAAACCATAAAATCAATGTGAAAATTTCTCTCTATAATATTATATTATGTACTTATATGCATTCATATACACATAGGGGTCAGAATTCATCTCGGCTAATCATTAAGACATATTTTTCGCTCGTTGTATTTTTTTGCACGAGTATCCTGGAATCTTATCGCGCGCGTGAGCTAGTGAATTAAAAAATTACACGTAGCCTTATGGAAACTGAAATAAATTTGTAATTATTATTTTTTTTTCGTTATAAAAAATGATGCCAAAAATACAAAAAAAATTGCACTCGAGGAAAAACATATAAGAAGCATTGTGTAATTTTTTCAAGACATTGAGGAAGCTCGTGTTCCAGTAAATAAATAATAAAAACACAGTACGTGGTTTTCACAGCAAGAAACAAGAAAATAGCGGCACCGTTGCATAGACTGAAAGTAGCGGGAAATTCAAATACTCATTCTCGTTCACGGACGACGCCGTTTCATGCACGATAAAGAGGTTTCGAGGTTATGTTTGCTGTCAGTTTGACATTCAATCGCGACCGTCACGACTGCTCTCGATCGTACAGTTCTCAGTCGTGCCAACTTACCAATGCACGCAACGTTGCCAAATGTAAAGCTAATACAGCGGCTACTTTAAATATCAATATTGTTTAAAAATATTGCTTTTTTGCAGTTCAAAGTAATTTCATGTTATATTTCTATAGTTGCGATATAAAATAATTAACATTTTTTTGAGAATGAACGGTTTCCACTAGCGAGATTTTAGCGTTGTCAAGTTTGGACAAAACATCCAAAAGTTAATCCTCGCTTGTAAAAACATTGTGAAAACTTGATATAATACGTAAATAAGAATTTGCTATCATTAATACCCTACCAGGACGAACGACAGTAACCGACAGTCGTTTGTCTTAAATTCCGACAGTTCCCGGCGGTCCAACCGTCGGAATTCATCACTCAACCGTCGGAATTTAAGACAAACGACGTTGGTTACTGTCGTTCGTCCTGGTAGGGTATGCACAATTGCGATACTTTTTTTCACATCAACGGTGTTACGGTACCAATTGAAGTATTAATCAATCCCAATAAAATGCAGTAAAATGAAAAACTTTTGGATGGAACGGTACGGACTCAACATCCTTAATGGAAAAAATTCGAAATTCGTGGTTTTTATTTGGAAAAGACCACGAATATGCGTTTCTGAGTGTCCATCTGTTGGCAGTTTTTGGCGATTTAGATATTCCCGAAGTTGGCGCTTTTTGGCGGTTTGAGTTTCCTCCAAGAAGACTAGAATACAGGAGAGTCAACTCGAGGAGTGGGGGTGGCACAAAATACTTCGGCAGCAGGCTGCCCCACTCTTGACGCTCTTGACTTACAAATTGCGCAGTGTCGCACTTTTTTACCACTGCGCAGCTTTCGTATATCGTCTTGGCGTCTCGGTTTCGGGACGCGACGCACCGTGTGCGCATTAGTGTACGGCGCAATTTGTAAGTCAAGAGCGTCAAAAGTGGGGCAGCCAGCTGCCGACGTATTTTGTGCTACCCCCACCACTCGAAATGCAGCTAGTTGACTCTCCTCAGGGGGGTGACATCGCTATCTATCCCTGTACTGCAAAAGTGGTCCACTTTTGGCAATGGGTTCTTAGTTCCTCTCGTTCCTCTACGTGGCGCTAGTTGTCACGCGGGAGCACAGAGAGGGAGATCCGGGAGCCCACGGAGCTCTAGGAGGGGAGCGTTTGTTGACAATTGGCAGCTTTGAGGTTACGGAGGTTACGAGAACGTTTTGGAAGACGTCTACGATTATAAAGGATTGTCATTTGCTTGTGAAACTCATGCTCACGATATTTTTTGTGAAATCCTCCAATGTTTTTTGACACTGCGTATGCAACGATATTGTGCACGTATAAATGCCGAAAAAAAAAGAAAATCAGGAAAAAAAAGTCTCTAAATTTTGTAAAACTTGAATAAAAACGATAAAAACAAATATTTCTCTGCATATTTTTATTTTTTTTCGTTGACCTCATAGGTTATATAGGTTATATATAATATTCGAATGCTTTCAATTGTTTTCAATCCTTTCAATGCATTCCGAGCGCGCGGAGGAGAACGAGGAGAGGCACTGACCCCCCACTCTGCCACTGACAGCTGCAGCGGGTGCCTACTAGCGCCACGAGGGACGAAATTTGGTGTTAAAAAAGTACTGGGATTTATGTGCCTATTCCAGCGGTCTGATGTCACCCCCCTGACTCTCCTTATTCTAGTCTTCTTGGTTTCCTCTAATGGCGCATTAAGGTCAGGGCTGCCGGATTGGGCTATTTCCCGCAAATTGGGCTATTTGGTGAGCTCAGCGCGCGGGCAATATTTACGTTTTGCGGTTTTCCGGATTTTTGGGCTATTTAAAAATTTCATTAGCAATCTCGGAATTATATTTTTGAAGTGTGTTTTCCCCATCATAAACTGAATTCGGCGGGTTCCATTAGCGATGACAACGCTCAGAACGTTCGAGCACGGGTGGCCAAACGAGAAACAAGAGTCTGTGGTCCTAGCTGTGGGCACGGGCGCTGCGATCGCCTTCGCCTACGCCCACGGTCGTACATACAGGTCTGGAAACTCCAGTGATGGGGGTATGAACGTTTTACGAGGAGGGACGGAGGGTATCTGTCTGTCTCTGTCTCACACATGGTTTCGTTCCGGTTGAGTAGGTTATGCTCAAACGCGAACTGACTGATGGCGACGACTTGCGGTTCTGCTGCGAAGTAAATTCGACCCCGTAAAACGTTCATACCCCCCACCACTGAATTTGGCTCGAGTTTCCAGACCTGTATGTACGAACGTGGCCTGGTGGTAGTGACCGTAGTGACATGCACTGCACTACCTTTCTCTTATAATTCTCATTGTTTGGGTTCAGGTTCACACCGGTCGCCAGCAGTGCAGCCAGATCGGGTGTAAAATCGACCCCCACTCTGCGGCTTTGCACGGTGCCACACAATGATGGCCGCCCGTGTCTGTGAGCGAACGACGTTCGTGTCGCTTCGGGAGAGCCGAGCGCGGCCGAAGCGTCGACCCCTCGCGCGCTGTTGTTCTCCCACCCCATGGCGTCAGATACACGAACACACGTAGAAGTCGCACGTCCGTGTGCGACTACAATGTAAGCCGAAGCCGAAGCTGCCGAGGGCCCGGGCTCCGCGGAAAAACGCGGTGAGACTCGAGGCGTGACGTCACCCGGGATCACGAGCGGGTTTTTTAAAATGTAAATGATTTTTTCCCTCGGTGCTCTCCGTTATCAATGAAAACGGAAAAATTTATCGGGGAACATTATAAATTATTTTTCAGTTCATACGTCGATTGTAATGTAATAATAATAAATAATAAAAACATTCTTCGTCAAGAAATTATTTACGACTTATTTACAAGCGATCCTAAATAAATAATTTAAAATGGCATTCAAATGTAAACCTCTTTATGAATTAAATTATTTCTTTGAAATAATTTAAATTTAAATTTGAATTTAAATATTTTTACGAAAAATATTCATTTGTGACAACAAATCAAACCAAACATTTAACAATATTTTATAAATTATTGTTATTCGATTTTTCAGCACTTGAATCCAGTGTCAGAAACATGCCAGCGACGAAAAATTATTAACACCCTATTATATAGTATTCGATTTTTTAAAATTTAATATAAACAGTAAATAGTACATGCAACATTTTTCATATTGCATATTGCACGTACATACCTCATGATTCAAACAATCTTGATGTACAAGAAAATAGCAAGTAATTGTAAGCGTCGAAAGAGCGGCGTGGATAGTGTGCTCGCTCACACTCTTGAGGGTGCGGGTTCGATCCCATCGCCTGCAATTTTTTTTTTTTTAACATACATTTTTGGAATTTTTTTTTTAAATATGGTGAACTGTTCATTTCCGGAACAACCACCATAGATAGAACATTTTTTTTTTAATTTAAATTTAAATTTCTCAACTCTTGATGAAAATAAATATTTTACTGTAGGTTAAAACGAAAGAATACTATTCTAAAAATCTCAGGATCTTTTAAGATTAATAAAAGATATTATATAAAAAAAAATTAATGAAAAATGTAATGTTAATCGTGGATTTGCACGATTTGTAAAAATTCAGGAATTCATTTAAAAAAAAAATAAAAAAAACCTCTCGACAAATTTCAGGATCTTTTAAGATCAGTGCAAGGTATTTTTTTCAAAAAATTGAACCAAAAATTTAATGTCCAGCTAGGATTTTCTCGATTTTTGAAAATTTAAAATTCTCCTAATTCATCATTTTTCAAAATTTTTTTCCGGAATATTTTTTTGGTTCAATTTTTTGAATAAAATACCTTGCACTGATCTTAAAAGATCCTGAAATTTCCCGAGAGGTTTTTTATATTTTTTTTTAAAATGAATTCCTGAATTTTTACAAATCGTGCAAATCCACGATTAACATTACATTTTTCATTAATTTTTTTTTATATAATATCTTTTATTAATCTTAAAATATCCTGAGATTTTTAGAATAGTATTGTTTCGTTTTAACCTACAGTTAAATATTTATTTTCATCAAGAGTTGAGAAATTTAAATTTAAATTAAAAAAAAAATGTTTCATCTATGGTGGTTGTTCCGGAAATGAACAGTTCACCATATTTAAAAAAAAAAAATTCCAAAAATGTATGTTAAAAAAAAAAATTGCAGGTGATGGGATCGAACCCGCACCCTCAAGAGTGTGAGCGAGCATACTATCCACGCCGCTCTTTCGACGCTTACAATTAGTTGCTATTTTCTTGTACATCAAGATTGTTTGAATCATGAGGTATGTACGTGCAATATGCAATATGAAAAATGTTGCATGTACTATTTACTGTTTATATTAAATTTTAAAAAATCGAATACTATTAATAGGGTGTTAATAATTTTTCGTCGCTGGCATGTTTCTGACCCTGGATTCAAGTGCTGAAAAATCGAATAACAATAATTTATAAAATATTGTTAAATGTTTGGTTTGATTTGTTGTCACAAATGAATATTTTTCGTAAAAATATTTTTCGTAAAAATATTTAAATTCAAATTTAAATTTAAATTATTTCAAAGAAATAATTTAATTCATAAAGAGGTTTACATTTGAATTCCATTTTAAATTATTTATTTAGGATCGCTTGTAAATAAGTCGTAAGTAATTTCTTGACGAAAAATGTTTTTATTATTTATTATTATTACATTTCAATCGACGTATGAACTGAAAAATAATTTATAATGTTCCCCGATAAATTTTTCCGTTTTCATTGATAACGGAGAGCACCGAGGGAAAAAATCATTTAAATTAAAAAAAACCCGCTCGTGATCCCGGGTGACGTCACGCCTCGAGTCTCACCGCGTTTTTCTGCGGAGCCTCGGGCCCTCGGCAGCTTCGGCTTCGGCTTACATTGTAGTCGCACACGGACGTGCGACTTCTACGTGTGTTCGTATATCTGACGCCATGGGGTGGGAGAACAACAGCGCGCGAGGGGTCGACGCTTCGGCTGCGCTCGGCTCTCCCGAAGCGACACGAACGTCGTTCGCTCACAGACACGGGCAGCCATCATTGTGTGGCACCGTGCAAAGCCGCAGAGTGGGGGTCGATTTTACACCCGATCTGGCTGCACTGGTCGCCAGTTGCCCGCCTTACCAGGACGAACGACAGTAACCAACGTCGTTTGTCTTTCATTCCGACAGTAAGCGATGAACTCCGACGATAGGACCGTCGGGTACCGTCGTTTCACAAGACAAACGTATGTCGGTTACTGTCGTTCGTTCTGGTAGGGCGTCCTTTTTTGAATAGTTTGATAGTGAGTTATAGTCGATAAACATAAAACATATTGTTGATGATAGTGAGAGTAAGAACAGGTAGTGAGTGCGTATCATGGGAAAGTGGGTACAGTACAAAAAAAAGTTTCAAAGCAAGTGGTTACAAGGACCTGCCTTAAAAAGTGAGTATTTTGTTCGTTAAATGAATGAGAGCGGTGATTTTTTAATACTATTTCTCAGTTTTTTTATATAATATTATTATAAATTTCGATTTTTAATTACCGTATGCCCAAGAATGTCGAGTTTTAGAAAAGTAAAAAATTCTGTTATGAATGATTAGAGATAGTAATGGAGATATAATAAGAGTTGTGATTGATCAACAATCATCAAGGCAGGTATTCTTAAATGATCGTGTGAGCAATAGCACCCAAAAATTAAATTTTTTTTAGACTGTCATATTCGAATTATTTTTTCGAATTGTTAACTTTGACGAGTTTGACTTTGAACTTGAATGACTTTGGAGCGAAAAAAATGAAATAAGTGTCTCTTTAATACGCATACTTTTAAGTTGAATTGATGCAGTCGTATTTCGAAGAATCATAAATTTGGCGCGGTTTTTGGGCTACCTTCGCGCACTCTAGAGGCGGGAAGAGTCAGTTAACATCTGGCAACCCTGATTAAGGTTTCAAACATCTGGCAACCCTGTCGGCCGGCTCTACCTTCGTCGTCAACCATTTTTTCGTTGATACTCGATTCTCCCATAAGCTGCTAGCTGATAAGCAGGCGGCCTCATATACTAATTTCGGAAATCGGAGTTTCGGTGAGGCGTCGTCGCCAACGGATTACGGTTTTAACCCGCGTTCATATTCTATCCTATTGCTATACACTTAACGGTTAACTTTATCAACCATTTGCCGCCGTCCGCCCGTATGACGAAACAAATACTGCAAGACAGGCGACATAATACCGGAGAAGAACCGCGACGGTTTGACGAAAAAAAATCGATACACGGAATTTGCTAGCGCGCACTGCGCACGAAACGAAAATCAGACATTTAATATGTAACTGCACACATAGCGACTTATTGAATGACATTAAAAAATTAGTCGATTATCCACTATCGACCCGACTATCGCGCCGATATTTTAATACTAAATAAAGTGATATATTGGCGCTGTATTGAGTAATAGTATCGACGGATAATTTTCTCTCATTAGTGCTGCTGCATCTTTCACTTGTTCAATTCTGGTCAGGCTGAAAGGCGGAATTATCGTCCCGAAAGAAACATGAATAAGGTATGTATATCGATCTATGGACATTGAAAAAAACGTTATTCGTTACTAATGGTCGTTGTTTGAAGCGAAAATGATTAAAGATACGTGTTAAAAAAGCCAAACATTTCTGCAGATGTCTCGCTATCCGTCAGACTGCAAAGTCTATGTGGGCGATTTGGGGAGTAATGCCACCAAACAGGAACTCGAAGATGCTTTTTCCTACTATGGAGCATTGAGAAATGTGTGGGTTGCACGTAATCCACCTGGATTTGCATTCGTTGAATTTGAGGATGCTAGAGACGCCGAAGATGCTATAAGAGGCTTAGACGGGCGTACCATATGTGGTAGGCAAGCGCGTGTTGAATTGTCGAATGGAAAACGGCTGAGGGAAAGAGGTTCTTCAAGACGTGCAGCTGGAAGACCGTTTCATCCGGAAGATCGATGTTACGAGTGTGGAGAGCGTGGTCATTATGCCAGAGATTGTCCAAGACACAGAAGTGGTCGTAAACGCAGGTATGTGCTTGATTTTTAATCCTCTATTTTTCCTATTTTATTTTACTCCATTGATGAGTTCCAACGAGTATTTTACAAGAAAATACTTTTTTTTCAACTTTAAGACATGCCTTGAAATTTTTATATTTTGTGATACCAACGTCGATCCTGTCGAATTTTTACAATCCATCCCATTTTCCCTAGTATGCTTAATTTTCTCTCACCATTGTCTTCCACTGCTCTTCGAATGTCATTAATTTACTTTGAACATATGTATACACATGACCAAGCATTGGCTGAGAATTGTGCTCCACTAGCCAAATCAGAGGTACATTTTTTTATATAGTTTGAACAAGTGGTCATAAAATGATTACTAACATTCACATATTTTTTGTATGCCGTGTGGTTGGTTACCATAGAAAATGATTTGTAACTATGGATTAAAAAAAGAAGTCGATCAATTTTATGTTGCCCATCAATGAAGTGCATTTGCTATTCGAATTCAAGAATAACATAATATGAGTATAATTGTTAAAAGTGATGCATTTTGTTATTTCGAATATATTCCACTGTTCACGTATGTTTTTTTATACTATTTGTTTTATGGTTATTAAATTAGATTTTTGGTTAACTAGCTTTGAATTAACAAAATTTGCCGCTCTAAACAATTGGACGATAACCAGATATTATTTATGAGAATTTCAATAAAGTATCATGAACTAACATAAATTGATCGTTTCTATTCCATATTCATTATTTTTCTATTGAAGACACATGTGATAGTGTAATCATCCATCTAATCTTTTACTATCCATAAAACCGACATTTTATTTATTTAGCGAGTGGTCAACTAGTAGAATGCAGCAACTTTTTTCATGGGAGTTACACTATTCAGCTGCACTCAAACTGGTATCAAATTAGAGAATGTTTTCTTTTTAATAAACTTTGAAATGGATTTTTTTCCTTTCTTTCTCATAATTAAAATAAATGTTAACGAACATATTGCATATTGAAACGTGTCCAAAAATCTTGGAAAACAGCCAAGTAACTCTTTATCTTGTACACTTTTTCCACCATCAAGTACGTGAATTGTTTATTTGAATACAACACAAAGGTTCATGTAAAAAAACATTTAAGAACCATTCATGATTTGCGTGAATCTTGATCAAATATCTACATGGTAATTAAGGGGAGTGTAACATAATTAAGGGGGTCAAGATAACCTCAAAATTCATTTTTCTCGGAGATGGCTTGATGGAATAAAAAACGAAGAATGAGGCCGCCTGGCTGATTGATGTTTACAGGTGACCTCACTATTCCTTTTTCATTTCATTAAGTCGTTTTCGAGAAATATGTGTAAAAAGTTTTAACTCTATTTCCCTCGCACTGACGAGAGCGGAAAGACGGGGAAGAGATGGTTTAGTCTCACCTTAAGGAGGTTCATCTGGTACACTATTTACAAAACAGATATTGATAAAAAAATCAGAATATAGTTATTAGTATCTAAAAAGTCATCAGTTAAAATTTCAAGACCTGAGGATACCTTGTTCGTGAGAAATAAGTAAAAATGTAATTCCTAAATTAACAAGGGCGTTTATGGGTTTTACTGGTTTTTGCGTCTATAAATATTAAATTCACAATCATTACAAAACAGATTTTGATGAAAATTTAAGAACTAATAAAAAATATCTAAAGAACATTTATAGAGCTTCATAAAGTCGATTAGGTACTTGTGAGATTCATAATAAATTGATTTGTCTCGAAAAATGCTAATTATTTTGAGGTTAAGCGTTGTCAATGACTCCGCTAGTCACCGCCATTTTTCTTTTGACTCACTCGGTACCAGATGAACCTCCTTTGAAGGATGTGAAAGACCTTTTTTACCATCGTAGCAGACTCGAATGTTCGAACAAATGCTATTTCCAAATTATTCAGCCAAATAGGTTGAAATTTTGGGATGTCATTAAAGTAATAGTATTTTAGGGCCTAAAACTCAGAAAATTGCGATAGCGCTAAAAAATTTACAATTTTATTGCCAGGTGTAATCTGTAATGCAGAAATGGATTTTCCGATGTTTGCATTGTTCGATTGCAAAAATTCTCAGTTTTAGGCTCTAGAGCAAAGATATACGCAGATACTGGGCACTTGAAAATTACTGTACGTGTCAAATTGCGGAAATGGCATTTATTCAAAAATTTAATGATAAATGTAAATTTATGTGTATATACATATAGCTATGACATATATAGATATATCACTAAACGGATAACGGGCCCGCATTTTCATGCCCTGCCATCTAGCGGTCGCGCGTGATGCGAAAATTTTAAGAAGAGTCTAATCACCACCTCCACCGCCTTTCCACTCTTTTGCACGCAAGAGAATGTTATAGCGGTCGCGTAGGAGTGAGAGCAGGTTTAAGCTTCCCCTTAAGGCGAAACGGAAGACCCTCTCATACATCTTTATACAGCTATCTTTCCTGCGCTCACAAGCATATAGCTAGGGAGCTGGGTGCCGTTTTGGTATATAATTTGTTCGCGTTTCATATCAATATGGATGAAAGTTTATATCAATACGAATCGATTTGGTTCAGTATGTGAAGGTCGTCTGTCGCTGCGTTTTTGAGTCAAAGCGCTTGAAAAATGTAAAAAAAGGTACTAAATCATGTGTTCATGTCTGTCTCTGGGGCTACTGTTCACAATCCTTCTGGGTTCCTTCCCAAATGAAGAAAATCGAAGAGGCAGACAGCAGGGCTTTGTATTATCACGGGACGTAGTATTTGAAGTTCACGGAGAATCGCGGGAAAGTGCATATTGCTGTTTATTATTATTTTATTATTATTTTAGCTTATTATTATTTTAAGGTTGGGTAAAAAAATTTGAAAATTTCCTGAAAAATGTCTTTAATTGAGTAGAAAAGGCAAAAAAAATTCAACCAAATCGAAAGGGGTCGGGTTCAAAAGTGGTCGATTTGACATGGAATGACCCATATACACTATACTCACTACAAGACGCCTTTTCTCTCGGTTCGACAATCGTGGGGAGGCTACGAAGCACCGCACAAAGAGGAGACGAAGAGAATAGGAAATACTGTATATCTGTATTCTATCTCATTCTCTCGCAGGCTAACCCTATAAATGTATTTGTTTGTCTTTTTTTTGTCTAACTTGACTGGGCTAGATCCTAGATGGTACGGAACCCTTCTAGCGCGAGTTCGACTCGCACTTGGCAAGTTTTTTTTAAAGGATGTATGGGGCCATCACGGTCGTACATACAGGTCTGGAAACTAGTGGTGGGGGTATGAACGTTTTACGGGGTCGCTTTTAGTTCCCGCCGGTGCCGCTAGAACCGCTGCGGGTTAGTAATGCGCTTAGGGGAGGGCCAGAGGGAATCTGTCTGTCTCTGTCTCACACATGGTTTCGTTCCGGTTGAGTAGGTTATGCTTAAACGCGAACTGACTGATGGCGACGACTTGTGGTTGTGCTGCGAAGTAAATTCGACCCCGTAAAACGTTCAAACCCCCACCACTGAATTTGGCTCGAGTTTCCAGACCTGTATGTACGACCGTTGGGGCCATTCATTAATTACGTAAGGGTCCCGAGGGGAGGGGGCGTTAGAAATTTTTTTACATGAACTCATCTGGGGGGGGGGGGGGTTTAAGCCATTCTTACGTAAGATTTTACGATAAGACAGAATGTGCGTTTTGCAATGTAGATTGATGGACATTTGAGAGCAAAGCGTTAAGCGAAGCAACTATGGGATCTATTTTTTTATTTTTAATGTACAATTTCATTAACATATTCTCATGTTGAAAATTTCTATTGCTTATCAAGTTTTTAAAATGTTACACGTGTTGATATTCACACATTTCGAAGCTTGTAAATGAAAATTATAGTACATTTTTTTTGTATATTAATTTTACTTGAATTATTTGTAAAAAGTTCCTTTTTCCTATCACGCAATTATGCAAGGTAGCCACTGTCAGGGAAAACCTGGAAAACCAGGAAATGTCAGGGAATTTTTTGAGTGTTAGGGAAATCAGGCGAATGTCAGGGAATTAAATATCAGTCAGGGAAAATACGAAATATTAAATCACGAGAAATAAAGTGTATGGGCGAACATTTTTTTTCTGTGCACCGATGAAATAAAAAATGATGGGTGAACATTTTTTCTGTTATGCTTCCTCATAAAGGAAGCAAATTTACGTGAATTTTTTTTCGAGATTTTCATGTCAGTATGTTGAAAATTTCCTAAAACATCGAGGAATCATTTTTTTTTTAAATGTCCGGATGTATATATATGTGTGTGTGTGTGTGTTATGTGTGTGCCTCCCTCTGAAAAATTCAAACAGCTATATCTCAAGACCACATTAGAGTAGCGCGCCGAAATTTTGCACTCAAGCTGAGCCCCACAGACTCTTTGTTGGCTATGAATTTTGCAAAAATTCATTGACTTGTGCGTATTTTTTGTGACTTTTAAATTTTCAAAAAAAGGGCGTGGTTGCTCTAGCATCCGCTAATTTTGCGATAATAGGTTAAAAACAACTATACCGATATCCAGAGTATTTTTCGAATTTACAAAGCTTCCTCTATGAGGAAGCCAAAACTGTGAAAGCTATTTGCCTATCATAGAGGAAAATTGTAAATGCGAAAAAATATTGAGGAAGCGATGTGCAGATTCACAATTTGCAATTTTTTTTCTATGAAAAATACGATGTTTCTACTTTGTCACTTTTTCCACAAATCCGAATGGTTTGTCAGGGAAATTTTCGAAAATGTCAGGACATTTTTTTGAGTTTCACTCTTTGACTTATTTCGTTTAAGATTGTTTCAAATTTAGTCACCCATTATTTTATGCAAAGTATTATTCGTTTGTAGTGATTTGACTGATTTGTTTCCTCATTTTAAGATTGTTCAAAATCTTATCTTTAATTTCAATATGCATTTTCCAAAGACTAAATAATTATTTTAAAAAAAACAAGAATCTTGTTTTTATGTCAAAATAATAACGTGTTTTAGTGTAACTCACCCTTTTTTAACGACATTTAATTATGTTAAATGCCTTTTAGGAAAACTACATAAAATCTTACGTAAGAAGGGGGGGAGGGGTCCAACAAATCTGATGTGTCCTTACATGGGGGAAGGGGGGGGGGGTCGAAAATGGCCGAAATCATCCTTACGTAATTAATGAACGGCTCCTATGAGCGCTACGTGGTAGTCAATACACATGATCTCATTGAAATTTTGCAGAAAGGGAACCGTAAGTAGTAATATTTAGCAAAATATTAGTGAAAAGTACATAGATGATTTTCAGAGAGCATATAATATTAAATTAATTTTGTTTTAAGAATTATTACGTTCCGAGTAACTGACTGACACCGGTGGTGTATCGTATGCCCCCAAACTTTAACCTCCAAATAAAAGTGAAGAAGACCGTGTTTAGCTTGATATATCTAATCCGTATGTTCGTTGATCAAAATCCCTGATATTCAATGGATATACTCGATGTTTTCATCTATGGTATCTTATATACAAACGGTCGCACTGTGGAAAACACAGAGTCGCAAAGTCAACCTTGCCGTAAGCTCTGTGTATAACCATGAATAATGCCATATTTTTAATTAATAATATATTGCTTAAATAGTCGTTAAGGGGCCTTGAACTTTTCGGAGTACCGAATATTGAACCTCGACAATATCACATAAAGAAACCAGCGTTTAATCTAATTCTAAGCTTTGCGCTCGTACATCCTTGAAAACATTTTCAAATCGCTGTCACTTGAAAACGCAGGCCTGTCATGGTGGCAGACGCGGTCCTTACTGTTTCTTATAGTACAATAATCGATATCAATACCGTCTGCCACATGAACAAATCATATAGAAAATTCGGCACCCAGCTTCTTAAATGATATATTACTCGCAAAAATTAAAGAAGCAAGAAAAATTTCCAAATTTGTCGGTGATTTTCAACAGGCTGTATTTCAGTGAAAAATGGTCGTATCGCGGTCATGAAAAAAGCATTTTGAAGCTCCAAGACTCTAGTTCTTAGCTCTTTCAGTCAAAATCTTTGAGGAGCTACGGTTCTTACAAAATTTTAAGAAATGGCGCAAAAGAAAATTTTTGATATTTGTTTACCTTTTTATTCTTAGTCCACGGGCTTAGAAATTTTTTTCGAGCTAAACCAATAGCCTGTTTATTCAGCTTCAATTTCCTTTTTTTTTTCTCTACGTTGATTTCTTGCGGAGATATCCGGCTTGGAATGAAAAACGATCTTTTTCTCTTTAACCACCGATATCTTAGCATCCAGTGGTCGTACAGAAATTAGTCGGGCAAATCCGGAAACCGGAAAAAATTTCCTAGAAGACCCTTTCAAGAGTATTGAGAAAAAAAAATTTGTTCTACCCTCAAGACTCAGTTAAAAAAGTACAAAAAAGTGACTTTTTCCCCTGATTTGGTAAATCGACTGCAGCTTTGCTAATATTGATAGGAAGGCTAATGTTTTAAGGAGCATTTACAGCTCAATGTACCCCCAATAACCCTGCACATTTGCAGATCGATCCATTGAACGGTTCTTCCGGACCGATTGATTAAAATTTCCAAAAAAATTAAAGAAGCATGGTTTTTGTTTTTGGACATCGGGTAATCTTCTTAAAAATGGAGAAAATGATCTTGCTCCTTTCATTTTTTTTTGAAATTTCGATCAATCGGTCTGGAAAACCCATTCAATCGATCAATTTGCAAAAAAAAAAAATTGAAATTGAAAAAATTTTTTTTTTTTTGAAATTTTAGAAATTTTTTTTGTTATTTTTTTTTTAAATTCAACAGGTAACAGATGCAGAATTATAAAAAAAAGTTGAAAAGAAATCAATTTTTCCATTTTTAAGATTACCCGAAGTTCAGAAACAAAAACCATGCTTCTTAAATTTTTTTGGAAATTTCGATCAATCGGTCCGGAAGAACCGTTCAATGGATCGATCTGCACATTTGCAGGGTTATTGGGGGTACATTGAGTTGTAAATGCTCCTTAAAACATTAGCCTTCCCATCAATATTAGTAAAGCTGCAGTCGATTTACCAAATCAAGGGAAAAAGTTACTTTTTTGTATTTGTTCAACTGAGTATTGAGGGTAGAACAATTTTTTTTCCTCAATACTCTTGAAAGGATCTTGTAGGAAAATTATTCCAGTTTCCGAATCTGCCCGATTTATTTCTGTACGACCACTGGTTGCTGAGATATCAGTTGTTAAAGACAAAAAGATCTTTTTTCATTCAAAGTCGGATATCTCCGCGAGAAATCAACGTAGAGGAAAAATAAAACCGGAAATTGAAGCTGAATAAACAGGCTATCTGGTTCATGTATTGGTTTAGCTGGAACAAATTTTTTCAAGTCCGTGGACCAAAAATAAAAAGGTAAAAAAATTTCAACATTTTTCTTTCGCGCCATTTCTTCAAATTTCGTAAGAACCGTAGCTCCGAAAAAAATTTGACCAGACGATCTGATAACTAGAACCTTGGAAATTCAAAATGCTTTTTTATAACCTCGACACGACCATTTTTCATTGAAATACAGCTTGTTGAAAATCACCGAAACATCTGGAAATTTTGCTTGCTCCTTGAATTTTTGCGATTTGTGTAGTAAAGCGTGAAGCCGAGGATAACCTCCCCTTGGGAGCTGAAAAAAACGTACTCTGCAAGAATGAATACGCAATGAAAATTGATATTCATTTTTTACCCAACAACTGATAACTGATACTGAAGTTTAAAATTCAAAGTGAATTGCAGGAATAAATTACAAAATTCTAGATCCACTAAAACGAACTTGTATTAAATAGTACATTACGATACGAGTGCGTTGAAACTTTTTCTGACACGAGTCAGAAAAATGTTTCTCGCACGAGTTTCGTACAAAATTTTATTGCACGAGTGCAGAGAGTGCCATCTTACGCACGGAGTGCAATAAATTGTATTATTTCTGTACAGTATCAATACCATGTTTTCCAATGAATGCCCACAACCTAAGGGGCGGCAGGAAAAACAATTCCATTTCATAGATGCATAAAAACAAAAATCCTTCTAATTTGATACCATGTTCGGTGTTTCGGGTTGCATAAGCCCTTAAAAATATTACTGTATAATCGTGTAGGAGTTCTTATATGAATTGGTAAGTTGAGATAACTTTTTGAGACAGGAAGAGCCAGATACTAATTTTAAAAAAAGTGTATACATATTTGTGAGCCCCTAGTCTGGTAGTATGCAATGGTTTTCAGTTTAAGTCGATACTACCAATTTACATGATAAATGGCTCATAATTAGATAAGCAATAAATGGCCCACAAAAATAAAAAGCAAAGCCACTTCGGCAAAAATCTAGAGAGGACCATTGCCAATGTAATCCTGCCAATTATTTATAGGAGATGGGGCTGAACAGACATACACACGTGAACTGTGTTGTGCTACCAGTTGCTACTGAGAATTCTCGTGAGATTCGTCCTGGGTTCGCGACACACAGACATTACGTAGTTACAGCGTAGAGCACCCACCTACTTCGGGTTTCCCACTGCACTCTGCTGCGCGTGAACGAGAAAAGTGAGAGAGAAAACCGAAAAACAGCACAGCGAAACTACACGTGTCTCTTTGTCGTCATGCATCAACGCAATATGATACTTCTACCGACTGATGTGCGTGTTTTCCCTGACCCTAGATTTCACTTTCCTTCGATATCTCCTTCTACCTTTCTCTCTTTTCCATCACCCCATCGGGCGATATAGAAAAAGTAAGAGAGAGTGAAAGAAATAGAGAAAGAGCGAAAGTGATAAAGAAGAGAAGGAGAGAATTAGGGTGACACGTCAACGGCACCTCTCTCTCCGTCTAGCGCCAGTCTTCTTCATTCGGCTCATCTTCTCGTCTCCTCGTTTGTACGACATCGTTTGTAACAGAGATACAGAGAAAACCAGCCAGATTCGGTGATATTGAATCATCTCTGCGTGTGTAATAGCCTCCAGCTGTTTAGCGAATCGTCACCCGATCGATACTTCGACCGTTTCACCGTTCATCCAATCTTCGCACTATATACATCAAAATCGCGCCGATCGAGTGCTCTTGACCGCTCTCCCTATTCTGGCATAGCCATCTTGTGTACCTACTTGCGCTACATGCGATTACTCCAATAGCCAACCAAATACGATGGTACATAATATAAAATGATAATTTCTGAAAAGAAAAACGAAAAGAATAAGTACCATATGCGTCACAAGTCTTTCGTACTCTACAGAGATTTCTATGAGTTGCCTTGACCGATTTAAACCTAGTTGGTATCTACGATTTCGTCAACTCGTGTCATTCATGAGTACACAAGACGCTCCCATAACTTGACGCGTCGGGACCGGAAACGCTCCCATAACTTGACGTTCCCCTCATTCTCCCACTCTCGTGTTTTAACGCATGCGTACTGCCTTTTTGTCGAACCATGCGTAGAGTAAGCGCGCGAAATTCAATCCGAAATTTGTGCTCACGTGTTATAGAAATACATTTAAAATTCTGACAGCGATATATTTTGCAAATTTTTGAAAGATTGATTAGAATTTAATGTATATAACTCTTGATGAAAACTATTAAACGGAAAATACATTAATCCGATCGTTGAAATGCGCGAGATACATTTTTCTAGAAAATGTAATGCAAAGATGCATATATACACATGAATACATACGAGTATTCTACAGAAATTCCGTTCTCCTTCGAAAATAAAAATTCCTGTTTCTTCGAGAAAACGACTAATAATAACACTTAATTAATCGTACGTAATTTACCAAAAAAAATTAACAGTTGAGGTTATGTTGCCCTGTGTAAAATTTCCGCAGCGCGGTAGCTGAGATTGGAGTGGGGAGAAAGCGCGATAGGGGTCGTCAAGTTATGGGAGCGTGTTGCCATGGTAACGCGTCAAGTTATGGGAGCGGTAAAGTTATGGGAGGTTAAGTTATGGGAGCGTCTAGGGTATATTTCATATAATATGAACATTGTTAAATATATTAGTGTCTATACAAATGAATCAGGACGTCTTTGTGCGTACCCGCGATATTCATTGACGATTGCATTTATAACAGGATTTTCATGAACTTATTTTTATCTTAGCCTCCGAACGTCGTTTATATTATTTATTAAATTTTTCAATTTTTTTCGAGCAGTAATTATATGTTGTATAAAACCTTTTACAAAAAAAAAAAAAGAAAAACTGCTGTTAGGCATAAAAAAAAGGACTGAGATACGCATTGTTAATGACGTTTGTAATTTCTTAGATCTCGATCGAGGTCCAGGTCAAGGTCACGTTCACGTTCACGCAGCAAGCGAACTCGTTCTCGGTCGTCATCTCGTAGTCGATCTCGCAGCAGGAGTGGTGTCAACGTTAGAGACAAAACCCGCACGAGTAAAGGACGATCAGAATCTAAGGAGCGCAGTCCACCACCGCGACGATCAAAATCTCGTTCGATTTCTCGCACTCGAAGCAGGTAAATCGATGCACTTCATAATTAAAATTCGGTTTATAGCAACCTCCACGCATTGAGCTGGCGCTACTCATAATTTTTTTTAAAATAAACGTTTTAACCGCATATATAAATATTTCATTGGTATAGAAAAAATGTCAATGGCGACTACAATGGAATTTCTTCTCGTCACGACTGAAGATCACATAAGTAGACGAACCAATGACCGCTGCTGTTGCTGCTGCTGCTGCTGCTACTACTACCACTAATACTTTTTTTTAAAATCCAATATGTCGTTTCTTTGAAGATTAAGGAAAACTTAACTTTTCCGTTAACGAAACTAATAATAAGCAAAGGCAGTGCAAAAATAATACATCTAAATTGTAAGTTTTTTTCATCTTTCATTTTGAAACTCAAAGTATCTTAGTTGTATACATGTTGTAACGATAATATGGATGAGTATTCAATAAATAATTATTCAATTGCAACAAACTTTATTTCTCCTGTCATTTGCTAAATATTGGCCAGAAGTAATTCGTTATAATCGCGCAACAATTAAGGGAGCAAGAAAAATTTCCAAATTTTTCGGTGATTTTCGACAGAGTGTATTTCAGTGAAGAATGGTCGTATCGAGGTAATATAAAAAGGATTTTGCAGCGCCAAGATTCTAGTTTTCAGATCTTTTGGTCAAAAATTTTTTGAGCTACGGTTCTTACGAAATTTTGAAAAATGGCGCGGAAGAAAATTTGTTACTTTTTTATTTTTGGTACACGGGCTTGGAATTTTTTTTTCCAGCTAAGCCAATATATGGACTAGATATCCTGTTTATCCAGCTTCAATTTTCTTTTTTTTTCTACGTCAACTTATCGCGGAGATATCCGACCTTGAATGAAAAGGATTTTTTTTGTCTTTAACCACTTATATCTCAGCAACCAATGGTCGTACGGAAATTGATTGGGCAGTTTCGGAAACTGAAATAAATTTCCTACAGGATTCCTTCAAGAGTTTTGGGAAATTTTTTTTTCTACCTTCAATATTCAGTTGAAAAAACGTACAAAAAGTGTTTTTTTCCCTTGTTTTGGTAAAACGACTGCAGCTTTGCTAACATTGATGGGGAGGCCAAGAGGTCTAGTCTTCTTAGGGGAGTCAATGTACCCCCAATAACCTTGTAAATTTGCAAATCGATCCATTGAACGGTTCTTCAAGACCGATTGATCAAAATTTCCAAAAAATCAAATGAGCAAGGCTTTCTAAACATCGGGTCATCTTTTAAAAAATGAAAAAATGGATTTTTTTCACCTTTTTTTGATAATTATGCATCTGTTATTAGTTAAATTTGAAAACCAAAAATTCAAAAATTTTCAAATAATTTTTTTGTTTTTTTTATTTAACCGATAATAGATGCAGAATGGTAAAGAAAGTAAAAACGATTAATTTTTCCATTTTTAAGAAGATTGCCCAATGTTTAGAAACAAAAACCTTTCTCCCTTAATTTTTTTATGAAATTTTGATCAATCGGTATAGGAATATTGTTTAATAGATCGATATGCAAACTTATTATTATTATCGAACTGCAAACTTACTATTATTAAGGGTTATTAGAGGTCTATTGAGATGTCACAATTTCTGAAAACCTTAGCCTTTCCATGAGTACAAAAAAAATTCAAGAATTGAAAAAATAATTTTGTTTTTTTTTTCTCAAATTTAACCGATAGCCGATGTAGAATTGTAAAAAAAGTCGAAAGAAAAATCAATTTTTCCATTTTTAAGATTACCCGATGTTCGAAAACAAAAACCTTGCTCCTTTAATTTTTTTGGAAATTTTGGACAATCGGTCTGAAAAACCCGTTCAATGGATTGATCTGCAAAATTACAAGGTTATTGGGGTACATTGAGCTGTGAAAATTCCTCAAAACGTCAGCCTTCCCACCAACATTAGCAAAGCTGCAGTCGATTTACCAAAACAAGGAAAAAAGTCACTTTTTCGTACTTTTTTCAACTGAATATCAAGGGTAAAAAAAAATTTCCCCTAAAACTCTTGAAGGAACCTTGTAGGAAATTTATTCCAGTTTCCGAAACTACCCGATTAATTTCTGTACGACCATTGGTTGCTAAGATATCAGTGGTTAAAGACAAAAGGATCCTTTTTCATTCAAAGTCGGATATCTCCGCGAAAAATTGACGTGGAGACGAAATAAAAAAAGGAAATTGAAGCTGGATAAACAGGCTACCGGGTCCGTACATTGACTCAGCTGGGCAAAAATTATCCGCGCCATTTCTTGAAAGTTCGTAAGAACCGTAGCACCTAAAAATGTTTGACCAAAAGATCTGAAAACTAGAATCTTGGAGTTTCAAAACCCCTTTTTTATGATCTCGATACGACCATTTTTCACTGAAATACAGATACTGCCGAAAATCACCAAAAAAATTGGAAATTTTTCTGGCTCCCTTGTTGCGCGTAGTGTATTTACTTTTTTTTATCTTCAAAACCAAATTTTTTCTGCGCTATCAATATGTTCTGAGACTGTCGGTTGTGTTTACATAGCAAAAAAAGATTACTTCAAAATTAGTAAGTATGGGAACTTTTGCTTAGCAATAAGAAACAAACACTTACAATAAATTCACATCCATGTAACAAACACAATATTGGTTTTAAAAAAAGATCGAATTGTTAAGAAAGTTTTAATTTTTACAATCTAAGATATGCCGATAATGACATTAACCATGTTTTATCTCAAAAACTGGGCAGTCAATAATTAATAATGTTCTATTAATGTCCTATCGTTTGTAAAAAAAAATTATCGAATTAGTACGGTGAAGTGAGGTGATTTGAACTATGTTTTACGAAGACGAATATAAGTGTCGAGAATTTTTTATCACAAATCTGTTTGCTATATCCTTTAAAGATAGTGGCATAGTACATTTTGGTACGGTCGAATTTGAAAAATGTCTATTCTTTGTTAAAAAATTTCCATTTTTCGTAAAAACGTTTTTTTCGCAATTTCACAAAACAGTTGAGTAATGTGAACTGTCACTTAAATTCGGTTGTAAAACGTATAAATATCAACAAAAATGAGTAATAATATTCGATTAAGGCTTTCATATAGTCATAAATGGTAATGAGAATAAAATCATTTATATTTCGATAGGTAATAAAATTTTAATAAAAAATAAAAAAATGTCCATTAAAAACAATACATTTGCGTTTATAAAAAATAATAAACAATAAAATAGCGTTAGCTGAGTGGTTGACATCACCCAATCAAGAATCGTTCACATTCCCCCACTGATGCTTTTTTATTCCGAAGGACGTCACATAAATACAATGTAAGTAAATCACTAAATCCCTTTGGGTTATAAAAGCCATCAACGAAACCAACATTATACATAAAGTTACCTTGAAAAAGCGACGAAAATTAACCCAAGAACACGTCTTTTGTGAGCATTTGTCAGAAATTTAGCGAAATTTTTGTTCGGTCGTGTCTGGTATAAAGACTTGAAGAGATGTGCACAATCGAACAGCAGATAGCATACGACAGATAGCACTACTATGTCGACGTGGATGTCGATGGTAAATAGGACAAATCGGCGTGGTTCACGTTACCCGATGGTTCACATCACCCCACTTTATCCTAAAGGCCGTTGCACAAGATGTCTGTTTTGCTACTTGTTCGTATACGCGGCAGGGATGGGCACGTTCGAATGAAAAAGTATTTAAATACACCACGAAAATACAAAATGTTTTCTCGATGAATTGGCGTCGCTGAGGTGCCTGAAGCCAGATATTCCGCCGAGGTGATAGATTCGTGACGCTTTTGGATGAGGAGCAGTGATGCCCGCGTATGTTGGGAAGGTTCCTTTTGATAGGACTTGAGCGCGGCGTTCGCGATGTCTCCTGCTCAGACGAAAACGTTGGCAGGATTCACCACGATCACTCATTCAGAAATAAAGTTGACCGATATTTTAGTTGTTGGTTAAATATATTGTTACAGTCACTTTCTTTTCATTACACTTGATCGTCACACTTGTAGAACTCGCAAAATATGTTGTTAATTCGCTTTCATTTCGATTCCATTTCTTGAAATTATATTTTTATGTTCTCGTTTTGGTCGGAAAAATTGTGCAGATAATTCGAGCCGAACAACACTGTGATCACTAAGAGCGGAGTTGAATGCCGAAATTCATACGAATTAAAATTTATCGTCTTTTTACGAAACAGAAAATTTGATGATGTTTCGTTTGTAAGCGAAAACACAGAGTCTAAGTCGAAAAATGAATCTAATATTCTCTAACACTGGGTTCGCTAAGAACAGTGTTCGGAGAGACCGATCGCGACGACTAATAATTTAAGACTGATTTTAATTACAACTATTGTTCGGGGCCTCAGGCCCTTCGAACTTCTTAAAAAGTGGGAGATGTCGGCGCGTGGGGGATAACGCTCTCTCACGCCTCGACAGCTCTTGATATGCAGTATCTGCATCCCGTCTGGAGCAAAGTCAGCTAGCGCCGACTCAGTATCTTCACACGGTGCACTTGATCGCTTTTCGTGATAAAGAAATAAATGATATTTATTTAACGCTTAGAGTTTTATTTAAATAATTTTATATTGTAAAATGTTGGCGTGAGAAGACGTAGCCTGTCGTGGGTCCCACGCTGGTAAAAATGCTGATTTTGTCATTTCACCTCAACATCATATATGTGCGAGTGAGAGCGCCAATATACGCGTGACTATGTATTAGCCCTGCAGTGAGGCACGCCTGTTAATTCCAAGGTGTTGAGAAATTCTATAGGGTACGCCGTACTGTCGTCACTGCTCATCACTGTGTCTATTGATGTGTATATTTTTGATTCGCCGACTAACCCTTCCAATATTTTTTTGTTAATGTTACTGACAAACTCATTTTTTGGCGATAGTATTGCCCTTTCGCATAACCACTCTTCGTTGCTCATATTGTTTTGTAAGTTCGGAAAAACGTGGGAAATGAGTTCATCTTCTGTCGTTACTTGATCACAAAAATAGTTGGTAAATTAAATTTTACCATCAATGTCTGTTTTTAGTCGACCCTCTCCGATCTGCAGTAGCTTAGATGCATAAGCACCTGATTCCAAATCATTGAAAAGTTGGACACGCATGTTGCACGTAAGATGAAACTTTTCAACCTTGGACCACAGTGGTGACGCCTTCAGACGTTATTGAAAGACACACAGACAAGTGAAAATGGATATCCATTGTATAGGCGAAGAGCACCTCACGATGGAGGACGCATGTTCGACGGAGGCATACCAGGTGTGTAAGTATGAAACCGGAATTTGCCCATAGGTGGCGCTAGATGTCGATGCAGTTACCGACACATCACGTCAGCGGTGTCTTGTTATTGTATTGATATCCGACAAAGATTTCCAACTCACAATACCACGAGTTTCATTCAGTAGCATTAGTTTATTAGAGATAAACATGTCGAGTTTTGTGCCAACAAATTACGATTTGCGGACAGCCCTACTTTTCTGTTTTCATCTGAAGAAAACCGCAGGCGAATCGCATCGAATGCTTCTGGAGGCGTTTGGTGAGCATACTCTCGGTAAAACACAGTGTTTCGAGTAGTTTAAACGGTTCAAAAGTGGCGATTTTGACGTGAGGAACGAAGAACGTGGAAGACCACCGAAAAAGTTTGAAGACGCTGACCTGCAAGCCTTGTTGGACGAAGACGACGCTCAAACACAACAACAACTGGCGGATCAGTTAAAGGTGACCCGAGAAGCCATCTCCCTTCGGTTAAAAGCCATGGGAACGATACAAAAGGTGGGGAAATGGGTTTCATACTTTCGAAATTCCGGTTTCATACTTACACACCTGGTAAGTTCGACGTTAATCTCTGCCCATGCCGTATTGCACGTCAACGTGATGAACATATTGGGGCGGCACTAGTTTCGAACGTATGCGAATGCATTTTGTGTGTATTCATGGAGGTATCTTGGGCTGTTCACGACGGAGGAGGGGAGTATAATCATTTGTCCTACATCACTGGCGTTAACTTGCGCGTCATTTCTTACTGCGTCTTGTAAATGAATATAATTTTTTGCTCGTAACTTTCTTCGATTCAAAGAGATGTATCTCAAGCGCTCACTTTCTATATTGACATACATATCAACTAAGAACTGGTGCAGAAGTTGCTTACAGCGCAGCAGGAGCTAAAGTTATTGTTACGCACCATGAGATGGTAAGCATAAAAGTGTTGTATCCCAGATACCTCGATTTGGGAATATTACGAATATTCGAAATCACGACGCGTGTGCCCCAGATATGGCAACTGTTGTCATTACATCATGTGGCACACGCGTTCGAACTCGAGCAGGTGCAATTATGCTGAATGACAATTATGCAAGCGAGCCATCGCCGGCTTCTCAGCCGGGTACTGTCGAGTCAGCATATTTACAAAATTGAGTGAATCTCGTAATTCTTATTATCTTAACCGAATTACGAGTAAAAATACTAAACATCTTTTTTTGAGAAATATTGTTAAATCAATATTATGATAACAAAGAAATGCTTACGCGATTGCGCCCTTTCCCGTATATAACGGACCCGAGAGCAGACATAAGACAGTTCCGACTCAAAGTACCAACCTGCACGACTGGTCCGACGAGGCGAGCGCAACGCGGCTCTGTTAATTATTACCATTTGTATTTTCTATTTCTACGATAATAAAATATTCTTTTA
Source organism: Alloplasta piceator (assembly GCA_946863875.1). Lineage (NCBI taxonomy): Eukaryota > Metazoa > Arthropoda > Insecta > Hymenoptera > Ichneumonidae > Alloplasta > Alloplasta piceator. The sequence goes on from OX333076.1 coordinate 18,385,901, forward strand.
TACGACTACCTTTGGTTCGACTAATTTGGGTTCTAACCCTTAATCTGGTAAGATCCCGATCAAAATAACGGAGTAATCTCAAACTCTCGCCAGTCAGAGTAGCTAACTGAATTTTGGCGATACAACATTGGTGGCAGCGGGGGGTACCAGAGTGAGTAAAAAACGAATCTCGTTAAAAGAATTATCATCGCTGAATAGAAAACCATCGAGTGAAGTCAAACCTGTACCCGAAGAAGTTCCGAATACGGATGCCACCTGCTTAAGTAGAACCAGGTGAAGAAGCGGCCCTCAAAGGAGATAAGTGCCCGAGGAACTAAACGTTAAAGGACAATCCTGCACACGAAGTAGCAGAAGCCACCGAAGAAATCGGTGAAGAAGAGGCTTTCAAGGGTGAGAAGAGCCCAAAGGAACCAAGGACAAGATACGTCAAGGTTCCACGCACGATCAGAGAATCATAGAGAACGTGCCGATAGATAAGGAAATCGGACGTAGGACCAATCGAAATCACCGAGCATAAGCTGCAGCATTCTCGAAGGACGTCGCCAAACGGGAGAACGTCAAGCAGAGTTGAAGGACGGCCAGATGTGGAAAACAAGCGCACTGTAAGTGGCACCACATTCACTCACCACAAGCTTTATAAAGATCAAAACTTTATAAAAAGGTTTCACATAAGAAACAAAATAGGTCATAATCAAGGCGAATAACAAAACAAAAAATATTTATTGTATTCTGAGAATTAAATCGATGTCAAATGCGCGGAGTGACATATGGGCACTCCTCTAAAAACTCCCAAGGCAGAGGGTACACAACGCCGAAGCAATTCCCTAGGTGACTTACCAGAGGCCCTAGGAGAATTCACACCAGCTCTCGCAGAAATCGCTTATCGAGCAAGACGAGCGCTCACTGAAGTCTCTCCTAATACAAGTACTGAATCAAATTCTCCAAATCCTTTATTTCGAGTAAACACTCGGAGAGGCAGCGCTTTTCAGCCCGGAGACGAGCTCGAGGAACTCGACGACAGCGTTTTCGAGCCTAGGGCAGAGATGGCAACTAACGAACCGGGAAACACATCACCAGGGAGAAATGTAGACCCTCAAGCAATCGACAACGAAATAGAGAATATGAGATCACAATTATACGATCTTAACGCTTCCCGAAGACCAAACATCAGCAGTTGGTACACCGACCATGTGAATACTACAAACGCATTTGGAAACTATAGCATACTGAACGGGATGCCAAGGATCTCGCTTCCACAGGCGGGAGCAGGACCGATTCCCTTCTCCAATCTTCGGACAGTACGAGAAGACGAAGAGCTCGAGCATTTACGGGCGTCCGGCGCCGAAATGGACGCACGAATGAGCGCAATAGAAAGGTCCTTAGAAAGGACGCTCGACGCAATAAATCAGCAAAACCAGAGGGAAGGTTTCGACGCACAACCATCGAGACCACCACGCCAAAGCATTTCAAGCCGGAGGTGGACAGAAGAAGAACCTGGAAGAAACCTCAACGAAGAACCGGATTATCTCGACATCGGGACTGCACTAAGAAATGTTAAGAGCTTCGATGGAAATAATGCGGATCAACTCGAAGGATTCATATTATCGTGTGAGGTTGTTTGGAAATTAGTACGGCCTCGACAACGCGAAACCTTGCTCACCCTTATACGAAGCAGCAAGTTAGAAGACAGAGCCACAAGAGAAACCAAGCACAAGGTTATTCGGAATTTAAAGGACCTTCGGGCCGAATTAGAAGTCCTTTACGGTAAGAAAAAATCGCTCGCTGCCTTGCAGTACGATTTTTGCTTGCTTAAACAAGGCACAAAAGAATCAGTTTCGACATACGCAACACGAGTCGAAAAATTGACAGCAGAAGTCATCGAGAAGTTGTGCGAAACAATTGATGCGGCAGGAGCTCGTTATATAGAATAAGCTACACGACGGAGCGCGCAAATGAATTTTGAAAACGGACTCCATAAAGAAATTCGGGCCATCGTACGGGCCAGGAACTATCAGAGTTTACACGAGTCCGTAGTGCGGGCAATAGAGGTCGAAAAAATGACCTACCCACACGCAGAGGTTAACCAAGAAGAACGTCATCAGGGCAATAATAACCAACGCCCACAATCTGCAGTCGGTCCAGAAAATAAAAGTGAAACTAAATGCTTTTCATGCGGAAAAATTGGACACCGCGCAAGGGATTGCCGAAGGACTGGACAAAATAAAGAAATAAACACGGTCGACGCTGTTTGCGATTGTTGCAAAAAACTTAGAGGTACATCGGAAACCCAAGAGCATCATCCAATAGTCTCAGAAACCGGGAACAGCAAAATTGCCGTAGGAGCAATAGAGATAAATGCGCTCACGATTCCAAAAAAACGAGAGGAGACAAACGAAATCTGGATACTCTAAGAACTATTTAATGAACATTGTTACAAAATTTTGAAAGATTATCATCGAGAGAAAACACTTTTTAGCTCGCCGGAGACGAGCGAGAAGAAAAGGGACTTTCTTCTTTTTAAGGGGGGAGGGATGTTGTATCCCAGATACCTCGATTTGGGAATATTACGAATATTCCAAATCACGACGCGTGTGCCCCAGATATGGCAACTGTTGTCATTACATCATGTGGCACACGCGTTCGAACTCAAGCAGGTGCAATTATGCTGAATGACAATTATGCAAGCGAGCCATCGCCGGCTTCTCAGCCGGGTACTGTCGAGTCAGCATATTTACAAAATTGAGTGAATCTCGTAATTCTTATTATCTTAACCGAATTACGAGTAAAAATACTAAACATCTTTTTTTGAGTAATATTGTTAAATCAATATTATGATAACAAAGAAATGCTTACGCGATTGCGCTCTTTCCCGTATATAACGGACCCGAGAGCAGACACAAGACAGTTCCGACTCAAAGTACCAACCTGCACGACTGGTCCGACGAGGCGAGCGCAACGCGCCTCTGTTAATTATTACCATTTGTATTTTCTATTTCTACGATAATAAAATATTCTTTTATACGACTACCTTTGGTTCGACTTATTTGGGTTCTAACCCTTAATCTGGTAAGATCCCGATCAAAATAACGGAGTAATCTCAAACTCTCGCCAGTCAGAGTAGCTAACTGAATTTTGGCGATACAACAAAAGTCCATGCAGGAAACTTTTTTGTTCGGCACTGGATGCCTAGACCCCGGCATATTTTGCGAGTTCTACAAGTGTGACGATCAAGTGTAATGAAAAGAAAGTGACTGTAACAATATATTTAACCAACAACTAAAATATCGGTCAACTTTATTAATAAATCCAGATGGTTCCAAGATCATCTCAGCAGCTCGCCGGGATGCTATATATAAAGAGCGCGTTTTTAGCATCGATATTCCGTTCCAAGATTGCCAAGATTACCGGTTAATTTGATAAATCTTAATTTTATTTATCTTAATAAATCCAGATTACTCCAAGATTATTTCAGCAGGTCGCTGGGATGCTATATAATGTGCGCGTTGACAGCGTCGATAATCCGTGCCAAGATTGTCAAGATTCTAGTTTAATTTGGTAAATTTAATTAAATCGAGAATGTAAAACTAATTTTTTTTTCTACGTCTAAATTGGTCACTAAAAAAAATATATATCTCTCTATATATATAAATATTTATTATATATAGAGAAAGATATATATATCTCTCTCTATATTATATAAATATTTCGCCGCCGCCACCGTGTACAAGAATCGAGACGTAGTGAAGTTGGCCACAGATTGAGCAGGGTAAAGTTGGCCGTGGAATCAAGAACCGAGCGGGTTGAAGTTGGCCATGGAATTGCGACTCGAGCGAGGTGAAGTTGGTCATGGAATCAAAAATCCAGCGTAGGGCTGCGAGAGTTGGGAGAGGCAAGGGGCGGGGGAGGGTGGGGGAATCCGGTGGGTGGGGCGGGTGGGGTGGGTCGGGGGAATTCGGTGGGCGGAAGTTCGGGGTTTGGGTTAGAGTCGAACCTTGCCGCACGGACCCCTAGTATATATGTGTCATTCCATATCAATTCAACGACGTTTCGACGGTGACCCCTTCGATTTTCTTTATTTTTTAATATGTTATTATAGATGCAAAAAGAAGTATACATGCCAATTTTTAGCTCTGTATCTTAAACCATACCCAAGTTATTGATTTTTCAAGAATATACTTAAAATAATCATAACTCCTACATTAACCAAGATATTGTAATTTGCCAAGATGTATTTTTTTTTGTTTTTCAAGGTACTTTTTGAAAAAAAATTTTGAAAATAAGAAAAACCAATTTTTAATGTCGTTTTAACTGTTTTAAGCTAAAAAATTGGATTTTCTTTCAATGGGACTCAAATAACTTCTTATCGAAATTTTTTGTTTTGATTTTTTTGTCTCATAATTTTGATCTTTTTTCCTTCTATGCCTACAATAGTTTATTTGAATTATGTTAAAATAAATAATCTAATTTGCCTCACATATTTCCATTGTAAATTACAATAATTAACATGAAGAATTACAATTCGAGTACGTTTAGCACTTTATTCAATTAATTTCATAAATTTTCCAATATATCGACAGTTACATTCTAAAATTTAGTTTATAGACTCTTGAGACTAATACAAAATTTCATTGATTATACCTACTTCAATTATTGTAGTCATAGAAGGAAAAAAGTTCAAAATTACGATAAAAAATGGAACAAATTTTTTTTGATAAGAAGTTATTTGAATCCCCTCTTCGGTAAAATCTCAAAAATTTTATTTTTTTACGTTGAATTTTACAATTTTTTTTGAAAAAAATCGAAGGGGTCCCATTAGAAAAAAATCCATTTTTTTTAGCTTAAAACAGTTGAAAAGACATTAAAAATTTGTTTTTCTTAATTTTTAATCTTTTTTTCAAAAAGTACATAGAAAAATAAAAAAAAATGACCTCTTGACAAATTACAATTTCTTGGTTAATGTAGAAGTTTGTAGAATGTAGAAGAATGTAGAAAAAAATTTCGATAAGAAGTTATTTGAATCCTCTCTTCGGTAAAATCTCAAAAATTTTGTTTTTTACGTAGAATTTTAGAATTTTTTTTGAAAAAAATCGAAGGGGTCCCATTGAAGGAAAATCCAATTTTTTAGCTTAAAACAGTTAAAAAGACATTAAAAAATTGTTTTTCTCAATTTTAAATATTTTTTTCAAAAAGCACCTTGAAAAACAAAAAAAATGACCTCTTGACAAATTACAATATCTTGGTTAACGTAGAAGTTATGATTATTTTATGTATATTCTTGAAAAATCAAAAACTTCGGTATGGTTTGAGATAGAGAGCTAAAAATTGGCATGGATACTTCTTTTTGCATGTATAATGACATATTAAAAAATAAAATAAAATCGAAGGGGTCACCGTCAAAACGTCATTGAATTGATATGGAATGACACATATATATATATATGTATAAAAAGCTTTATATACGTAACAAGAGACGCGACAGCGTCTCGACGCCAAGTATTAAAAAAAATCTGAGAGAATCCCAGTCAAGATCGCTGCGCACTCTTATATACGCGAATATGCCTCCCGCCGAAGTCGATTTGAATTTCAATCGGATTTTACTAAAAAACACGACAACCTTGTTAAGATCTACGAGCACTGGTGATCTAGAAATAATTTTATGCTCCATTTTAGTCCATTGTTATTTTTTTCCGCCAACGTCATACCGAGATATCATGATTTTAGGCGAATTATTCCGAATATTTATCATCGCAAAAATTATTTGACAGTCGACCTGGAACGCTTATACACGGGCTCTATTAAGAGACGCGGCAGCGTCTCGACGCACATTGGTTCAGAACGGCCTTTTCCCTGGCCAAAAGTCGAAAAGTGAGAATATTGATTTCAAAATTTCCTATTTGAGGTTTTTGGGGTCGCTGATTACGAATTTGATATAAAAATTATAAAATTCGAAATGGCGGACCAAAAATGGCGGACATTTTGGAAAAATAATCACGTTATCGGTCCGAAAATTTGCACCATCAGGTTTTTGGGGTCGCTGATTACGAATTTGACATCAAAATTATGAAATTCAAAATGGCGGACCAAAAATGGCGGACATTTTGAAAAAATAATAATTTTATCGGTGGGAAAATTTGCACCATTGGGTTTTCGTGGTCGCTCATTACGAATTTATTATTAGATTAATGACATTTGAAATTCTAAAATGAAGAACAATTTTGTAAAATATGTGAAAGTTTATTTTATCTCACGTACATAATACCATACAATACATATCCCATTAGATTAATGCCATTGAATTAATTAAAAATCAAAATCTGGGTCAGACAGATCTGTCGCACATGTGTCAATTTCTGCTGAGGGTGAGCTACTATTTGTGACATTATCTTCTGGTGTTGCCAGTAGAAGTTCTATTACCTCAGAGGGTAATGGTGCACTATTCTTCATTTTTTATTTTTGAAAATTTGTTATGAGTGGGTCCGAGGATGCAAGAAGCCGACGAAAAACGTCAGACATTGTCTTCTCTCTCGTACATGTTCGAGCAAAATTTTCGCGGTACCGACGAATGTCCTTGTTCCTCGCTTCTTGAGCGTCCTCGGAAAGTTGTCCGATTGGTAAGGCACCCATTTCTATTATCGCGTAGCCATGAATTAAAACGGTATGTACCGATGTTAGCATCGGGTACCAGGAATATAGCTCCACATATCGTTTCGCGACGTCTAAGCAATAAACCCTGAACTTGTCGATATGTACAGCGAAACCGCTCGCCATTGTCTGCAAAATTACTTTGCAACTTGCTATGAATTTTTCGTCCAAATTCAAAATTTCTGCTGTTAAGGTAACGTTCTCAAAAAAACGTCGTTTGTACTGCCAAATCCTTGCTTAGGCATATCAATATTTAAACCTAAAGCAGCTTTAAATTTCTTTTGGATTTGTTCCTTACGATCGCCCACTGCTTTCTTTTCATCGACTGTTCGCGCCTGCCATTTACTCGTCTCATCGTTTAATTTATATGCAATATGAAGCATCCATTCCATAAACCTTATCCACGCGTGTAAGGAAGAAATTCCAAAATTCAGTTTCGAGCTGTCACATTCTGTTTGTTCAACCAATTGTAAATTGTTGAAATTTTTCGACGTCAAATTACATAAGTAACATCTTTGCGCAGATTTAGTGTCAGTCATAGCATTTCGCACCTTTCCATCTATCATTGTAAACGATAATTCATATTTAACTTCAACGTTCGTACCCTCCGTTACTGTAGCGAATGTGACGAGAGACGCTATCTGCTTATCAAGGAAGTTTTTTTCGTCAACAGTTGACTGCACGGTTTCTTTCAAAAATTGCAATCTCAACGGTCTGCAGTAACGGGGTGAAGAAGGCCTTGGGTTCTTCCAAACGACAAGTTGCCGCTCAGATTTGTCGTTTGAAGCTAGCATTTGCAACGGAACCAAGGACGTAAAAAATACATGAGCGTCAGAGCTGTCGCTTTCGGAAAATTTTTGCTTATACTGCTGCGACGACGAACCATCGCATCCCCACTTCAAAATTAATTTCACATTATTCGTGAAGGAACTGTCGAGTGTTTTTATGACATCATATTGTACTTGAACCAAACGAGCTGTAGTATGGTCGAGTAAAGCCTGCAATGATACTTCCGCGCTTGTTTCCGTTATACGTATTGAACACTCTGGTGGGTAACAACGAGATTTAGCAGCTAATATTTTATGATAACTGGGATAAACTGATGCGTCCCTGTTTTCATTGGTTAATTCCCGGACCATATTGTACGTTTCTTTCGTCATTTTACCGCTTATTATCAAGTTCAAAGCAACATCTGTGCTAATTTCTTGACGTACTGGTTTGGAACTTTGTGCGAATGCTAACTGATACCGAGAGGCTCGTGTAGGAGAAGTGGTTGTAATATCCTTGAGCACCTTTGCTGCAGCGTGGGACCCAGAAGCATGAAGATTCATTTCCGTTGCGAATGCCAATGCCCTTGGACTTGTTGATTTCCGAAGATCATCAACTTTTCGTCGCTTACTCCGTTCGCTGGATGATGAAAAGTCCAACGAGGGTCTTCCAAATTTGTGGCTTTCATCCGATCCTGATGTATCAGAATTAGGAGTAGGTACATCCCTGTTTTTGAAATCCGCATTCTACAACAAATCGCAATAACATCAGTTCGAAAGTGAAAAAAAAACGTTTAAATGAAAAACTTCAATGATATAAGAAATAGGAAAATAGACAAACCGTAATAGCTACGTCCTGGTCAAGCCATTTTTTATGAGTGGCGTAAAAGCGCTCCAGAGTTCTGTGGCTATCCTGCCATTTTTTCTTCATTGTAAATAGAAGATTCCTTAGAATTTTCCTTTCATCAATTGAAATTGCGAAAGGACATCCTTCCGATTCGGTAAAATATTTTTCCAGAACTTCTATTTGTTTGTCAAATTTCGAGCCCCATTCATTATGTAGAGCCAAGAATATTCGTCTGCGCGTACAAATGATTTCTTTGCATGTTTGTCCTGTTAAAATTGAAAAAGTTGTATACATATCGTAAATATTGTAAATATTGTCTATATTGTATGTATTGTATATATTTTATATATTGTATATATTGTATATATTGTATATGTTGTATATATTGTATATGTTGTATATATTGTATATATTGTACATATTGTATATATATTGTATATGGGTGGAAACGCCAATTATGGACGTCGGATCCGGCCTCACCCCCTTAGACCTTCTCGCAATTTTCGCAATTCGCAAAAACAGAATCCAGAATTTTTTCAGATTCTTTCCCCGCTAACTTTCGCAGTTATTATATGGGGTATTTTAGCTAATTTAACGATTTTTGTTTTATTCATTTTGACTTGCCATCTTCCAACAGAATGCAAAATTTTTCAAAAAATACGTTTTTTGCGGAAAAAAATCTCTGGTTAAAAAAAAAATTTTTTTTTTGTTTATGCACTTGGAAGCTCTTAAAATTAGGCTTAAAGTCTAAAAAGCTGTTTTTTGGTTGTTGCCCAAATTTTGAAAATTTCTTCAGTATTTTTCTCGAAAAGCTGATACAATTTTGCATGAAATATGTATTTTTCAAGATGGGATCTCCATAAACATACGAGAAATTGAGGAATAAACAAAAATTGTTTTCTTTTGGCGTATACATATTGTATATATATATTGTGTATATATATATTGTATATATATATTGTATATATATGGTATATATATTGTATATATATGGTATATATTGTATATATATGGTATATATATTGTACGTAACGTAAAAATATTATGAGCAAAAACAATATTATGATGTTTTACAAATTGTGTTTATTGTTCATGAACAAGGTTTGAAATAATATTTGTAAATATATTTCGATATATTTGTAAAAATGGACGTTATGGTTGGAATTTTATTTCAAATCTTTATTCACAATGCTACGCCATTGCAACAATAATGCTACACCATTGCAATAACTGTACTTATCTCCACAATACCTTAGAAAGAGATAGAAAACATCTACGAAAAACCCTCTATACCTGGGACCTTTCAAGCCACAGGTATAGAAAGTTGAGCGGAGAATATCGCTATTAGTCACAGTGCGTAACGCGCACGACAGCGTGCACGGTAACACTAAAATCGATATTATTCAAAAACGGCAACGTTGGGGCAGCTAATTCTTGAAAATTTCATTAATAGATAGTTCAACAAACATGTCCCTGTGAATGCCAGCGTTAAGGCGTATTAAAATTTTTTTGTATCGATACAAATGTATTTTTAAAAAAGCCAACAAATATGAAAATCACGACTACCTTCAGCATAACATTTCATTAATAACAACAAACATTTTCGAACATTGAAGTACATGAAATTTTTCTACATACCTTCATAATCATTTTCCATTTTGGGAAAATGGAATCGGACACGTTGTTGCAAAGTTATGTATGATTTTCTGGAGCACTGTAAAACTGGTCACTGAAGCGTTGCGCGCGTGTTCCTTCGAGAGGCAACTTACGACTGTCGCACGGAAGCAGGTATACAATATTGTGACCCCTGCTTATGCGATCTGAATGCCCCAAACCCCCCTCTACAAGAATCCATTTTAAAAATATCGATTTTTCAACCTTCATTTTTCGACTTTTGGCCAGCGACTCGGGCGTTTTGAACTACCGTGCGATGCCAAGTTTTAAAGAAACTGAGAGAATCGCAGTCGAGATTGCCGCGCACTCTTATATACGCGAATATGTCTCCCGCCCAAGCCGATTTGAATTTCAATCCGATATTACTAAAAAACACGACAACCTTTTGAACATTTATAAACTATGGTCATCCTAAAAAAAATTAGCTTTCGGTTGATACCGTTTTTATTTTTTTTCGCCCACGTGATACTGAGATATCATGATATTGGGCGAATCAATCCGAATACAGCATCGGAAAAATTCTTCAAGTCTGACGTCACGTGTTCCTTAAGCACGGGCTCTATGTCTATATGCATCAAAGTCACACGGTTTTACACGAGGACTTGTAGGGTAGTGTGAGAATATGTGAGTGTGTGCGTAGACTGTGCGCGGCACTCTGCTTCCCGGTGTGATACGATAGAGAGGGGCTTGTATGCGGTAGTGGGAATGTGAGTGTGTGAGATTAACATCGCGCTCTCTTTCTCTTCACTGCCTTATACACAGGCTTTCGAGCTTATACACAGGCTTTCGAGCTTATACACAGGCTTTCGAGCTTATACACAGACTTTCGAGATTATACACAGGCTTTCGAGCTTATACAAAGGCTTTCGAGCTTATACACAGGCTTTCGAGCTTGGACACAGGCTTTCGAGCTTATACACAGACTTTTGAGCTTATACACAGGCTTTCGAGCTTATACGAAGGCTTTCGAGCTTATACACAGGCTTTCGAGCTTATACACAGGCTTTCGAGCTTATACACAGACTTTCGAGCTTATACATAGACTTTCGAGCTTATACAAAGGCTTTCGAGCTTATACACAGGCTTTTGAGCTTCTACGCACGCTTGAATTTAGCTAAAATTTTAGGCTAAACCAAAATTTAACTTAAATTTTAGGCCAAATCAAAATTTAACTTAAATTTTAGGCTAAACCAAAATGTAACTAAAATTTTAGGCTAAAAGCAAATCCAACTTAAATTTTAGGCTAAACCAAAGTTTAACTTAAATTTAAGGCTGAACCAAAATCTAACTCAAATTTTAGGCTAAGCCAAAATCTAACTTGAATTTCACGCTAAACCAAAATTTAAGTTTAATTTTAGGCTGAACCAAAATCTCACTTAAATTTTAGGCTAAATTTTTCAACGCTTTATAAAAAGGATCAGAATGAAGATTTGCGTGAGCCGTTTCGTAATAAAAATAACATGGGAGAAATTATTTGCATGTGTTCTGATTTGTATAACGAACAAACGATTCATCGTAAGAGAAATCTACAGACACATCTGGACAGAATTAAACGCTCTACAAAAAAGGTTCCGAGTTACTTTTTGATATGTCCACTCGTTTGATCACTATAATCACTATAATAGTCACTATAATAATAATCATAATAAATAGAACGTCTTAAGAAAATTCTGCAGCAGAATTAACCGTCAAAATTTTTTTATTTTATTTAATAAAATCGGATAAAAATTTACTGATATACTACAATGAATGTCATTTTCTTAATAGAGAAATAAAATTTTTAAGCGAATTTCTGCTGCACTATTTTTCAGGGATTGAGAATGAAACGTTTTCCTCCTTTCGGGATTGAATACTCGAGCGAGCGGGCCGCAGGTAAACGACGATAGTTCGCCTCACGAGGAGAGCAATGAGCTATTGCCGGACGATGGAATCGGAGAGTGAGAAAAAGGGGACGCAGGTAGTTTCGCTCTGCTCGGGAGTCGAACAGGGGTTCAAATTAAAGGATTAAATCGGGAGGCGAGTAAAACGATACGGGTAGGGATTAAATCCTTTCGAGAGTTACTACTTTCTCAGAGTCCGTCTCATCGATCCTATGAGGATCGGAACCGTGAATTTTTTCGAGTATAACTCCTCGAGGAGCAAAACGTCAAACGAGGCAAGGGAGTATTACTCCTCGAGGAGTAAAACGTCACGAGGAGCGGAGAGGTTTTCATCCTTATCTGAGTTTTGTTCTCCGTACTCTTAATAAGTTACGACGGGAGATCTCACCGACTCTGTATAGCTATATGTATATCTATATATAATTATCCGGAGAGCACACACACACACACATATATATAAATAGGTATACAGAGTACAGACATATGTCATTCCCTTATAAATTCAACGACGTTTTGTCGGTGACCCATTTCGATTTTTTATATTTTTGAATATGTTATTATGCATGCAATAATGAGTATCCATGTAAATTTTTAGCTCTCTATCCCGGAGTTATTGATCTTTGAAAAAATATTCTGAAAATAACCATAACTTATTCAATAGCCAAGATATTCTAATTGGTCAGGAGGTCATTTTTTTTTCAATGTACTTTTGGAACAAAATATCGATAAAGTGATTTTTCTTAATTTTTTTTTTAATTTTGTTAAAAAAAATATAAAATGTTACGTAAACATCAAAATTTTTGAGATTTTACTGAAGATAGGGTTCAAATAACTTCTTATTAAAAAAAAATTATTTTCGACTTTTTGTTTTTCATTTTGATTTTTTTTCTTCTATAACTACAATAGTTAATTTCAATTATGTTAAAATAAATAATTAACAAACAAATAATAAAAAATTGACATTAAGAATTACAATTCAAGTACGTATTGCACTTTATTCAATTGAAAAAAAAAAATTCTAATTCTTAATGTTAATTATTATAATTTACGAATGGAATATTTATATGTGACAGAAGTTTCATTATTTATTTTTAATGAAAATGGTCATTTTTAAACTCGAAAAATTGGAAAAAAAAAAATTTCACAAAGTTTATCGAAAACAGCAAATTTTTGGTCTCAAACATTTTCCTGTTTAATCGTATGCTTTCAAAATATAACGGTACTTAAGAAATTTTGAAAAAATGTACGCTACTCTTTTTCATATAATTGAAGTATTTGACAGAATTTCAATTTCTTTGAGAGTGGACCACTTTTTGACCGATCGAAACCGCATGAAATGCCTCAAATATATATATATTTCGCCGTCACCGCCACCGCCGTGTACAAGAATCGAGGGGTAGGGTTTGGGTTTGGGGTTTGGGTTTGGGGCGACGCGTGTCCCCTAATATATGGGTCATTCCACGTCAAATCGACTACTTTTGAATCCGACCCCTTTCGATTTGGCTGAAAATGTTTATTTTTTTTCTACCCCATTAAAAAAATTTTTTAGGAAACTTTCAAATTTTTTTACCCAACCCAAAAAAGTTACGAATTATTAAAAAAAAGGCTTTTGTTTTTTCAAATAGCTATAACTTCTTCAAAAATTGATTAATCGAGACGTTTTTTTTCGAAAATTTTTGTCTTTAAATGTACTTTTAGAAAAAAAAATACAAAAAGTTTAAGATATTAAAGTCTATGAAATTTTTCACTTTTTCGAGGAAAAATTTTATTTTTTATTTTTTTTCTTACTAAAAAAAACTTTGTTCAATTCCGGAAAGAATGCCGCCCAAACTGGAGTGGGTGGAATTTTCCTCCTATTTTTTTTTATTGATTGGAATTTTTTTTTTCGCAACTAAGCTTATTTTACAAAACACACCACTCTAAATTTTTGAGGATTTATAAAGGACCTCAGTGTTTGAAAAATTGAGAAGAAAAAAAAATCGAAAGTGGTAATCCGCGAAAATTTTTTATTTTTTTCAAAAAGGTGAAAGAAGAAATAGAACACACTTATATATAATTTTTTTGTATTTTTTTCAAAGACTACATCCAAAAACAAGAAAAATGAAAAATATTGCCATATAGGCCCATTTTTGACCAAGCCACAGGCTTTTGAAAAGGACATCCAACGCATATCATTTTGAATCCGCCATTTTTAATTTTAGTCCGTCCTGGCTTTTTATATTTGTTCTTTGATTGAAGAAAAATTCTTAGTAAAAAGAACTAGAAAAGTATTAGTATTAGACTGATTAAAAAAAAAGACTTTTTTGTTTTTCGCAGTAATATATTAAATACTTGCAGGAAGGTGAAAAAAGCCTTTTAAATTTAGAGCTCTTAATAAAAATATCTAGCGAGAGCACATCGCATATTTTGATGTCCCATTTAAATAACACAAGAAAAACAAATTTCAAACTTTGAAATTTTGTATCTCGGCTTCAAGTAAATTCACCAGAATAAACGATACATATTCTTGTAGAGAATTGAACGCTCTACAAAAAAGATCTCGTGTGATTTTTCGATAAACTCACTCCTTCAAAAGTTATTCAGGGTTAAAGTTAAATTTAGAGTAAGTTTCACTTTTTCTTTTATTTTCCGGCAAAATCCGACTTGAAGCCGAGGTACGACATTTCGAAGTTTGACCATTTTTTTTTCTGTATTATTTGAATGGAAATTCGTGATGAGAGATCTCAAAACCTTAAAATTAAAAGCTCCGCATATACATGTATATATACGCCCGTTTAATCGTGTGCGCCCCGTGTTCATGCATATAGGTATAGGTATAGTAACGATGACCATACGCAGAGAAAAATTCGGTTATCCTCAGACTCAGTATACCTATATAAAAGGGAAAAAAATTCAAACTTTGAAATTTTTTACCTCAACTTTGTGTGAACGACTGTTGGTCATTTCTTTAAAAATCAGGTTATTTATAATAAAGCAATTCAAACTTTTTTTTCAAGAAAGACTTTTTTTTCACGATATTTTGTAATAAGTTTTAACATTTTTCCGGAAACTAAAAAAAAGGAAAATTTACTTTACATTTAATTTTAACTTTGCATAACTTTTGAAAGAGTGAGTTTTTCGAAAAATATTAAGAGACCTCTTTTGTAGAGCGTTCTATATCTCTGTCTCGCTCCCTTTCTCTATTTCTCTCTCTCTCTCTCTCTCTCTCTCTCTCTCTCCATACATATACATATATATCCACGTTTATTCCTGTGCGCCCCATACTAATATATATATATATATAAAGGTGTAGGCATTGTAACGATGACCGTACGGAGATCGAAATTCAGGTAAGGATCGAAACTGCTCGACTCGTGAGGCGTTATACTCCTCGAGTTTTATTCCTCGAGTTTTACTCCTCGAGTTTTACTCCTCGAGTTTTACTCCTCGAGACGATGCGCATTCGATCCTCAATGATCAACACGTTCGATGAGTTCCGACGGGACATCCCATTGACTCAGTATACCTATATATAGCTCTGTGTATATGGGCATTCGAGGTCAAATCACGTAGTCATCGGCCTGACCCCCTCGGATTTAGTTGCCGAATTTTTTTTGAGCATATTTTGGTCTAAAAAAAAGATGTTATTTTTTTCAGATTTTGATTACTTGTTTTATCCCATAAAATAATTTTGTTCCATAACTTTCGAGTAAAAATGAATTACGCCCAGTTTTAAAATTCTGAAATTTTTTTGCATCAATTCTACAACTAAAAACTAGTATTTTCATCATAGTTCGAGAGTGGGCCGAGAATAATCAATATTTTTTTTTAATTAAAGAAAAAAAAATTGTTTACAATTTTTTTAAATTAAATATTTTAATGATGGTTTCTTATAGGGGAAAAAAAATGAAGATAAATTGTGTCTTGGTAAAAAAAAATTTTCCTATGTTTTGATAATATATTTTCTGTATTTCGATAATAGATTTCCTATATTTTAGTAATAGATTTGATAAAATCGATTAATTAAGGCATTAAAAAAAAGTATTACTTTTCGGAGGGAGCACGAAAGTAATATAAAAACTTTATCTAACTATTAACAAAAAAACTATTATCAAAATATAGAAAATCTATTAGCGAAATACAGAAAATATATTATCAAAATATAGGAAACAAATTTTTTTGGCAAGAGATGATTTATTTTTCTTTTTTTTTATTCTGCAGGAAACCATCGTTCAAATATTTAATTTACAAAATGTGTAAAGAAATTTTCTTTGTTTAATTGAAGAAAAAATATAAATTATTCTCGGCCCACTCTCAAACTAGCATGAAAATACTAGTTTTTAGTTATAGAATTAATTCCAAAAATTTCAGAATTTTAAAACTGGGCGTAATTCAATTTTACTCAAAAGTTATGGAAAAAAAATTATTTTATGGGGTAAAACAAGTAATCAAAATCTGAAAAAAATAACCTCTTTTTTTGGGAGCAAAATATGCAAAAAAAAAATTCGGCAACTAAATTCGAGGGGGTCAAGCCGATGACCACGTGATTTGACCTGAAATGCCCCATATGTATATTAGACTGATTCACAAAATGAGTTTTTTTTTCGAAATCCTCAATTACCAGAGCTCCGAATGTTAATATTTTGAAGTCTCTCATCGCGAATTTATATTTTAGATTTAAATGACACAGGAAAAAAATTTCAAACTTTGAAATTTTGTACCTCGACTTTGTGTGAACTTCTGTTGGTCATTTCTTTAAAAATCAGGTTATTTACGATAATGCAATTCAAACATTTTTTTCAAAAAAGATTTCACGATATTTAGTAATAAGTTTTAAAATTTTTCCGGAAACTAAAAAAAAGGGTAATTTACTTTAATTTTAATTTCAACTTTGCAAAACTTTTGAAGGAGTGAATTTTTTGAAAAATATTAAGAGACCTCTTTTGTAGAGCGTCCTATTCCCTACAAGAATACGTGTCGCAGATTTTTGTACATTGACTTGGAGCCAATGTATGATATTTCGAAGATTAAACATTTTTTCCCCTGTATTATTTAAATGGAAATTCGTGATGAGAGATATCAAAACCTTAATATTGAGAGCTCTGCATATTTATGTATATATACGCCCGTTTATTCGTGTGCGCCCCGTGTTCATGTATATAGGTATAGGTATAGTAACGATGACCATACGCAGAGCAAAATTCGGTTAAAGATGGAAACGTCTCGCCTCGTGAAAGGTTTCGATCCTCACTGAGTATACCTATATATATCTCTGGCTCGCTCTCTTTTTTTATTTCTCTCTCTCTCTTTCTCTCCATACATATACTGTGACCAAAAATTTGCCCTTGAGGTTAGAATTTCACTTGACTCAATCGCCACATAATCCTCTCTCGGAAAAATCGGTTTTTATTTAAGATGAGGGCGCTATCCGCGTTCCACGTGACCCGATTTTATAGATGTTAAATAAAGAAAAGGAAATGCTCTAGCTATGCTGCAGCTTTGATAAATGGTAGAGAGGCGGTCCGTTAGTACAAAAGAAACTAAACTCATACACGATTTAAAATTCCGGACATAATATAACGTGAATTTTATTTGAATTTCTCCTAGGAAATTCGCTCTTTCATAAATCACGGTGTTTTACAAGTTTACTCGAGATATTATAATTTTTGGTTGCGAGACTCAACCTTGACTTCACTCAAATTTTAAGCAGAAATCCCCTACTAAAATTCGTCCAGGCTACTCGATTCACCCTTCCAAATTTATCGAACCAAAAGATTAAATTTAACAAGATTGAGATAATAATTATTACGAATATTAAATTTTCACGAGAATTCCGAAAACTAGCTACGCGTCTCGATTTTATTACGAGCGGCTGCATGACTTTGATGACACGGGAAGCGTGACGTCCAAACTCGGTTGAAAAGAAAATACAATAAAGAGAAAACCGTTAAATTTCACACTTCATCAAATTTCATACTACTAGTCGTGAGAGTCACGTTAAATTTTCTTAATTCTCTCTCGCGCTCGAATTTACCTAAGCACGTTAATTTATTACTCTTCTAGTTACTTTTTCGCAAGAATATGCGTTGCACGTGGCTCTGATTATTGGCCGGACACTCGCACGAATAAAACAAATAATTACACGAAATACACGAAAACGAAAACCGAAAATTGAACGTTACGACTCTTCGCTTTACGGCCACCTGTCGATAGTAGTAGTAAGGTACAGGGATAGGGAGACCGGGGTCCTTCCCCCACTCCACCGTCCTTCCCCCACCCCTCCCCTTTTTGGCCTCGTCCCCACTCAATGGTTGCCCCCACCCCTACCACTATGGGCCGTATAGACATCTGCGATTGGTCCCCCACCCCCTTAGCCACGCCCCTCCCACCACCATGTGGAAATTCCCCGAGTGCTGATTGGTCCCTATACTGGTCACCCACCCCTACCATAGTGCCGTAGACGATTTGGGGGTGGTACCCCACCAAAATTTTCCGAGCGCTGATTGGTCCCTATACTGGTCACCCCGCCACCTTAAAATTTCCCGAGCGCTGATTGGTCCCTATACTGGTCAACCCGGCCCCTCAGAATTTCCCGAGCAGTGATTGGTCCCCGTACTGGTCACTTGTCCGGTATAGCGCCCTATATGGGGCCTCACACCCTCGCAAATTTCCCGAGCGCTGATTGATCCCTACACTGGGCCACCACCCTCGCCAGAAGCGGCGTGCAAGCACGTACCTTGGCAGCCACGTGACTAGAGTTTCCTCGGATATCTTACAGTCGGTAAAACGGTTCTTTTTTTATTGTCGGTCGGTAAATACCGTAGATCGGTAAGTTATCTTCTTAACCGTATTTTATAGGAGAAAGGTTATGTGTAATAGACGATACAGGTTAATTTCGTTTAAACGTTTATATTCATTTATTCATAATTACCCGTAGACATGTTGAAACAGAGTACATGGTGAGTATGTGTAATTTATACAAAAGCGACAGTGTTTTATATTTTAACTTGTCATCTCTTTAAGTTTTATACCAGACCTTTTGAACTCGCTTTTTATAAATGGACCGCATAATACAGTGTGACGTGATTTTTTGGAATCACGGCCACAAAGCCAGAAACGCTCTCGCAAAAACTGTAACGTTCCCGGTTGGCTGCCCGATTCAGTACGGTCAAGAACACGTGTTCTCGCTCAGTCACGTTTCGAGCACGTGACACATGATTTTGGTATTGATTCGGCTGAGAAATGTTCAGAAAAGATCGCGCGCTCGAATCCGTCGGAAAAATATGTCTCCAGGTAATGAGTTGCCCGACGGAGGAGAGCGCCCGACGAGAAGTCTCGGTGGAATTGTCAGAGGTCCGGCTGTAATGCCGGCGCCCCGGCGTAGAAGGAATCACGAGCTGGAGAGCAGGCGGAGAGTGTTACGGGCAATGGCTGGGAAGCATTGCGCCGCGTTAAGTACAGTAGAGCCTTGCTTTCGCTCGGATTCCAGGGGAAGCTGCCACCGAGATTCTCAACACGTTACCGAGGATGATTATTCTCCAATCACGCTCTCGGAAACGTAAGAAAGAAGAATAATGAGGCAGCAGCTATCGGTCAGAGAATTTGGACGATTATCCAAATTCTCGACAAGAAATTAAGAGAGTCGGTCTCCGTTCGTCGTTGAGGCAAGACCTCCTGCTCCCGCTATTGTGTTGGCTTGTTGTCACTCGGTCTCGCTCTGTATTGTTCGCGCTTCGCGTAACAGTGTCCCGCTCTCGCTCGCGTGTGTGATACGCGCGCCTCGTGTCTGTGTGTGTTCGAGTTTGTCACCCGTTCTCGCGGGGTAATTGCGAATAAGAATCGCACCGTTTTCGATGAATAATCCTTTGGATTATTCAAGTGCAGTGTGCGATGCACCGGCGCTGGATCCCGGTTTCGCAAGGAATGGCTCTCGCACCTCACCGAAAGGATTACTCTTTTTCAGGTGAGTCGGTTATCGTTTTGGTTTCGTCCCGTGTTGGAAATAGTTCTCGCGCTACTTGCTGACATCTAACTCCGACCCTCTCTACCACAACCCGCATCCTGAGCGGCCGCGCATTTCCGCAACCGCTCATCCCCGTTCGTGCGTTCCGTCCGTTTGTTCTGTCCTGTTTCGTCCGTGCGTGAATCGAGTTTTTCCCACTCGATTCCCAGGTGCGGGAATCGAGGTCTTCCCACTCGATTCCCAGTTCAGTCCGGTTAGCCCACCGGCGAAATAAAAAGTGCAGTCGTGGAGTCGAATCCTTCCCACTCGACTCCCAAGTATGACCGGTTTGTTAATTCCGGGGAACCAAAAATTAACTGGCGCCCACTAGGAATGTTTGGGACGTTCCGGGCGGGGGTGACGGCCGAAGGCGACGGATTCGGTATCGTCTCGATCTCGTCAAACAAGGAAAAGAAAATCCGTCACAACAGTTACCTCCAAAAATCTAATTCCGAAGTAATTTTCTGCGCACGAAGAATCCATCCGAACTCTTACAGTCTCTTTTATCGATATATGATTATTTTTTATAAGCTCTTCGACGCACGCTTCATCGATATTTTTATGTTTCTCGTATGACGATACATGGACAAACAATTTAGAACATAGAAGCTCTGTTGATAAAAAACGGTGCATGATTGTACGTTACGGAGGCAAAAGAAAACCCGCTCATAGTGCTGGAAACGCAGTCGCAATAGCAATAGCAATAGCAACGTGGGAAAACGAAGATCGAAAGGCGAAATCAGACATGATTTTATAAATAAATTCAAGCGAATTGATGCAGATAAAAATTTGCGTTACATCAAATGAGGTATGGGTTAAATACTACCAAAAAGATTAACGTTGCATCGGATGGACGATAACGATGACTTTAGAAATCATCTTCGAAAATTTTTCGACACATTAGATAAACTGAACTAAGTGTCTATGGGCATCAATCCAGATTTATTAAGAATTATATTATTATATAGTCTTCCTTTGCGTTTTAAGCATTTTCGTCGCGCAATCGAGTGGCGCAGTAAATTTCTGACTCCAGAAGAGACAAAAAATCGTTGAAAAGGCAGATGCTCGAAAAACGGTACATACATCATTTCATCGGAAGCAATGATTGCGAACGAAAATTTTATCAAAAAATGAAATAAAAATTCGACGAGCGTTAGAACAGACATGAAACAAAAGGAGCCGTTTAAATTCAAGTGCCATCGATGTGGAAAGAAAGGTCACATAAGTAAATTGCAACAACGCGAATACAGCGGAAAGCTTTTTAGTTTTTACGCAAAATAAAAAACTTCTCAGCAAGCTTTCGAAGCGAAATCGAAAAGTCTTGACGAAGACTGATATCTTGATAGCTCATGCACTTCGCATTTATGTAAAGATGAAGAAAATTCAATTACGATTACTGAAACGAAAAATCAAAAATTGAATCTCGCTAATAATTCTTCGACAAATATAAAATTTCGAAAAACTGTTACGATTGCAAGCAAATTTAAAAAAAAATCCACGAATCTGAAGTTGCACGATGCTCTCTATTTACCAGATTTACAAACGAATTTATTATTAGTAAGATAACTGATCATGGATACGACGTGATTTTCAAAAAAACCAAGCCTCTGTTGTCAACAAAGGCGGAAATGCGATTTCGCAGGTGGGCAGAACTGGTGAAAGAAAAGGATGCCGTTGATAACTTGGTGACAGAATCGCCGTACGAAGCAACCGATAATTTGCATTGCCGGATGGGACATATGAATATGCATGATCTCGTAAGCGGACATAAAACTGGAGCGGTTCTAGGAATGAAGCTGGGTGAAGCAAAAGAAAATTTAAATTGCGATATTTATTTTCGCGGAAAGATGATAAGATTTTTATGCGTCATGAAGAACATTTCCGAAGAAAACGGAAGGAAGTTCCAAACTTTTTAAAAATCGTACATTCGGACATTTGTGGACTAATGAGAGTCGCGTCGAATGGAAATGCGCGATACTTCGTCATTTTCATAAATGACTAATCGAAATGGTGCGAAGTGCGAATGATTAAAACGAAAGATGGAATTTTGTAATCTTCTTAAAGAATATAATGCGATCGCGGCAATGCAAACGGAAAATAAAATCAAACTCTAGGAAACCAACGACGGTAAGGAATACATGAGCAAAAATATGGAAGATCTCTTAAGAGAAAATGGAATTCGAAGACCCTTAACTGTAACTTACTTTAATTCCTGAGTCGTAGCCTTAATTCGGGAGTCAGGCAACGAAAAACTTGACGCTCGATCAAAAGAAGGAATTTTCGTTGGTTATTCGGAGACATCAAAAGCATACAGAGTACGGATAACGGAAGAATAAAAAATCGTTATTACGCTAGATGGAAATTCAAGTTTAAAGAACTTGAACGACGAAACTCAAGACAAGTTCAAAGAAAATTCGTTTGAAAGAAATAATGACGAGTCCATTATTCTCGAAAAACACAAGGAATCTCGAAAGTTAGAGAAATCGAATTCTCATTGAAAGGAATTGAGAATAATTCGCTTGAAGCGCCGCTGAATCAAATCGGAGAATACAACAATGAAAATATCGAAAATAACAACGAAGATTTTGAAGAAGAAGAAGAAAGCAGAGAAGAAGACTGCCAGGAATACGAAACGAGAGAAGCACCGAGACGAGGTCAAGGAAGACCAAATAAAATAATGACTGGATTAAGAGGGAGGCCGCGAAAGGAGTATCAAATGGTTAATGCAATAAAAGAAAACCCAAACGTAAAGACGGGTACCGAATGTGTTTTTTGTATTGCAGAAACCTCAATTTGCGAAGTTGTCAACAGTGCCGATTCAGGTGAATGGTTCCGAGTTATGGCAGCGGACTAAAATCAATTATGAAAAATGATACGTAGAACGTAGTTGATCCGCCAAAAAATCAGGAAGTCGTTGGAAGTCACGTGATTCTGTGAAATAAATATAAATCAGATCGAACGTTAGAGAAAAAGGTGAGGATTGTTGCAAAAGGATTTTCTCAACATTCCGAAATCGATTTTATCAAAACTTTCGCACTGGTGACTGGACTCTGCTTGATTCGAATAATGACGGCTTTACTTGTCAAGTTCGACATGAACATTCAACAATTCGATGTCGCAATAGCTCATGTAAACGGTATGTTAGAGGAAAATATTTACATGGAAGTTCCTGAAAGCCCTAACAAAATTTTTGAAGAGATTATTCGTACTGGAAAGTCGTCCAGCAGAATCGGCAATGCCGCACGAGTTATGTTAAAAGAACTAGAAGTAGGCAACGGTTTGTCTTCTCCAGAAGGCATTTTATGGTCTACATTAAGCAGATCGTTGATGGCACGTACGATTGGCAGAAGAAGTAAAGAAATTCAAATTGATTCAATCAAACGAGAATCCTTGCGTCTTCTATCAACAATCCAAAAACGAAATACTCATAATGACGGAATATGTTGATTACATTTTGGACACACCACGGAATCAAAACATGATTAAGGAACTTACAAATTATTTGTCAAAAAGTTTCATGCCGTATGTACTAGACCAGATATAGCTTACGCTGTAATTTATTCAAGTCAATTCAATTTATGGTACGACGAAACTGTTTGGACTGCGGCGAATCAAGTGTTGCGATCTTTACGAGAAACGTCGAAACTTGGCCTAATGTTGAAGAAAACTAAAAAAATCTTTTGAAGGGTACGTCGATAAAGATTGGGGGAATCGTATCATAGATAGAAGATCATACACCGAGCTTACATTGATCCTCGGGGAATGTCTCGTTACTTGAGAATCACGAAAATAACCGACTGTCGCGTTATCCTCGACGGAAGGAGAATAAATGGTTCTTAATGAAGCTGCAAAGGACGCCATGTATCTTCAGAGATTATTGAAAGTATATGGATACAATAAAATGACGAAATTAAAACTTTTTAGCGACAATTGTAGTGCACGAAAACACGCAAAGAATTCAATTTTCCACAATCGTACTAAACATATTGAAATCCATCATTATTTTGTCCGGGAAGTAATCGAGATTTCGAAGTGGAATATATTGCAGCAAACGATACGGCTGGTGATGTGCTCACTGAAGGACTTCTGGGCCCGTAATATTGCAAATGTCTCGATATTCCTGGAATAAATAACGTTTAGTTCTCAAAATTAATTTTCGTCATCATCTCGAAAGGGGGTATTGGATAGAACTCATTTGTTAATTGATTGAGATCGTGTTTTGTTATTTTAGCTACCTCATCTATTACTCTGAAATAAAGCGTCGATCTGTCAACACGTCTTACGATATCTTATGGAATCAAATATCCAAACATTCATTATTAAATGCAGGGATATTAAAACCAATATTTTGTCATCTCTTTGAGTTCTATAATAGATCTTTTCAGTTCATTTGTGATAAATCGAACGGATAAGAATGTTACCTCCAAAAATACAATTCCGAAGTAATTATCCGTGAAAGAAGAGTACCCAAACTTTTGCAGTCTCTTTTATCGATCCATGATTATTTTTATAAGATCTTTTACGCATGCTTCATCAATATTTTCATACTTCTCGTTTGAATGCCCGCAAAGTCCGAAACATTTCAAAAATGCAACTATTTCCAACTCCCGTCTTTCAGAAATTACAAATGAACATCGAATAACAGATGCATAGCTTACGCAAGATCTATATAAAATTTAAAATTTTACAAATTATGTATGATTTTGATTCAACTTATACGATGGGCTTTACACTCTTTTAATTTATCGGCGTTTCATGCACAAAAGATTTTTTAAATTTTTCAAACGATTAATATGGATCTGTGACCTGCAACAATTGTATTGTATAGTGTAAAAAATATGTTCTTCACGATGAAATTTATTCCAACGCAATTGACCCTCCGGAGGGTCATCGTTTCAGACATTCCTTGTGAAGTCTTGACAAATCGTCTTTTTTCCGAATGCGTTTTACGATCAAAGGTGTTTTTTTTTCATTAAACAATTTGATTTTACAATAAAAATATCTCATTTGTGTAATAATATCGTTACGGGGTATAATAGAAGGGCATTACTAAACTTGGGTTTGAATAAACCAACATTGACGGTACATAATCTCTTCTCGTCTATCGCTGATACATGCACATGAGTACTTTGACAATTTTTCTGGCGATTGATGAAAATCTGTGACTACCAACATTGTGTTTTCTACTATGAAAAAATGTGCTCGCCACAATGAAATTTATTCCAATGCGAGTGACCCTGCGGAGGACTTTCATTCCGGGCATGCTTTGCGAGGTCTCGACAAATCGTTTTTCATAATAATGTGTTTCGTATGTACAAAAGTGTTTTTGTTGAAAGAATGTGATCTTTCAATAAAAAAACATTTTTTTTGTATGATAATATAGTTTCGGTTGACCCTGTGGAGGATCTTCGTTTCGGGCATTCTTTGCGAGGCCGCGCAACATGTCTTGTGCACGCGAGATTTTTTGGCACCGCTTGTAACTGTCAATAAGAACCAGTGCCCTGCAACGGATGTGTTTTCTTTGGTGAAAAAAGTGCTCTTTACGATGAAATTTATTTCAACGCAATTGACCCTGCGGAGGACCTTCGTTTTGGGCATTCTTTGCGAGACGGCCCAAGATGTTTCATGTACAAGACTTCTTTGGCAATTTTTCTACCTATCAATAAGAATGAGTGACCTGCAACAACTGTGTTTTCTTGTGTGAAAAACGTCTTCATTATGATGAAATTTATTCCAACGCGATCGAACTTGCGGAGGGGCTTCGGTTCAGGCTCTCTATGCGAGGCCGCACAAGATATTTCATGCACACTAGTCTTTGGCAATTCTTCTACCTATTAATAAGGACCAATGACCTGCCATGATTGTTTTTCTTTTGTAAAAAAAAATGTGCTCTTTACGATTAAATTTGTTCCAATGCAATTGACCCTACTGAGGGCCTTAGTCTCCAACTTTCTTTGCGAGGTCGCGGCAAATCATCTTCTTTCCAAATGCATTTTTTCGTGCGGAGGTTTTTCTTCATGAAAACATGTAATTTTTGAATTTGAATAATAAACATAACTCTTGTATAATAATATTGTTTTAGGTTTCAATAGATTCGAGGTACTAAATTCCGGTTTGAAAAAACCAACATTGACGAAAAGAGCGAACCGTCAATGTTGGATTTTCAAACCGGAATTTAGTACCTCGAATCTATTGAAACCTAAAAACAATATTATTATACAAGAGTTATGTTTATGATTGAAATTCAAAAGTTACATGTTTTCATGAAGAAAAACCTTCGCACGAAAAAATGCATTTGGAAAGAAGATGATTTGCCGCGACCTCGCAAAGAAAGTTGGAGACTAA
Organism: Alloplasta piceator; assembly: GCA_946863875.1. Lineage (NCBI taxonomy): Eukaryota > Metazoa > Arthropoda > Insecta > Hymenoptera > Ichneumonidae > Alloplasta > Alloplasta piceator. The sequence goes on from OX333076.1 coordinate 18,412,037, forward strand.
GGCCCTCAGTAGGGTCAATTGCATTGGAACAAATTTAATCGTAAAGAGCACATTTTTTTTTACAAAAGAAAAACAATCATGGCAGGTCATTGGTCCTTATTAATAGGTAGAAGAATTGCCAAAGACTAGTGTGCATGAAATATCTTGTGCGGCCTCGCATAGAGAGCCTGAACCGAAGCCCCTCCGCAAGTTCGATCGCGTTGGAATAAATTTCATCATAATGAAGACGTTTTTCACACAAGAAAACACAGTTGTTGCAGGTCACTCATTCTTATTGATAGGTAGAAAAATTGCCAAAGAAGTCTTGTACATGAAACATCTTGGGCCGTCTCGCAAAGAATGCCCAAAACGAAGGTCCTCCGCAGGGTCAATTGCGTTGAAATAAATTTCATCGTAAAGAGCACTTTTTTCACCAAAGAAAACACATCCGTTGCAGGGCACTGGTTCTTATTGACAGTTACAAGCGGTGCCAAAAAATCTCGCGTGCACAAGACATGTTGCGCGGCCTCGCAAAGAATGCCCGAAACGAAGATCCTCCACAGGGTCAACCGAAACTATATTATCATACAAAAAAAATGTTTTTTTATTGAAAGATCACATTCTTTCAACAAAAACACTTTTGTACATACGAAACACATTATTATGAAAAACGATTTGTCGAGACCTCGCAAAGCATGCCCGGAATGAAAGTCCTCCGCAGGGTCACTCGCATTGGAATAAATTTCATTGTGGCGAGCACATTTTTTCATAGTAGAAAACACAATGTTGGTAGTCACAGATTTTCATCAATCGCCAGAAAAATTGTCAAAGTACTCATGTGCATGTATCAGCGATAGACGAGAAGAGATTATGTACCGTCAATGTTGGTTTATTCAAACCCAAGTTTAGTAATGCCCTTCTATTATACCCCGTAACGATATTATTACACAAATGAGATATTTTTATTGTAAAATCAAATTGTTTAATGAAAAAAAAACACCTTTGATCGTAAAACGCATTCGGAAAAAAGACGATTTGTCAAGACTTCACAAGGAATGTCTGAAACGATGACCCTCCGGAGGGTCAATTGCGTTGGAATAAATTTCATCGTGAAGAACATATTTTTTACACTATACAATACAATTGTTGCAGGTCACAGATCCATATTAATCGTTTGAAAAATTTAAAAAATCTTTTGTGCATGAAACGCCGATAAATTAAAAGAGTGTAAAGCCCATCGTATAAGTTGAATCAAAATCATACATAATTTGTAAAATTTTAAATTTTATATAGATCTTGCGTAAGCTATGCATCTGTTATTCGATGTTCATTTGTAATTTCTGAAAGACGGGAGTTGGAAATAGTTGCATTTTTGAAATGTTTCGGACTTTGCGGGCATTCAAACGAGAAGTATGAAAATATTGATGAAGCATGCGTAAAAGATCTTATAAAAATAATCATGGATCGATAAAAGAGACTGCAAAAGTTTGGGTACTCTTCTTTCACGGATAATTACTTCGGAATTGTATTTTTGGAGGTAACATTCTTATCCGTTCGATTTATCACAAATGAACTGAAAAGATCTATTATAGAACTCAAAGAGATGACAAAATATTGGTTTTAATATCCCTGCATTTAATAATGAATGTTTGGATATTTGATTCCATAAGATATCGTAAGACGTGTTGACAGATCGACGCTTTATTTCAGAGTAATAGATGAGGTAGCTAAAATAACAAAACACGATCTCAATCAATTAACAAATGAGTTCTATCCAATACCCCCTTTCGAGATGATGACGAAAATTAATTTTGAGAACTAAACGTTATTTATTCCAGGAATATCGAGACATTTGCAATATTACGGGCCCAGAAGTCCTTCAGTGAGCACATCACCAGCCGTATCGTTTGCTGCAATATATTCCACTTCGAAATCTCGATTACTTCCCGGACAAAATAATGATGGATTTCAATATGTTTAGTACGATTGTGGAAAATTGAATTCTTTGCGTGTTTTCGTGCACTACAATTGTCGCTAAAAAGTTTTAATTTCGTCATTTTATTGTATCCATATACTTTCAATAATCTCTGAAGATACATGGCGTCCTTTGCAGCTTCATTAAGAACCATTTATTCTCCTTCCGTCGAGGATAACGCGACAGTCGGTTATTTTCGTGATTCTCAAGTAACGAGACATTCCCCGAGGATCAATGTAAGCTCGGTGTATGATCTTCTATCTATGATACGATTCCCCCAATCTTTATCGACGTACCCTTCAAAAGATTTTTTTAGTTTTCTTCAACATTAGGCCAAGTTTCGACGTTTCTCGTAAAGATCGCAACACTTGATTCGCCGCAGTCCAAACAGTTTCGTCGTACCATAAATTGAATTGACTTGAATAAATTACAGCGTAAGCTATATCTGGTCTAGTACATACGGCATGAAACTTTTTGACAAATAATTTGTAAGTTCCTTAATCATGTTTTGATTCCGTGGTGTGTCCAAAATGTAATCAACATATTCCGTCATTATGAGTATTTCGTTTTTGGATTGTTGATAGAAGACGCAAGGATTCTCGTTTGATTGAATCAATTTGAATTTCTTTACTTCTTCTGCCAATCGTACGTGCCATCAACGATCTGCTTAATGTAGACCATAAAATGCCTTCTGGAGAAGACAAACCGTTGCCTACTTCTAGTTCTTTTAACATAACTCGTGCGGCATTGCCGATTCTGCTGGACGACTTTCCAGTACGAATAATCTCTTCAAAAATTTTGTTAGGGCTTTCAGGAACTTCCATGTAAATATTTTCCTCTAACATACCGTTTACATGAGCTATTGCGACATCGAATTGTTGAATGTTCATGTCGAACTTGACAAGTAAAGCCGTCATTATTCGAATCAAGCAGAGTCCAGTCACCAGTGCGAAAGTTTTGATAAAATCGATTTCGGAATGTTGAGAAAATCCTTTTGCAACAATCCTCACCTTTTTCTCTAACGTTCGATCTGATTTATATTTATTTCACAGAATCACGTGACTTCCAACGACTTCCTGATTTTTTGGCGGATCAACTACGTTCTACGTATCATTTTTCATAATTGATTTTAGTCCGCTGCCATAACTCGGAACCATTCACCTGAATCGGCACTGTTGACAACTTCGCAAATTGAGGTTTCTGCAATACAAAAAACACATTCGGTACCCGTCTTTACGTTTGGGTTTTCTTTTATTGCATTAACCATTTGATACTCCTTTCGCGGCCTCCCTCTTAATCCAGTCATTATTTTATTTGGTCTTCCTTGACCTCGTCTCGGTGCTTCTCTCGTTTCGTATTCCTGGCAGTCTTCTTCTCTGCTTTCTTCTTCTTCTTCAAAATCTTCGTTGTTATTTTCGATATTTTCATTGTTGTATTCTCCGATTTGATTCAGCGGCGCTTCAAGCGAATTATTCTCAATTCCTTTCAATGAGAATTCGATTTCTCTAACTTTCGAGATTCCTTGTGTTTTTCGAGAATAATGGACTCGTCATTATTTCTTTCAAACGAATTTTCTTTGAACTTGTCTTGAGTTTCGTCGTTCAAGTTCTTTAAACTTGAATTTCCATCTAGCGTAATAACGATTTTTTATTCTTCCGTTATCCGTACTCTGTATGCTTTTGATGTCTCCGAATAACCAACGAAAATTCCTTCCTTCCTCCTTCTCAGGAATTAAAGTAAGTTACAGTTAAGGGTCTTCGAATTCCATTTTTTCTTAAGAGATCTTCCATATTTTTGCTCATGTATTCCTTACCGTCGTTGGTTTCCTAGAGTTTGATTTTATTTTCCGTTTGCATTGCCGCGATCGCATTATATTCTTTAAGAAGATTACAAAATTCCATCTTTCGTTTTAATCATTCGCACTTCGCACCATTTCGATTAGTCATTTATGAAAATGACGAAGTATCGCGCATTTCCATTCGACGCGGCTCTCATTAGTCCACAAATGTCCGAATGTACGATTTTTAAAAAGTTTGGAACTTCCTTCCGTTTTCTTCGGAAATGTTCTTCATGACGCATAAAAATCTTATCATCTTTCCGCGAAAATAAATATCGCAATTTAAATTTTCTTTTGCTTCACCCAGCTTCATTCCTAGAACCGCTCCAGTTTTATGTCCGCTTACGAGATCATGCATATTCATATGTCCCATCCGGCAATGCAAATTATCGGTTGCTTCGTACGGCGATTCTGTCACCAAGTTATCAACGGCATCCTTTTCTTTCACCAGTTCTGCCCACCTGCGAAATCGCATTTCCGCCTTTGTTGACAACAGAGGCTTGGTTTTTTTGAAAATCACGTCGTATCCATGATCAGTTATCTTACTAATAATAAATTCGTTTGTAAATCTGGTAAATAGAGAGCATCGTGCAACTTCAGATTCGTGGATTTTTTTTTAAATTTGCTTGCAATCGTAACAGTTTTTCGAAATTTTATATTTGTCGAAGAATTATTAGCGAGATTCAATTTTTGATTTTTCGTTTCAGTAATCGTAATTGAATTTTCTTCATCTTTACATAAATGCGAAGTGCATGAGCTATCAAGATATCAGTCTTCGTCAAGACTTTTCGATTTCGCTTCGAAAGCTTGCTGAGAAGTTTTTTATTTTGCGTAAAAACTAAAAAGCTTTCCGCTGTATTCGCGTTGTTGCAATTTACTTATGTGACCTTTCTTTCCACATCGATGGCACTTGAATTTAAACGGCTCCTTTTGTTTCATGTCTGTTCTAACGCTCGTCGAATTTTTATTTCATTTTTTGATAAAATTTTCGTTCGCAATCATTGCTTCCGATGAAATGATGTATGTACCGTTTTTCGAGCATCTGCCTTTTCAACGATTTTTTGTCTCTTCTGGAGTCAGAAATTTACTGCGCCACTCGATTGCGCGACGAAAATGCTTAAAACGCAAAGGAAGACTATATAATAATATAATTCTTAATAAATCTGGATTGATGCCCATAGACACTTAGTTCAGTTTATCTAATGTGTCGAAAAATTTTCGAAGATGATTTCTAAAGTCATCGTTATCGTCCATCCGATGCAACGTTAATCTTTTTGGTAGTATTTAACCCATACCTCATTTGATGTAACGCAAATTTTTATCTGCATCAATTCGCTTGAATTTATTTATAAAATCATGTCTGATTTCGCCTTTCGATCTTCGTTTTCCCACGTTGCTATTGCTATTGCTATTGCGACTGCGTTTCCAGCACTATGAGCGGGTTTTCTTTTGCCTCCGTAACGTACAATCATGCACCGTTTTTTATCAACAGAGCTTCTATGTTCTAAATTGTTTGTCCATGTATCGTCATACGAGAAACATAAAAATATCGATGAAGCGTGCGTCGAAGAGCTTATAAAAAATAATCATATATCGATAAAAGAGACTGTAAGAGTTTGGATGGATTCTTCGTGCGCAGAAAATTACTTCGGAATTAGATTTTTGGAGGTAACTGTATTATGCGGTCCATTTATAAAAAGCAAGTTCAAAAGGTCTGGTATAAAACTTAAAGAGATGACAAGTTAAAATATAAAACACTGTCGCTTTTGTATAAATTACACATACTCACCATGTACTCTGTTTCAACATGTCTACGGGTAATTATGAATAAATGAATATAAACGTTTAAACGAAATTAACCTGTATCGTCTATTACACATAACCTTTCTCCTATAAAATACGGTTAAGAAGATAACTTACCGATATACGGTATTTACCGACCGACAATAAAAAAAGAACCGTTTTACCGACTGTAAGATATCCGAGGAAACTCTAGTCACGTGGCTGCCAAGGTACGTGCTTGCACGCCGTTTCTGGCGAGGGTGGTGGCCCAGTGTAGGGATCAATCAGCGCACGGGAAATTTGCGAGGGTGTGAGGCCCCATATAGTGCGCTATACCGGACAAGTGACCAGTACGGGGACCAATCACTGCTCGGGAAATTCTGAGGGGGCGGGTTGACCAGTATAGGGACCAATCAGCGCTCGGGAAATTTTAAGGGGGCGGGGTGACCAGTATAGGGACCAATCAGCGCTTGGGAAATTTTGGTGGGGTACCACCCCCAAATCGTCTACGGCACTATGGTAGGGGTGGGTGACCAGTATAGGGACCAATCAGCACTTGGGGAATTTCCACATGGTGGTGGGAGGGGCGTGGCTAAGGGGGTGGGGGACCAATCGCAGATGTCCATACGGCCCATAGTGGTAGGGGTGGGGGCAACCATTGAGTGGGGACGAGGCCAAAAAGGGGAGGGGTGGGGGAAGGACGGTGGAGTGGGGGAAGGACCCCGGTCTCCCTATCCCTGTACCTTACTACTGTCGATTCACGCGTAGATCGAATATTCTACTTTAAATACTCTATTTTCTTTTTAATTTTACGAAATTTCGCTCACGCACGTTACTCAAGGAAAATTTTATCTCCGACAACACCAATGTCGGTCGGAAAGACACTATTCTTTTCCGCGACTAATTACCCGCACAATAAATACCAAACGCGAGGACACACTAACGAGATGAAAATTTCCCAGAACGACACGATGAGCTTTCGATTTCTACGCGTGAGGTTACCGCGCGACAGCGATTATTTAATTCCCCTCCGTAACAAAATACGAGAGAGATAATTCGATGATTACAAAAAAATTATATTTCCTATCGATGATAAAGAGCGGATTCGCACAAGGACTCACCGGCTTTTCGACGATCCAATATCGGAAAGAATTTACGACACAAAATGGCGCTTCACGCTTTCTCCTTTTCTCCAAGATTTTCTCCTTCTTCGCAAGTCTAACTCGCCTCGCTGTCGCCACGAGAGTCTCGATCTACATCTCTCCCCGGAAATGGAGAACAGTGCAGCCAGATTGGGTGTAAAATCGACCCCCACTCTGCGGCTTTGCACGGTGCCACACAATGATGGCCGCCCGTGTCTGTGAGCGAACGACGTTCGTGTCGCTTCGGGAGAGCCGAGCGCGGCCGAAGCGTCGACCCCTCGCGCGCTGTTGTTCTCCCACCCCATGGCGTCAGATACCGAACACACGTAGAAGTCGCACGTCCGTGTGCGACTACAATGTAAGCCGAAGCCGAAGCTGCCGAGGGCCCGAGGCTCCGCGGAAAAACGCGGTGAGACTCGAGGCGTGACGTCACCCGGGATCACGAGCGGGTTTTTTTTTAATTTAAACGATTTTTTCCCTCGGTGCTCTCCGTTATCAATGAAAACGGAAAAATTTATCGGGGAACATTATAAATTATTTTTCAGTTCATACGTCGATTGAAATGTAATAATAATAAATAATAAAAACATTTTTCGTCAAGAAATTACTTACGACTTATTTACAAGCGATCCTAAATAAATAATTAAAAATGGAATACAAATCTAAACCTCTTTATGAATTAAATTATTTCTTTGAAATAATTTAAATTTAAATTTGAATTTAAATATTTTTACGAAAAATATTTTTACGAAAAATATTCATTTGTGACAACAAATCAAACCAAACATTTAACAATATTTTATAAATTATTGTTATTCGATTTTTCAGCACTTAAATCCAGTGTCAGAAACATGCCAGCGACGAAAAATTATCAACACCCTATTAATAGTATTCGATTTTTTTAAATTTAATATAAACAGTAAATAGTACATGCAACATTTTCCATATTGCATATTGCACGTACATACCTCATGATTCAAACAATCTTGATGTACAAGAAAATAACAACTAATTGTAAGCGTCGAAAGAGCGGCGTAGATAGTGTGCTCGCTCACACTCTTGAGGGTGCGGGTTCGATCCCATCGCCTGCAATTTTTTTTTTTAACATACATTTTTGGAATTTTTTTTTTTAAATATGGTGAACTGTTCATTTCCGGAACAACCACCATAGATGAAACATTTTTTTTTAAATTTAAATTAAAATTTCTCAACTCTTGATGAAAATAAATATTTTACTGTAGGTTAAAACGAAACAATACTATTCTAAAAATCTCAGGATCTTTTAAGATTAATAAAAGATATTATATAAAAAAAAATTAATGAAAAATGTAATGTTAATCGTGGATTTGCACGATTTGTAAAAATTCAGGAATTCATTTTTTAAAAAAATAAAAAAAACCTCTCGGGAAATTTCAGGATCTTTTAAGATCAGTGCAAGGTATTTTATTCAAAAAATTGAACCAAAAATTTAATGTCCAGCTAGGATTTTCTCGATTTTTGAAAATTTAAAATTCTCCTAATTCATCATTTTTCAAATTTTTTTTCCGGAATATTTTTTTGGTTCAATTTTTTGAATAAAATACCTTGCACTGATCTTAAAAAATCCTGAAATTTCCCGAGAGGTTTTTTTTATTTTTTTTTTTAAATGAATTCCTGAATTTTTACAAATCGTGCAAATCCACGATTAACATTACATTTTTCATTAATTTTTTTTTATATAATATCTTTTATTAATCTTAAAAGATCCTGAGATTTTTAGAATAGTATTGTTTCGTTTTAACCTACAGTAAAATATTTATTTTCATCAAGAGTTGAGAAATTTTAATTTAAATTTTAAAAAAAATGTTTCATCTATGGTGGTTGTTCCGGAAATGAACAGTTCACCATATTCAAAAAAAAAAATTCCAACAATGTATGTTAAAAAAAAAAATTGCAGGCGATGGGATCGAACCCGCACCCTCAAGAGTGTGAGCGAGCACACTATCCACGCCGCTCTTTCGACGCTTACGATTAGTTGTTATTTTCTTGTACATCAAGATTGTTTGAATCATGAGGTATGTACGTGCAATATGCAATATGAAAAATGTTGCATGTACTATTTACTGTTTATATTAAATTTAAAAAAATCGAATACTATTAATAGGGTGTTAATAATTTTTCGTCGCTGGCATGTTTCTGACACTGGATTCAAGTGCTGAAAAATCGAATAACAATAATTTATAAAATATTGTTAAATGTTTGGTTTGATTTGTTGTCACAAATGAATATTTTTCGTAAAAATATTTAAATTCAAATTTAAATTTAAATTATTTCAAAGAAATAATTTAATTCATAAAGAGGTTTACATTTGAATTCCATTTTAAATTATTTATTTAGGATCGCTTGTAAATAAGTCGTAAGTAATTTCTTGACGAAAAATGTTTTTATTATTTATTATTATTACATTTCAATCGACGTATGAACTGAAAAATAATTTATAATGTTCCCCGATAAATTTTTCCGTTTTCATTGATAACGGAGAGCACCGAAGGAAAAAATCATTTAAATTTAAAAAAACCCGCTCGTGATCCCGGGTGACGTCACGCCTCGAGTCTCACCGCGTTTTTCCGCGGAGCCTCGGGCCCTCGGCAGCTTCGGCTTCGGCTTACATTGTAGTCGCACACGGACGTGCGACTTCTACGTGTGTTCGTATATCTGACGCCATGGGGTGGGAGAACAACAGCGCGCTAGGGGTCGACGCTTTGGCCGCGCTCGGCTCTCCCGAAGCGACACGAACGTCGAACGCTCACAGACACGGGCGGCCATCATTGTGTGGCACCGTGCAAAGCCGCAGAGTGGGGGTCGATTTTACACCCGATCTGGCTGCACTGATGGAGAACTCATCGCCCCCCCCCCACTCTATCCTAACTTTTCTCCCTACGCTCGTTACCGGTGACTGGCGGCACGCTGTCTCGCCGGCGTTAGACGAAGACGATACAACGAGCGCGCGCGAATATTCGATTGATTTAAGATGCCCGATAATCTCGCTACGTTGCAACGCTTCTGGCCGTGAGTTCGATGATAACCTTCCTGACTGATTTTGACGACCCGGAAAATGCGCCGTCCGCAGGGGACTCGGACCTCGATGTCATAGTCTCCTCGGTGTTTCTTCCCTCTGTCTCGCGGTAGCGTAAATGGACGTTGGATGGACGAGTGGCCCTCTCGTTTAACGGTCGTTCCTTTTTCCTCGTTTCAGTGCGTCACTCGGTACATGTAATTTACAGGAACGCGTGTTATTAATAAAAATTTATAATTTCTTTTAATCGAACTCTACGGAATCGGCAGGAGGCGGCTCTCGTAGCGAGGGCAAAGGGCATTTTTCGTGTTGTAATTTTTACTTTGTAACACGGCAAAAAAACCGCGTTACAATACATATATATCAACGTTTATTCCTGGGCGCCCCATGCGCATGTATTGTAACGCGGTTTTTTTGCCGTGTTACAAAGTAAAAATTACAACGCGAAAAATGCCCTTCGCCCTCGCTACGGGAGCCGATTCCGTAAAGAGTTCGATTAAAAAAAATTATAAATTTTTATCAATCACACGCGTTCCTGTAAATTACATGTACCGAGAGACGCACTGAAACGAGGAAAAAGGAACGACCGTTAAAAGAGAGGGCCACTCGTCCATCCAACGTCCATTTACGCTACCGGGAGACAGAGGGAAGAAACACCGAGGAGACTATGACATCAAGGTCCGAGTCCCCTGCGGACGGCGCATTTTCCGGGTCGTCAAAATCAGCCAGGAAGGTTATCATCGAACGCACGGCCAGAAGCGTTGCAACGTAGCGAGATTTTCGTGCATCTTAAATCAATCGAATATTCGCGCGCACTCGTTGTATCGTCTTCTTCTAACGCCGGCGAGACAGCGTGCCACCAGTCGCCCGTAACGAGCGTAGGGAGAAGAGTTAGGATAGAGTGGGGGGGGGGGAGGGCGATGAGTTCTCAATTTCCGGGGAGAGATGTAGATCGAGACTCTCGTGGCGACAGCGAGGCGATTTAGACGTGCGAAGAAGCAGAAAATCTTGGAGAAAAGGAGAAAGCGTGAAGCGCCATTTTGTGTCGTAAATTCTTTCCGATATTTGATCGTCGAAAAGCCGGTGAGTCCTTGTGCGAATCCGCTCTTTATCGTCGATAGGAAATATAATTTTTTTGTAATAATCGAATTATCTCTCTCGTATTTTGTTACGGGGGGGGGGGGGGGGGGGAATTAAATAATCGCTGTCGCGCGGTAACCTCGCGCGTAGAAGCCGAAAGCTCATCGTGTCGTTCTGGGAAATTTTCATCTCGTTAGTGTGTCCTCGCGTTTGGTATTTATTGTGCGGGTAATTGGTCGCGGAAAAGAATAGTTTCTTTCCGATCGACATTGGTGTTGTCGGAGATAACATTTTCCTTGAGTAACGTGCGTAAACGAAATTTAGTAAAATTAAAAAGAAAATAGAGTATTCAAAGTGGAATATTCGATCTACGCGTGAATCGACAGGTGGCCGTAAAGCGAAGAGTCGTGACGTTCAATTTTCTGTTTTCGTTTTCGTGTATTTCGTGTAATTATTTGTTTTATTTGTGCGAGTGTCCGGCCAATAATCAGAGCCACGTGCAACGCATATTCTTGCGAAAAAGTAACGAGAAGAGTAATGAATTAACGTGCTCAAATAAATTCGAGCGCGAGAGAGAATTAAGAAAATTTAACGTGACTCTCACGACTAGTAGTATGAAATTTGATTAAGTGTGAAATTTAACGGTTTTCTCTTTATTGTATTTTCTTTTCAAGCGAGTTTGGACGTCACGCTTCCCGTGTCATCAAGGTCACGCGGCCGCTCGTAATAAAATCCAGACGCGTAGCTAGTTTTCGGAATTCTCGTGAAAATTTAATATTTGTAATAATTATTATCTCAATCTTGTTAAATTTAATCTTTTGGTTCGATAAATTTGGAAGGGTGAATCGAGTAGCCTGTACGAATTTTAGTAGGGGATTTCTGCTTAAAATTTGTGTGAAGTCAAGGTTGAGTCGCGCAACCAAAAATGATAATATCTCGAGTAAACTTGTAAAACACCGTGATTTATGAAAGAGCGAATTTCCTGGGAGAAATTCAAATGAAATTCACGTTATATTATGTCCGGAATTTTGAATCGTGTATGAGTTTAATTTCTTTTGTACTAACGGACCGCCCCTCTACCATTTATCAAAGCTGCAGCATAGCTAGAGCATTTCCTTTTCTTTATTCAACATCTATAAAATCGGACCGCGTAGAACGCGGATGGCGCCCTTATCTTAAATATAAACCGATTTTTCCGAGAGAGGATTTTGTGGCGATTGAGTCAAGTGAAATTCGAACCTCAAGGGCAAATTTTGGTCGCAGCCCTACCAGGACGAACGACAGTAACCAACGTCGTTTGTCTTAAATTCCGACGGTTGAGTGATGAATTCCGACGGTTGGACCGCCGGGAACTGTCGGAATTTAAGACAAACGACTGTCGGTTACTGTCGTTCGTCCTGGTAGGGAGTATATTGATGGAGAGAAAGAGAGAGAGAGAAATAACGAAAGAGAGCGAACCAGAGATATATATAGGTATACTCAGTGAGGATCGAAACCTTTCACGAGGCGAGACGTTTCCATCTTTAACCGAATTTTGCTCTGCGTATGGTCATCGTTACTATACCTATACCTATATACATGAACACGGGGCGCACACGAATAAACGGGCGTATATATACATAAATATGCAGAGCTCTCAATATTAAGGTTTTGATATGTCTCATCACGAATTTCCATTTAAATAATACAGGGGAAAAAATGTTTAAACTTCGAAATATCATACCTTGGCTCCAAATCAATGTACAAAAATCTGCGTTACGTATTCTTGTAGGGAATAGGACGCTCTACAAAAGAGGTCTCTTAATATTTTTCAAAAACCTCACTCCTTCAAACGTTATGCAAAGTTGAAATTAAAATTAAAGTAAATTACCCTTTTTTTTTAGTTTCCGGAAAAATTTTAAAACTTATGACTAAATATCGTGAAATCTTTTTTGAACAAAATGTTTGAATTGCATTATCGTAAATAACCTGATTTTTAAAGAAATGACCAACAGAAGTTCACACAAAGTCGAGGTACAAAATTTCAAAGTTTGAAATTTTTTTCCTGTGTCATTTAAATCTAAAATATAAATTCGCGATGAGAGACTATAAAATATTAACATTCGGAGCTCTGGTAATTGAGGATTTCGAAAAAAAAACTCATTTTGTGAATCAGTCTAATATACATATACATATAGCTATATATAGGTATACTGAGTCAATGGGATGTCCCGTCGGAACTCATCGAACGTGTTGATCATCGAGGATCGAATGCGCATCGTCTCGAGGAGTAAAACTCGAGGAACAAAACTCAAGGAGTATAACTCCTCACGAGTCGAGCAGTTTCAATCCTTACCTGATTTTCGATCTCCGTACGGTCATCGTTATAATGCCTACACCTTTACATATATCTCTCTATATTATATAAATATTTCGCCGCCGCCGCCGCCGCCGCTGCCGCCGTGTACAAGAATCGAGACGGCCTGAAGTTGGCCACAGACTAAGCAGGGTGAAGTTGGCCATGGAATCGAGAATCGAGCGGGGTCAAGTTGGCCATGGATGGCCAAATTCAGCGGATGGTTGGGTGGGTGGGGCGTGGGCAAGGCATGGGATGGCGGGGAGAGGGTTGGAGAAGCTTGTGGGCGGAAGGTCGGGGTTTGGGTTTCAAGCGGTTCCGACAGGGCTTTCAAGCGATTCCCGGACGTAACAATATATATATATATACTAGGGGTCCGTGCGGCTCGGGCGCTACGCGCCCTCGCGTCGCAAAAATTAATCTTGTACATGATGGCCCATGAAGATCGTGAACAACATGGTGTCAGGGGGATCCAAATAAATAAAAGAAACAAATTTGCGCAAGATGCTCTTGTATTATATAAAAATAAGCAAATATTCATAAAAATCATACACATTTATAAAGTAAAAATAAAGTAAAAAAACCATGCTAATTTTTAAAAATCACGTGTACATTAAATTTGACGAAAATATTTATTGTTAAATTAGAAAATTAGAACACAATTTTTAAACATCTTAGATAATACTTCAATTGATTTCACTGACCGCGTCATAAATTAAATACTTCTTTCCAAACGATATTATCAATTTCATCTGAGATTTCTGAATTATTTTCAATATAAATTTCATTTGAATTTCTACATCTAGAAAGAGCTACATATAATTGACCATGTGAAAATAAAGGACGTCTGATATATATTCCTATTTTATCTAAACTTTGACCTTGAGATTTGTTAATGGTAATTGCAACTGCCAAAACAACCGGAAATTGTCTCCGGTAAAGAATAAACGGCAAAGAGGAAGACTCTCCAGTATCCAATATAACCCTTGGTATGAAAGCAAAATTACCGGCCTTTGTACCAGTTATTATTTGACTTTTAATATTGAAATTATATAAATGAACAATTTTCAGTCTTGTGCCATCATTCATACTTAGTCCATCATTTATACTCAGATTTCTAATAAGCATTACAACTGTGCCGACTTTTAAAACCAATTTATAAACAGGAAGTCCTGGAAATTTTAAAGAATTTAAATATTCTATCGGATAATTTAAGTTGATATCATCATCGGTTTGGTCAAGTCCTTTATGTTTTGCATAATCAATAGCGTAATAAGTTCTTCCAATACTTTTAATTTTTTTAAATATTTTTTCATTTAAAATTTGTACATCTTCATTATGGCAAGTTAAAATTACCCGATTAGATAAATCATCGTCATTCAAAATTTCGGTACCGTAAATTTTTGAACAGATATCGTTCGTTCTCCAATTTTCTGGTATCCGCAATGTTGTTATATCACCTGATCCAATTTTCAATAAAAAACTTGAAAATGATTGATCATGAGTACGCATGTTTGTCTTTAATTTCATAATTTTAAAGTGATTCCATAGACGTGCAAATTTTATTGTATCTTTGATGATATTCAATTTTGTTCCGTATTTGACCACTGGAAGAATTTGTCGAAAATCTCCACCTAATATAATTAATTTCCCGGCAAATGGAACATCTTCAAGTCGACAACAATCTCGAAGAGTTCTATCAACAATTTCTAATGCTTTCTTCGGTATCATTGAAGCTTCATCCCAAATAATTACATCACACTCCCGTAATTTCTTTTTATTTGATGCTAAATTTAAAAACGAACTTTCGATTGATGTTAAATCTAAAGGTAATTTAAAAGTCTTGTGACTTGTCATACCTCCAGGTAATAAAATAGATGCAATTCCTGTCCAGGCCATTGGTAATACTTTTCGTTGAATACTTAAAAAATAATAAATTAATAATTCGTAAAGAAATGTTTTACCAGTACCCCCAGGCCCATCAATATAAATCATTTTTTTATTACCGTCTTTAATTACATAATCGAAAATTGTTTTTTGCTCAACGTTTAATTTAACAACTAATTGCTCAAATTTATTTTTATTGAATATCAATGTTTCTTGAACATTTTCATTGTTGATATCGAAATTAAAATCTGGCTCCGGAAGCCCAAAGTCTGTACATTTCATATTTTCTAACTTGAAAATTTCATTTATTTCGAATAATGACCTATTTTCATTGTTATCCGAAAATCCTTCACAAAAATATTCTTTAAATTTATCCCAAATGTCTTTCCCTATTATAAAGTTATCAGAAATGAGGAACCATGCAAAAAATCTACGTAATTCTTTAGGTAGCATTATTATGCAAGCTTCCTCAAAAATATTGAAAATTTCTTTCTCGCATTCAACTAATCCCATTGCGATTGCAGCTTCTTTAAATGTTTCATAAGTTACATTTTCGTGTCTTTTGAGATCATCGAAACATGTGGCCCCGGGAACACGATTTAGAATAAGTTTTAAATGAAAACGTTCGATATTTTTAGGACTTACGCTAACAACACGACCGATTGCTCTGGAAAATACTTTACGTTTTATCAAAATCTTTTTCAAAGGATCAAATTTATATTTTCTCGGAATGTTTGCATATAAAGTTCTTCTTGCTTTATCGTCAATTTTATTTAATTTAAACCACGCTGTTAATGTTGTTTCATTTTTTATTAAAGCATTTTCCTCTTTATTTTCTTCGAAAATAATACACTGTTGATTTTCCGTGTGTAAAGCTAATCGTACAATTGTATGGGATCTCCCTGAAAAAGACAGTTCTTGTATTCGCCAAGCAGCCTCCATTGGACTGACATAACGACTGTCAATATAATTGGCAATTTCATCATAAATTTCTGTATTTGTTTCTAAATGGTTTTTTTCTACTTTTATATACACTCGATCGTGTCCTTTGTGTAAGTACTTATATAAATATTTAGTGCTCATGATTGATGCACAATACTCGACGTTTATGTGACATTTATATTTCAAAAGAAGTTCTGGATTAAAAGGGACAACCATGCTATTATCTACTGCTACGAAATTTCCGTTAATCATACTATTATAAACGTGTTCTGAATTAATATTATTTCTACGTCTATATTTTGGAAAACCATTTTTCTCAAATTCGGTAGATTCACAAAACTCTTTCGGAAATTTTTTTGAACAAACATCTTTAGTTTTGTCATAACATGGGGAGTATTCCGTGTGGGGTCCATGTCACATATGTCTTATCACCAATGCTTGCAAGTCTGGATCAGTTGAAGGGATTTCTGCACTGATGAATTTATCAATTATTTCAGGAGTTGTTAATTTAGTTTTATAATCCAATACAAACAACATATGAGCATGCGGCAACCCGCGTTTTTGAAATTCGATAGTATAAACATATGCTAAAACTTCTCCAAAAACTTTTCCACTTATAATATCTGATAAAAGAGAACGAAATTTTGAATGAAATAATCTTACTGTAATATTTGGGATGTCGTTACATGTTGTTCCCGAAGGGAATTTTTGTAAAATTCGTTTCAATTCTGGCCAATTTGGATTACACGTCATCGTTATAAATAAATCAGGTCTTCCAACTTTTCTTACAATGGCCATTGCATCTTGATAATTTTGATGCATATTTCTCGGACTACCTAGATATGTTGAAGGTAAAACAAAAATATTTCCCAATCGTTCCGACTTGTCGGAATTCAAGACCCTGCGTGCTACATGATCAACCAATCCCTGATAACATTCAATTCGCAATTTTTTTTGATTGAATCGAATGAAATTTAATCTGTTATTTTCGATTATAATATATGCTTGAATAATATACTGTTGAGTTAATCGACCACAATATGAAATTGGATTAAATTTACTATCCAATCTGAATGCTAAACGGTGCGAATAATACTGTAGAGCTGTAAGCCTTTTTGTCGAATTTTTATTTTGAGTAAATGATGGACTCCATCCCAAATCCCCATGCGGAAACATGATTGGGAAGGACATAGGGTCTGTATGAAAAGATAATTTATTCAAATATGATTGAGAGTCAACATCTTTATTTGGAAACTTTTGATAAACCCGCAAATCAAAAATCGGAACTTCACCATCTTTTGAAATTATCAATGCTGCACATTCAGCAGTTGTAGGCAAATTATAACGATGTTTGTTTAAATTTTTATTTCGAACAAAATACAAATAATACTCTGGCAAAGATTTATCCTGAGACAATTCATATAAATGCTTGTATTTTTTTGCATATGGGTTTACATTGTTTAAGACTTTTGATATGATTTGAATATGTTCTTTGACTAATTTTTTATTTTCTTTTAAAATTTGCTCTGTTATTTTATAATTATCATAAATGTAAATTTGTCCACAGTGTGGTAAATCACCTTTGTTCGGAACAATACTTTTTGAAATGATATGACAAACCTGACCTTGAATTTTTAAGTTATAAACACCCCGTTTGACATCATTTACTTCATTAGTACAAAAACTCACAAAAGAAAAAAGGCTATAATAATAACGGATTAATTGTCGAAATTTTCCATTATATAATAGTTTTTTCAAATCATCGTTATATTCACTTAAGGGTGGAAGTTGTACTTTTCCCCCATGACAACAACTTTTTTTAGAAAATTCTACTTTCCAGAATAATGCCGAACAGAATGGACAGATATAATTCATATCTCCAAAATCTAAATACGGTGTTTGATTTGACCACATTTTAACTCGTTGAACATTTCGTCTTTTATTTACACGTTCTTCAGGCATGTTTTCAATAATATCTTTCATTCTTTTTTTAACCACGCGTTCTTCAGGCATATTCTCAATGACATCTTTCATTCTCTTTTTAATCACGCGTTCTTCAGGCATACCCTCAATAACATCTTTCATTCTCTTTTTAACCACGCGTTCTTCAGGCATATTCTCAATAACATCTTTCATTCTCTTTTTAATTACGCGTTCTTCAGGCATATTCTCAATAACATCTTTCATTCTCTTTTTAACCACGCGTTCTTCAGGCATATTCTCAATAACATCTTTCATTCTCTTTTTAACCACGCGTTCTTCAGGCATATTCTCAACAATATCTTGCATTCTCTTTTTAACCACGCGTTCTTCAGGCATATTCTCAATAACATTTTTCATTCTCTTTTTAATCACGCGTTTTTCAGGCATATTCTCAGTAACATCTTTCATTCTCTTTTTAGCCAGGCGTTCTTCAGGCATATTCTCAACGATATCTGTCACTCTCTTTTTAGTCATGCGTTCTTCAGTCATATTCTTAACAACATTTTTTGCTCTTTTTTCAATCACGTGTTCTTCAGTCATATTTTCTAATACGTCTTTCATTCTTTTTTTAATTACACGTTCTTCAGTCATATTAGCAACTCGATCGGATTTCCTTTTCTTATCTAAAATTGTATCTGTTAAATTTTCCACGTGCCTTTTGTCATTTATTTTATTTTTATTTTCAGAATAATACTTCCGGTCATCATTTTTACGGTAGTTTTACCAAAAATCAACATTCGAACATTTTATAATATCGTAATGACCGGCATCTGAAGGACCTGTTAATAAAAGATTTAATTCACCGTTACTATAAGTTTGTTTATGTTCACGTAGAATTTCAATATTATTTTTATAAATCAATACTTGCACATTATATAAATTCACAAATGACTGAATTTCGACCTCTCCTCCATAGACATGGTCTTTTGACATATACAATTTGTAAGATTTTTCGTTAACAATAATTGTATTATAAGATTTATCACCTATTATGAACGGGTGATAAAATGACCAATTTTTGACGACGTTTAAAACAATTTTTAATCTAATTTGTCGATGTTTTTCTTCATTGTTGTAAAGGAAATGAGCAAACGACCGAAACAAACAATTACCATCAGGTTTGATATTCTTTTCTATAGTAATTTCCAATTTAATAAGAGTTTCCAAATTTTTGTCATCAATTGATGTAAAATTATGTACTATTTTAGTCGTTATATTTTTATTTCTTGAATTTTTATCTTTTTTATATTTTTGTTTACTTTCCGTTATCACCGAGTTTGCAGATGTTTCTTTTGTGATTTTATTATTTGTCTTCACGTTTATTTTTGTTTTGGAGTTGTTAATTGATTTTTTATCTGATTTGATATTATTTGTAATTGGATTTGAGATCGAAATTGCGACTGGTTTTTTAATTGACTTTTCAGTTGTTTCACTTACTGATTTAACAGATGTTATATTTGCCATTGTATTAAAGCTTGATTTTGTTTTTAATTTTACATTTAAGTGAGCAATTAAACCATGTGTCGATTTCACATCAGTTATCTTTTTAAGACTTGATTTCGTTTTTGAATTTGTTTTTGATCGTATAGTGGTTTTAATTTTAGACTTCATAGTTGTTAACTTTGAACTCGATGTAGTGTTTGATTTTGGAATCAACTCTGTGCTTGCTTCTATCGGTAATTTTACCATCATTGTTGATTCTGGCTTTATGTCCTGAGTCGATTTTATTTTTGATTTGATGTTGTTTTCTGATGTTGCCGTTAATATTTTAATATTTGAACTTCCTTTGGTATCGTTTCTAATCGGTTCGTTTGGTATCGTTACTAATTTTAGAACTGTGTTCGCGAACTGTGGTCGCTCACAATTGAGAACGTCGCAATGCCCAGCATCGATAATTCCTGATAATAAAAGAGATAAATGTCCCTTCCGACAATTTTGTCCAATTTTTCTTGGAGATTGCGCATCGTCCCTATGAACGGATACCTGCACGTCATATAAACTCGCGAACGATTGAATTTCTACCTCCCCTCCGTAGACACTGTCATTTGACATGTACAATTTATAAGATTCTTTGTCATTGAGGATTTTACCGTACGATTCATCCCCCAAGATGAAGGGTTCTTAATGCGCCCAATTTTGAATAACGTTCGACACAATCGCCAATCTAATTTCTCGATGTCTGCTTTGATTGTTAAAAGAAAATACGAAAATGACCTGAAAAGACAGTTTCCGTCACCTTTGATAAACTCTTGAATTCGATTTCGGATATTGACCATTTTTCCGGAAAGATCAAAAAGGTCAATGAAAACAATTGAATTAATAAAAAAATAATAAATTTACTGATTACATTATATAAATGAATTTATAATATGTTACTTCCTTTATTTTATTTTTTTTTCGATCTGATGTCAAAATTCTTCATCTACGAAAAAATTCTTCTATCAACTGATTTTAAAAACGTAGCTGCTTCTCCTAAAAAAATTGAAGTTTACAAAATCTTTTAGAATTTAAATTTTTCTTGAAATGAGAACATGATCGCTCAAACTTCCGAAAAATTTAGATCCGAGGGATCACACAGGGGATATATTAAATGAACATACATTTTCTTGAACAACAAATATAAACAATATGGCCATCCATGGACCCACCTCAAGGATCCATCCTATATGTAGACATTTAATAGTTTCTATTTTATGGTGGTAATTGGACATCTATTAGATGTTATAAGTTCATTGACGAAAATCATATTTGGAGGGCGATAATTAAACGTTTATCGAATATTCCATGTAGGATTCAAAGTAGATGTGTAGTGTACCAAAATATAAACATCTTATAAGATGTACATTCAAGTAGTTCAGGCAGCTACGATATGGGTAAGCTGATTGACCGTCTTATATACAGAAGAGTTGACTTAGACCCTTGACACTATGATATCATCAACCTAGATAACGAAAACTATGAAGCGATTGATCTGGACAATGAAAACTATCGAGCGGTCAGCATAGACACAGCAAATTACAGACCGATTCACCTGCATACCGAAAACTGTCGGGTGGTTAGCATGGACACCGAAAACTATACAGAAGTTGACCTGGACACAGAAAGTTATGATATCGTCAACTTGAACACCGAAAACTATAAAGATGTTGACCTAGACACTGTCAGTTATGATATAGTCAACCTGGACCCCGAAAACTATAAAGAAGTTGAATTGGACACTGAAAGTTATAATTTAGTCAACCTGGACACAGAAAAATGTAAAGAAGTTGACTCGGACACTGAAAGCTATGATTTAGTCAACCTGGACACAGACAAATATGAAGAAGTTGACCTTGACACTGAAAGCTATAATATAGTCAATCTGTACACCGAAAACTATAAAGTAGTTGACCTAGACACTGAAAGCTATGATATAGTCAACCTGGACACTGAAAACTATGGCAGTCAACCTGTACACTGGAAAATAAGACGAACTCAACCTGGACGCTGAAAGCTATGATATAGTCAACCTGGACAAAGAAAAATATAAAGAAGTTGACTCAGACACTGAAAAATATGATATAGTCAACTTGGACCCCGAAAACTATAAAGAAGTTGACTTGGACATTGAAAGTTATGATATAGTCAACCTGGACCCCGAAAAGTATGAAGAAGTTGACCTGACACCTGAAATTTATTATATAGTCAACCTGGACCCCAAAAAGTATGAAGAAGTTGACCTGGCCCCCAAAATTTATTATATAGTCAACCTGGACCCAGAAAACAATGAAGAAATTGACCTGGCCACTAAAAGCTATGATATAGTCAACCTGGACACCGAAAAATATGAATAAGTTGACCTGGACACTTAAAGCTATGACATAGTCAACCTGGACACCGAAAAATAAGGAGTTAACCTGAAAACTTAATATGAAAAACTCAACTTGAACACCGAAAACTATAAAGAAGTTGACCTGGATACTAAAAGTTATTATATAGTCAACCTGGACCCCGAAAACTATAAAGAAGTTGACCTGGATACTGAAAGTTATGATATAGTCAAGCTGGACCCCGAAAACTACGAAAAAGTTGACCTGGACACTGAAAGCTATGATATAGTCAACCTGGACTCCGAAAAATATGAAAAAGTTGACCTGGACACAGAAAAATATGAAGAAGTTGACCTGGACACTGAAAGCTATGATGTAGTCGACCTGGATTCCAAAAAATATGAAAAAGTTGACCTGGACACAGAAAAATATAAAGAAGTCGACCTGGACACTGAAAGCTATGATATAGTCAACGTGGACACAGAAAACTATGAAGAAGTTGATGTGGATACTAAAAGCAATGATACAATCAACCTGGACACCTAAAACTATGGAGACGTTGACTTGAAGCTATGATACAGTGAACCTGAAAACTATGACAGTCAACCTGGATACTGGAAAATAAGACGGACTTAATCTGGACGCTGAAAGCTAAGATATAGTCAGCCTGGACAAAGAAAAATATAAAGAAGTTGACCTGGACGCTGAAAGCTATGATATAGTCAACCTGGACAAAGAAAAATATAAAGTTGACCTGGACGCTAAAAGTTATGATATAGTCAACCTGGACAAAGAAAAATATAAAGAAGTTGACCTCGATACTGAAAGCTATGATATAGTCAACCTGGACCCCGAAAACTATAAAGAAGTTGACTTGGACACTGAAAGTTATGATATGGTCAACTTGGACCCCGAAAACTATAAAGAAGTTGACCTGGACACTGAAAACTATGACATAGTCAACCTGGACAGCGAAAAATAAAGAGTTAACCTGAAAACTTAATATGAAAAACTCAACTTGAACACCGAAAACTATAAAGAAGTTTACCTGCATACTAAAAGTTATGATATAGTCAACCTTGACCCCGAAAACTATTAAGAAGTTGACCTGGATACTGAAAGTTATGATATAGTCAAGCTGGACCTCGAAAACTACGAAAAAGTTGACCTGGACACTGAAAGCTATGATATAGTCAACCTGAACTCCTAAAAATATGAAAAAGTTGACCTGGACACAGAAAAAGATGAAGAAGTTGACCTGGACATTGAAAGCTATGATATAGTCAACGTGGACACAGAAAACTATGAAGAAGTTGATGTGGATACTAAAAGCAATGATACAATCAACGTGGACACCTAAAACTATGGAGACGTTGACTTGAAGCTATGATACAGTGAACCTGAACACCGAAAACTATGAAGAAGTTGTCCTGGACACTTAAAGCTATGACATAGTCAACCTGGACACCGAAAAATAAGGAGTTAACCTGAAAACTTAATATGAAAAACTCAACTTGAACACCGAAAACTACAAAGAAGTTGACCTGGATACTAAAAGTTATGATATAGTCAACCTGGACCCCGAAAACTATAAAGAAGTTGACCTGGACACTGAAAGCTATGATATAGTCAACCTTGACTCCGAAAAATATGAAAAAGTTGACCTGGACACAGAAAAATATGAAGAAGTTGACCTGGACACTGAAAGCTATGATATAGTCAACCTGGACTCCGAAAAATATGAAAAAGTTGACCTGGACACAGAAAAATATAAAGAAGTTTACCTGGACACTGAAAGCTATGATATAGTCAACGTGGACACAGAAAACTATGAAGAAGTTGATGTGGATACTAAAAGCAATGATACAATCAACCTGGACACCTAAAACTATGGAGACGTTGACTTGAAGCTATGATACAGTGAACCTGAACACCGAAAACTATGAAGAAGTTGACCTGGACACTTAAAGCTATGATATAGTCAACGTCGACTCCGAGAACTATGAAGCGGTCGACTTGGACAACGGAAATTATGAAACGATCCACCTAGACACCGAGAACTATCGAGCGGTCATTCTGAACAAAGAAGAAGTCAACCTGGACACCGAAAATTTTCGAGCGATCCACCTAGACACCGAGACCTATCGAGCGGTTAACCTTGACACCAAAATCCATGATATTTAACCTGGACATCGGATACTGTCGAGCGATTAACTTGAACATTGAAAACTATGACAAAGTTGACCTTGATACTGACAGCTATGTCAGTGAATCTGGGTACCGAAAACTATGTAGCGATCCATTTGAACACCGAAAAATATAGAGAGATCCATTTGGGCACGGAGAACTGTCGAGCGGTTAACGTGGATAGTGAATACTCTTATACTGTCAACCTGGACATCGATATATAGAGAAATAATTTAACCATATAAAATGATTAAATATAAAATTTTATCAAAATCATAGAAAAAAATATTTTTTTGAGGCCGTATATCACAAATTTTGCGTAAGCTTGAGTTATCTATGAAATTTCTCAACGATAAATTAAAATATTAATAGTTTTATACTTTTTCAACGAAAATAAAATACCGATATTAGATGTAAGATATTTCAAGGCGAAAATAATATGTCAATATTTAAGATACGTTCAATTTTTTTTCAAGAAATCAAAATCATAAAAATATTTTTTCAAATCATAAAAAAAAAATTATTTTACTTACTCACTAATGATCATAAACTTCATTATGATCATACAAATTTTTGTATCGAAGAAATATTAACAGATTTCTTTAAAGATTACGTCACCTGAGTAATTGGTATCCGAATTTCGTCCAATTATTCGTCGGAATCTTTGGTAATCCTTTTTTTCACAATCTCACAACACAACACAATCTCTGAAATTTCCTTTTCATTAAATTATCACAATGTTAAAATTCTCACGATCAACGAATTATCTTCGTATAATCGCCCGATTGACTCAAATGTCAAATCCATTCTGAGGCCGCGATTAAACAAACGCGAAACGACGTGAAACATATACATGATGATACACATACACATACACTCAGAATTTTTCCATTTCCAGGTGGACCGACCCGTACTTTCCTGTGCTTAGATTGATCGATCGATAATTCACGATGTCCAGGTGGATCACTTCATAATTTTTGGTGTCCAGGTTAACTGTATCATAGCTTTCAGTGTCCGGGTTAACCGCGCGACAGTTCTTTGAGTCCAAGTGGATCGCTCTATATTTTTCGGTGTTCGGATGGATCCCTTTATATTTTTCGGTGTTCGGATGGATCCCTTTATATTTTTCGGTGTTCGAATAGACCGATGCATAGTTTTCGATGTCCAGATGAATCGCTCCATAGTTTTCGGTGTCCACGTTGACTATATCATAGCTTTCAGCGTCCAGGTCCACTTCTTCATAGTTTTCAATGTCCAGATCATAGCTTTCGGTGTTCAGGTCAACTTTTTGATAGTTTTCGATGTCCAGGTTGACTGCATCATAGCTTTAGGCATCCAATTCAATTTTTTCATAGTTTTCGATGTCCAGGTTGACTGTATAATAGCTTTCGGTGTCAAGGTCAACTTCGTCATAATTTTCAGTGTCCATGTTGACCGCTCGATGGTTCTTGGTGTCCAGATGAGTCGCTCCATAGTTTTCGGTGTCTAGGTTGACTATGTCATAGTTTTCGGTGTCCAGGTTGACTATATCATCGCTTTCAGTGTCCAGGTCCACTTTTTCATAGTTTTCGATGTCCAGGTTGACTGCATAATAGCTTTCGGTGTCCAGGTCAACTTATTCATATTTTTCGGTGTCCTGGTTCACTGTATCATAGCTTTAAGTGTCCAGGTCAACTTCTACATAGTTTTCGGTGTCCTGGTTCACTGTATCATAGCTTTCAGTGTCCAGGTCAACTTCTCCATAGTTTTCGGTATTCAGGTTCACTGTATCATAGCTTTAGGCGTCAAAGTCAATTTTTTCATAGTTTTCGATGTCCAGGTTGACAGTATAACAGCTTTCAACTGTCCAGGTCAACTTCGTCATAGTTTTATATCATCGCTCTAAGTGTCCAGGTCCACTTTTTCATAGTTTTCGATGTCATAGTTTAACGCTACGCGCCCTCGCATCGTAAAGGTTCGCGTCTAACCCAAACCCCGACCCCCCGCCCGCCAGCTTCCCCAACCCCCTCCCCACCATCCCACGCCTCCCCCCTCCACACCCGACAACCAACCGCTGAATTTGGCCATCCATGGCCAACTTCAGCGCGCTCGATTCTCGATTCCATGGCCAACTCCATCCCGCTTGATTCTCGATGCCATGGCCAACCTCACCATGCTCGATTCTCGAATCCATGGCCAACTTCACCGCGCTCGATTCTCGATTCCATGGCCAACTTTACCCCGCTCGATTCTCGTTTCCATGGCTAACTTCACCCTGCTTAGTCTGTGGCCAACTTCAGGCCGTCTCGATTCTTGTACACGGCGGCAGCGGCGGCGGCGGCGGCGGCTGCGAAATATTTATATAATATAGAGAGATATATATCTACGATTACACAGAAAAATGTTTCAGACCAAACAGTTGCAGTTTTCCATAAACTTTGTGAAATTTTTTTCTTCCAATTTTTCGAGTTTAAAAATGACCATTTTCATCAAAAATAAATAATTAAACTTCTGTCACATATAATTATTCCCTTCGTAAATTATAATAATTAACATTAAGAATTACAATTTTATTTTTCCAATTGAATAAAGTGCAAAACGTACTTGAATTGTAATTCTTAATGTTAATTTTTTATTATTTGTTTGTTAATTATTTATTTTAACATAATTGAAATTAACTATTGTAGTCATAGAAGAAAAAAAATCAAAATTATGAAAAACAATAGTCGAAATCAATTTTTTTAATAAGAAGTTATTTGAACTCTATCTTCAGTGAAATTTTTAAAATTTTGATTTTGACGTAGAATTTTATATCTTTTTTAACAAAAAAAAAAATTAAGAAAGAATATTTTTTCGATATTTTGTTCTAAAAGTACATTGAAAAAAAAAAATGACTTCCTAACCAATTAGAATATCTTGGCTATTGAATAAGTTATGGTTATTTCCAGAATATTTTTTTAAAGATCAATAACTCTGGGATAGAGAGCTAAAAATATAAACGGATACTCATTATTGCATGCATGATAACATATTAAAAAATATAAAAAATCGAAGTGGGTCACCGACAAAACGTTGAATTTATAATGGAAAGGCATATGTCTGTACTCTGTATACCTATATATATATATATATGAGTGTGTGTGTGTGTGTGCTCTCCGGATAATTATATATAGATACACATATAGCTATACAGAGTCGGTGAGATCTTCCATCGTAACTTATTGAGAGTACGGAGAACAAAACTCAGGTTAGGATGAAAACCTCTCCGCTTCTCGTGACGTTTTACTCCTCGAGGAGTAATACTCCCTTGCCTTGTTTGACGTTTTGCTCCTCGAGGAGTTTTAACCTCTCGAGACTGCAAGGATTAAATCTTCGAAGGAGTCGAACTATTTAGTCCAGTCAATGTAGTCGAAGTAAGAGAATGCAATTTCTGGCACATGAACATGAAATATGATCACCACTGGTGAGGGAGACAGCCGCGCTGAGTGAAAGTGAGATAGCCTACGTCATACACAGCGGCGTCCATACCCCTACTACGGGCATGCGCACTGGTGGCATTGAATAAGTGCGAGTAAGAGAAAGCATAGCTATAATATAATGTCGACTCACTCTACCTGCCTCGTACATTCAGCTTTTATTTCTTTTTTTGGATCGCGTGCGGCACAAGAACGGAAAATATTTCATTATAGCGTTTTCTGTGAATTTTCGTCATTTCAAAGTTCGTTTTTCATAGTTTTCTGGAGTTGCCTAGAGTGTTGATCTCTAACTCGATTAGTTATCAAGAAAAAGTAAAATATGTAAAAAACATAAAAAAAACATTTTTCCAAGATTGATTGATCCGATTGATCTTAATTTTTAATATGTTTTGAGGGCTGATAATAGCTCTAAGAAAAAAAAGAGTTATGTAGCTCCATAAGAGCCTTGAATTTTTTTTTTCTAAATTAAGTTTCCCTTTTTAACCATGACACAATTTTGGCACAATTATGAAGCTATTTTTTTTCAAACCTTCTGTATTTTCCTATAACACAATGAATTTTTAAAAAATTTTAAACAGGTACGCCATAGTAGAAACAAATGGAAACCACTTTTTGGCCCAAATAATGAATTTGTTTATATGTTTTGAGATTTAATTTTTGTATTTTAATGCATACTTCCATAATTTGTACCTATTGAAAAAAATATTTCATATTCAAAACAATAACAAACATCTTTTGCCAAAATAAAAAATTAAACAAGTTAAATATTTGTAAAAATTACTATAAAATTGATTATTAATATTTAACTGGTTCAATTGTTGACTTTGACAAAATAATGTCTGTTGTTGTTTCGAATATAAATTATTATTTACAATAGATACAAATTACATAAATATGCGTTAAAATACAAAAATGAAACCTCAAAATATATAAATAAATTCATTATTTGTGCCAAAAAGTGGTTTTTATTGTTTTCTACCGTGGCGTACCTTATTTAAATATTTTACAAACTCATAGTGATGTAGGGAAATAAAGAAGGCTTGAAAATAAATAGTGCAATAATTGTGCCAAAATTGTATCATGGTTAAAAATTGAAACTAAGAGAAAAACAAATTTTTCCCAGGATTTCATAGAGCTATAAGCTCTTAATTTATTTTCCTTCGAGCTGTTATCAGGCTCTAAAACATATTACAAATTTTGATGAATCGGTTCAGTCAGTCTTGAATTTTTTTTATCTGTTTCTTATATATTTTTCCTTTTCTGAATAGTTCCCAGTAATATAGTTATATTTCGGTGATTTTTTTAAAATCGTTAGCCGAAAATCTATCTATGCATTGACCGAACCATCAAAGTTATGAACGTTTTTTTTTTCGAAAATTCATGTCTTCTTTCCTAATCGAACGAATTCAGAAGTTCTTTCAACTTCTGAAAGAGCACACTTTAAATCATGAGAAAAAAATTTAGCGATAAAATATTCGAAAGTTATCAGCAACACTACAAGGGGTAAAAAAGACGAATTTTCGACTTTTATCGCTCTTGTGTTTTGCGGAGTTATATGAAATATTGAACATTCGCGACTACGATTTTTTTTCAGATTAATATTTTTCCACTTTCCGGTTGGATTTTTGAAACACAAATCGTAAAACAACACAATAGTGCACAACAAACATTGAATAATTGAGATAAGAAGTAAAAAAAGCAGATGAAGGAAGAGAAATGTTTGTCTTTCGATATGAGAGGCAATTTTTTATTACCATGATACAATTTTGGTACAATTATCGCACTATTTATTTTCAAGCCTCCTTTATTTCCCTACAATACTATGAGTTTGTAAAATTTTTAAATAAGGTACGCCACAGTAGAAAACAATAAAAACCAATTTTTGGCACAAATAATGAATTTATTTATATATTTTGAGGTTTCATTTTTGTATTTTAACGCATATTTATGTAATTTGTATCTATTGAAAATAATAATTTATATTCGAAACAACAAAAGACATTTTTTGTCAAAGTCAACAATTGAACCAGTTAAATATTAATAATCAATTTTATAGTAATTTTAACAAATATTTAACTTGTTTAATTTTTTATTTTGGCAAAAGATGTTTGTTATTGTTTTGAATATGAAATATTTTTTTCAATAGGTACAAATTATGGAAGTATGCATTAAAATACAAAAATTAAATCTCAAAACATATAAACAAATTCATTATTTGGGCCAAAAAGTGGTTTTCATTTGTTTCTACTATGGCGTACCTGTTCGAGAAATTTAAAAAATTCATAGTGTTATAGAAAAATACGGAAGGTTTGGAAAAAAAATAGCTTCATAATTGTGCCAAAATTGTGTCATGGTTAAAAAGGGAAACTTAATTTAGAAAAAAAAATTCAAGGCTCTTATGGAGCTACATAACTCTTTTTTTTCTTAGAGCTATTATCAGCCCTCAAAACATATTAAAAATTAAGATCAATCGGATCAATCAATCTTGGAAAAATGTTTTTTTTAATGTTTTTTACATATTTTACTTTTTCTCAATAACTAATCGAGTTAGAGATCAATACTCTAGGCAACTGCAGAAAACTATGAAAAACGAACTTTGAAATGACGAAAATTGACAGAAAACGCTATAATGAAATATTTTCCGTTCTTGTGCCGCACGCGATAAAAAAAAATAGATAAGCTGAATGGACGAGGCAGGTAGAGTCAGTTGACATTATATAATAGCTATGCTTTCTCTCACTCGCACTTATTCAATGCCACCGGTGCGCATGCCCGTAGTAGGGGTATGGACGCCGCTGTGTATGACGTAGGCTATCTCACTTTCACTCAGCGCGGCTGTCTCTCTCACCAGTGGTGATCATATTTGCCCTTTTCGGAGGCACAAAAACTTTTAAATTATTTAGCGCATTATCTATAGACGATAGAAAAACAAGTTCCAATGTTTGTTACGCGGAATTTTAAGATCTACAACTTTTGTTTAAAACTTTTTCCCGATTTCTTTCTTGTTCGCGTGACATGACAATTTAAACTTTTAAATAATTATTTTGACCCTCAAGCACCCTGCTAGGAGTTAAAATTCATGCGTAGTTCGATTCAGAATATCAAAAAACATAAAAAAACATCTTCATGTGCCAGAAGTCGCATTCTCTTACTTTCGACTATATTGACTGGACTATATTCGATCCTTTTGACTCTCCGTTCTTTTCACGATTTCCTCGTTTGGGAGTTATTGGACCTTCCCATCATTAGGTAGTCGATCCCTTCACGAGCGCGATCCCGGCCCGAGTTTTATTCACCCCTCTCTCGAATGATTTTCATCCCGCAAGGATTAAATGGTCGGTGAGTTTCGGACTACCTGCTCTCTACGAGCGTGCTCCCTCGAGGAGTAAAACTCGTGAAGAGTGGGGATTTTACCTGCTCCTTGACTCGCTCAGGATTCCCTCTCAATCCCTGGTCGAAATATACGTTTTTTGCGTCATAAACGGCCGTATCTTTTTTTTACGTTAACTTAGAAGTTTAATTTTTTCACAGCTTCAAAGGACCGTAGACCTGAGTATATGGTTTTAATTTCAACTCGATACCTCCACGCGTTCCCAAGATAAAGGGTTGTGACAGGCGGGCGAACGGACGGATAACAAAGTGATCCAATAAGGGTTCCGTTTTTTTCCTTTTGAGGTACGGAACCCTAAAAAGGACGCCAAGGATTAAAAATCCCAGAAATTCGCATTTAAAAATCCCTAAAAACTTAGAATTCAAAGAATATCCAGAAAATAGTAAATAAAAAAAACCAAACATACAAGCCAAGCAAAAAACTTGGCAAATTATGATTGTCTATACCAAACCAAAAAAATTTGGCGTGCAGGGCTACGAACTAATACGTTCGGCGAGGAAAAACCAAGTTCAGACGCCTCTGCTGCTTAACGAAGGAGTAAATATATGAAACAATTAAAAAGAAATCAATTGAACGAGTGCACTAGCAACCAACCATGAGAATAAACAAAAGAGGTAATGACCGAGTAAACTAGAGAGTAACTACGAGAATAGTTTACTGAGAAAAATCTTGTACAATGTTTATATTTAAATGTAACCTTTTATTTTTATAACGATTTTTTTCCACTCTTAACAATCAATCCTTTAAATATCGAATACTCATCTTGAATATTGAACGGCGATGACATCCACGATTTACGCAGAAATATGCGACGACGCCTGGATTTCCGATGATTATCGTGGATGTATGTGAATATTGAGCGAGAATATTCCAGATTCTTCTTCACAATATGAAAAGCGATGCTCCAATAGCGGTTAAATTCGAAAATCTCATAACAATCATTAATCATATCTATTCATTAACTACGTAAGCGTCCAGAGGGGAGGTGGTTAAAAAATCTCCACATGATCTTACCTTGGGGGGAACGGGGTCAAAAGCCATTATTCTTACGTAATATTTTACGACAAGACAGTGTGTGTTTTGCAATGTAGAGTGATGGACATTTGAGAGCAAAGCGTTAGGCGAATTAACTATGGTATCTATTTTTTTCATTTTTAATGTACAATATACTATACATATTCTCATGTTAAAACATTTTATTGTCTCTATTAAGTTTTGAGAATTTTAAGAGTGTTGATATTTACCCGTTTCGAAGCTCATAAATGGCAATTATAGTGCATTTCTTCGTATATTAAACTTACTTCAATCATGTGTAAACAATTTCTTTCAAAAAAAAAAAAAAAAAAATTGTTTATTACCAGTGTACAGCCTTGCTTTATACTAAACCCCCCCTCCTTTCCTGGTAAAGCCGAGGTTGCAGCCCGCACCCTACACTTTTTCCATTCTGTATCGCAATTCTGCCGAGAGTGAAGGGAAAACTGCAGAAAAACCTTCACTGATACAGACGGTAAACTACCTAAGAAACCGTCGGTAGCAGTGCGAGCACGCTCCAGGACGACTATCGTCGGTCGGTTAGGTAGTTACCTCCTCCATTGTGATCCAGTGAGCCAGTCGCTTGCACAGTTAGGTGAACCACCATCCGAGCGGTAAGAACCGCGTCGGCAGGCCTCACCGAAACTCATCGCAATCAGGTCTTTGGGATTCCATTATTTAAGGTGGGGTCCCAACCCACCGGGATTGCAGCTGATAAACACTTGAAAAATTGGAATATTTTTCAGCGGTGTCGCCGGGGTTCGAACCCGGGTCCCGCGGATTACGAGACCAGCGCTCTAGCCACTTGGCCACTGCTCTCCCTACAATTTCTTTCTATTATCACGCAATTATATCATTTAATTATTAAAACAATTTCAATTCAAACGGTCATAACAGCATATAATTCAGCCGGGACAACGATTGATGTTCTGAACTGAACTAACTTTTACTCTTTGACTTATTTCCTATAAGATTTTTTCAAATCTAGTCCTCATTATGTTGTGCAAAATATTATATTCGGTTATAGTTTATTGACTGATTTGTTTCCTCACTTTAAGATTGTTCAAAATCTTACCTTTAATTCTAATATGCATTTTCCAAAGACTTAATAATTATTTGGTTCAAAATAAAAATCTTTTATTTATGTCAAATAATAACGCATTTTAGTGTAACTGACCCTTTTCTAACGACATTTAATTATGTTGAATGCTTTTTAGAAAAACTCGGTGAAATTTTACGTAAGAAGGGGAAGGAGTCCGAAAAATCTTGTGTGTTTTTACATGGGGGTAGAGGGCTCATAACGAAAAAATCATCCTTACGTACTTAATGAATGGGCCCTAATGCATCAGTAAGACGTGAACGAACTACTTGACTGCAAAATATACTGTTGACACCAATCTGTTATCACATGATAAGTAGGTGTAATAATTTTCTATCTCATCTCGTGGAAATCCTGCAGCACGTCCCGGGTTTATTTTTCTTGAGTGTGAGTGTGTGCGATAGACGGCGTGCGGCGCTCTGCCTCGCGGTGTGATACGATAGAGAAGGGCTTGTATGTGGTAGCGGGAATGTGATGGTGTGCGCGATTAACATCGCGCTATGTCTCTCCTCACTTTCTTATACACAGGCTTTCGAGCTTATACACAGACTTTCGAGCTTATACACAGGCTCCGAGCTTATACACAGGCTTGCGAGTTTATACACAAGCTTTCGAGCTAATGCACAGGCTTTTGATCTTATACACAGGCTTTCTCGAGCATATACACAGGCTTGTATATAAAGCAATCCACGCTATTTCGCTCGGCCGTGACCCTGACCATTTTTCATTTTTTTCATTGTTTTTAATAAAATAGTATACTATGCAAGGAGTATTTTGACCAATTTTCAAATTTTTATCTCATGTATTTCAGAAGTCACAATTTTTCGAAAAATCTGGATTTCAGACATTTTAGAAACGTTCTAACGCCGATATCTCTTAAATTAATCGATATATCGAAAAATGTTTAGAGATCGATTTTTTCCAGATTAGTTCACACTTTCATTTAAAAAAAGGAAAAAAATTTCAAATCATCGTTGTCAACATTTTTTCAACGTGTAAAGTGAAAATTATTTTTTTTAAAGATTGCCATTTTTTTCAAAAAATTCTCTTAAATAATATAATAAATTATATGAATTTTAACGCTAGTCCCATAATGGGCCCATTTTTCCTTCTATTTTTTTTTTTAATAAAGTCAATTTTTTCAGGCAAATTTTGAGTTTTTCGTATGAATTACTATAATAATTTTTATTACTAATAAAACTCTTAAGTAATAATTATTGTACTTATTTACAATTAGTAATTGCAGTGATAATTTTACAATTAGTATAGCCCGATCTAATATGTTGGAGAATTATTTTTCCATTAGTTTCATATAGAAGAGATGTATGCATTATAGGAGAATAAATAAATGAAACACTTGCATATTTTTTATCTTGAGAGAGTTATAGATATTTATTTTCTCACTCGTTTAAAAAGCTTACACAATCAAGACTGAGATTTTGAAAAATCTTTTACTATTGAGGCACCATCATTATCAGGCACAACACTGCAACGACAGTACCTGTTACGGTTTTTACCCGTTTATACCGGTCGCTTAGTTTTTGTGCTACATGTTGATATCTGATCAGGGAAATTCATAAATTCTCCTATAATGCATACATTTCTTCTATAGGAAAGTTATGGAAAAATAATTCTTCAACATATTAGATCGGGTTACTAATTGTACAATTATCACTACAATTACTAATTGTAAATAGGTACAATAATTATCACTTACAAGTATTATTAGTAATAAAAACTATTATAGTAATTCATACGAAAAACTCAAAATTTTCCTGAAAAAAATTGAATTTATGTTTAAAAAAATAGAAGCGGTTTGGGTTTATTTGGGTTTTCGTGAAAAAATTTCGTGAAAAAAAATTGAATTTATTTTTAAAAAAATAGAAGGAAAAATGGGTCCACGATGGGATTAGCGTTAAAATTCATATAATTCGTCATATTATTCTAGAGAATTTTTTGAAAAAAAATGGCAATTATCTTTAAAAAAAATAGTTTTCACTTTACACGCTGAAAAAATGTTGACGACGATGATTTAATTTTTTTTTCCTTTTTTTAAATGAAAGTGTGAACTATTCTGAAAAAATCGATGTCTGAACATTTTTCTATATATCGATTAATTTAAGAGATATCGGCGTTAGACGTTTCCGAAATGTCTGAAATCCAGATTTTTCGAAAAATTGTAACTTCTGAAATACATAAGATAAAAATTAAAAAATTGGTCAAAATGCTCCTAGCATAGTATACTATTGTATAAAAAAAATGAAAAAAAAATAAAAATGGTCAGGGTCACGGCCGAGCGAAATGGCGTGGATTGCCACATATATAGTCGCATTATGTATCGCATTACATACAGCATTATCTTTATATATTATAACGTGGCGTTTTCACGCCACGTCACTGTAAACGGCTCCCCTTCGCTAAGCGTGGCCACGCGAGAGTCCAGTCAGCAAGGCGGGGGGGGGGGGGAAAGGTAGAGCTAAGGAAAATTGGAAAGCGAGCGAGCGCACACGGGCGAGTCGACGGGACCAAGCAATTTTTGTATCGTGTCTAATTCGTATTTCAATAATTTCGAGGGTCGTGTCGCCATCTATTATCGCTGTTGGGGCGTCCGTCAGAGAACGAGCTGTCGATAATTAGCTCTTGGACACGGAAGACGACGTCAAGATCTACCATCGATATTCGGCGTCAATCACGTGGGGCTCTCCCCCCACTTTTCATTGTCACGAGGCTTCGCACTGGCCGGCGTACGAAAGCCGGCACTTCTTGGCTGGACGGCGATAACGATAGATCGCCGATAGTAAATTGTTAACGAAAATTGGTGTCAAGAATTATCGTTGGGTCTTGGGTCCCGCTCGAGGCGTGGAAGAACCCGTTTATTGTAGAAGGACGTCGCGAGAGCGTGAATAAGTCGAGGTGGGTGAATCTATTCGTTATTCTACACCGTGGGTTCGAATATTTTCACGCGAGGCGCCGCGATCCTTGGGGTTTTTTTGGTTATATTAGTTTTCGCGTACGCGTTAGGAAAAATGTCGAATCCCTCAGGAAGATCGCGGACCGTCGGGTCGTCCGTGTGCCTCGAGCGAAAGAACGTGGCCCGCGAGATTGTTTAATTAGAAAAAATTACCTTCAGGCGAAGAACGCCCTTTCGTTGCAAACGATTTGGTGTCGAGATTTTTGTCAAAGTTATTGTGTAAGAATTGGATTTAAGTTCGATTGTTCGCGTGGGTAAAGTTTTAAAAGCGAGGGGTACGAAAAGGCGGCGGAACTTGTCCCCGCCATATTGCTTTCGATTTTTTTTTCATTAATAATTGATTCGTGGTCGCAATACCGTTCTCACTGGCGATACAGGGTGCTTTCCATCTACACGATACGGTGCTACACGGTGTTACACAGTGTTCATATGCTTGATGGAACGCTGTAGTTCCCGGCACAGCCGCTAGTGAGCGCTTGTGAACCTCTTTCTTCACGCTTTACACTTGGGGCCTAACCTAAAAAATGATTATTAGTGACGTTTGTTCAAATACAAATGTTACAAATCGAATATAAAAATACCTTGTATAGAAATATGATATCTCATCGATCAGGATAGAAATATGATATTCCATCGATCTGGATAAAGGAATGATTCATCTATCGTTTGAAACTATGTATTGTTATGCATTGTCACAAGCGCAGAGAGACAACAGCGCTTGAGTTCTTGGATAATGAATAGTTATCCGATAGTAAGAAAATAGTTCGAGCATTGGAAGTATTTTCTAGTTTTCGAAAATACCCTAAAACTCTCGGGTAAATAACAACTATTTAATATCTAGCTAATTTTGGTGAAAGAGATGCACTGTGGAAAATTTTGTAAGAAAATTTGATTTTACCGCGAAGTAGTTACAGTGAGGCAACAGAAAATCAACCAATGGCAGCTCTTACGGTTGTAACTATAGGGTCGATCACGGTCGTACATACAGGTCTAGAAACTCCGGTGTTTTTGAGTGGTGGGGGTGGCGTAGTTGTTAAGGCAAAGGGGCGACCCCTCTACGACGACGAACCTAGCGGTCGGTTCTACAACTACGCAGATATACATATGTCGAGATACCCCTCTACGACGACGAACCTACCCTACCGGTTGATTCTACAACTACGCAGAATTTGCCTCACTAATCGAGTCACCCCCCACCATAGGAGTTTCCAGACCTGTATGTACGACCGTGGGCTCGATACGCTCGAAGTCGTGCCGTGTCGTTTATGGAACGCATTTTGTCGAACACCGTGTCACACTGTGTCGCTCTGTGTCGTAGATGGAAAGCACCCACAGTGATTGTATTTTTTTGGTTATCACGAACCGTATATTTCATTTCATTTCGAGTCCGTTTTATCTAATAAAATAATCGTATCCCCGTGATTCGTGTTAAGTGTCTTTATTTCGTCACTTCTGGAGAATTTATTCCCCGAACTTACGCCCTTTTCGTGCCTCCCCAGATAGAACACTAATGTATTGTAATGGTTTTCTTTTTTTTTTACTGTTGATACTCGGTTTATATATGTAATAATTTATTTACTTCGTTGGGTTCGCACGAGTGTGACGACCACTCACAACGTCCTCAGAAATATCTCCTTTCGTACAAAATAACTAATTCGTTCCAATTCGCATTCTTATTATTCTCTTTCACGACCACATGCTTCACTTAAATACTAACGTTTCATATGGTATATCTCGATCGCGTGTTACATTCTTCAAAATCTCATCCCGTAATTAACTCTCCTTACAATATAGAGAATACTCGCGATGAGCACACAAATACAGAAAATAAGTTTTTAGATGATTTCGCCCCGCCGATGAATCATCACTCGACGTGATACAATTAGAAGAAGATACATACAGGTATACCGTTGTGAACAAGACTTATCTTGTATATGATGGTGAACGACGAGACGATGATTGGTCACGTGATGACGCTACCCATTCGAACAATGTTCAGGAAATTAAGGACTCAGACTCTTCGATTTCATCATCTATGCATTTCCGCAAAAGAACAATTTAGGACCGGTAGACATCCTTGAATCTCATTATATTAGCTCCGAATAAAGTGCCCAGTCGTCCATGCCTGATGGACGGAGTTCGTAAACATGACTATGAAAATGGCAGACCACGTGGCACTTTCGAATGATTACATTGATTGACGCTCGGCATACCTTGATATAAATAATTCGGCGAATTCGTCACGCCACGTATAATTAGTCGATGTCCTTCTCGACGGCTTATCATGATGAGCGCACTTCGTCGCGACTCACTCACTTAATACAGTTTTGGTTTCAACAGATTTCGCAATATAGGCGAGCACGAATCGATATGATAAAGAAAAATATATATTACGGATATCTCAAACACGAGGCAATATGAAAGTATAATTTTTCAGATACCTCCGCAACGTATATCGGACGACTGGGGAGAGATACGGGTCTCACACAAGATCCTTGCGATCCGATTGAACACATACATTCCTTGAGACACGTAACAGCAATTAATAATTTCGCCACTCCCAGAACAGTCCCGTCTCGTAATAGAGAGGGCAGCACGGTGCACCCGTCCGAAGGATCGCGCGCTTCCTTATTTAAATACCAAATGTTACAATTATCCCCCTTTAGCCGAAGGGTGACTATCCACAGACAGGAGATATCATACTTAGGCTAAATCACAGACCATGAACATTCTCATTATTATATAATCCAACTTGAGAGACCTGGAAGACTAGAATAGTATGAAATCTTATCGACGCTCAGCGGGCTCATAGTATGGACGGAGGCTGAGATGATTATACCCACATATAAATGAAAAAACTTGGTAGTGACACCGTCGGAGGCTCGTGACGGGTATGGTTGGCGCAGCAAAACAAGATCATTGACGCACAGTGATACGCTTGATGTAGATTTCTGCGACTTTCGATTCTCAAACATTCGGACAAGGCGATTATTAGCCATTATAATTTTCGCTTCGTAGGACAATTCGGGGCCTTTCGGATAGTCAATTATTCGTTCGATCTCTTTGTGTGGACGTGATCCGGTTTGGAGTTCATATGGAGTGAAACCCGTACTCGAATGCATGGTTAGATTTAACAGGGATTCTACCTTATTCACATAACGCCCCCAACTGGCATGTGTGTCTGAGCACAACGTACGGAACAACCGTCCTATTTCTCTCATGACCCTCCGGTCGGGTTGCTTTGGGGATGTCGAATCGAGCAAAAATGGGTTTTAATTCCTAACTGATTAAGGGTGTTAGACCACACTGGGGAAGTAAATTGAGTCCCGTTATCCGCCAAAATTGCCTGTGGTTTCCCGATCTTAGGGAAATATTCGTCGTTCAGCTTGCGCAGGACGATACGTGTAGTGGCTTTTTTGATGGCGTATAACTTGACATACTTCGTAAAGGCGTTAAGAATCACGAATAAATATTGCACCCCAGCGGCGGATCTTGGTAAAGGCCCATAAAAATCCACAGTGAGGAGTTGCCGTGGCTGGGTAGCACTTACCATTTTAAATTCACCCTGCATACCATAATTAACGGGCTTAACCCTTTGGCATAAATCACACGTCTGGACATAGGTTGAGATGTCGCGCGCCATCTTATCCCAATAATAATACTCGCGTATTGCCCCTAACGTTTTCGCTGTTCCGTGATGCCCTAATTTTGAGTGCGCAAATTTAATCATCAGGTGAACCAACTTCCTTGGTAGTACTAAAAGCCAGCGCTCCGTGGACGCATAATGGCGAAAAAGGACATCCGCGTGGAGGCGATAGTGAGCATCGTCAGGTTTTTGTCGAACTTGCGCGATGATCTTTGATAACTTGTCATCATCGCCTTGCAGAATCCGTATGTGGTGAAAATCATTTCGAATTTCCTCCGGCATTTCCGAGAGTGCTTGCGTTATTCTCGCTATTTCAACATGATGGGACGACCCGGACAAGACAAAAGGAACCGCGGACAATAAAGCCGCAACAATTAAAGATTTTTGTTCGTCCTCTTCGAACCGTTGGTCGGGATTCCGACTAAAGAAATCGGCCACAATATTATCACGACCAGCACAGTGTGAAACCGTGAACGAATATTGCTGGAGAGTAATACTCCATCGCTTTAAACGGGGAGTGTGATATAACGTTCGATTTAAGAAACTCAAACCTTTATGATCAGTAATGATCTCAAATTTGCGTCCCACCAAATACGTTCGACATTTCGCGACCAAATAAATAATGGCCAATAATTCCTTTTCTGACGTTCCGTAATTCTTTTCTGCGGAATTGAGGCAGCAACTCACCAGCGAGATAATACGTGGATTTTCCTCCTCGTCCATTTGATAAAGAATCCCACTTATTCCTCGATCAGAGGCGTCCGTTTGGAGTTTGAACGGGCGATCAGGGATGACGTGATGCAGCATTACGGCATTTGTAAAATTATTTTTTAGCTTGCTGAATGCCTCCGAGTGAGCGGGTGTCCACACCCAGTCAGATCTCGTCCCCAATATTGAACGAAATGGCTCGAGGTAATTTGCATGCCTTATGCAAACTTGTCGGTAGTAGGTGCATACGCCTATAAAGGATTGGAGTTCTCGTCGATTTCTGGGTTCCGCAAAATTGCGAATTATTTCGAGCTTATCGGGAGCAGGACGCAACCCCTCAATGGAAAGCTCGAAACCCAAAAATTTTACTGACGTCTTACAGAAAAAGGATTTATCCAGCCTCAATGTGAAATTCCGTTCTTGGAGCCTCGAGAAAACACGATTAAGATGTTCGATGTGTTGCCCAAAGGACTTCGATGTGATCAAAAGATCATCGATGTAAATCGTCAAAAACTCATCGAATTGTCGCTCGAAAACGTGGCTCAGCGCGCGAATAAAACCACTTCCCGCCGTTTTCAAACCGAACGGGATTCGACAAAATTGATATAGGGTCGTGCCATACAAAAAGCGGTGTATTGGCGGGAGGATTTCCGTAACGGAATCTGCCAATACCCGTTGGCGAGGTCCGAGGTTGTGATATACCGAACGCCGTGATATTTTCGATCATCGCGAATTGGGCGCACGTCTTAGAGACATTATTATTATTATTATTATTATTATTATTTTTAATCGACGGCACATTTGAAAAGGTCACCATATTCTCCATTTTCGTTTTATCAAAATTTTGGTACGATTTTTTCTTGCCAAGTTATTTCACCTTTGGCTAAAAAGTCAAATTTTGAAAGATGCAACGTAACTCAAAAACTCGAAAGCTTAAGGGAAAATGTCAAGTGTGAAAAAAAGTTGCGTAGGTGAATACGAGTAATAGAGCAGAGTGGGTTCGAACTCAGGGATCTCAGGGGGGGTGAAGGGGACGGGGTAGCGCGGGGTCTGTTGCGGGGAAGGGTATGCAGGGAGGGGGGGGGGCTATGTGTCTGCGGCGCGAAGGGTCGGCAGGGGGGGGGCGTCCATGGATCTTGCGGCGAAGGGTCTGCAGCGGCGAAGGCGGAGGGGCCGGGGGGGGGGAGACACGGGTCTTAAGAGAAGGGTGTGTGCGCGTGAGAGGGATGGATAGATGGGGGGAATTTGTGTGCGTGAGAGGGATGGAGATGGATGGAAAATGCGTGGGAGAGAGAGGGTTGAATGATAGGAATATGTGTGCGTGAGAAAGATGGATAGATGGAACAAATTCATGTGTGGGAAAGAGAGGGCTAGATGGAGAGAAATATACGCAATAATAATAATGATAATAAATTTAATTATTTGGTTCTTACAAATGATTGGATCTCGAAATTAGGGGGGGGATATGATGAGATTAAAGAAAGAATGCAAAGATTTCTGAATTATTTCACAAAATTTCACAATTCAAGAGTTACACTCAAGATGGAAAGATGTGCAAGTATGTACGCAATCCACCCATCGAAAGAACCTTGGACATTAACGAAAAATGAACTGGACCCGCGTAAAAAAAAATAATCTTTCCAAGAATCTTTTCAGGAGTCTTGCAAAGAATCTTGGAAAGAGTCTTATAAAGAATCTTTCCAAGAATCTTGAAAAGAGTCACGTATTGGATCCGGAACAAGACTCTTTCCAAGACTCTTGGAAAGATTCTTTACAAGATTCTTGGAAAGACTATTTATTTCGGAGTAAAAAATCGTGTAAAGATTCTTTGCAAGATTCTTCAAATCGTTGCAGAAAAGATTCTTGGAAAGATTTTTTACAAGATCTTGGAAAGAGTCTTGGAAAGAGTCTAGCGTAGAAAAAAAGTCTTTGAAAGAATCTTCAAAGGATTCTTGGGAAGAATCTTTAAAAGATTCTTTAAAAGAATGAGGTTTTTTCAAAATCTCACGAAAAACTAAAAACTAACCAATTCGAGTTAATTTTCGAAAAAAAAGAAATTTGAAAAAATCGGAAAACTTTATTTAGGAAAAAGATATAAAATTAAAAATAAAGATGATTCATATACAGAATCTTGGAAAAAACAAAATTATGTCTACGATTCTCCCGAGCGATTAGCTTGTACAAGATTCTTTACAATCAGTCTTTCCAACATTTTTCCAATTAATCTTTCCAAGATTCTTTAAATGAATCTTTCCAAGATTCTTAAAATGAATCTTTCTAGGATTCTTCCAATTGATCTTTCCAAGATTTAACGCCGTGTTAAAACGGACTTTGGCCATAACGGTCATCTTCATTAGTGATTTTCTGTCTTCTTCCTAAATAAAGTTTTTCGATTTTCTCAAATTTCTTCTTTTTTGAAAATTGACTCGAATCGGTCAACTTTTAGTTTTTCATGATATTTCAAAAAAACATAATCCTTCCAAAGAATCTTTTAAAGATTCTTCCAAAGAATCCTGTAAAGATTCTCAGAATCGTGAAAAGGTTCTCAGAATCGTGGAAAGTATCTTTGAAAGAATCTTTAAAAGATTTTCAAGAGTCTTGCAAATAGTCTTTCCAAGAATCTTGTAAGGAATCTTTCGAAGAATCTTGGAAAGAGTCTTGTTCCGGATCCAATACGTGACTCTTTTCAAGATTCTTGAAAAGATTCTTTACAAGACTTTCCAAGATTCTTTGCAAGACTCTTGAAAAGATTCTTGGAAAGATTCTTTTTTTCTACGCGGGGAATCAGTTCCCAAGGGTTTGCTCATAAGATATTACGGTAAATTTATTACTAAGCTGTGGGATCGTATACCCGAACATTTGCAGTATGATGGCGATTACAGTCATATCGCAATTGTAGTGATCATCATAATCCACTGTGGGAGCGAACTCATATTGATGGTCCGGGCCCCATACGCCGAGATTGTCAAAAATGTGTTTTAATGGACAAACGATTGAACGTGCTAAGAATCCTCGGGAAATGACGACAAAGGAGCTACGAATTATATCACCGACTGTGCTTAAAAAATATTTCATTGAATTCACGGACATTCTCTGGGATCGTTTACCGGAATATTACAAATTGGATAATGGGATAAAATCATACGGAAGATGCAATGAGCATTGGAACACGCCATCGCAGGAAGATCATGCGGATGGTGCACCACCCCGACGTCGAGATTGTCAAAAGTGTTTGGAGGAGAGTGCGTGGAACGTGTTTGGGCCTGTTCTGCGATGCAAGTGTACGGCCATAGCAGGGGGTGCGTGCGTCGAACGTGTTTGAACCTGCTTAGGGATGCAGATGTTCACAGCGGCGGCGGTCAAGTGAAAAAAAACGCGTCTAGAGATGCTTAGGCGCAAGTGTTTTTGAGGGGGGGGGGGAGGCTGCAACGGATATGCTCAACAAGATTGAATCTGTTTGAAACGCGGAAAATGTATGGAGAGGGGATGTTTGTAGGCATTGGTGGAAGGAGGGGGTGGATGGAAAATCTAGAAATAGTCGTAGAATAAAGAGAAGAGCATCAATTCACTGCTTCACGAGCTCCCAGCAACGTGATCTTGGACAAGTTTCTCAAAAACCATATTCGTACGGAAAAAATGGCTTTCTCCGGAATCAACGAGATCTGCAAGATGTCCGAGTTTCTGCCAACGAAGAAGTTGAAAGATCTCCAAGTCGAGGGGGAATATTCAATCTCCAACATTCGGCCTGTCACGACAAAATATGGCAAGAGGTACGTCGCTGAAGTCGAGAGAGAATTCACCGTCTTCCTGCCCGCCCGAGTCGTCAAAGCATTCGAAC
The DNA here is from genome assembly GCA_946863875.1 of Alloplasta piceator. Lineage (NCBI taxonomy): Eukaryota > Metazoa > Arthropoda > Insecta > Hymenoptera > Ichneumonidae > Alloplasta > Alloplasta piceator. The sequence continues at coordinate 18,456,170 of OX333076.1, forward strand.
GAGATGCTGAAACGTTTGGAAAAATACTCGAAGCTGCTCAGACTGGTCAGCTCCGTATGAAGTATATCGGTGGACATTGGAACGGTATCGAATTCCACGAAATCTCCGTTTAAATCATCATCATCCTCGACGTAAAAAAAAAGAAAAAAAAATCTGTCTATATGTATGTTCGATATATCTGTGAATTGTAATATTGTAAAGGAGGAGAAGGAGGAGAAAAAAAAAGTTTTGTATCAATAAAACGCAAACCACATAGATTTAAAAAATGTTTTGTTTATTCAAAGATCCCTCGTTTACATAATGCATGGTATACATATAGCCAGCTTTTCAAAGATTTCACATTCGTCGTTGCACAATTGAATCTCGTATCTCTCTCGTGGTGGGAACAATTCGATGGAGTTTTCGGCAATTTCTTCAGCAGTCCAGAGTCTCCAAATCGATAATCTCCGTTGGCAAGTCTAAGCTCGTTAGCCATAAAGACTTTTCACTGCCTTTCACAAAGATCCTGCGAGCGCGTTGTAAAATAGCTCGAAGAAGAGCACTCGAAGCGTTGTATGGTATGCTGCCATGATCCCACGGTATTCCATGGAAATTGCGTTCCAACCATTTGTTTGTAATTTTATATTTCGTTGGTAGAGCGTCCCATGAATATGGTGGTTCGAAGAAAAGCGTCAGAGGTTCAGCATTTTTCTCATCCGCTCGAATGATTGAAATTACTTTGAGGATAAATTCGTTGGTGGATCCCTTGAAACTCTGTAGATCGATGACAAACTCCATCTCGACTGATGTCCAGTGCGATCACTTTAGTGAATTTATACCAATTTTGTTACCCCACCACTTATGGGATTGTACTCTACAACATTATCATGTAGAATGAGGCAGAAGGCACATGTTTGTGCCGGTATATTCGTTTTCGTCTCAAATTCGAGACGTACGTCCACGGGTCCGGACTTGAGGGAATCATTTTGCTTTGAACAATCAATCACCACGAGAGGTGCATATTTGAGAAATTCAGTTTTGTTCAACCATGGCTCAGTCTCCTTATTGTAATATGTAGACTGGAAGTTTGTATACATATCGTAGAGTAGTGCATATTGATTTTGTTGTATATTCAAATTCATGTTACCATAAGGATAACATTGGGAGTTCAAGTAAAGTTTCACATTAGTTAAATTACAATGATCGAAATTACTCGCATTCTTCGTTGTAACGTTTCTTCTCCCCGTTTGAAATGCCAGAATAACATATCGTGATTTTTCCAGCTGCGTTGAAGTTTTGATGGGCCACACGTGTTTAGAGATGGTAGGCAACAACGGGTATTCATACAATTCCCATGTACGGAAACTCATGGAAATTGGCGTGTCTTTGGCGATAAACTTTAAAAGTTGAATTTTTGGTTGATCCGCCACCGTGGCATATGGTACAAGCCATTCGATTTTACGCAATTCAAGCGTGTAGTTTTCAGCAGTTGTTTGGATTAGTGCATTGGCATCACTCCGTGATCTGGTCAGAATTAATTCATGCTTCGCGTTTACAACCATTTTTCGATAATCTTCGGCAAAGCCCAACAGCATACGCAGTGGTACGCACACATCAAAGTTACCCGCTGCATCCACGATTTGTTTGGTCTCTTCTACATCGAGCCAACTTGTATTTTCAAGCATTGCACTCTTGCTCGGTATGAAAGATGTATATCCTTTAATGAGAGATGTAATACCCACATTCTTATTACGATCAATTTCGATCGCATTAAGTTCATAGCGCACTTCTTCGAATAAATGGCATATAGCATTGTTAACGAGACTCGTTGCAGTTGTCGGCGTACCATCGGGTTTCGTTAGTTTTCCGTAAATGTGCAGGGAACTTTTGCTCGGCAGAATTGATAAATCTTGATGCTGGATTAAGATACGTATTTCATCACTGTTGTTGTATGTTGACGTTGCGTATGGTTGATGAGCATGAACCTCATAATGTGCGATGGATTCATCGAAGATGACGGGTGTCTGAATGTTTACGATTCCTTCCTCCATTGCACGCAGCAGATGCACAACGCACAGAACAAATAATTCCTCACACGCGCACTCCACGAACTTTGAGACCCAAGTTCTTCAAAAGTTGCAGGTTTTGTGGTGTTAGCGCTTTGAACGTTGATCGACGACTGGTTTCGCGATCCCATAATCGTCTATTAATATTGGGTATTCTACTGTAGACTATGCCCATTGGATTTTATATGCAGCCGTATGGTGATGACTTCGCCACGAAAATTCACCAAATCTCCGTTCTGATCAACAATACGAAGCTGTATGTTGTCAATTATTCGAGTCGTGATCGGTAGATAAATCACGTTCGATGGAACTTCCATAATTTTAAAGCCAGGCGGCACAGATGGAAAAAATTCGTGAATTGTGTGAACTTTCTGCCCATTAATGTATGCACCGGTGGTTATATTACACTCGACTCGTATGGCGTTCACTTTAAGAATGGACACTGGTAGATCAGATTCATGTATTTTATTTGCTTGTAATACCTTTGATGCAAAGCCCAACAGAGGACCAATCATATCAATGGGTGTAAAGAGGAGAGGTTGATCACACTTGATTTCACTGCGTAGTGTATTATTATTTGGCTTGAGTTTAATTTTCACGTTTTTAGGTGATAATTCTGCCTGTAAATACTTTTCAATATCCTCTATTTCGTAACTGCCTGTTGGTATGGTCACCACACCTGTTCCAAAATAAAGTTTGTTGCATCCCTCGTCGATGTTTGGTATTGAGTTGAATGTGAGCAGTTCGACGAGTCCAAGAGCATAAGTCTTGTGTGGAGACAGTTCGATGGGCAGGAAAAAATGCGTCTCAAGGACTGAGGCCGATCCCGATAGCGTCAATGTTATGCTATCATCCATGATGCTTGCAAATTAGACACTAAACCCGAAGCTCTACAATGCACGTTTATATAGTGTATATCTGTCTCGACGATTCAACTGCCCACATAAGAATTTAAGACACAAGTGTCCGCACTCAATCGTATCATATTCTTGATATTTTTTGTAATTATAATTAACGCTACCAACATCAAAATATCTCATCAATTCGGATGGTGGTGGGAGATTGCCGAAACTGTCAAAGTAGACGATTTGTTGTCCAGTCTTTTTGTATGCCACCCAATGTGTGCCAGGACCCACATTTTTATCCAAATTCACAATTGCTGATTCATGCTTGAGAGGTCCACTTGTTGGTAATGTATCACGCATATAAATCCCACGAAAATGTGGAATTTTCATGATTTTCGCATGCTTCAGCAGATCGATGTCGGTGAGAGCTTGTCGTGGTAGCGTTATTATGCGTTTTTTGGCTTGATATGAAGCCCCAGTCCCTGCTTGTATGGTTTCAAGTGTAAACCTTTTCCCAAAGCAATGCTCTCGACCTTCTCATTATGCCGCTTCCTTTCGTCCAATTCTTTTTTAGCAGCTTGAGCAGCATTTACAGCGTTTGCTATTGCGGCAGCCCCACCGGACAATGCGCCAGCAGCGCTGAGGCCTGCGAAGAGGGGTACGAGAAAAAGCAAGACACCACCAATTTTCCGAGGAACAGGTATAACTCGAGGTGTGCGTACTTTATTGCCCCGCACACTAGCACGCGCGCCTTTCAATGCCGTCGTGACGACTTGACGAGGATCGTCACTTTGAATCATAGCTTTCCGCGCGGCATTAATGACCTTTTTCAAGCAAATACTTTTTTGCCGTTTCATCTTTCTTCCATTCACAGACTGCATCCCCATACCAAATTTCGTTTTTGCCTTCATAATGTTTGTCACAGCCCAAGCACTTGCTCTCTCACCAATATTAGCGTCTTTCGCGGTTACACGTTGCCAGGCTTGCCCAGCCAACACTTTATCAGCCAAATGTCTAGCTTCTAAATTATTACGATTTTTTGAATAAGCAATATCGTGCACTTTGCATGCAGCGTCCAATGGATTTATACCCGGATCACCACGAGCAAGACGCTTGACCAACTTTGTACCGGGCCCACAATATTGATAGCCGGGTAGATGTAATTCCACAGGAAGATTATTAATTAGACTATTGATTAAACCTTTGCCGGATTTCTTGTTTTTATGCACAATCATTACCCTTCAAAGGTCAATCCTCGACTGATAATTATCCACATTATAAAGAGATTTTATATGGGTTTTTTCAGTTAGTCGTATTTGAGGTGGTGTCGAAGAAACAAGTTTCCGGTGGGCAACTACCCATAATAAATTTCGATAAACTTGTGGAAGGGGGTGGGGAGAAGAAGCAAAGGCGCCATGGAAATATACTTCCCGACAGTATTCGTGCGGTGTTTTGCGGTCCGTCGAATTGTGGAAAAACTAATGCATTATTGACGCTGCTAATACACCCCAATTGGTTGAGATTTGAGAACATTTATCTCTATTCTAAATCGCTAAAACAGCCAAAGTATAAATTACTCGAACAATTACTTGAACCAGTTAATGGTGTTCAATATTATCCGTTTAACGAGCATGAACAAGTTGTGTCACCGAGTGAGGCTCATCCAAACTCGATATTCATCTTTGACGATATAGCGTGTGAAAAACAGGATAATGTCAGATCATTTTTTTCCATGGGAAGACACGAGATTGTCGACAGTTTTTATCTTTGTCAGACATATACTCGTATCCCGAAACATCTCGTAAGAGATTACGCAAATTTTGTGGTGCTATTTAAACAGGATGATATGAATCTCAAACATGTGTATAACGATCACGTGAATACGGATATGACTTACGCATGCTTCAAAAATATGTGTGTGAAATGTTGGAAATCCGACAAGTATGGATTTATTACGATAGATAAAGATAGTGAAATTAATGACGGTAGATACAGAAGAGGTTTTGATTCCTTCTTAACTGTCGATGATAAATAATCGCTCATTCTGTGCAGAGAGACAGTCTGGGGTCTGCCGTATCTGTGTCAACATGAAAAGCACAGAACTCTTGCGGGAAAAGAACATACTGTGTCAACTTGCCAAGGCAAGTGATGCAATACGACGAAAACATCAAATGTTGAAAAGTGGTCGTGATAGTACACAACAAAAAATGCAAGATGTATTTAAACCAATCGTCGGGCCATTGGAGGAGCTCGTTTCATATAAAAAGAACATGAAGCAAGAAATTAAGGATGAAAAAGTGAATATGAAGAAAGAGGAGAAGATGGAGAAGGAAGAGGAGGAGGAGTATCACAATATTGAAGGAATGCAAAATAGCACGCTCCAGGACAGTTCATTTGACGGGACAGATCATTGACTTGATGAAACGGTGATAGCTGCAAATAATAGTGTTGATGATGATAATGATGATGATAATAATGATGATGATGATGATGAAATATCGGATGATGCTGATGAAAAATTCACTGGAGATGTCGATCAATTAATACGTGAATATCTCGGACTGCTGCGTGAGAATAAAGAGGCAACCTTAGACGTCTCATATGGGGTGCGAAACCTCGCCGACGATAAATTAATGATGGGTGATTCGCCGATTGATTTCAAACCCGATCATATTTATGTTGGACATCAAAAGTATCCGAAAAATATTGGATTGGTCGAGTTACTCTTTAAAAAAGTGCCAAAGCCTAATTATTTTACATCAAACGATTCAGCCAACTATCAGAAAATTGTTATAGCTACGAATGCACATAGAAAAAATTATAAGCGTTATGCCGCTATTCGGGAAAATACGAGTCATAAATTCCGAAAATTCATTTCTCCAATAATAAGAGAACGCGGCGCGCACAAAGGTGGAAATGTTTCAAAGTATAAGGTGGCTCGAAAAAATGTCTCATATGACTATGTTCACTGGGATGATCCGAATGAGCTAGTTGACCGTCTTCGTCTTCTGATCGCATCACAATCAGCTGGCAACTCCTCACATTCCAACGAGATCATTTCCATTATTGAGGAATTACGTGAAGCTGAAATAATTTATTAACTCATACCCGCCGAATTTTCATGCATTCCCAACATGACTATCGATGTGTTTGGACGAAAGTTGAATACAAGTGGTGGCGGTGTGGGCCCTCCAGGCAAACCGGGTGTTGGGTTCAAGACTACAGCAGACGGACATTATAATTTGGAGCAAAAACGACTGTGCAACGTTGGTGATGCAAAAGAATTAGAAGATGCCGTCTCTCTTGGTGTGCTAATGACCCACACGAATGCTCTGTCCGATAAAATAACTAATTCAATGAATGAGAGTTATGAATTAATGGCAAATTCTCTTGAAGGTGGAGTGAAAGCTAAGATAGGCGAACTTCGCGTACAAGTAGAGAGCATGAAAACTATGATCAACCAGCTCAATGCCGCAGTGAAAAATTTGAAAGATACAAAAACTAGTGCGGAGCCCGAAATTGCAAGCAAATTGTTGAAAGCTTTGTGGTAAGAAAAAAAAACATGAGTGAGAAAAAGCGTGCTTTGGTTGAGGAGTTGCATAAGCCAGCTCGGCGAAACTATCGTCGCCGATATGTGGATATACGCGGCCTGGATGAAACATGGCAAGCTGATGTCGTTGATATGTCATCATATGCACGCGAAAACTCCAATCATAAATTTCTCCTCACCGTCATCGATATATTCTCCAAATTCGCATGGACCAAACCGTTAAAGAGCAAGAGTGGAAAAGATGTCACCGCTGCAATGGAATCAATACTCGCCAAAGGACGCACACCGAAGAATCTTCACGTCGATCGTGGAAAAGAATTTTATAATTCTGAATTTAAGACGCTTATGAAAAAGTTTGATATTCACATGTATTCTACGTATAGCAATTTGAAAGCATCAATTTGTGAACGCTTTAACCGTACGCTCCGTATGTGGATTCAATTTAGTCTTCGTGGTAACTGGAAATGGATTGATATTCTTGATATGTTAATTATGGAGTATAATAACACTGTGCATCATACCATTAAAATGAAGCCGAAAAATGTAAATGCCGCGAATGAAAGAAAAATACTACATGACATTTATAAGAGAACTGAGATAGGAAAAAAACGTGTGAAATTCAAAATTGGCGATCAAGTGCGCATTAGTAAATTTAAAAATGTATTTGAAAAAGGTTACACGCCCAACTGGACAACGGAGATATTTACAATATATCGAGTGAGAATAACTAACCCCATAACATATAATATAAAAAATCATCAAAATGAGCCCATTGTGGGTGGTTTCTATGAACAAGAGCTGCTGAGTGTTCAATACCCTGATATATATCTCATTGAAAAAGTGTTAAAGAAACGTGGCAGTCAGCTATATGTGAAATGGTTGGGTTTCGACAATGCACACAATAGTTGGATAAGTAAAGACGATTTGTAACTAATGAAGAAATAATAATATCATGTGAAAACGACTCGTTATTTGTTTTTTTACGACCCCTATCCTCGCAACCATAGCCGACGCTCGATGTCCCAAGCTGAGCAGGTCAACACCATCTCTATTTCTCTCTCTCTCCCACTCACACTTCCTCCCCCACGCAACCATAACCAACGTTCTCTCTCTCTCTCACACACACACACACACACACACACACACACACACACACACACACACACACACACACACACACACACACACACACACACACTTTCTCCCCATACAAGCATATACCCAGAGCGATTTCTAAGAGGCTATGGAATGAAAAATACAACACATGGATTTGGGAAATTTTTTAATTTTTTAATTTTTTTTTAATTTATTATTATTATTATTATTATTTTTTTTTATTATACAAGAAGTATGCAAACTCTATTTACAATAACATGCACAATACATAATAAAATGAAATATTACGACATTTTTTTACAAGGGAATTCGATAGTGACCCCATGGCAATGTTTCTACCGCTTATCATCATCTGGACTTAGGGCAGTTTTATCCGTGGAAATTGTATAAACATTATGCAATGTTGACCGAATCGAAAATTGGCGTCGGCCCATTTTGATATTTTTAGTCAAACATTTTGTATAATGTTCGAAGGTGATTGTTTGAGCAACGATGCTGCTTTTGATCCCCTTCGCTTTTTTTACATCTTTGTCTCCCTCGACTCGCGTGGCATACATCTTCGATCCAAGACCCACGAATTCAGTCATAATACCCCCTTTCTTCTCATCTTTCATGAGACCGGGAACTTTTTTGTTCACAAGCGGTATATCATACATATTGTCAATTGGATAGTCGCTCGTGTCGAATTTATTTACATTTTTCTTAATATCTGCATATACATCATCGCATTCGATTTTGTATATCAGACTATCAGTGTCTGTATACAGAACCTTACAATTATTCCCATACAACGGTGTCATAAATTCATGGTGAAATGCATATAAGCATGTTTTTGATATGTCCAGAATGGACATACCCACATAAATTGGCTTATTGAATTTTACCTCGAGATTACGTAATTCTATGGCAATCAAATTGTCGGCGAAGATACTGCGGCTGTGAAAATTTGGTTTCGCGATCATAGCCTCTGCCCCATATCGCCCAGCTCACTCAGTCAACAATTTGACTTGTACATGATTTCGAACATTTTCCATGGTTTTACCAAAAACTGCATTATTCATTAATTTGAATAGATTTTTTTCAAAATCATTGTTTGCGCATGTTCGAAATTGCGTATTTAAATCAATATATGATGCAAGCCAGGTGGATTGTTTAAATTTCAAAATTCTGTATATCTTGGTGACTTTTAATCCATGACGCAGACATTGCTGTAAAGCGCGATAATGTATTACATAGCGCTTTTTATCCTCGACTGTTGCGAGGAGTTTCTCTTGTTGCTTACCCGGAGGTTTACCGTGCGTTGGGCAAAACGGCAAGTCACTATGTTTATCGTGCAAGTGTTGCGGATATTCTAAATCTACCTCGAGGAGATAGCCATTAGGCGAATCAAGTGCGATAGATTCTACGTTAAAGTCGGATAAATTTTCGACCCATTGAAATTCCGCATAAGGCAATGGTTGACTCATTGCCCACCCATACAGATTATTAATATCAAAATACATCAAGTAGGAGGATGTTTCCGACTTATTGTGCTACTTCATGTATTTATTGTTCGCACGGGCATATCTATGCGAACATTGGCTTAAGCCACCGCGAACACCGCTCTCCACGAATAACACCATATCGATGTCTGTGAGTAATTCAAATTTGATTTTGGTATACTTCAACATGGCATCCCAGGTATATCCGGGAAGAGTGTGGTAATGTGCGGGGTCAAGGCCATAACTTTGCAAACAACTATTGCGAAAGTTTTCGAATATATCGGTCAATAACAGCACATCCGTCTTTAAGTATAAATCGCTGTATTCACCGAGCGTTCGAGTGGCAAATCGATCCCAGACATTTTTAGCATGGGCATAATCCGTCTCGGATATTGTCGAACCGGTTAAGGAGCTGTAAAATGCATCTTGTGGTGGAAGCTCCGTTTCATTTAACTTTTCAAAACTGTCAATATACTCATACGGAAACACTCCCTTTCGCGTTAATAAAGTGAATTGTTCCGTATCGGGAAATTGAGATTTTAACGTTGTTAGTTTGTCAGGGCTTAAGAATGAAGCTAATTTATCGAGACTTTCATTGAGAAATTTATAAGAGTCGATGAAGCGAAGGGTAATATTTTTTCTAGAATTTTTGGAAGTTTCAACAGTCTTTGAAAAAGAAATGTACTTTTCTTTAGTGATGGGGAGTAAATCGATTCTCCCCTCGAACGCCGTAGCTACTTCCTTGATGATAAAATGTGCATCATAACCCGACAAGTTGTGAAAAGCTATGGGAATAAAAAAAGAATTTTGATAATTTAAATTACAATCCGAGTGCGCTGGACCTCTGAATTTTCCCGTCAGATGACAGTGATCGCGAACACGTTTTTCCCCCACCACGAATTCTTTTTCACAAATATGACAATGTTTTTGCTCGTAAAACTTTTTCCTATCTTGCGGTGACAAATCTTGCATTCGAACATTTTCCGTCAAAATTTTTTCAACATTTAACGCTAGTTCTCGTAGTTGTCGGGCAAACCATTCGACACAGTTTTCACCGCGATGTGAATAATATCCCGATAATGATGAATCGTACGAGCAACTTACGTGGTATCCCACACTGAATACACGATGCTGTTGATGCTTTATTGTTTTTACTTTTTCATTTTTCTTATTTTTCTTCTCCCTCTCCTCCGCACTGGTTTTCTCTAAAACACACTCGAGGTCTGCATATGCGATGAACGGAAGACGTTCCTTTCGATTGGGATTGACAAACTTCAACCATTTGTCACTCTCAGATGGCAATCGGATCGCACAATCATTGATGGCGTCGCAGTCTACCTCGTGTGATTGTAGCTTGGCAGGAGATTGGAAATAATGTAGACAGCTGAAAAATAATAATTTTTCTAAAATTACTCAACGTATATTTAATGATATATATGTATGTATGTATGTATGTGTGTGTGTGTGTATGTATGTATGTGTGCGTGTGCGTGTGTGTGTGTGTGTGTGTGTGTGTGTGTGTGTATGTGTGCTATATGAGGGATAGAAATTCACTCACCGATCGCATATGAACTTCTTTTTCTTTGATTTGCTCAGTTGCTTGCTGACGAGGCGAGATAAACCCTTAATCACCACGAAATGTCCAATTTTTTCATCTCGAGGATCTTCGATGTACATTAGATTGACGTGCCTCTCCTTTTTATTCTTCGTGATGCGAATCGGAATTATCTTATTGTCATTCTCAGCGTACACATTTATCGAAAGGTTGTTCAATTCTTCGAATTTCTTAATTTGATCCAATTTCATGGGAAAATCTATACCGCGAAGATTGAGGACCGTTGAATAGTGAGGATACGACGATTCGCGGTCACCGTTACGTTTTGCGGGGTATAAACTGGCGACTACTGCCCATGCAAAACATGCTTGGACATTAGTTTTAATATTCTGGAGGCCTTCTCGAAGCCGGATGTGATCCGGTAATTCATAATGACATCCCGCACGCATTGCATTATATTTATTAATGTTTATTGTCAAATTCAATATTGACACTAACGACCAGCCACTATCACGTTCTTCAAATTCACCAAGTGATGCCAGTGTTGGTTCGACCACTCGCTCATCATACCACTCGCGCAAATTTGACGTTTGGAACAATTCAACGTTGGGTGTATTCATACTTGCGTTTGTACGTTTTTCCCCCGCAGCAAACTCACCATTAAACTCTGTATTCACTTTCACACTGTTGTGATTGGCGATACTGTTTGCCACTTGCGTCCGCACCAATTCAAACGAGTCCAATAGAAATTTGCGCGGGTCGATATAATTACGATTAATCACGGCGCCGGTTATCACACGATTCGCGAACGCAGTGTCAATTTCACGCCATATTAATTCGCGATCGGTTAATCCTTCACCCACATGCACAAATCGTTCACGTATTTGCTCCTTCAATCCTTCTAAACGCAAGATCCGAGAATTCAACGAGTGATGATATCCAATTGATAGTCGTATACGCTTAGCTCGCACTCGCTGCTTCAACGATTCAATGAGCGCATCACACTCTTCTTCCCATATAGCATATTCTTCTGCTGATTGAATTAATGCTCCTCGTTCGCGCAATGACTGTTCCAAAACATGGTTATCGGTATGAGACATGGTGATGTAGTTCACGAAATACGCATCGATGTTAACTCGAAGACGACTTTACTCAAAATGTGGTAATATAAGAAATCGTCCGAACAAAATCGGCATCTTTCCGGGGGAATTTTTTCCCCACAAAATATGCTTTTTTCGCAAGAGGGACTAGGGGTGAGTGCATGTATGCATATGCGAGATAGAGATGATTATATTCACATAAGAGTCTACCACGCAGCATTTTTTTTTGTTTTTTCATATGGTGATGGATCGAGAAAATGACGTTTTAGATTTACGCCAACTTAGGAAAAAAGGGGAATGTGTGAAGGGCTTGATGACAATTCGACAGCTGCATCGCTTTTTCTCTAGTTGAGAAATAATGGCAGCGAGAATTCTGGTGTAACCATCCATTGTCCCCAGCACGTTGTCATTCAGAAGAAACTGTGAAAAATCTGTTTCCCAAAGTGTTGCATTTCATCCTCAAGATGTGACCCTCGAGGATATATGATGCTCGCCTAAAACAACACACCCTTCCCAGGGGGGCAAGTAGACAACTCTGCACACGTGTGCAGAGTAGTCCATTCCATCATTGTGTCAAGCTTTTAACATAACTGAACCACGATTTTTCGAGTTTTTACTCTTTTCACACAGATTCAGCGAAAGTTAACTTCAAGGTGGGGAGGGGGGGGGGGTGGAATGTGGACATATGGCAAAAATGCCACCTTTCTCAACCCCTACGATCCCCAAAATGTGCCAAAATTTCTTCAAACGAAGAGTCATTCTGCCTTGTGCAAACGTCCTGTAAAGATCGTGCCGCGATATTTTGCGAAAATTCTTTCAAAAAAAGGCTTCTCTGCGTAATGGTGATGATAATATGCGGGAAAATGAGGTGATTTATAATGCGAATGGTGCTGGTGAGAATATAGAGGTGGTGAATCTCGACGACGACGAAGAAATAGAAGTTATGGACGAAGATTTGGAGCGGGCAATGGACTATTACGGTCGGGACATCGACTTTAATGAAATCGAGCCCAAAGAGCCACGAACGGATGATGAAGGATGGGAAACAGATTACTCCACGGAGGAGGAGCATCTGAGCCGAATGGTTCCACGTCCGGAAGCAAATGCGTTAGATACGCGAACGCGAGTGTGTCTGATAACGGCATTCTATTTCGCTCGATATGGAATGAAACTTTGTCTCGAGTGTTTCCGAAAAGATCCGGAAGGATGGGGCCAGGTGTCAACCAATTGGTTCACCAATTGGTCCACCATCGGGGCGAATACCGAACTCTACACGTCCTGCACTGCAGCGAATGTAATAAGAGGCTCCCCTTATTCATCCCACCTGATGCCTGTGGAGTTTGCACCAACCGTGAGTATTGTTTTATTTTTATTTTTTAAATAATTAGTTATTTTTTCAAAATTTGATTTTAATTTAAAAAAATGGGATTTCCTCTGTTGCAGGAATTCCAGAGCCATAATCGTCATTGTGATCCGGCTCACATTTTCAAAAAATAATGCTTTTCAATATTTTTGTAATTATTTTTAAAAAAGTCATTATTTTATAAATCGTATTCAGAATCGCATTTTTTTAAATGATAATATTTTTTAAAAATGTTTTTCTACATTTATTATAATTAATAAATAAAATATAAAATTAATTAATTAATTAATTAATGCATAAAAATTAATATGCATAAAAAATGCGAGCACACACACACACACACACCTTCCTTCTATCCATCTCTCTCACGCGCACGCCCCCCCCCTCCCCTGCAGACCCTACGCCGCAAGACCCATGGACCCCCCCTCCTTCTGCCGTCCCTTCACGCAGTAGACACATGGCTGCCCCCCCCTGCCTGCATACCCTTCCCCGCAACAGACCCCGCACTACCCCGTCCCCTTCAGCCCCCCTGAGATCCCTGAGTTCGAACCCGCTCTGCTCTATTACTAATACGGAATCGCCTAGAATTGTTTTTGAATTTCTGTAGTAAATTTTTTTTTAATTTTGGCTTAAAACTCTGACGATGACGTCCCAGCGAAAAATTGTCTCTGAAATTGCTGTACTTCGTGATATAATAAAAATCTGACAAAATTCAGCAACGTTTGGGATGCTATAAACAGCAATTATCAATAGTAATTATTCATTATTATTCATCAATAATAATATTGCCAATAAGAAATTGTTTCAACGAACGTTTCCAGTCCCGACGAGTCAAATTATAGGAGCGTTCACTGTACTTTGTACTGCGTGAAGTTAAGCTCATAAAATAATTGAAGAGTTTCAGAACTCAACTTCATACAATACGCAAATAACAAAGTCGAGATGGCATTTCAACGGGCGCGACGTTTTTTTAAAAATATTTTGCAAAACCACGAGCATCTTGGGATACTTCTGGTATGCCTCGCGACCCCGCAATACCGACCGATCGTGGAGTGCAAAGAGGTCTTCCCACGCAAACAAATTCGGTACATTTGTAAAGTCGTTTATAATCAAAGTTTGACGCCAAAACGATACGAGTACCACCGAAGTTTTATTCGCAACAATCGTGCTGTAATCGAAGCCTTCCTTGATCAAGAAGATTTATCGGAAAAGTGAGTATTGCTTGAATAATGTGCGCATGCAATGATATTTTAGCCGTACTTTTTATGACATACACTGCCGGCCAAAAGTTCGGAAACACTCGCCCCGATTCTGCGCGGCACAAAAAGTTTTACTGCTCTTTTAAAAATGAAAGAATTTAAATTCAAAGCGTGGCGTTTCAAAAAGGACATATTCAGCTTCATATCGTTTTTCCAAAAAAATGTTTGGCTTTTTTTGGCGTTGAAATTTTGGAGCATGACCCATGAAACTTTTAATTAACTGTTTTTCGCGTGAAAAACTCATAGGGAAGAGTATAAGCTTCCATTTCGTTTTCGAAATAGTTTCGTACTATTTTTTTTTGCAAAAATATTCTGAATAATTAAAAAAAAATTATTTTCCGAAAGGACTACAAAAATATAGGAAACGATTTCGTGGAATACGTCGAGAATTGGACCTCGATGGGGAAATCAAAGACAGAGTAAGTTTGGAGCATAAATGTTTATTGTTCGAAAAGTTCCTTCTTCGCATATTAACTGCAATTGTCATTTTTTGTCGATTTTCAGAGTTCGAATCTCAAACGAGGAAAAGGTGAATTATATTGCGAAGAATAAGAGCGAGGACAAGAGGAAGAAAGGCGCGGGGGAGGAAGAAAATGATAAGGATAAAGGAAATAAGAAAATGCCGAAAAATGATGAAGACGAGCGCAGCAAGCAGATGGAGACAGAAAATGAATACCATGAAAAGAAGGACTTGGATAAAGAGGACGGAAAGAAAAGAAACGAAGAAGCAAGAAAAGATATAGAGTATATGAATCAGGGAAACGGAGGTCGGGGAAATAAAGACGCAGAGAAAGAAATCAACGACGAGGAGAATAATATTGATCATAAAAACGAGGTGATAAACAGCACGAATCAAAAGAGCAGCAGCAAGTACGAGGAGGATAATGATAATGTGAACGAAAAAAATGGAGCGATTGGAAATAGCGATGAAGAGAAAGTTAACGAGGCAGAAGAGATCAACGATGATAGAAAGAGAAACGAAGACGAAAGACAAGAAAGAAACGACAATCAAAAAGAGTGTTGGAAGCAAAAGAACGAGAATAAGGGAAGCGACGATGAAGGGAAACAGAATTTTTATGATAGTATCGAAAATAAGAAAGAGGGTGAGAAGAGGGAAAATACGGATAAAGAGAAAGTATGTAAGGAGAAGGAGGAAAATGTCAAAGGTTATACGTCGAACGACGACGTGGGTCAGGGAGGAGAGAACGAGGATAAAGAGACCCAGGCGAAGAAAAACGAAGTTACGGAGGAAAAGAACGAGGACAAGAGAGAAAAAGAAGACGAGGAAAAGGGAAATAAAGATAAAGAGATGGAAAAAAACGAAGCTGAGAAGAAAAACATAGAAAATGAAAAAAAAGAACCCCGAAAAAACAAAAGAAAGAGGAGAAATGCAGAGGAAATTGCGGCGGCAGAATATCAAAGCTACTGTTCCCCGAGATAGATGGCAGTAGCATTGAGGAGAAGAAAAACGAAAAATTAATAAATTTCATTCATATGTATAATTATATTTATGAAATTTATTAATTATTTGTTTGATTTTTATTTTTTTTGTTTAATAATTTGTTAATCTTGATTGCATTTCGTTCATTTTCATGTATTAAAATAAATAAATAAATGTCATATTATTCAAGAAATTAAAATAAATTTGAATATTTTGGAAAATTAACTACACTACTCGCAAAAATTAAAGGAGTAAGAAAAATTTCACAATTTTTCGGTGATGTTCGACAGGCTGTATTTCAGTAATAAATGGTCGTATCGAGGTAATTAAAAGAAGAATTTTGAAGCTCCAAGATTCTAGTTTTCAGATCTTTTGGTCAAAAATTTAAAGGAGCTACGGTTCTTACGAAATTTAAAGAAATAACGCAAAAGAAAATTTTTGCAAACTTTTTACCTTTTTATTCTTAGTCCAAGGGCTCGGAAATGATTTTTCCAGCTAAACCAATACATGGACCAAATAGCCTGTTTATCCAGCTTCAATTTCATTTTTTTTCTACGTGGACTTTTCGCGGAGATATCAGACTTTGAATAAAAAAGTATCCTTTTGTCTTTAACCACTGATATCTCAGCAACTAATGGTCTTAAAGAAACTAATCGGGAAGATTCAAAAACTGGGATAAATTTCCTATGAGATTCTTTTAAGAGTTGTTGGGACATTTTTTTTCTACCCTTAATATGCAGTTAAAAAAGTAACTTTTTCCCTTGATTTGGTAAATCGACTTTCCATCCACTGTGAAAATTATTAATCCAACATTTTTGGCACCCTTCTTATCAGAGAGTTCTCGCCCGACGTGGGCTAAATACTGCTGAGAAAAATACGATTCAAACAAAAGAGCCGTTCAAGAAAGCAAAGTCAGGTTCGACTTGAGCGTCCGGCACTTACCATCCTTGTACGCAATCGCTCGAGGCCAGAGTGAAATACGATTTTTTGAAATTTTCTGCATCTCACCCTCTACGAGTACGTGCTTCCTCAATGTGGACGAGATGCCATTGAGAAGATTCAAATAGAAATGATAAAGATTTTCGTCGTACTAAGCCTGAA
The DNA here is from genome assembly GCA_946863875.1 of Alloplasta piceator. Lineage (NCBI taxonomy): Eukaryota > Metazoa > Arthropoda > Insecta > Hymenoptera > Ichneumonidae > Alloplasta > Alloplasta piceator. The sequence goes on from OX333076.1 coordinate 18,473,026, forward strand.
ATTGAACTTGCACAGCTTGCCATTTTTTCATAAAATTTCAGCTTTACGCGGACCTCGATGGAAATTGTTTTCTTGGAATCATCAGCATCAAAAGTACCAGCAATTACCTGCTAGATACTGCTGACAAAATTCCACTGAAAATGACAGAGCCGTTCGGCATAAGCAAGATGAAATTCCGGACTCGCTTCTGTTGCTCGTTGCATCAGAGTATAGACTGTATTTAACCCGTCGTCGAAATGGCTTTTTTCATAATTATTGCATCAACATTTTCAGTCGATGCTTGTCCAACGTGGGTTAGAGACTGCTCATACATTCAAAATGGAAATAACAGAGGTGCTCTTCAGAGCAACATTACATTTGAAATGTTTCTCTTGCAATCCGCATCGGAGGATTAACTTCTTTTAACCCACGATCTGAACGATTTTTTTTCAAATCTCTTGCACCAAAATCATCACTGAGTGCGTGCTCAACGTGGGCTAGATACTGCTCAAAGAATTCGAATGATAATGACAAAGCTCTTGGTTGGAGTAGGATAAAATTCGATCAGGATGTCCCGCGCCTTCCATCTTCGTATTAATTGATTTTAACCCACAGTGGAATTCCCTTTTTCTCAAATATTAGCGTTTTACTCAGCAGTTGGAGCTTGCTCAAAGTGGGTTAAATATCGATAAGGAAGTTTTAATACAAATGACACAGGTACTCGTCAGGGCAATACTGAATTTGACTTGCGCTCGTTGCATCAGAGTATAGACTGTACTTAACCCATCGTTGAAATGGTTCTTTTCCATATTTATTGCATCAACATTTTCAGTCGATGCTTTTTCAACGTGGGATAGAAACTGCCTATACAGTTAAAATGGAAATAACAGAGGTGCTCTTCAGAGCAACATTACATTTGAAATGTACCTCTTGTAATCCGCATCAGAGTATTAACTTTTTTTAACCCACGATCGAGACGATTTTTTTTCAAATCTTACACTAAAAATATCACTGGGTGCGTGCTCAACGTGGGCTAGATACTGCTCGAAGAATTCGCATGATAACGACACAGCTCTTAGTTGGAGTGGGATAAAATTCGATCGGGACGTCCCGCGCTTCCCATCTTCGTATTAGATGATTTTGACCCATAGTGAAATTGACTTTTTTTTCTATTAGGGTTTTTACATAGCAGCTACAGCCTGCTCAAAGTGGGTCAAATACCGATGAGAAAGTTTCAATACAAATGACACGGGTGCTCGTCATGGCGATACTAAATTTGACCCATTGTCGAAATGGTTTTTTCCCATAGTTATTGCATCAACATTCTCAGTCGATGCTTATCCGACGTGGATTAGAGATTGCTCATACATTCAAAATGGAAATAACAGAGGTGCTCTTCAGAGCAACATTACATTTGAAATGTACCTCTTGCAATCCGCATCAGAGTAGGGGAGACCGGGGACAAAAGTAACAGGGTACAGTTGTAACATAGCGAATATCTCCCAAACTATAGTAGGTACCACCGTGTCCCGCAGGCACATAATGCGTCTTGCAGTTCCTCACATTTGGTTACTAGGCTAGGAGACATCCGCACTAAACAGACTTGACCAGAGATCTGTATTGGTATTGTCAGGCCCAAAGTAAAATTTTGCGGCTTTCGATAAACATGAATATCTCGATTACTGTGCTACATATAGTCATTATTTTTTTGTTCATAAGCTTCCTTGGATATTTTTGTGTCAATTTTCGCGGTTTTTAAAGCCTCCAGCTTGAGAAAATTGATCAAACTATAACTTTGAAGTAGAAAAAACCATCTGGGGACAATTGTAACAATTTTGCCGGGGACGGGTGCAACAGTTTGTCGGCTGTCAATTGTCATGATAATTTCACATCTAAACATTGAATCTAACGTCAAACGGACCTTTTTTTAAAGTTTACGTGTGCAAAAATGCCTCTGCAACGCGTAAGGATCACGCAACGAGCCTGTGCCGACATGTCAACGTACGAAGAAGCGTATGAAAAGATCAAAAATGGAAAATCTATACAGGCAACCACGGCACGTGTCTTTGGGTTATATGTCATGTTTCTTTGGCAAGTTTGGTATGGCTGAGACTTTATTCAATTATTTCATGATTTTCATCAATTCGATACGACTATTTCCATGTGTTAAGGTTTTATCATTGTGACCGTAATATATATCTCTGTGATAATGTTTGATGTTGTGATAATATTATATAATATTGGTCACAATGAAAGATATAATTTTGTGTTAAAATCTTATGTTACAACTAGCCCCATCGACCGTTACAACTGTCCCCATCGACTGTTACAACTGCCCCAGGGTGGGGGACGGTTGTAACAATTTCTCATACTTTTTATAAAGGCCTATACTTTTTTTTCAATTCTAGTTACAGACTTCAACATAGAACAATTTTGTAGACCATTAAATTTTTTTCAAATCTTTTTTTCAAATCTCTTTCACCAAAAATATCACTGGGTGCGTGCTCAACGTGGGCTAGATACTGCTCAAAGAATTCGAATGATTTCGACACAGCTCTCAGTTGGAGCTGGATAAAATTTGATCGGGACGTCCCGCGCCTTTCATCCTCGTATTAATTAATTCTAACCCATCGTGTAATTCAGTTTTTTCAAATATTAGCGTTTTTACCCAGCAGTTGGAGCTTGTTCAAAATGGGTTGAATACCGATGGGAAAGTTTCAATACAAATGTCACAGGTACTCGTCATGGCAATACTAAATTTGTCTTGCGCTCATTGCATCAGAGTATAGACTACTTAACCGATCGTCGCAATGGTTATTTTCCATATTTATTGCATCAACCTTTTCAGTTGATGCTTGTCCAACGTGGGTTAGAGACTGATTATACAGTTAAAATAGAAATAACAGAGGTGCTCTTCAGAGCAACATTACATTTGAAATGTACCTCTTGCAATCCGCATCAGAGTATTGACTTCTTTTAACCCACGATCAAAACGATTTTTGTTGAAATCTCTTACACCAAAAATATCACTGGGTGTGTGTTCAACGTGGGCTAGATACTGCTAAAAGAATTCGAATGATAACGACACAGCTCTTCGTTGGAGTAAGATAAAATTCGTTCGAGACTTGAATTGCCACATTTTGCCATCTTGAATCGCTACATTTTTATTGCAAATTCGAAATCGGAGACACCGAAAACCCTGAAGTACCAACGTTCGCCCAGATCAAGTGATTTTTTGCATTTTCGGGCCACCATTTTGAATTTCTGAATTTTCAGTGCAAATTTCTAACAAGCAATCGTAAAAACTCTGGAATACCAATTTTCGCGGAGATTAAGCGATTTTTTTTGCATTTTCGGACAGCCATATTGGATCCGCTACCTCGAAATTTTAAATTTTCAGTGCGAATTCGTAATCGGCGACCCCTAAAACCCTGAAATACTAACTTTTGCCCAGTCATTATTTGCATTTTTAGTTTGCCATACAGGATTCGTCAACTTTAATTTCAAAGTTTGCATTACAAATTCGTAATCAGCGACTCCGAAAACCATTGAATACAAACTTCGGCTCTCATCAAGTAGTTTTTTTTTCATTTTTGGTCCGCCATCTTGAATTGAAAAATTTGCATTGCAATTTCGTAATGAGCGACCTCAAAAACCCTTTAATACCAACTGCCGCTCTGATAAAGCGATTTTTTGCATATTTAATTTCAATCTAAAAAATATCGAATCTTTTTTTTTTTTATTTCAATATTTCGTCTTAACGGGACCTTACAAGTCGTATTGTCTGCCGGTATTACTATCCCCCTGTCATTAGAATTTTTCGTCCAAAGTGATTTCCAAATGTCATTGAGAATGACATTTGGTCACTTCGATGGCGGGACACTCGAGCCGTGAGCTCAGACCGACTGACGGGACGATAGCACGGCGCACTTCACGCGGTACCTTCGTTCGACGAAATTCATCATTTTTAATAAACTTTGATATTTTTTTTTAATGCGAAAAAAAATGTCAAGCACTCTAGTACGAGTGTTCTGGATTCGGAAAAATATGAACTTTAATAATACATTTTTTAAATGCATTTTCCATTTTTTTTCGGAAAAAAAATTTGTCCACAGCAAAAATTACAAATCGGGTAATTATACCATATTTTTTTTTAAAGAGAGCGGAAAAAATCCTCCGCGATACGTACTTAACATCAGTCAAAATCGCCCTCAAAATCGGTTTAAAAAAGCATGGCCACCCCCGAATGGTCACCCTTTATATACCTGTATACGTATAACTGTAATATACGAACATATACCTGTACATACCTGTATATACCTGTATATACCTGTATATACCTGTATATACCTGTATATACTTGTATGTACCTATATATACCTGCAGATACCAGTATATACCTGTATATACCTGTATGTTATATACCAGTATACACCTGTACATACCTGTATATACCTGTAAATACCTGTATATACCTGTATGTATATACCAGTATACACCAGTATATACCTGTATATACCTGTATTCATCTGTATATATACCTATATACCAGTATATACCTGCATATACCTGTTTATGCCAGTATATACCTGTATATACCAGTATATATCTTGTGACGGATTTCTTTTCTTTAACGAGATCGAAACGATACCGATTCCGTCACCTTCGGCCGTCACCCCCGCACGTAACGTCCCAAACATTCCTGGTGGGCCCCAGTTAATTTTTGTTTCCCCGGAAATTAACAAACCGGTCATACCTGGGAATCGAGTGGGAAGCGCTCGTCTCCTTGAATGCACTTTTTATTTCGCCGGTGGGCTAACCGGACTGAACTGGGAATCGAGTGGGAAGACCTCGATTCCCGCACGGACAAAATGGGACGAGACAGACGGACGGAACGTACGAACGAGGATGAGCGGTTGCGGAAATGCGCGGCCGCTCAGGATGCGGGTTATGGTAGAGAGGGTCGGAGTTGCATGTCAGCCAGTAGCGCGGGAACTGATTCAAATCCGGGACCGTGAGCGGACTCGTAGCGTACGAATGGCTCGCCTGAACGATATTTCTTCCTTCAGGGGGTTGCGATAGCTATTCCTGCCGAAACACGAGAACTTAGCACCGATGCACTGCACACTGCACTTGAATATCCCATTGGGCTATTCACCGGGAGCGAAATGACTTTTTTCGTTACTATGGTGCGAGAGCGCTTGTCAAGTCGATTGGAACACACACAGCCGCGAGGCGCGCGTATACCACACAAGCGAGAGCGTGACATATTACGCGTAGCGCGAATGAGAGAGAGCGAGACCGAGTGTCGATACAGAGTAAACACAATAGCGAGAGCGCGAGGTCTTATCTCGACGGCGATCGGAGACCGACTCTCTAATCTCTTGTCGACAATTTGAATTATTCTCCAAATTCTCTGACCGATAGCTGTTGCCTCATTATTCCATCTCCTTACGTTTCCGGGAGCGTGATTGGAGAATAATCATCCTCGATAGCGTGTTGAGGGTCCCGATGGTTGCTTCCCCTGGAACCCGGGCGAAAGCAAGGCTCTACTCTACTTTAACGCGGCGCAATGCTCCCCAGCCATTGCCCGTACAATTCTCCGCCTGCTCTCCAGCTCGTGGTTCCTTCTCATCTTGGGGCGCCGGCATTACAGCCGGACCTCTGTCACTCCCACCGAGATCTCTCGTCGGCGCTCTCCTCCGAAGGGCAACTCCTTACCTGGAGACATCTCTTCCACGACGGATTCGAGCGCTCGACCCTTCCTAGACTTTTCCTCACGAATTCAGTACCGAAAAATACTTGTCACGGGCTCGAAACGCGACTATACGAGAACACGTTTCCTTTACTTTACTGAATCGGGCAACTAAACGAAAGCGATACGTTCTGGCGAGAGCGTTTCTGGCCTTGTGGCAGTGATTCTGTGAAATCACGTCACAATCTGAGGCTGTATATACTTGTGTATACCGGTATATACTTGTATATACCTATATATATAAATATATATCTATATATATAGCTGTATATACCTGTATATACCAGTATATATAAAGCTGCATACATATTCGTACATATGCTGTTATGTGTATAGATAAATGCATCAATAATGCATACAAGAGCGCTTATGCATAGTGAGGCGAAAGAGACCGGCGCGCGCCGTGTCTACCGCACACACTCATATTCCCACTAACACATATGCAAGACCTTCTCTGTAAAATCGTATTACACCGCTTATACACGGGCTCTATATCTATAGCGACGTGACTTGAACATTTTCGCGATGATAAATATTTGAAATAATTCGCCCAATATTATGATATCTCAGCATCGCGTGGGCGGAAAAAAATGGTATCAATGGAAAGCTAATTTTTTTTTAAGAATAGGATATCTCTAAATGTTAAAAAAATTGTCTCGTTTTTTAGTAATATCGAATTGAAGTGTAAAAGCGGCGTGGATTGAGGTATATTCGCGTATATAAGAGTGCGCGGCAATCTCGACTGATGTGAGACTCTTAGTTTTTTTAATACTTGGCGTCGAGTCGCTGCCGCGACTCTTGATATTCAAATGTGACTCGTTTTCCCTGGCACGTCACCACTGATATCCTATATTAAAAAAACCGTCCTGAAAATATCTCGCAAATTCGATAAAGTATTGTTGTCGTTTTATTCGTTCGCTGATTGGCTGTGGCATCATCAAGCTGAAGTTTGTGTTCGATGAACAAGTTCATGCTTACCCTCTTGTGAACGATCTGTCACATAATAAATATTGACAGCTGCGATACGCGGATATACATAATCCATTTTCTCCTCATTTTCTACTTTAATTCAAAACATATTTAGTATGACTGATACGGTGTTCAAGATGTGAGTGCGTAATAATTGCGATATCAATAATTTCTTTTTATTATCGATAAAAGTTCATGGTGTTTTATGTACATTATGTAGGATCAATTAATCTCCATGTTCATCGGAGCTGATTTGATATTTGGTAAGTAAAATATTCTGTAAGTAAACAACAACAAAAAATTTACTGCGGAATAAAAATCTTTACATATTTAAATACTATATATTGATCAGGATGTGAGTGAAGGAAGTTATAGACATACTTATGCATGAATAGTTTGAAGACGTTCGGTAAAAAAATATATGTAAGTAAAATCATATTGGTTGAGTATATATGTGTCAACTCAACGGACGTTTCGTCGGTGACCTCTTCAATTTTTTTAATTTTTTAATACGTTATTATGCGGGCAAAAAGAAGTATCTATTTAAATTTTTAGAAAAAAATGTCAAAAATTAAAAAAAAAATCGAATTGCTATGTTCTTTTAGCTGTTTTAAGATAAATTAAGCAAAAAAATTGCATTTTCTTTCAATCCGACACCTTCAATTTTTTTCAAAAAAAGATTATAAAATTCTACGTGAAAAAATAAAATTTCTGAGATTTTACTGAAGAAGGGATTTCAAATGACTTCTTATTAAAAAAAAAAAAATTTCGTTTTTTTTGTAATTTTGATCTTTTTTCTTCTATGACCACAATAGTTGATTTCAATTATGTTACAATAAATAATTTACTTTCTCGCTCATATCTTCTTAGTAAATTATAATAATTAACATTAAGAATTACACTTTTTATGTAAAAAAATGAATCGTGCAAAACTTGCTTGAATTGTAGTTCATAATGTTATTTATTATTATTCACAAAAGAAATATGTGAGAGAAGTTAAATAATTTATTTTAACATCATTAAAATTAACTATTGTGGTCATAGAAGAGGAAAGATCAAAATTGGGAAAAAAAAATTTTAATATGAATTTATTTGAATCCCTTCTTCAGTAGAATCGCAAAAATTTTGTTTTTTTACGCAGAATCTTTTAATTTTGTTCAGAAAAAATCGAAGGTTTTGCATTTAAGGAAAATCCAATTTTTTAGTTTAATTTAGCTTAAAACAGCTAAAAAACAATTAAAGAACTAGCTGCTATGTACTCGGCGTTGCCCGGATTGAAATATATCGCAAACTGGAACTAACAGACGGTTGTTAACATTGTTGTCCGGTCTGAGGGTCCCCAAATTTGATGAAATTAGTGAGACCGTGAGGAAATTTTGAAGATTTTAAGAAATTACATAAAAATCTGACAAAATTTTTTAGATTGGAAGAAATTGCATAAAAATCTGAGAAAATTTTAAAGATTTGGCGAATTAAAAATCTGCGAAAATTTCGAAGATTTGAAAAAATTACATAAAAATCTGAGGAAATTTTGACGATGCCTTAGTGGATGAAGTCACCACTGAATCACGGTGATTTTTTACGGTGACAAAGTGCCCACAAAATCACTGAGATCTTGGTGATTTTAAGGTGATTCCAACGTGATTCCACGGTGATTGTCACCGTCACAAAATCACCGTGACAATCACCGTGGAATCACGTTGGAATCACCTTAAAATCACCAAGATCTCAGTGATTTTGTGGGCACTTTGTCACCGTAAAAAATCACCGTGATTCAGTAGTTTTTCAGGGTGAAAACATCGTCACCCAATCCGCTAGGGTGTGAAGGAATTGCATAAAAATCTAAGGAAATTCTGAAGATTTGAAGATTACATAAACATCTGAGGAAATTTTGAAGATTTGAAAAAATTCCATAAAAACCTGCGGAAATTTTGAAGACATGAAGAAATTACACAAAAACCTGAGGAATTTCTGAAGATTCGAAAAAAAAACATAAAAATCTGAGGAAATTCTCAAGATTTAAAGAAAATACATAAAAATCTGAAGAATCTTTGAAGATTTAAAGAAATTACATAAAAATCTGGGGAAATTTTGGAGATTTGAAGACATTGCATACAAATCTGAGGAAATTTTGAAGATTTTAAGAAATTACATAAAAATCTGAATAAATTTTGGAGATTTGAAGAAATTGCATAAAATCTGAGGAAATTTTGAAGATTTGAGAAATTACATAAAAATCTGCGGAAATTTCGAAGATTTGAAGAAATTACATAAACATCTGAGGAAATTTTGACGATGTGAAGGAATTGCATAAAAATCTGAGGAAATTTCGGGTTTGAAGATTACATGAACATCTGAGAAAAATTTGAAGATTTGAAGAAATTCCATAAAAATCTGCGGAAATTTGGAAGGCTTGAAGAAATTACATAAAAATCTGAAGAATTTCTGAAGGTTCGGAAAAAAAACATAAAAATCTGAGGAAATTCTAAAGATTTGAAGAAAATACATAAAAATCTGAAGAAAATTTGAAGATTTGGAGAAATTACATAAAAATCTGGGGAAATTTTGAAGATTTGAAGACTGCATACAAATGTGAGGAAATTTTGAAGATTTCAAGAAATTACATAAAAATCTGGGGAAATTTTGAAGATATGAAGAAATTGCATAAAAATCTGAGGAAATTTTGACGATTTGGAGAATTACACAAAAATCTGCGGAAATTTCGAAAATTTGAAGCAATTACATAAAAATCTGAGGAAATTTTGACGATGTGAAGGAATTGCATAAAAATCAGAGGAAATTTTGAAGATTTGAAGATTACATGAATATCTGAGAAAAATTTTTAAGAAATTCTATAAAAATCTGCGGAAATTTTGAAAACTCGAAGGAATTACATAAAAATCTAAGGCAATTCTGAAAATTTCAAGAAATTACATAAAATCTGAGAAAATATTGAAGATTTGAAGAAATTACTTAAAAATCTGTAGAAGTTTTGAAGATTTTTGGAGAAATCACATAAACATCCGAGCAAATTCTGAAGACTTTTCGAAATTGCATAGAAATCTGAAGATATTTTGAATATTTGAAGAAATTACATAAAAATCTGAGGATATTTGGAAGATTTAAATAAATTACATAAAAATCTGAGGAAATATTGAAGATTTGAAGAAATTACATAAAAATATAAGAAAATTCTGAAGATTATCATTTTTTTTACACGTATCTTTCCTTATCTTATAAACACACTTTTTTGGGCGATACATTTTTTTTCTACTTCTTCTACAAGTCGTACAAGAACATCACCAACCGGATTGTAACAAAAAAAACCTTGAAATAGTCATCAGTTTATTCTATAACAACTTTTACACTTCGAATGAGCAATAAATTTTCAAAAGTAATGTTGAAGGAAATTTATATGTAAGAACTAATTTTTCTACCTTCGTGAATATTAAACAGTATTTCTTTTAGAATTGGCATCTTTTCATTAACTTGCTATTTTATTGTAAGAAAATAGTTTTTTTTACAAGGAAGAGCAGTGGCCAAGTGGCTAGAGCGCGGGTCTCGTAATCCGCGGGACCCAGGTTCGAACCCCGGCGACACCGCTGAAAAATATTCTAATTTTTCAAGTGTTGTTTATCAGCTGCAATTCCGGTGGATTGGGGACCCCACCTTAAATAATGGAATCCCAAAGACCTCATTGCGATGAATGGGCGATTAATTGTACGGTTTCGGTGAGGCCTGCCGACGCGGTTCTTATCGCTCGGATGGTGGTTCACCTAACTGTGCAAGCAACTGGCTTACTGGATCACAATGGAGGAGGTAACTACCTAACCAACCGACGATAGTCGTGCTGGAGCGTGCTCGCACTGCTACCGACGGTTTCTTATGTAGTTTACCGTCTGTATCGGTGAAGGTTTTTCTGCAGTTTTCCCTTCACTCTCGGCAGAATTGCGATACAGAATGGAAAAAGTGTAGGGTGCGGGCTGCAGCCCCGGCCTTACCAGGAAAGGTAGGGGGTCTAGTATCAAGCAAGGCTGTACACTGGTAATAAACAAAAAATAAGTTTTTTTTTACAAAAAATGGGGATGTAGAACGTGGAACTGTTAAGCTTTACGAAACGAAAATTGTTAACTGACCCCTGTCCTCATGAAAAATCACAAATTATAGAATTTTAAAAAAAGATTTTAATATATTCAGTAATAAGTTGTAACATTTTATCGGAAACCGACGAAAAAAAAGTTAAATTTACTGTAAATTTAACTTTAAATTTCAATAGCTTCTGAAGTGGTAAGTTTATCGAAAAATCATAGGAAACCTCTTTTGTAGGGGGTTCAATTCCCTACAAGAACATGTATTGCACATTTCGGTACATTTGACCACTGACAAAATCAAAAGGGTGGTTAACGCGATCTATTATAGCGAGTTATTACTGAAGCAAAAACCATAAAATTAATGTGGAAATTTCTCTCTATAATATTATATCATGTATTATATGCATTCATATACACATAGGGGTCAGAATTCCTCTCGGCTAATCATTAAGACATATTTTGCTCTCGTTGTATTTTTTTGCACGAGTATCCTGGAAGCTTGTCGCGCGCGTAGCGCGCTCGTGAGCTAGTATCATATAAGTGAAGAAAATTCATGAGTACTCGGTAGCGTAATAGGTAGCGTGTTAGGTTGTTAGGTAGGATAGACCCGTAGTAAAAAACTCCATTGAATCGCCAATGGCAACCAATGGTCCTCATACGACTCCATTGGACAATGAATGGGAACCCATTGAGATTTCCGCATTTGTCAATGGCGTACAGGGCTGACCATTGATCAGTGAATGGGTATCCATTGAACATCAAATGCGGATGAATCGAATGATCATCATTACTCAATGATGCTCATTGGAAAGCCAATGCGGATGTATCGAGCGATCAGCATTGCCCAATGGTGTCCATGGGAAGGTAAATGCTGATGAACGAAATGATCCGCTTTATACCCAATGATGTCCATTGGAAAGTCAATGCGGATGAACTGAAAGATCAGCATTTCCCACAGATGTTCATTGGAACCCAAATGCGGCTAACGATGAAATGATCAGCATTTACCAAGGATACCCATTGAATAATAAGTAACTACGAATTATACAATGATCAACATTTATCAATAATGTCACCTCATTGACGGCTGATCGAATGATGAGCAGCATTCGTTAACGATGTTGCAATCCATATTCGAGGTTCAATGCAGAACAATTGAACCCATCGATCGATGAGAATTTTTCCGAATGCGATATTTCTCAAACGGCGGTGAATTAATAAAATTAAGTAAGAGTAGATGTCGCTGATTCTCATATATGAACCAAATATTTTCTTCAATTGTAATAAATGCTGATGATTATATCGATGGTCAATCAGTTTAAAATATAATATAATAGTTTAAAATAAAATATAATATAATATATTTAAAAAAAAAATATTATATACTGCTCATCAAGTGCGCGTACGTTTGGGATAAATGATTTTTAAAACCGTTTATTTTTAACATATACACATAATTTTATCAGTCCCTCTCAACTCGATTTGTGAGAGGAGAAACGTATATACTTTCATTATCAATCGTCATCTGAATACACTTACAATCTATTTTCTCAATTCTGAGCTTCAATAATTTCTATTAAATGTAATATATATATACATATACATATATATGATTGCTATATGATTGCTATATATGATATATGATATAATTATTGGTCGTTATGCTAATATTAGCATTATGATTAACCTTACTTACTGATAACTTACTTGATTATTTAATGCGTAATTCCATGTATATATAGCAATCATATGAAAGAATCTCCATTGAATCCCCATGGGATAATCCCCATTCCGTTTCAAATGGGGAATTTAATGGCGAAAATGTCCTTAGAAAATTCGGCATTCATATCCATTGGTTTTGTGGGCAATGGGGAATGAGTGGCGAACAGCAATGGAGATTCTTTCGTATAGTAAAAACTCCATTCATCGCCATTGAAAAATCCCCATTCATTCCCCATTGCCAAAATAACCAATGGGGATGAATGCCGAATTGCCTAAGGGGATTGTCTCCATTGAATCCCCATTAGATAATCCCCATTCCGTTTCAAATGGGGAATTCAATGGCGAAAATCCCCTTAGGCAATTCGGCATTCATCTCCATTGGTTATTTTGGCAATGGGGAATGAATGGGGATTTTTCAATGGCGACGAATGGAGTTTTTTACTACGGGGATAGGCAGGCTGCAGGTTCGATCCCACTGGAGACAGAAGAAATTGAAGTATAATGAAATTGGGTGTTTTTTAATTTTTTTAAAAATGTAATCGGTTCAGAAGCTATGTAAATGACAAAATATACACAATAAAAAATTTTGCAGGCAATAGAAATTTAAAAAAACCGTATGAAAATTACAATAATTACAATAATACCTCACATCCCGACGGTCATATGAGCTTCATATGAGCGCAACCAATTTCACCACGGTATGACGTCAATATGATCTTCATATGAGCACCACAATATCGTCACGCTGTGATTGCCATATGAGCTCCATATGATGTGTTATTGTCAATCATCATATGATGTAAATATGACTTCCAGGTGAGCACTCATAAGCGACACAGCTGCGAGTGTTCCTATGCGTCATAGATGTATGCAATATGATGCCAAAATGAGCTACATTTGTCTATCTGGGTAACTTCTTCAAAAATTGACTAATTGGGACGTTTTTTTTTAATTTTTCAATTTTTTAATGTACTTTCCGAAAAAAAATCCAAAAAAATGTTAAGATATTAAAATCTCTGAAATTTTTCATTCTTTCGGGAAAAATCATCTTTTTATCGAAGTTCGCCATTTTTAATTTTTTTTTCACTCAAAAAATACTTTGATCAATTCCAGAAAAAATGCTGCCCAACCTGCGCGCAGTGGCTCGACTTTTTCTTCTATTTTTTTTACTTTAAAACAAAAAAACAATCTACGATTACCACTTTCAATTTTCTATTTCTCCTAAATTTTTTAAATTCCGAGGTCCTTCATGAATCCTCAAAAATTTTCAGAGTGGTACTTTGTGAAATAAGCCCAATTGAGAAAAAAAATTTTCCAATCATCGTTAGAAAACAATGAAAGGAAATGTCGACCTACTCTGGGTTAGGGGCATTTTTTCCGGAATTGATCAAAGTATTTTTTGAATGAAAAGAAAGGCGAATTCCGATAAAACGATGATTTTTCTCTCAAAAAAAAAAGTGAAAAATTTCTTAGATTTAAACATCTTAACATTTTTTTTGTATTTTTTTTGGAAAGTATATTTAAAAACTAAAAAATTTCAATAAAAAGAACGTCCCAATTAGTCAATTTTTGAAGAAGTTATAGTCATTTAAAAAATAAAAGCTTTTTTTGGGTTGGATACAAAAATTTGAAAATTTCCTGAAAAATATTTTTAATTGGGTAGAGAAGGAAAACAAAATTTCAGCCAAATCGAAAGGGGTCGGGTTTAAAAGTGGTCGATTTGACATGGAATGCCCCATATAATATATTATATTTTATCAACAATTAGTAAGAATAAATATGATGCTGAAATTCGCATCGCTTAAATGCCACAAAAATAATGAATGTTTCAATGTAATTGAACACGTGATATTGCCCGAGAATGTGATCAATCGTGATATTTTCAAGAACCCCCCCCCCCCCCCTCCCATCGTGAGTCTCACGTGATTAATGGACGCCCCCAAAAATCTCTGAAAATCAATATTTTCACTATTTTTCAATCAATTATATTATTACATATTTATTTTTTTCTTCTAACGAGTTTTTGTATTTCTACCATCTTTTTTCTTGTAAAACTCGGTATCAGTATTGCTTACAATGCAGAACATGCTAAAAAATAAATATTTATTTTCGAAATTTCCAAATTTGAAAAGATATATTTTTTGGCAATTTTCGTGTTGTAAGCAATACTGATATATATCAATTTGCAATGATATAATGAATTGAAAAATAGTGAAAATATTGAAATTCCGTGATTTTTTTTCGAATATATGAACCATTTATTAACGTTTAGTAAATATGGGTTTGAAAGAGTACAGGGTGTATAAAAATGATGTGTCGCCACTTCGCCCAGTAAATCTCCAGCTTGAGATCGGTGGAGATCTATCAAAATTTGTAGCCGCAAAATTGACCTTGACCCTGAAATTCAAGGTCAAATTTTTGTATTGGCTTCAAAAATTCTACTTCTTAAGAGGAACAAAAGTCAGTAAGGAATCATAGGTCGGAGATGCGTCCTTCAACCCGAAACGACAATGTCAATTCGAAAAAAATCGAAAAAGTGCGTTCTTACAAAATATTGTTCACAAAAACACGGGATAAGAATTTTAATAATTATAAAAAAAGCTTTTCAACGCAGACCCTTCAATATTTATTAATTGGAATCAAGAAATGTTGCAATTGCATGACGCTGACCACACTAAGGTGGATGAATCGGCATGAGATGGGTGACACAGATCTTTGCGATATCCCTTTGTCGCGTTACCACTACGAGCATCTAATTCCCTAGCTCATTGTTGCCGAAAATCAATCAACACATAGTTCCGCTGAATTAATCTTGACCCTAAAACTCAAAGTCAGTTTCAAAGTCAATTCATCTCGTTAAGAGGCATCTAATTCCCGTAAAAACGACGAGTCAGGAATGAACCTTTCAATATCAAGCCGTCAAGACATATAAAAAATGTGCGTTTTTCATTTAGTTCGGAGGGATAAAATTCGGAACTGAAGAATAATTATAACGGCAATCGATATAACTAGAAAGACTTTATGTCTGGCACACAGCACGCCTGCTATTCTATGAAAACAAAGCTTTAGATGGCCAGGTTTACGATAAATGAATTTGATCTTAACAATAGTTATTGTCACCTACACATTTCAGAGTCATATCGTGCTTGTGTGACCGTGCACGAGTTGCTTAAACATATTCATCAGCGGCAGACCATTAGCGTTACCCGGAATACACCACGTGGAGGTTATAAAAAAATCAACAAAAAAAACTGTGTTCTGTCGTCGCAGTCCCATTGATCTCCATCATCGTCGGGGTCTTTATCATCGCAGTCTCGGTCATCTCTAGCTTCGTCGCAGTTTAGGTCGGTTCTATCATCGTCGAAGTGTTTGTCGTCGCAATCCCGGTCATCTCTATCATAGTCAAAGTCTTTGTCGTTGCATTTTGGGTCAACTTTATCGTCGAAGTCTTTCGTCGCAGTCTCGGTCAATCCTATCATCGTCGCAGTCTTTGTCATTGCAATTTCGATCAACTTTATCGTTGTCGAAGTCTATCGTCGCAGTCTTGGACAATTATATCATTGTCGAAGTCTGTCGCCGTAGTCTCGGTCAACTCTATCATAATCGAAGTCTTTAGCGTTGCAGTCCAGGTCATTTCTATCGCAGTCAGTCTTTGTCGTAGCAGTTTTGGTCATCTCTAGCATTATCGAAGTCGTTGTGGTCGCTCCATCGGTGATCGCCCTCACTACCTGAATCTTTGTTGGCCCTATCACTGTCGTCACTGTCGTAATAACATAAATCGTGGTCGGCGACCACATCGTGGTCGTGGACGAGATGGACGAGATCAACGTCTTATGTTGCGCGCTATTGATCAAGCTTTCGGAAACTTTGGAAGAGCTCGCGAAATTTATCGTCGGTTACTTCTTGATCGGGCAAACGGTCATCCTCTACGGCCGGGGGCAATTCCAGATCGTCGTGAGTTTCAACGACTCGAAGAGCGGTTCAACGATCAGGAGAGGTTTGAGGTGCGGAACGCTGGATATCGAAGAGCCGGTCGTCCTCGTGTTCATTGGAACATTGAAGAGCGTGTCATTGCTCTTGCACGAGCTTTTCCCGTCATGGGTTTACGTCGAATAGCCGCTCGCGTTGGTATAGCGCACATGACGGTGCGTCGCATAATTCGTGAAGAGGGCCTGGGACCTTACCGCGTCCAATCTGTTCAGGCACTATATCCTGGAGATTACCGCGCTCGTCGTAATTTTTGTCGATGGATGCTACAGAAACTGGAGGGAGATCCTCATTTTTTTGAACGCATTCTGTTTACCGATGAGGCGTGCTTCTCCAGCACCGCAATCGTGAACCGGCATAACTTACGCATCTGGGCTGAGAGGAATCCTCGTGCGATGATGCAACGAGTTCACCAGGGACGTTTTTCAGTAAACGTTTGGGCAGGTATCATTGGGAACACCCTGATAGGTCCAGTCTACCTTCCACTGAGATTGAACAGTCGCAATTATTTGCACTTTCTGCAACGCGATTTAATGCCGCGTCTGAGGGACATGATTCCACGACATGCTCGCCATCGCATTTTTTTTATGCACGATGGAGCACCACCTCATTTCGGTCTTCAAGTCCGTGCATTCTTAAACGAAATGTTTGGATCGCGTTGGCTCGGTCGTCGGCCTGCTCCGCATCTCTGGCCACCACGTTCTCCAGACCTAAATCCCTTGGACTTTTTTTTCTGGGGAGCACTCCAGGCTATCGTCTACAGAGAAGGTCGAGCGATTAGGACGCCGGTAGATCTGAGACGCCGAATCGATGAGGGAGTTGCCAGGTTGATGCGAAACCGAGAACTTCTTCTCAGGGTTTCGAGAAACTTGGAGGCATGGTTGCGAGCGTGCTTGCGTAATGGTGGCCGGCATGTGGAAGCTGGAGAACAAGCTAGAATGCTTCGAGCAATTGGACATGATGGTTCGATTCTCTGGGTTCCTCGACGCCGCCGCCATCAACGACCGCGTCATAATAAAGCAGGAGACGACTAATCCAACATTGCATACGCACCCGACACACAGTCGTCATTGAAATGATTTGAAACGAATCATTCGAAACGGACAACAAAACACAACGGCCCTTTTCAGGGCCAAGGGATACCAGGCAGACAACCTCCACGTGGTGTAGTCCGGGTAACGCTAATAGTCTGCCGCTAATGAAGATGTTTAAGCAACTCATGACAACAACTATTGTTAAGATCAAAATCGCTTATCGTAAACCTGGCCATCTTAAGCCTTGTTTTCATAGAACAGCAGGCGTGTTGTGTGCCAGACATCAAGTCTGTCTAGTTAGATCGATTGCCTTTTTAATTATGTTTCAGTTCCGACTTTTATCCCTCCGAACTAAATGAAATACGCATATTTTTTATGTTTTGACGGCTTGATATTGAAAGGTTCATTCCGAACTCGTCGTTTCTACGAGAATTAGATGCCTCTTAACGAGATGAATTGACTTTGAAACTGACTTTGAGTTTTAGGGTCAAGGTTAATTCAGCGGGACTATGTGTTAATTGATTTTCGGCAACAATGAGCTAGGGAATTAGATGCTCGTAGTGGTAACGCGACAAAGGGATATCGCAAAGATCTGTGTCACCCATCTCATGCCGATTCATCCACTTTAGTGTGGTCAGCGTCATGCAATTGCAACATTTCTTGATTCCAATTAATAAATATTGAAGTGTCTGCGTTGAAAAGCTTTTTTTATAATTATTAAAATTCTTATCCCGTGTTTCTGTGAACAATATTTTGTAAGAACGCACTTTTTCGATTTTTTTCGAATTGACATTGTCGTTTCGGGTTGAAGGACGCATCTCCGATCTATGGTTCCTTTCTGACTTTTGTTCCTCTTAAGGAGTAGAATTTTTTAAGCCAATAAAAAAATTTGACCTTGAATTTCAGGGTCAAGGTCAATTTTGCGGCTACAAATTTTAATAGATCTCCACCGATCTCAAGCTGGAGATTTACTGGGCGAAGTGGCGACACATCATTTTTATACACCCTGTACATATCGGGGCACCTCATATACAAAATTTAGAATTTTTTGAATGATCTGTTTCCGTTTATCAGTGATATAGAAAATTTAACGCTAAAAATTGCGTCTTTGAACGTCCCGCGCGCCCTATAAAAAAATTCAAAAAATCGAACCATTGCACAGGGACCTTTATTTCAACGATATCTTTGATTTTTGAGGGTAGTCAACAGTTTTTAATTTTTTCGATTCACCCATACAAGCTCAAAAGTTTTATTTAGGTATTAGAAAAGGCGTGTGAAAATATGAGCTCTTACTATGAATATTAAAATCGTACTCATCGTACGTTTCGGAAGATACTTCGGAAGAATTTTCAAAAAGAAGTGAAATCAATCACAAAATACTTCGGAGAAGCAAAAAAACGGACGCGAAGTACTAAAAATCCCAGAAATTCGAATTTGAAAAAATCCTAAAAATTCAAAATTGAAAGAAAATCCTAAAAATTTGAAATTGAACGAAAATCCTAAAAAATTGAAATTTAACGAAAATCCTAAAAATTTCAAATTGAAAAAAAACCAAACCACACAAGCCAAGTCAAAAACTGGGTATGCTTACGTTATTAATGACCAAACCAAACAAAAAAGCTTGGCGTGCAGGGTTAAGAACTAATACACTCGACGAGGAAAAACCGAGTCCAGACGCCTCTACCGCTTAACAATGGAGTGAACAAACGAAAGAATAAAAAAGAAATCAATTGAATGAGTACACTAGCAACCAACTATGAGAATAAACAAAAGAGGTAATGATCGAGTGAACCAGAGTAACTACGAGAATCGATCACCGAGAAAAATCTTGTAAAATGTTTATATTTAAGGGGGTCGAGTCAGCGTGAAATTGGAAAAAAATCGTTTTTTTTTTAAAATTTTTTTTACGTTTTACACACCTTTTTGCACCTATTAACTAAGCCATAGATCCTAATTTTGAAAAATGGCAAAGTTACAGGCAAATCTGTAATAAAAGAATTATGAAAAATGGGAAATCCATTTTCAAAATTCTGTAATTTTTTTCACAGATTCTGAATCATTAATAAGTAATATATATCATGATTAGAAAGTAAGATACGGCTGCCTCATATTTTTTTAATAGTTTTTGTTTTTTTTAGTTTCTAAAATAGAACAAAAATTTCTAATATTCGTTATAAAAGTGAAAAAAAAACAATAAAAATTAAACATATCTTGGAAAATTTCGATGTTTTGCATATTTTCCAAAGTAACTGAGGAAAATCTATTATCGAAAAAAAATCTGATTTATTTTGAAAAATATGCAAAATATCAAAATTTCTCAAGACATGTTGTATTTTCAATTTATTTTTTACTTCTATAAGGATTATTTGGAATCGACTTTTTAATTTTATTATAGAAACTAAAAACAAAAAAATTATTTTTAAAAAAATGAGGCAGCCGCATCCCACTTTCTAATCATGATAGATATTACTTATTTATAATTCAGAATCTGTAGAAAAAATTGCATAATTTAAAAAATGGTGTTTTTTCAGTTATTCCTTTTTTACACACAAGTGATCGTCGCGCCACTGGAAGGAGTGTCGAAATAATCCTGTACAAAAATTAGGCTGTTTTTAAAGTGGAATCAATGCGAAAAAGGATCCTGAGAGAAATGACTCCTCGATTTCACTTGGAATGCCCCATATATATATATCTCTCTCTATATTATATAAATATTTCGCCGCCGCCGCCGCCACCGTGTACAAGAATCCAGAACCCAACCCCGGAACCCGAACCCAAACCTTTACGATGCGAGGGCGAAGTTAACCATGCAATCGAGAATCGAGCGGGGTGAAGTTGGCCATGGAATTGAGAATCGAGCGGGGTGAAGTTGGCTATGGAATCTAGAATAGAGCGGGGTGAAGTTGGCTATGGAATCGAGAATAGAGCGGGGTGAAGTTGGCCATGGAATCGAGAATCGAGCGGGGTGAAGTTGGCTATGGAATCGAGAATAGAGCGGGGTGAAGTTGGCCGTGGAATCGAGAATCGAGCAGAGGGTTGGGGTGGCGGGGATGGGACGGGGGAGCGTGGGGGTGGGGGAAGGCGGTGGGCGGGAGTCGAGGTTTGGGTTAGAATTGAACCTTTACGACGCGAGGGCGCGTAGCGCCCGAGCCGCACAGACCCTAGTATATCTCTCTATATTATATAAATATTTCGCCGCCGCCGCTGCCGCCGTGTACAAGAATCGAGACGGCCTGAAGTTGGCCACAGACTAAGCAGGGTGAAGTTGGCCATGGAATCGAGAATCGAGCGGGGTCAAGTTGGGCATGGATGGCCAAATTCAGCGGATGGTTGGGTGGGTGGGGCGGGGTCAAGTTGGCCCTGGATGGCCAAATTCAGCGGATGGTTGGGTGGGTGGGGCGGGGGCAAGGCATGGGATGGCGGGGAGAGGGTTGGAGAAGCTTGTGGGTGGAAGGTCGGGGTTTGGGTTTCAAGCGGTTCCGATAGGGCTTTCAAGTGATTCCCGGACGTAACAATATCTCTCTATATTATATAAATATTTCGCCGCCGCCGCCGCCACCGCCGCCGCCGCCGCCGCCGCTGCCGCCGTGTACAAGAATCGAGACGGCCTGAAGTTGGCCACAGACTAAGCAGGGTGAAGTTAGCCATGGAAACGAGAATCGAGCGGGGTAAAGTTGGCCATGGAATCGAGAATCGAGCGCGGTGAAGTTGGCCATGGATTCGAGAATCGAGCATGGTGAGGTTGGCCATGGCATCGAGAATCAAGCGGGATGAAGTTGGCCATGGAATCGAGAATCGAGCGCGCTGAAGTTGGCCATGGATGGCCAAATTCAGCGGTTGGTTGCCGGGTGTGGAGGGGGGAGGCGTGGGATGGTGGGGAGGGGGTTGGGGAAGCTGGCGGGAGGGGGGTCGGGGCTTGGGTTTACGCGAACCTTTACGATGCGAGGGCGCGTAGCGCCCGAGCCACACGAACCCCTAGTATATATATATATCTATTATATAAAATTATCGCCGCCGCCGCTGTGTACGAGAATCGAGGCCATGGCCAACTTTACCCCGCTCGAGCCTCGATTCCATGGCCAACTTCACCCCGCTCGGTTCTAGGTTTGGAGGTTTGCGTTTGGCGGTTTAGGTTTGGAGGTTTGGGTTTGGCGGTTGGGGTTTGGAGGTTTGGAGGTTTGGGCTTGTGATGCGAGGGCGCGTAGCGCCCGAGCTGCACGGACCCCTAGTATATATATATATATATACTAGGGGCCCGTGCGGCTCGGGCGCTACGCGCCCTCGCATCGTAAAGGTTCGCGTCTAACCCAAACCCCGACCCCCCGCCCGCCAGCTTCCCCAACCCCCTCCCCACCATCCCACGCCTCTCCCCTCCACACCCGGCAACCAATCGCTGAATTTGGCCATCCATGGCCAACTTCAGCGCGCTCGATTCTCGATTCCATGGCCAACTTCATCCCGCTTGATTCTCGATGCCATGGCCAACCTCACCATGCTCGATTCTCGAATCCATGGCCAACTTCACCGCGCTCGATTCTCGATTCCATGGCCAACTTCACCGCGCTCGATTCTCGATTCCATGGCCAACTTTACCCCGCTCGATTCTCGTTCCCATGGCTAACTTCACCCTGCTTAGTCTGTGGCCAACTTCAGGCCGTCTCGATTCTTGTACACAGGGGAGGCGGGGGCGGCGGGGGTGGCGGGGGCGGCGGCGACATTTTTATATAATATAGAGATATATATATATATATATACTGTGGGTCCGTGTGGCCCGGGCGCTACGCGCCCTCGCGTCGCACAGTGGGGCCAAATCCCAAAAAGCTGGCCAAAAGTCGAAAACGTTGCAAATTCGGCTGAAAGTCATTACTCGGGAGTTTTTAGGGTCGCTGATTACGAACCCGAAGTCAAAATTGGAAATAAAAACAAAATGGCGGATTTGAAGTCCCACAAAGCTGGCAAAAAGTCGAAAGCGTTATAAATTCGGCTGAAAGTCAGTACTCGGGAGTTTTTGGGGTCGCTGACTATGAATCCGAAGTCAAAATTGCAAATAAAAACAAAATGGCGGATTTGAAGTCCCAAAAAGCTGGCAAAAAGTCGAAAGCGTTATAAATTCGGCTGAAAGTCAGTACTCGGGGGTTTTTGGGGTCGCTGACTATGAATCTGAAGTCAAAATTTGAAATAATAACGAAATCGCGGATTTAAAGTCTCAAAAAGCTCGCAAAAAGGCAAAAGCGTCAAAAAATCGGCTGAAAGTCAGTACTCGGAGGTTTTCGGGGTCGCTGATTATGAATCCGCAGTCAAAATTTGAAATAAAAAGAAAATGGCGGATTTAAAGTCCCAAAAAGCTGGAAAATAGTCGAAAGCGTTATAAATTCGGTCGAAAGTCAGTACTCGGGGGTTTTCGGAGGCGAGTTGATTACGAATCCGAAGTTGAAATTTGAAATAAAAACAAATCGGCGCATTTGACATAAATCACTTTTATAGAGAATGTACAAAATATATCCATATGTGATATATAATAGCATAAACATACATTCAGTCGATTAAAAGTTCAGAGATCGTCATCTGAAGAATCAGATGATGCACAATCAGTTGATTCATCCATTAAATCGCTGGAACTTCCTGTACTTGCTGGTATACGTGGCGCAACGAACAATGAAAGTGCTTCTGGACTTTGTATTTTTTCGAGGTAATTCGCGCAAACTCGAAATAAATGGATCGGATATTAATAATAACCGTAAAAAAATGTCCTCCATTGTTTTGGCTCGGGAACACTTTCTTGCAAAATCTTCACGAAACTTTTTAATGTACTTATTAGTAGACTCTTGGGCGTCTTCAGACATCTGCCCTATCGGCAATATTGCTGAGTTTATCACTTCTGCACCATGAATCAATATCTTGTGTACCGAAGTTGGCATGTAGAACTACGGATATAATTGCACAAAGTTCCGAGCTGTCTGTAAGGCATAATCTTGGAATTTGAGGAAATCGATTTCATGGCCACTCGAAATTGTCTGCAATATCACATGAAATCGCTTAATCAAGTCCTCATCTATCGCACCCTGTTATCGCAGCAGAAATGCTTGAGTTTTCGAAAAATCTTCGAGCCGTATTTCCATCATTCGAGCTACCGAAACCAGGCTTTGGTTGATCGACTATCAGACCTAATTCCATACGGAAACCTTTCTGTATGTTGGTTTTTTCGGATATTTACTTGTTCCTTCTCGTTATCACTACGCGCTTGCCACTTTTTAATTCCAAGCTTATATGCTATATGCAAACAGCATTCGAAAAATCGTATCCATGCATGCAAAGTTGACAATCCAAACTGTAGATGATCTTCGGAGACTTCCTTTTTTAGAATTGCGTCGATATTGTTGAAGTCTTTTCAAGTTGCTTTGCATAAATAGCATCGTTGAGCAGACTTATTATGCGTGATAGCGTTACAAACTTTACCGTCTATCATCGTGAAAGCCAGTCTGAAAGAAACTCTTATTTCTTTTCGATCTACGATCTTTTCGAAAGGCATAAGATTCTTCTCTTGCTGTTGAATATACTCCATTTCTTCACGAGTGGCTTCAGAACTCTCGTGAAAAAATTGGATCCTGATTGGTCTAAAAAAACGAGGAGATGACGGCCTCGGATTTTTCCATACAACAAGCTTTGCGTTTGTTTCTTGGTCGTCAGATACAAGCTGCAGTGGAACGATTGATGTGAAAAAAATATTAGCATCGGACTTGCTTCCATCATCATTGATGAACTTTTGTTTGTACGTACTTTGGCCGGAAGTGCCATCGCAGCCCCACTTACAAATTAAAATCAAGCTGCAAACATTTTCAGCCGACAAACTTTTGATAACATCCATCTGTGTCAATAATATTCTATCAGCTGTGTGATGCAGCAAAGCTTGCAATTTTACCTCAGCACTACATTCATTAACATAAATATCTGACTTAGGCGGATAACATTTAAGCTTGGCTTTATATGGCAGTTTATACGGCGGAAATAAATCGCAGCTCTGCTCTTTGCTTCTATTCCGAAGCTGCTGATATTGCCATTTCGATAATTTCAGTTCGACTATGAGTGACAAAGCAGCATCCGCAGATAAAGTCGTTTCTCGAATGGTATCTATGGACTCCTTATACTTCTTAGCTCGAGATGGGCTCCCCAGTCCCACATCACGGACAATTTTGGCAGCATCTGATTTCCCGGATGATCGAAGGCTCATTTGAGTGGCATACTTTAATTCGTCCGTAGTATTTCTTGTGCGTAATTCTTCAGTCCTCCTTCGTTTTGTCCGGTCCCTAGACTCTACAAATTCTGAAGAAGGCCGACCCAAATTTGCAGATTTGTCCGAAGATTTTTTTGATTCTTCGAAAGAAACAAACACGCTCAACCACTCAGAATATTGTTGCAGAAATCTCTCTTCATGTCTTGATGCGTGCTGCCACTTTTTATGCAAAAGGTGCAACAACTTGCGGAGGGCAGTTATGCATTGTCTGATAGAGCGAAGGGGCGTTGCAATTTTGTGGACACAAAATTTTCGATTATTGCATACGTTTCAGGCACTCCTCCACTCAGGTGACCTTTCGTGATCGAAAAAATTTCCTTCCTTGTTAAGCCACATCCTCCACGTTCGTCAGCGACTAATTCTAAAATTAAAAAATGTAAAATCTATATAGATGGACAATTCCATAGTCAACCTCGTTTCTATTATTTATTTTTAAATATTATTTGAAAATAAAAATAAAATATGCATAAAAAAGAATTACGGTCCATAGAACTCAATACATTGAACTCTCTGATATTCTCTCCCCTCTGGGGCTTAACCATATAACTAAGAGGCATATGAGGGATTCTCTGTGAACTTAGCCACAGGTTTCGGTAGAAAAAAAAATTAATTTGTGTGGTTTCATTTTTTTACCCTAGAACCTCGATCCGTGTCACTCTAGTGATCTTTTCGCGATATCGTCAGATGTACTGAAAGACTAATTTTTTCAGTAAAAAAGTGGCCTTTTTTGAATAAAAAATAAGCATTCTATTTTTTGGTAAAAAAAGTGGCCTTTTTTGAATAAAAAAATAATCATTCTATTTTTTGGTAAAAAATCAGCGTTACCGGAACGTAAAAACTATTTCAAATATTCGGTTCGAATGCCAACACAAAACTACAACTTTTATGTGCAGACATTTTTTTTCAATTACTTCAAATTTCCGAGATATATTCAGTTGGAAAGAAAACGGCGATTTGTAACATTTTTAATTTAAAAATGTGAAGAAATTTACAAATTAGTAGCACTTTAATATAACCAATTATGGGGCACATCTGAGATGGTCGAAAAAAAAGTGGCTGAGTTGACAGAGAATCCCTCATACATAGATATAGCACTCTTCAACTCGACCGACCGCGACACGCTGCTTGGATGGGTGCCAATGTATTTCAGTGTACAATGAAGACCGCAATAAAATTCAAGAAAAATATTCAATTCAAGAAAGACATTCCGCGTCGTTAATGTATGAAATTCAGAAAACTATGTTTTATATTGCAAAAACTCATAGCAATGACACGCGCGCAGCTAAGCGCAGCCATTTTCGATGTTTCCCATTCAATAATACATCCATCTACAACATGTGATAGGTCAGCTCGTGGAACACTGTGGAACTTATCAACTTTTCTCTACGTTTTTAGAATTTTCACTGGTAATTTTCCGTGAATTTTCGTACAAATGATTCATTTATTATTATCGCATGAACTATTATTATCAATTTTCAGTTACACAATGATTTTCTACTCACTTTCAGCTGTTGATTCTATTCGAAAAAATTCGAATCGGTTGTATTGTAAAGTTTTGGCGTCCTGTTCATTACAGCGTTGAAATGGTCATTTACTGCACGACGCGTCGAGCTCGCTCGAGGGCTCCCTTTCAACTGCCGTACAAAAGCAGGTATAAGGGCTAGGGCCCGCTAATGCCAAAAATTTGACCTTCGGACTCTTCCCCCACCTAACCCACGACTAAAAATTACCGAAACTTAAACTTTATTTTTCGATTTTTTGCCAGCTTTTTAGGATTTGGCCCCACCGTGCGTCGTAAAGGTTCAACTGTAACCCATACCCCGCATGAAAAATTAATTTTTTTTTCTCAATTTTCCATGCTCCAACCCTTCAAAACTTAAGTAATGATAAAAAAAACATACTCGCGAAGACGGGACTCTGTGGTTCAAGTGGAAGCGGCCCCTCATTGCAAGTTTCTAATTTGAGGATGCATTGCCTCTACATTCCCAGCCAAAAATACAATAAAAACCTGAAAAAAATCAGCAACATTTGGCATGCCACAAACAATAATTATGAGTAATGATATTGCCTGAAAATTATTAATCAATTGTTTAAACAAATAATTATTCAACAATTTTTCCATCAATTATTTCTTTTCTTAAACAAATTGAATGCGTTAATTTTTTTGAACGCATACGAATTTTTTCACAATTTTCTTTCCATTTTGAAATATTTATTGAACACCCTACCAGGACGAACGACAGTAACCGACAGTCGTTTGTCTTAAATTCCGACAGTTCCCGGCGGTCCAACCGTCGGAATTCATCACTTAACCGTCGGAATTTAAGACAAACGACGTTGGTTACTGTCGTTCGTCCTGGTAGGGCATCAACAAATGGTTCACATATTCGAAAAAAAATCTCTGAAAATCAATATTTTCCCTATTTTCCAATTAATTATATCATCACATATTGATTTTTTTCTTCTAACATGTTTTTGTATTTCTACCATCTTTTTTGTTGTAGAACTCTTGTATTTCGTACAATGCGAAATTTGCTAAAGAATAAATATTTATTTGGAAATTTTCATATTTAAAAAGATTTATTTCGTAGCAATTTTCGCTTTGTAAGCAATACTGATACTTAGTTTTACAATAAAAAAGATGGAAGAAATACAAAAACATTTTAAAATACAAAAATCAATATTTAATGATATAATGAATTGAAAAATAGTGAAAATATTGATATTCAGAGATTTTTTTTCGACTATATGAACCATTTGTAAATGTTCAGTAAATATGGGTTCAAAGAGTACATATCGGGGCATCTTATATAAAAAATTCAGAATTTTTTGAATGATCTATTTCCGTTTATCAGTGATATAGTAAATTTTACGCTAAAAATGGCGTGTTTGAACGTCCCGCGTGCCCTCTAAAAAAAATTAAAAAATCGAGCCGTTGCACAAGGACCTTTATTTCATCGATATCTTTGATTTTTGAGGGGAGCCAGCAGTTTTTAATTTTTTCGATTCACCCTAATATACATAGATTAGGGCGTTAAAAAAAATTTCTTCTCCTATACAGGCTCAGAAGTTTGATTTAGGTATTAGAAAAGGCGTGTGAAAATATGAGCTCTGAATATCAATATTAACATCGTACTCATCGCACTTTTCTATTAATATATATAAAGCATATCTATCAATATCAATATGAATCACCAATATTTCAACACCAATTTATATAAAATTTATATAAAGTAATTGAATCAGGAAAGATACTCCGGAAGATCTTTCAAAAAGAAGTGAAATCAATCACAAAATACTTCCGAGAAGTAAAAAAAAAGGACGCCAAGTATTAAAAATCCCAGAAATTCGAATTTTAAAAAATCCAAAAAATTCAAAATTGAAAGAAAATCCAAAAAATTTGAAATTAAAAAAGAACCAAAGCACACAAGCCAAGTCAAAGCCAAACCAAACAAAAAACTTGGCGTGCAGGGTTAAGAACTAATACGCTCGGCGAGGAAAAAACGAGTCCAGACGCCGAATAACAAAGAAATCAATCGACCGAGTACACTAGCAACCAACGATGAGAATAAACAATAGAGGTAACGATCGAGTATACTAGAGAGTAACGACAAGGATCGATCACCAAGAAAAATCTTGTAAAATGTTTATATTCGTGAGCACCGCGCATGGCCGGAAAGAGGCGTTATAGGAAGATTGGGAGAGGGGGGGGGGGGGGTAAGCGAGGAGAAGGGAGATGTCGTGAAGGTGTGGGGGAGAGAAAGGGACGTGGGGAGTACGATCTGAGAACGTTTTTTCACATGACTTGTATTAATAAAGACAATTCATACTTTTATATCGACGAAGTGAGTGTCCTTTTCGCCTACCTCCCTATAACAATTCAGAAGAGGGATAATCGTGGTTCAGAAGCCCATAGACGTGAATTGTGAGCTGAAAAACCGAGACGAGGGAAACGACGTGGGAGTTTCAAGATTGTTCGGCGGGAGCAGATTGTTTGACGCGAGTTCATTCTTTCAACAAAAAAAAGTGAGAAAACGTGTCGGGAGAATGACGGAAGACGGGGAAATGGATCTAGCCCAGCAGATGAGAGCGATGATGAGGCAGCAACGAGAGATGATGCAACAACTCAGAGAGGTTAGGGCGGCACGAATTGACGGTCCGAACGGAGATAATGCGCGCGATATGCCGGGAAATGAGAATGCGCAGTTACCGGCAGCCGTTCAAATACCGACATTTCACGTTATGCCGAACCTCGCGGGTGAAATTCGCGATTTTAATGGAGAATCGTCCGAATTAGAAGCGAAGGCGTGGTTGCGTGAATTTAATGCGATGGCGAGACTTCGCGGGTGGCCAGACGAATTTAAATTGGAGACCGCGTGCTTGCGTATGAAAGACGGTGCGAGGTCTTGGTATTTGAGAAGACAAACCGAACTGACAACGTGGGCAGCGTTCAAGACGAAATTTAAGGGCACGTTCACGGGAACGCGAACGAAAACAGAGAAGTGGAACGCGATGGTAAATCGTCACCAGGGCGCGAACGAATCGACGATACGTTATATTTTTGATAAATTAAAGTTGTGTGCGGAGGTCGACTTAGAGTTTAGCGAGTCGAAGGATCAAGTTGTTGTTGGGTTGAGATCGAGAGAATTGAGCATGAAATTGAGTTGCACGGCGCACGCAGACGAAGATCAGTTGCTAGCCGATATCCGAAGGTACGAAGCGATCGACGCGGGACGACGGGAATGGACGAAAGAACTGAAAAAAGAAAGAGACACGCCGCAGCCGAGAAAACAAATAACGACAAACGATGCTGAGAGGAAACATGAAGCAGCAGGGACCTTTTAGCCGAAAATGGAATCGCGCGCGCCCTTGAAAAATGAAAAAGGTGATTCGCTATGTTTTAATTGCAGATTGTATGGTCATATCTCACGAGACTGTCCTAGTCCGAGGATGGAGAAAGTTTGTGATACCTGCAAGAAGCTGGGACATCTGAAGAAGAATTGTACGGAAAGAGTGCCGAAAAAGGAGCCTGGACTCGACGCTACTGTCGCATATGTGTATCAAACGACAAACACGAGAAAACAACGTGAGAAATCAACAGTGGAGAAATATATGAAACAGGCACGAATAAACGAAAAATCGACGGAAGTAATGATCGACCCCGGAAGCGAAGTTTGTCTCATCCGTCAAACGTGCGCGGGTGTTTTGAAGTTACCGATTAACCCAAAGGTCGAGAATATATTTGGCATGGGAAGTCAGCCTGGACCGTCGAGGAAATCGACGGGAAAATGCCGCGTGGATATTAAAATCGACGGCGTAGCAGGTCGAGATGTTGAGTCGAAGATAGTACGATTCCGGTCGAATTCTTTATTGGCCGAACATGGACCGAATTACCCCATGTTGCATACGCGAAGGTTGGCGAGAATTTACACGTGGGGCTAAGCAATGATGCGCCGTTTCGGGACATGGAGATCACGACGAAAAATAAAACACCGCTGAGAACGAGCGCAGGAGTGAGGCTGCCGCCGAGGAGCGTTTGCTTTGTACGAGTCGAGACGGACAACGAAGTGACGGGAGATTTCTTGATGGGGAAGAACGACACACTGGGAGTACTGTGCAACATTGATCGGGGAAAGGCGACCATTCCAGTGGCGAACTATAAAAACGAGGAAGTTCGATTCAAAGCTGGTGATCTCGTGACGAGAGTCAAGTGCCTGGACGGAGATGCGGATACGGTGAGTACGGTAACACAGCGCCGTAAAGAACCGATTACCCGAGAGATGGTCCGCGTAGATCCGAGCGTCGACGAGGAGGACGTGGATGCGTTGGTTGTCCTACTCAGGAATTTCGAAACGCCAACGAACGTGCACAAAATTCGACAAATACTTGGATTGTCCGGATTTTTTCGAAGGTTTGTGCGAAGATACGCACAGATCACGGAGCCGCTAACCAGATTGACGAGGAAAGACGTGCCATTTGAATGGGGTGACGAGCAGGAGAAGGCATTCACAGAGTTTAAGGCGATATTGACACGCGAGCCGGTCGTTAAATTATACGATCCAACCGCCCGAACAGAGTTACATACAGACGCGTGTGCTGATGGGTTGGCGGGGATGCTACTCCAAGAGGGACGTGACGAACAATGGCACTTTGTGTATTGTGTTAGCAAGAAGACAACGCCCGCAGAGCGAAACTACCATTCGTCAAGACTGGAATTACTCGCAATAATTTGGAGTTCGGAGCGCTTACGACAATTTCTGATTGGAATACCATTTACAATCGTCACCGACTGTGAAACGCTGACATATTTGCAAGCGACGAAATCGAAGAATGGACAGTTAACGCGCTGGTTCAGCTTGATCCAGGAGTTCGAGGTCACAATCAAGCACCGTAAGGGGTCTCGAATGACACACGTAGACGCGTTGAGTCGCAGTCCCGTCGATGAAGCTGGCGGAGAGACTGTCGACGAGATAATCGACAAACGACTCGGGGTACTACTTACATGGAGCGAACGTGATCAGGTCATCATGATGCAGCGAAATGATGACGGACTACAGGGAAAAATCGAGATTCTGGAAAAGGAAGACGACGAGCGCACGGCGATAGAACGTGGACACGTTTGCGACTTGGAGCTAGAGGGCGGAGTACTGTACAAACTGCGCACGGTCGACGGTGAACAGAGACGACTGTTCGTAATTCCGAAAGGTATGAGAAAGAGTATGGTAGTTAAATATCACGATTTAGCCGGACACTTTGGAATTGAGAGGACGATGCAGTTGATAACGAAACGTTACTGGTTCCCGAGAATGAAGCGCTACGTACGAGGGCATATTGGCGCCTTTTTCGAGTGCCTCGCGAACAAGATGCCATCAGGGAAACAAGAAGGGATGTTAAACCCTATCCCACCAGGACGAAGACCATTTGAGGTCGTACATGCGGATCATCTTGGACCCTTCATCACGAGCTCGAAACGAAACAAACATTTACTCATCATGGTAGACAACATGACGAAAGCGGTTAAGCTCTACCCGATGTGGAGTAATAAAACGACGTACGTGATTAAAGCGATGGAGAGTTTCACGAAGGAGTTGGGTTTGCCAGGGACTCTTATTACCGATCGAGGTACCTGTTTCACCGCAATGGATTTCGAAGAATATTGCAACGAGCGTGGGATACGCCATGTATTGAACTCGACTCGCCACCCACGCGCGAATGGGCAGGTGGAACGAGTCAATCGTACCATCATACCGCTAATTAACAGCAGCCTCCAAGATCCGAGACTAAAGGATTGGGACGCGAAACTTATCGATATTGAGCAACAATTGAATTGCGCACCGAACAAGACGACAGGAAAATCACCGTTCGAACTACTCCACGGTTATCAGCCGCGGTTTCACGATGGAAAACTGCAAATTGTCGACCACAAATAAAACCGAGAATGGAAAAACCCGGAAGAGTTGCAGCGAGACGCCCGAGAAACGATCCTGCAGAAGCAAGCGAAAATGAAGGAGAGGTTTGATCAGCATCACCGAGTTGCCGAGACTTACGACGTAGGGGAGGTGGTGGTCATGAAGAGAGCCCCAAAACAGACTGGGCAACCCACGAAAGCACAGATGAAATTCCGAGGACCACTTGTCGTGATGGATATACTTCCTTCCGACACGTATCGAGTTGCTGGATTGAGGAGTGACGATGGACGGCAGTACGCGACGACCGCCCACGCTTCTCAACTAAAAGGGTGGAAATGTCCGATTTCCGACGACGATTTAAGCGACGATGACGAGAATCAAGAAAATGATAAAACAAATGAAGAAGGAAGAGCCGATACCGACGAGGAGGCGGCGGTGCAACGAGATGATGTCGTGCTCGAGCAAAATGACGAGCCTGAAAGATCGAGTGACAACACGACGGTCGTAGAGGCGAAGGAGTCAACCGATAAACTGCTGGAGCGGGAAGCCCTCCGACGTTCTGCGAGAAAGAGAGAAGAAGGCCGAAATGGTTCGACGACATAGATTGAAGAAAATACCTAAACATTTCCTCATAACGGGTTCCTTAAACGTAGAATAACTTTTTGATAATCCTATCTTTGAACAAGAATTATTTCATATTTATCATATCCAAAAAGAACAGTCGAGAACGACTTAATTATAGCAGGATGGACGAGTGTGAGCACCGCGCATGGCCGGAAAGAGGCGATATAGGAAGATTGGGAGAGGGGGGGCGCAAGCGAGGAGAAGGAGATGGCGTGAAGGTGTGGGAGAGAGAAAGGGACGTGGGGAGTACGATCTGAGAACGTTTTTTCACATGACTTGTATTCATACTTTCATATCGACGAAGTGAGTGTCCTTTTCGCCTACCTCCCTATAACATATTTAAATGAAGAGACAATAATACTTAAATTATAGTGAAGGAAGAATCGGCTGCGATTCGGCCAGTGGGTCCAAATGACAGTGGACAATTTTTTTGGTATAACGTTTTGATCCTAATTCGGATCCTCTTCAGATTTATTATTTCTAAAATTACATTCTTTTTTGTCTTATTTTGTATGATATGTTTTACATTATAAGCTTAAATGTTATGTGTCATGACTGACCTGAATTTGTACGGGTAATTTTTTTTTTTTGGTCATTTAATGAATCTTGGATAATATTCATTATGAATTTATTGTATAAAGACGGGTCATTTTTTTGTGATCCTTGGTGTCTGTGAGAGGGAGGATTTTGATATTTTATTGCTTAGTTTATGTTTTTTGTGAGACTTTTGTGTATGTGTTATTTACCTATGAATTTCATGTTTAATAATTTCCAAGATTCATTTTTGATCAAAATTAACAGTTTTCATTACATGGCGATTCGAGAGCTACGTAGCGACTGAGTATTGAGGCGAGAGAGGAGGTATTTATATTGATGGGGTGTGTGATTGAGTATTGAAGAGTGGGGGTGGTTTTTCATGGTTGGGGAAGTTTGCCGTTAGTGATTTTTCTTGCCGGATTGGTTATGTTAACCGGTTTTGGATCGGGCTTAAATTGATAACTGTTAGATTTGGTAATGAATTTTCAATTGATGGATGGTAATTTGAGGTTTTCCTGTTATTATTTTGAGTATTATTAAATTATTGAATTATATATGCTGCTTAGTTTGTCGATGTCGGTTCTAAAATTGATTGCTTTGGGGTGTGCTTTAATTTGTATCATTTCCAGAATTAATCGCTTTTTGAGCCATTTTTCATTATTTAAAATTTTAACGTCGTCAAATTTAAAATTGTGTTTTAGTTCTATTCCGTGTTTTGCTAACGCTGTATTTATTGTGTTAGTGTGTTTTAGACTATTTTTGTGTTCGTTGATTCTCGTTTTTAGGTATCTTTTTGTTTGTCCTATGTACAATGCATCACAATCATTACAATCGATTTGGTAAACTACGTTGGATTTATCCATGTTATCTATTTTATCTTTTGTGGAACCGGTGATGGAGTGAATGTTGTGTTGGTTGTTAGTGACTAGTGTTATATTGAATTGTCGAAAAAGGCGGACTAGTTGGTGGTGAATATTTTCAGTATAGGGTAAATTTATTAATTTGTACGGGTAAAAAATTACCCGTACAAATTCAGGTCAGTCATGACACATAACATTTAAGCTTATAATGTAAAACATATCATACAAAATAAGACAAAAAAGAATGTAATTCTAGAAATAATAAATCTGAAGAGGATCCGAATTAGGATCGAAACGTTATACCAAAAAAATTGTCCACTGTCATTTGGACCCACTGGCCGAATCGCAGCCGATTCTTCCTTCACTATTGTCTCTCTACGGCCGCATACCTAAATCACCACTATACTTAAATTATTTCTGGAATAGTTGAGAATCTCTTATTGACCGTTTGTAATGTCTGAATTTGATAAATAATAGTAGCATCACTGCACATAATTGTTGCAATCATCATAAATATCGTTGCTACTTCTTTATCATAAATGTTTCTCGGTATCACCTATCCAACCCTTCATTTTTCAAACGATTTTTTTTATATTTTCCACTCTTTATTGTCAATCGTTCAAATATCGAATACCCATCTTAAATATTGAACGGTGATGATATCCACGATGCACGCAGAAATATGTGACGAGGCCTGGATTCACGATGATTATCGTAGATGCACGTGACGATTAAGCGAGTATATTCAAGATTCATCTTCACAATATAAAAAGCGTCGCTCTAATTACGGTTAAATTCGAGAATCTCATAACGATCATTACACATCAGGGGCATTTATTAATTTTGTGGGGTTCCCGGAGGGAGAGGGTTAAAAAATCTCTGCATGATCTAACCTTAGGGGGAAGGGGCCATCCTTACATAAATATGCCACTCTTAATAAGCCATTCTTACATAATAATTTACGGCACGACAGAATGTGCGTTTTACATTGTAGAATGATGGATTTTTGAGAGCATAGCGTTAAGCGAAGCAACTATGAGATCTATTCTTTCATTTTCAATATACGATTTCATCTACATATTCTCATGTTAAAAATTTGTATTGTTTATTAAATTTTTAATATTTTGAATGTGTTGATATTTATACATTTCGAAGCTTATAAATGAAAATTTCAGTACATTTCTTCGTATATTAAACTTTCTTCAATTATTTGTGAAACTTCATTTCTACTATCACACAATTATATCATTAAATTATTAAAATAATTCCAATTCAAACGGTCACAAGTCACAACAGCATATAAATCAGCTCGGACAATAATTGATGCTCTGAACTGAACTGACTTTTACTCTTTGACTTATTTCCTATAAGATTGTTTCAAATCTAGTTACGCATCGATTAACGCGAAGTATTATATTTGTTTGTAGTTGATTGACTGATTTGTATCCTCACTTTAAGAATGTTCAAACTCTTACCTTTAATTTTAATATGCGTTTTCTGAAGATAAAATAATTATTTTGTCGAAAATAAAAATCTTTCATTTATGTCAAATAATAACGTTTTTAGTGTAACTGACCTTTTTCTAACGACATTTAACAAGGTTAAATGCTTTTTCGAAAAAATATGTTAATTCTTCCGTAAGAAGGGGAAGGAGGAGTCTAAAAAATCGTATGTGCCCTTACATGAAGGTAAAGGGGCTCGAAAACGACAAAAATAATAATCCTTTCGTAATTAATGAATGGACCCTAATGCGTCAGTAATACGTGAACAAATTACTTGACTATAAAATACACTCCTGACACTACTCTCTGTTATCACAAGATAAGTAGGTGTAATAATTTTCTATCCTATCTCGTGGAAATCCTGCAGCACCTCCCGGGCTTATTGTTCTTAACCCTGCTGGCCAAGCTTTTTTGTTTGGTTTGGTCATTAATAACTTAAGCATACCGAGTTTTCGGCTTGACCTGTGTGATTTGGTTTTTTTTCAATTTCAAATATTTGGGATTTTTATAAATACAGGGTGTTCAAAAAGTCCGGCAACGCCGGAATATCTCGAAGGGATGATGTTTTCATGAAAAAAGTTTTCAATGAAAGTTATCCAATTAAAATAGACGAACATCGAGCAAGTGGAAGATCCTCTCCGGGGGGTGCCTCTGCGGGTGGCGGGGGGTAACTCAAAAATTTCAAACGGCAACCTACATTTTTTTTCATTGGATTCAATTCTTCAGATGAAAAAAGAAATCTTTTGTCTGAATTTTTTTCGTTTCAACATCAAGATTGCTTGTGAGGGGGGGGGGGGGTCAAAAATGCCTTCGAATAACGTGGAAAATTAGTAGGAAAACGTGAGGCGAAAATGTCTTCAAATGAAGTGGGAAATTATTAGGAAAATGTGAGACAAAGCTGTTTTGCCGGTCGTTCATCCTCGATTGACCAAAAACCACCCTCATCATCATAAAATCTTATAGACGGATGTTGAAGGGACAAAATTGATGAACAATCCATTTCCGCAAGTGGATAAAAGGAATCCGCTTTTGATCTGATTCCACAACCCTTAAACTACCAAAACGCCCCCCCCCAGCGCTAATGCAAGGGATCTTGCAGGAATATCTTCAATCTCAAATGAAATTTTTTTTCAAAGTCATGTTATAATGCTCAAATTCATCAAATGCGATTGAGAATCTCGTTAGAATTCAGTCCACACAGCAGCATCGCTGTTATCAATCACAAACACATTGTGAAATGGCTCGAACAAATTTCATAGGCTGTGGTTAATGAGGTCAAGTGACAACTGTGAAACTTTACTCCTCCCAGTACCATTGATGTTGGAGATAAAAAAACAGAGCTAGCCTGTTAGTACGGATTGATCGCAATTTTTCGAGAAACTGATTTTCAACCTCTTGGAGGGGTGGTTCGAATGATCAAGGGTGTTGAAAATCATTGCGGAGAGGTATTAATGTGACCATCGTATTGGCAATCTGCGAAAGTGGGGGGGGGGGGGCATTCATTGCAACAAAAAAAATCAATTTCAACCCTTGGAGGGGGGGAGGAGTTTTTGTAGTTTGAGGGTTGTGGAATCGGATCAAAAGCGGATTCCTTTTATCCACTTTCGAAAATGGATTGTTCATCAATTTTGCCCCCTCAATATCCGTCTATTAGATTTTATGATAATGAGGGTGGTTTTTGGTCAATCGAGGATGAACGACGGGCAAAACAATTTTGCCTCACATTAACCTAGTAATTCCCCAATTTTTTTTTAGGCATTTTCGCCTCACATTTTCCTAGTAATTTCCCACTTTATTTGAAGGCATTTTTGACCCCCCCCTCACAAGCAATCTTGGGGTTAAAATAAAAAAATTTCAGACAAAAGATGTCTCTTTTCATCTGAAGAATTGAATCCAATGAAAAAAATGAAGGTTGCTATTTAAAATTTTTGAGTTACCCCCCGCCCTCCGCGAGGGCACCCCCCGGGGGATCTTTCACTTGCCCGATGTTCGTCGCCTTCAATTGGATAACTTCCATTGGAAACTTTTTTCATGAAAACATCATACCTTCGAGATATTACGGCGTTTCCGCACTTTTTGAACACGGTGTATATATATGTGTCATTCCAGCCCAAGTGTGTAAGTCCGTGACCCTGAACCTCTCGGATTCATTTGATTTTTTTTTCATATTATCGCATTAAGTCTAAAATACACCCTTATACATTTTTCAGATTTTTCCAAACATCCCTTATTCCAAATTTCTTTTTTTTTAAATGCGATTTTTTTTAAATCTAAAAAAATTCTAAAACAGCCGTGACAATATATGCAAATTTTCACGCTATCACCCGTAGTGGGCAGATTTTGTTTCTGTGTTTTACGTGATAGATTAAAAAAAAAAAAATTTTAACGTCTTTTTCTTTAAATCTAAAAAAATTCTGAAAAAACCGCAATAATCCTATATTAAAAAAAACCGTCCTGAAAATATCTCGCAAATTCGATAAAGTATTGTTGTCGTTTTATTCGTTCGCTGATTGGCTACGGCATCAGGCTGAAGTTTGTGTTCGATGAACAACTTCATGCTTACCCTCGTGTGTACGATCTGTCACATAATAAATATTGACAGCTGCGATACGCGGATATACATAATCCATTTTCTTCTCATTTTCTACTTTAATTCAAAACATGTTTAGTACGACTGATACGGTGTTGAAGATGTGAGTGTGTAATAATTGCGATATCAATAATTTCTGTTTATTATCGTTAAAAGTTCATGGTGTTTTATATACATTATGTAGTATCAATTAATCTCCATGTTCATTGGAGCTGATTTGATATTCGGTAAGTAAAATATTCTGTAAGTAAACAATAAAAAATTTACTGCGGAATAAAAATCTTTACTTATTTAAATACTATATATTGTTCAGGATGTGAATGAAGGAAGTTATAGACATACAGTCTGGGGTCGAGGCAAAGGAAGCATAGGCTCGACTTATGCATGAATAGGTTAAAGTCGTTCGGTAAAAAAATATATGTAAGTAAAATCATATTAGTTGGGTATATATGCATCATTTCGTATCAATTTAAAGGACGTTTCTTCAGTGACCTCTTCGATTTTTTTTATTTTTTAATACGTTATTATGCGGGCAAAAAGAAGTATCCATTTCAATTTTTAGCTCTCTATCTTAACCCATACCGAAGTTATTGATTTTTGAAAAAATATTTTTAAAATAATCATAACTTCTACAATAATCAAAATATTTTTATTTGTTAAGAGGTCATTTTTTTTCCAATGTACTTCTTGAAAAAAATGTCGAAAATTAAAAAAAAAAATTTAATGTTCTTTTAGCTGTTTTAAGATAAATTAAGCATAAAAATTGCATTTTCTTTCAATCCGACACCTTCATTTTTATTCAAAAAAAGGTTATAAAATTCTACGTGAAAAAATAGAATTTCTGAGATTTTACTGAAGAAGGGATTCAAATGACTTCTCATTGAAAAATTTGATTTTTCGGTTTTTTATTGTAATTTTGATCTTTTTTCTTCTATGACCACAATAGTTGATTTCAATTATGTTGAAATAAATAATTTAACTTCTCGCACATATTTCCTTAGTAAATTATAATAATCAACATTAACAATTATATTTTTTATGTACAAAAAATGAATCAACTGCAAAACTTGCTTAAATTGTAGTTCATAATGTTAATTATTATAATTCACGAAAGAAATATGTGAGAGAAGTTAAATTATTTATTTTAACATCATTAAAATTAACATCATTAAATTGTGGTCATAGAAGAGAAAAAGATCACAATTATGAAAAAAACAAATTTTAATATGAAGTTATTTGAATCCCTTCTTCAGTAAAATCGCAAAAATTTTGTTTTTTTACGCAGACAGAATCTTTTAATTTTGTTCAGAAAAAATCGAAGGTTTCGCATTTGAAGAAAATTCAATTTTTTAGTGTAATTTAGCTTAAAACAGCTAAAAAAACATTTAAAGAATTAGCTGCTATGTACTCGGCGTTGCCCGGATTGAAATATATCGCAAACTGGAACTAGCAGACAGTTGTTAACATTGTTGCCAGGTCTGAGGAAATGTCCCCAAATTTGAAGAAATTAGTGAGACCGTGAAGAAATTTTGAAGATTTTAAGAAATTACATAAAAATCTGACGAATTTTTTAGATTTGAAGGAATTGCATAAAAATCTGAGGAAATTCTAAAGATTTGAAAAAAATACATACAAATCTGAAGAATCTTCGAAGATTTAAAGAAATTACATAAAAATCTGGGGGAATTCTGAAGACTTGAAGACTGATGAAGAAATTGCATAAAAATCCGAGGAAATTTTGAAGATTTGGGGAATTACATAAAAATCTGCGGAAATGTCGAAGATTTGAAGAAATTACATAAAAATCTGAGGAAATTTTGACGATGTGAAGGAATTGCATAAAAATCTGAGGGAATTTTGAAGATTTGAAGAAATTACCGAAAAATCTGTAGAAATTTTGAAGATTTTAAAAAAAATCACATACAAATCTAAGCAAATTTTGAAAATTTTTAGAAATTGCATAGTAATCTGAA
This sequence comes from Alloplasta piceator, assembly GCA_946863875.1. Taxonomy (NCBI): domain Eukaryota; kingdom Metazoa; phylum Arthropoda; class Insecta; order Hymenoptera; family Ichneumonidae; genus Alloplasta; species Alloplasta piceator. The sequence continues at coordinate 18,513,349 of OX333076.1, forward strand.
GATATTTTGAAGATTTGAAGATATTACATAAAAATCTGAGGAAATTTGGAAGATTTAAATAAATTACATCAAAATTAAGGAAATTTTGAAGATTTGAAAAAATTACATAAAAATCTGAAGAAATATTGAAGATTTGAAGAAATTACATAAAAATTTAAGAAAATTCTGAAGATTTGAAGATTATCATTTTTTTACATGTATCTTTCCTTATCTTATAATCACACTTTTTTGGGCTATACATTTTTGTTCTACTTTTCTTACAAGTCGTACAAGAATATCACCAACGATTCCCGGATTGTAACAAAAAAAACCTTGAAATAGTCATCGGTTTTTCTATTACAACTTTTACACTGTAAATGAGCAATACATTTTCAAAAAGTAATGTTGAAGGAAATTTATATGAAAGATCTAATTTTTCTACCTTCGTGAATATTAAACAGTATTTCTTTTAGAATTGGCATCTTTTTATTAACTTGATATTTTATTGTAAGAAAATTGTTTTTTTTACAAAAAATGAGGATGTAGAACGTGTAACTGCTTTACGAAACGAAAATTGTTAACTGACTCCTGTCCTCATGAAAAATCACAAATTATAGAATTTTCAAAAAAGATTCTAATATATTTGGTAATAAGTTGTAACATTTTATCAGAAACTGAAGAAAAAGTTAAATTTACTGAAAATTTAACTTTAACCTTGAATAACTTCTGAAGCGGTAAGTTTATCGAAAAATCATAGGAAACCTCTTTTGTAGGGCGTTCAATTCCCCACAAGAACATGTATCGCACATTTCGGTACATTGACTTGAAGCTAAGGCATAAAATTTTAAAAGTTTTACAAAAATTTACCCCGTGTTTTTTAAATGCACAATAGAAATTCGCGATGAAGGACCTCTAAATATAAAAATTAGAAGCTCTGCTTTTCACAGGCATCTTTTTTCACCTCCCTGAAAGTATTTAATAGTGAATTTCAATTTAAAAAAAGTGTCGCTTTTTTTGAATCAATCTAATGTAGAACTACATTTGCAGCAAATGATTTCTAAAAAATCCCAAAATTGATGGAGTTACAACGATTTTTTTTTTATTCTGTCAAGATGGTGTATAATATATGGTTTTTTAACAATACTCAAACTTCGAGGAGATCTGACGTGGTTTTTTTCATCAAGTTTTGATATATGTCGACAAACTTTTACATTCCTCGCACACGTTATTCTCGATATTTCTGTAAATGTCTGTTCACAAAATATTCAGATCAATAATAATTAGACTACCAATGCGAATATGAAAATTCCTGAGAGGAAATTTAATAAAACTAGCTCACGCGTGCGCTACGCGCGAAGAAAGAGAGGTTGGAGAGGAGTTAAGAGGAGCCGCGCGATAGGAAAGTTTAGTGCATTGGACAAAAAGAAAGAAACCTGGAGAAAGCTTCCTCGCTGAAAGGGACATGTACTGACTGGGTTTGGGGATGGGGAATGAGAGAAGCGTGGTTGATTGTTGAGTGTTGTAGGAAAAAGGGAGAGAGGAAGGGGGGATGTAAGACCAATGCGAGTAAAAGAAAGGCTTGGGAAGCGGTGGGATAAAATTTGTGCTTGAATATTTGTCGGTATAAAGTTTGAAGGAAATGCAGAAATGTAAACAAGAAAAACAAGAAAGGGTGTTGGAATATTTAATTATATGTTCATGTTATTAATTTTTTTTTGTAAAAGTCAAAGATATTTGGGAATATGTAAGAGTCAATATGTAAGGGTGTGTGTGGAGAAGACAGGCAAAGGTGCCAAGGAGGGGATGAAAGGAGACTGTTGAGTTAATTGTAGCGAGTGTATGGATCAATTTCAAGGGGGGGCTTTTTTGTGAATAAGGAAACGCGAAAATGATTGAGCGATGATTGAGGTTTGGAATGGATAAACGTTCATATCTATGAGGAAGGTTGATACTGATGTGTTTGTTAGAATCAGCTTCTCAAATACGTTGTACGAATAAGATTTTATTATTCGAAGTAAAAGATATATATGTGATAACGATGTGGTAAGAGTCATAGACATAAAGTATGGACTACGCGATCCGCACTGGAAGCCATTGCCTAAAGTGTCCGCTAGGGTAGGCAAAGAGAGAACGAAACGGTGGCCATAGCTATCTCTTTCTAACTCCCTCATTGGCTACTGTTAGAAAGAGACAAGACTTGGCCCCCGTTAGTCGCTATCTCTTTCTCTCGGGTGACGCTCTATGCGTAGTCCATACTTTATGTTAGTATGAGTTAACGTGTAAAGGTGTGAGTGGAGAGAACAGGGAAAAGAGGTTAAAAGCCAAGGAGACGAGAGCTGGGTTAACATTATATGGGGAATCAAGAGAAAGCAACAAAAGAGTAGAATAACGGATAGAAGAAATCCACGAGAGAGCGATAAGAGGAGGAAGAACGAATATGTTGGGAGGGAAACGAACAAAAAGGAATATGTGCGTTTTTTAGCGAATATGTTGCCAAAAAAGGGGAGAGCGAAAATGATAAACGAATGTGCAGTGGAATTGAAGGAAAATAAAAAGAATTGTTAAACAGAAGCACTATGTTTTAAGAAATAAGTTTGTAAAAAACTTTTTAAAAAGTTATGTGCAAATGAAATTTCATTGATCGATTTATCTAAAAGATTTGTTTTAATGGAATTATCTATAGAGATACTTTAATCAAGCGCGAAATAATTTCATTTTGTTCTATAAATCTGTTTTTCTCTGAAGTTCGGAATGAGACAACGAAAAATACATCGTTTTCTAGAGAAAGAGGGAAAATTCCATCGTATTCGCTTAACGAGAAATATTGAAAATCAACGACCTTACTGAGCAGCGCAATAAGCAGAAAAGGCGTGTCATTTGCATAATAATACCAAAATGCTTTTCAGATGTATAATCGAAAAAAATGTTGCTCGGTAACGTTTGTATTGTTTTTTATCTTTCCTGACACCGTTTTAGGAACAATAATATAGTTAATGTTGCGTCCATAACTCGCTAGATGGTATTGACCACTGACAAAATCAAAAGGGTGGTTAACGCGATCTATAGCGAGTTATTACTGAAGCAAAAACCATAAAAGCAATGTGGTAATTTCTCTCTATAATATTATATTATGTACTTATATGCATTCATATACACATAGGGGTCAGAATTTCTTTCGGCTAATCATTAAGTCATATTTTTCTCTCGTTGTATTTTTTTGCACGAGTATCCTGTGTTACGTGCGAACGTAACTCGGGGTAATTTTCTCCGATCGACTTACCGTCTTTTAATTTTTGGGCCGCCTTGCCTCGTCCTGTACAGGCCCGTTCCCGTCGCGAGATGGGTGATCGTTTAGGATATAAGTGATTTATCATATAGAATAAAAATAGATCGATTTAAAATAACTAAATTTATTAGTCGTAGCAAATTCTTAATCTTAAAAGCTAACCTAATTCTCTACACATACATTCATTCTCAGATTCGCTCACCCTTGATGAGACGTCGGTTAAATCCCTTTCTTTTATTTCGATTCACAATTTTTGTAGTCACAAACGGTAAAAACAATAGTTTGTTTCACACGGGACTCGTGACACACTAACCCACTATGTGGTACTCATCCCGCCTACACGAGGATGAGGTTTATTTCGCGGTGCAGGGAGGAAACAGAGTATCCCGGATTCACAACTCTTTAGTTATTATTCGGTCAAAAACAGTTCGAATATTTATATAAAAATTACGGCTCTGTCGTTCTCACGATCGCGAACTGCTGCATCGCCGAATAACTCGGACGAGGCGACAGCTCGTGAGCTGCGAATTTTATATTATGGCTATCGTAACGGATATTCCGTTCTTGAAATCAAGAGTGAGCGCATCATGAGACCGTAACGCGATATTAGCTAAAGAAATGTATTAAATGAAATGAAATAAGACGAAATATTAAAATATTAAAAATATCAAAATGCTTCAAAATGTTATGAAAAATGTCGCTAATACATGAAATGTCGGAATGTAACACCTGAAAGCTTGTCGCGCGCGTAGCGCGCGCGTGAGCTAGTATATAAAAAATTTTAAGCCATCACCTGTACCGCGTAGATTTTTTTTCTGTGTTTTACAAGCTATTAACGTTCTCAAAATTCCAAAAAATTCTCAAATAGCTCACCTTGAGTAAATACTGAATTATTTTGGTACTCAAATTGCGTATCAGCTCAAGATGAGCTATTTGAGAATTTTTGTGGAATTTTGAGAACGTTAATAGCTTGTAAAACACAGAACGAAAATCAGCCCACTACGGGTGATAGCTTGAAATTTTTTATATATTCTCACCGTTTTTTCAGAATTTTTTTAGATTTTTAAAAAATTGCATTTAAAATTTTTTTTTTTTCATTTTTAAATCTATCACGTAAAACACAGAAAAAGAATCTGCCCACTACGGGTGATAGCTTGAAATTTTTTATATATTATCACCGTTTTTTCCGAATTTTTTTAGATTTTTAAAAAATTGCATTTAAAAAAATTTTTTTTTTCATTTTTAAATCTATCACGTAAAACACAGAAAAAAAATCTGCCCACTACGAGTAATAGCTTGAAAATTTTTATATATTGTCACGGTTTTTTCAGAATTTCTCAAGATTTTTAAAAAATGGTGTTTAAAAAAAAAAAAATCGGGCTGTGTGCAATCACACGCCGCGGAAGTAAATACTGGTATGCAATTCGTTGACGCGACAAATTATTTCTGCCGATGAATTAAGAGAGAGAGAGAGAGAAGCCTAACACCAAAACTAATAAACCCAAATAATTGTTAAAATTGGTTGGATTATGATTTTTTTAATTGTTATTCTTCTAAATTGTTATTATTTTGATTATTATTATTTTTGGTGGCCTCCGAAAGTCTCCAAAAGCCTTCTGAGGCCATCGCGCCTTGAAAGTCTACTGATATTCTCCGCACGGCCTGGATTTTTTCTCTTTTGATTTTCGAAATTATTATTTTTTTACAAATCGGGTTCAATTGTATTTTTTTTAAATTGTTGTTCCAACTGTTTTTATTATTATTTTTTAATTGCTATTGTTTTCATTGTTAATTTTTTAATTTGTTATCATTTCAATTGTTAATATTTTCCTTATTATAATTTTTGTATTGTTCTTGTTTTTTATTGTCTACTCACATTGGCTGCACGGCTTTTATTTTTTGGTTAGATATTGGAATTATTTTAGTAAAAATTATGTTTTCTTTGTATTTTTCGTAATTTTCAAATTGTTTGTATTATTCGTTTTTTATTTTTTAAAAATTGTTTTTATAATTTTTATTAAAGTGTTATTATTTTCATTCTTGATATGACTTGGATGACTTAGATGCTTTCAAAGTCTAATTACATTCGTTCGCACGTACGGCTTGGATTTTTTTTCTTTTTCTTTTGTTTTTCTTAATTGTGATTATTTTTGTAGAAATTATTTTTTTTTGCGATTTTAATAGTTTTCATTATTTTTTTGCACTGTTATTATTTAAATTGTTAATATTTTCATTATTATTATTTTTGCTGTGGTTTTTTTCTCCGAAGGCTTTCGCCGAGTCTATGTAATAAGTAGTTAAATGTTAACACTCTAGATGCACAGTATATCAAGAGTCGCGGCAGCGACTCGATGCTAAGTTTAAAAAAAACTGAGAGTCCCAGTCGAGATTGCCGCGCACTCTTATATACGCGAATATGCCTCGGCTCACGCCCTTTTTACATTTCAATTCGATATTACTGAAAAACACGACAATTTTTTCAACATTTACGAACTATGGTCATCTTAAAAAAAAATTAGCTTTCCATTGATACCATTTTTATTTTTTTCCGCCTACGTGATACTGAGATATCATAATATTGGCCGAATTATTCCGAATATTTATCATCGCGAAAATGTTCAAGTCACGTCTCTATAGATATAGAGCGCATGTATAAGCGGTCTAATACGACTTTTACAGAGAGGCCTTGCATTAGTGTGGGAAAATATGAGTGTGTGCGAGAACACGGCGTTCTCCCACCCCGCCAACCGTAGTCTCGGGCTTATACACAGGCTTGCATGTATATTCTATCTCTATATATAAAAAAGAGTGTATGTGTGCATGTGCCAGTGTGTTGAGTATTTTTTCATATATACGATGTATATTAGGGTGGTCGTTATTTCAGGTATCAACCTACATTTGCACGGTCATTCGAGATTTGATGCTTCAAATAATTATATATATATTTATTAAGATATACATTTTTATTTTGATGAAATGACCACCCAATTTATATTAGAGTGGTCATTCGAGATTCAAATTTTCTTTATTATTTATATATATGTATTTCTAAAATGTAGATTAAAGTGGTCGTTATTTCAGGTCGCCATTAATATTAGGGTGGTCCTTCGAGATTTAATTTCTTTAAATATAGCATTATCTGCATACACTTAGTCAACAAATTAAAGGAACAGCAAAATTTTCGAAATTTTTCAGCGATTTTCCAAAGGCTGTAACTTTGTTAATTTTGGTCGTAAAAATTTTTCAAAAAAAGCATTTTGAAGCTTGAATCTTCTACTTTCGGAATCTTAAGTCAACATTTTTTTATGGGCATCACCCTTGACGCAGTCGAAAGGAATATCACGGTAAAAATTGTCTCGAAATTTTTGCTTTTTTCAAAACAGTCGATGGGCTCCAAAAAAAATTTCCGAATTCAACCAATCTATGAATCATTCAGCTAAATTCTTTGACTTCAATTTGCTTTTTTTATTTTTGTTCTACGACCTTTTTTCGCTGAGATATCGGCGATTGAACAAAAATTCGTCTTTTTTTTAAATCTTCGATTTCTCTGAAACTAATGATCGTAAAGCGAGTAAACGGTAAGTTTCGAAAACTTGAATCTACCCTCTATAAGTGCCTGTTATTGTCATAAACGAAAAAAAATTGTTTCCATGCTTAATTTTGCCTTGAAAAGTAAAAAAAAACTAGCAGTTTTTCTTGTTTTAGAAAATCTACCACAACTTTGCAGATATTGCGACAAATACCAATGTTTTAAGGTCTTTTTTTAGCTCAATACATACCTAATAACCATGCCAATTTTCAAAACAATCGGTCGAACCGTTTTTTGTGACCAAGTCATCAAACGTTTAGAAAAATTGAAGGAAATAAATTTTTAATTAATTTTCAAATTTTGGGCTAAACCGAAATCTAACTTAAATTTTCAGCTAAACCAAAATCCAGCTTAAAATGTAGGCTAAATCGAAATCAAACTTAAATTTTAAGCTCAACCAAAATCTAACTTTAATTTTTGGTTAAACCGAAATCCAACTTTAATTTGACGCTAAATCAAAATCTGACTTTAACTTTAAGCCAAACCAAAATCTAACTTAAATGTTATGCTTTATATTTATAGATAAGTATTAGACTGATCGTTAAAAATTAAATTTTCTGCGACGCCCCCTGAAAAGCTTCCGGATAATGAAAAAACGCGCGGTACTTTTTTTTTTTTTATTAAAAATAACACGTGCCGCAAGACGATCTAAGTTGTTTTTCATCGAAGAACAATTTTTTTTACAAACGGCTAGACTGATTTCAATGAAATTCGGACATGTTACAAAGGTATAAAAAGGCTATTTACAGAAGAAATAACAGCGCATAATCCTCATAATAACTAAGGTAAGTGTCCCAATACCCGACCATCTAAGAGGCGAGGAAAAAGTTAACCCCTTTTTCGCGTTCAAAAATAAACTATTTTCTATAACGACTATGACTATTAGAAAGCTTGAAGTCTCTAGTTTCCAAAACACACGCTATAGTTGTTGCTACAATTAGTCGTTTATTCGTAATAATCGAAAATACTGAGAAATGTAAATGTACCAGTACCCGACCACGCATTTTTCCATATGACCCAATATCCGACCACACATTATGACCCTATAACCGACCACTTCTATCTGTCATCTGTCATCTGAAATACATCCCCTTCATCTCCATGGCGGGGTGGGGGGGGGGGGGGGAGCGGAGGGATCAAATTGAGGAAAATGCGAATTGCCATCTAAGATTAAGTACTTAAATTTATTTATTTATCTCTCTTATATTAGTAATATTTTGATTTTTTATGATGAATTCTCTGTAGCATAAGGTCTGCTTTTATCTTTTATTATTTTTTTCCTTTTTCAATGATTTTTTTTTTCTCTTTTATTTCAGCTTGGATTTTTTTTCTTTCTAGTCGTTCGTTTTTATTTCCTCTTGCAGGCGTTTTTTCTCTTTTTGTAATTCTTTCTTTTGCTTTTGCTTCTCTTCTTTCACTTGCACTTTGCTTAATTTTTCTTCTTCCTTCGATTTATGGAATTGCTGCCATTCATCAGACGTAGCGACGGTTGGAACTTTCTCCACCCGTTTTCTCTTGCCTTTTTGAACGTCCTCTGGCCAAAAAAGAGCTCTTCTAAATGGCAAGGGAGTTTCTTCAGGTGCTCTGCATTGGACTTTTGAACTTTCTCCTATAACAATCAATACTCATTAAATCATTAGCAACTAACATGGTTACCAGAAATGTGCAATGCATAGATAAAGCTAACCTTTGTCTCGATTATCTGTGGATTCCCTTGTCTCTGAGATCGCGTGCATCTGCTCGTCAATGCAAATCGAAGAACTTGCGGTTTTTTCGTCGAGACGAGCATCAATCAAAATTTCAGGCTGCTTTTCGTTTGTAAATGCCTCATTCGTACGAATTACGAGGTTGGAATCGGCCATCGGTTGTTGAATAATTATGAATGGGGTGGGATCCACCGTCGATGCGGAACATGTGTTGATTGCTAATTCTTGTGAGATTAACAACAGATCGTCACCCACCGGCGGTACCGAAACGAACTCTATCTGAGGTCCGAAGGCATCATTATCGATGATTATAGAGTCGTCGTCCATCATAACTCCGTTCTCTATCGACGATAGAAGAACACTTTCATTCTGTGTAGCATCAGCTGTACCCGATGCAACATTTCTTTTTTCGACGACTACATACACAGAAACAAACAAAAAAATTATCCGGTAATAAGACAAAATAATATAACTTCACTTTAAAATACCTCTGGAAATATAAAACTTTTTCGAAAAAATTGTCCATAAATAAATGATTCCGTCTCACTATACCGGTGAGTCTTTAAATCTGCAACCAAAATTCGTACAGTCCTTCGTTTTTGATCTCGCCGCACCAACGCCCAATACGCTCTGATTCGATGAAAATTGGTAGAAGATCCGTAGGCAAATTCTTCTCGATAAGTAAGAGCTGCTCTTTAAGCTCTTTCTCTCTCTCTCACGAACTTCACTGCTCGACTCAGCGGATTGCATCTTCGATCCTTTTTTGAGAATGTTGAAATCGACGGCATCGGTGGAAAACGGACACAGACCGCATGACTCGAATCCTTTTCTTATAGTGTCTTTGAGATCTAACGAATCCACTGCAGTTTTTAGCAACGGCGCAAACATTTCTTTCTTCAAACGCTCTCTGTTGTGCTCCATCCACCATCGATTTACAGTTTTTTTCCAGGCCGTTTTCAAGGGGTGAAAAACTGCCACGTCTAACGGTTGCAATATATGTGTCGCATTTGGATATAGAGCGACGAGTTCGATTCCAACTTCACGACAAAATTTTCTCAGAGGCATGGTCAAGTGAGATGCATGGCCATCGACGAAAAGTACGATGGGGAATGGAATCTCGTTTTTCTGCAGCCAAGGATAAAAGACATTCGCGATATATTCGTAGAATTTTTCTGCCGTCATCCATCCTCTTTCTGATGTACCGATGCTCCAACCCGAAGGGACATTTTGTGATACGCTCAATGGTATTCTTTGGTACCAATACATTACCATAGGCGGGCCCACTGTACCTGCAGCATTGATCATGAAAAGAGTAGTAAGGCACTCCTTCTCATCTGCGTTAACAATTTTGTACACAGTCCGTGCCCCTTTCTTCGCAAGAACATGATCTGCTCTTGGGCATAAAAAAATGCACTCTCGTCGCAATTAAAAATCCTTGAAGGATTAATATTGAGCAGGTTTTTTGTAGCCAGGTAGCTCGTAACCTCAGCAAACCAATTTTTGAGTCGCTCTTCAGTCGCTGAGGCTTGGCTCAATGTGAGATTGTGGGCTATTCTTTGAGTGAGATTTGAGTGGCGGCGAAGAAACCCTTCATACCAATGATTATCTGTAGTAAAGAAAAATTCACAAATAATGATGTGTAAATTCCGTGCAATTAAGTATTGAAATAACAATAATCTCGGAGTACTGATTTGTAATTCACAAGAATTTTGTATGAAAAAATGTTTAATCAAGATTTGAAGTTGACTTGGTGCTCACAAAATTTCTCTGCTGAAGTCTTATCCCAAATTTAGACGAAATATTAAAACTAATAAGAAATAAATATTTCATAATTGCGAACTTGTATAAAGTATAAATAGCTAGTGTTGGAAATAGCGAAAGTCAAAGGTTATATATATTTCCCATTTTTATACACATGACAAAAAAATAGGCCTTGGTGATAAATAATGATTGATTGGAAGAGCTGCAGATAAAAAATTACAATATTAGTGAGTACTTACTTGCAAAAATCAATTTGGGGAATGTTCACCAAGATCGAAAAATTCGCCCCTGCTCAGAGAACGTGACACCGCAATTTTGGGGTTATGCGCGAATAATATAAATGACAGCCGGTGTCGGGCTATTGGGTCTGAACGTTTTCGCAAGCAAGTACCGATATCCGGACACATGGTTGGTTATCGGTACAAGATACATTTCGTACGTACCAATAACCGGACATGAAAATTAAGTACTTAAAACGCGTTTTCGGCTATTTGCAACAACATGACCAAATTCGTGGTATCTTTCCGAATAAAAACAGCTTTGCTCGGTTCGAAAACATTAAAAAACTATTTCGAAATAGCTTCAAGAAGATATCGCGATTCCTTAGTACTTCAGCTTAGATAATGGCTTCCGTGGGCCGAGTAGTACGTATGCTGTCATATTTATCCAAAATTAAACTACAGAAGATTTTTAAACTATTAAAATTAGTGTCGTATACGTAGATTATGAATCCAGGATATTAAACCAATTCACAGTTTAAGATTTCTCTTCAGTGAACGCTTAATTTGCTGAAATATTAGTTCAACTGGTCGGGTACCGGGACGTGGTCGGGTATTCCCTACCAGGACGAACGACAGTAACCGACAGTCGTTTGTCTTAAATTCCGACAGTTCCCGGCGGTCCAACCGTCGGAATTCATCACTCAACCGTCGGAATTTAAGACAAACGACGTTGGTTACTGTCGTTCGTCCTGGTAGGGTTGGGACACTTACCTTAATGAAAACTTTATTTTTTCAGAATTTTTTTTTTCTCCTGGATAATGTTCTGGCACAATTATGAAAATAATTTTTTTTCGGTGTTTTACTATTCCATATAATGTCCCCGAATTTCAAATTCATCGAAGAGGTACTTAATATTTAAAAAAAAAACCCATTTTTTAATGTAATTTTTTTTAATTTTTTTAAATATGACGGTACTTCACATTAAAAAAAATAAAAAAAATCTCCGATCAATTTAAAATTTGGAGACATTATATGGGATAGTAAAATACAATAAAAAAATTGTTTTCATAATTGTGCCAAAACGTTATCCTGGAGAAAAAAAATAATAATTACCGAAAAAATTACACGTGGTATTTTTAATTTAAAAAAAAAATGCACTTTGCGTTTTTTCATTAAAAGGAATCTTTTCAAGGGGCGTTGCAAAAAAATTAATTTTTAACGACATATATAGATTGGGATGAATCGAAAAAATCAAAAACTGTTGGCTACCCTAAAAAATCAAAGATATCGTTGAAATAAAGGTCTCTGTGCAACGGTTCGATTTTTTGAATTTTTTTAGAGGGCGCGCGGGACGTTCAAAAACGCCATTTTCACCACGTTTTTATTAGGTCGCTTTCTTGTGCCGGGTGGAATTTTGTATTTGATTTTAAACTAACTTCCCTATGAGATAGAGACTTGAAATTTTGAACGTAGCTCAGAATTGGATGACAATGCAAGAAAATGTTTAAAAAAATCGTAATTGTGATTGAACAACATACACATTTCTAACCACTTACAGATTGTCCTGAAAATTTGTCATTGCACATTTTTAATAGCTATTAAAATAAATGTGAGATTTAAAACTAAAAACGTGGGGCGCATGCAACAGATAATTAATGCATTAATAGTTCAGCTGTCAATTGGTATTGCACTGCAAATAATGTGAACTGATGAATAAGTTCTCTCATTGATAGCAACGATGTATTCGATGCGGCCCACGTTTTTCGTTTTAAATCTTACATTTATTTTAATAGCTATTAAAAATGTGCAATGACAAATTTTCAGGACAATCTGTAAGTGGTTAGAAATGTGTATGTTGTTTAATTCTGCATGAAGCCTAGGCAAATTATTTTATACTTTTTAGTCCGTTTTAAGAACGTGGTATTTAAAATTTTTTTATTTTATTTGTTTAATTTTTGCGTTCAATTTACTATATCACTGATGAACGAAAACAGATCATTCAAAAAAGTCTGAATTTTTTTTATATAAGGTGCCCAGATATGTTCTTTTTCAAACCGATATTTACTGAACATTAACAAATGGTTCATATATCTGAAAAAAAATCTCTGAAAATCAATATTATCACTATTTTTCAATTAATTATATCATTACAGATTGATTTTTTTCTTCTAACACGTCTTTGTATTTCTACCATATTTTTTCTTGTAAAACTCGGTATCAGTATTGATTACAATGCAGAAATGGCTAAAAAATAAATATTTAGTTTGGAAATTTTCCTATTTAAAAAAATTTATCGTTTATAAATTTTCGCATTGTAAGCAATAGTGATGATTAGTCTTACAAGAAAAAAGATGAAAGAAATACAAAAACATTTTAGAAGACAAAAATCAATATTTAATGATGTAATAAATTGAAAAATAGTGAACATGTTGATTTTCAAAGATTTTTTTTCGAATATATGAACCATTTGCTAATGTTCAGTAAATTTGGGTTTGAAAGAGTACATATCTGGGGACCTCATGTAAAAAATTCAGAATTTTTTGAATGATCTGTTTCCGTTTATCAGTGATATAGATATTCTCCGATCATACTCCGATCATACTCTCGATATTTTGCTGTTTTCTCTATCATGAAAAAGCATTGTTGTTAAATCGCTAGCCCAAAATAAAATTATTTGTACGCGTTGTGATTTTTTGAAAATTGGGTACTTTTAACGACTCGCAATACAACTGTTTTGCTTTTTTGTATAAATCCACCGGATTTTGGAAATCGAGAATTTCACTTCGAGAAATCGAAACTATATTCAAAACTCTTGAAAATTACCAAAAATTAACGTCATTCGTCGCATTTATGACGTCACAATCGTAAAACAACGTTTTTTCGAAATCAAGAATAACTGAAAAATCTTATTTTTTTAAAAATCTGAAAAAATTATTAAATTTTTACGACAAAAAATCTATATTTCTGTGGAGTTTGATCTAGTTCTGACCAATAGATTTTATAAATGGGTTTCATGCACATGGGTGTATAATGGGTGTATACACAGCAAGCCATGCTTTTTTATTTTTTGTTCTTCTGTATATTGGACGATTTCAACACCAATTTATATAAAATTCATGTAAATAAATTGAATGAGGAAAGATACTTCGAAAGATGTTTCAAAAAGAAGTGAAATCAATCACAAATTACTTCTGAGAAGTAAAAAAAGGACGCGAAGTATTAAATCCCAAAAATTCGAAAAAAAATCCCAAAAATTCGAAATCTGAAATTTAAAAAAAAATACAAATCACACAAGCCAAGCCAAAAATTTGGCGTACGTAAATTATTAAACACCAAGCCAAACTAGAAAACTTGGCGTGCAGGGTTAAGAACCACACTGTGAAAAATGTTATTAAATTTAATATACTTTTGTATATTAAATTTAATAACATTTTAATATACAAAAGTATATTAAATTTCAAAAACAAGTATATGAAATCGAAATTACTATACAAGGTATTGGAAAATTAATAATTTCATCTTAAATTTAATATTTGGATATTAAAATTAAAAGATGAACGTTGAAAATTCAAATCCCCGTATATTAAAATGGTTTCTATATACTTTTTCGCATTTTTAAGATACGTTATTGGAAATTAAGACACTTATTTTCCAAAATTACAATCAATGTCAGCGGCCGTGCTAGTTGACGTATCCACCGCCATGCGTCTTATGCGCTCGGACCTCTGTGCCCAAGCGAAATAGGCGTATGACGGTGTTATATACCGGACGGCCAGCGTGCCCAATATACTTACCTGGCGCAGAGGTTATACCGTGATGATTAAGGCGGTTCCTCCAGGGCAAAGCTCTTCCATGGCACTTTAGATCGAGCTGACCCTTGCGAATATCTCTAATGTGGATATCTCGGTCGTACAATTTTAGTTGCACTGTAACAAATATTTATATTAAATTTAATAAAAAAATATGAAGTTTTTATGCATATGCGGTATACTAAATTTCATATACAATGTTGTGTACGGTAATATTCCAATATAAGTATATGAAAAATCAAATAGCTTCTTTTAATTTTAATATACAAGAGAATATTAATTTTCATATCTTTTTTCATTATTCTGCTTTAAAAATCATACTATGTATTGGAATTTTAATATACGAACGTATATTAAAATTAAAAGAAGTTATTTGATTTTTCATATACTTGTATTGGAATTTCGAGTCCGAGTTCGTCAGTCCGAGTTCGTCTTGTGCCAAGGAAAGACGTGCGATTCGAAATAAAGAACAGACTTCACAAAGTGTATTATGTCGGTGTTATTTCTTCCTGCATCCAGAAACAATTTCAACAGGTTATGGGCCCAGCACGCTTCCACTGCGGAAATTAGTGAGTGACAACTAAGTGAGTGCTGGTGAAAAGTGTTGGTGCAGAGACAATAAGAAATAAGACAAAAGAATCGAACAATGACCGACAACAAAGAAAGAGGTGAAATTGGTTGTCTGAAACAGGATCAACGTAAGTAAAAGTAAATAATAAAAATTGAGATGTGAAAATGAGCCTTTGAGATGCGAATTATTGAGATGCAAGAAATACGTACGTAATCGGTGAAAGAAAGAAAGAAAGAAAGAAAGTGGTGATTTAGGTATGCGGCCGTAGAGAGACAATAGTGAAGGAAGAATCGGCTGCGATTCGTTTTTTTGAGAACATTATGAATTCTATTGTTCTTATTACTTCGTTTAGTGGAAATTTTTCAGAGAAGAGATCTGATCTTTTTTGGAGGCTTTGTATGACTAATTCCAAAGGTACATTGGTGTAAAGTGAGATGACATCGAAGGAAATGAGTTGGTAGTTATCGGGTATAAAGATGTTCGATACCAATCTTTTGAATGAGAAACTGTCTTTAACGTGTGAGTTTGTTGTGTCTATTAATTTTGAGAATCGCAGCCGATTCTTCCTTCACTATAGAAAGAAAGAAACCCGGGTATATGATTTCACGTGATTGAATTCACTCTAACGAGAATTATGTGAGGGCGTGAGCGTATAATATTGATAAAATTAAAAAGAAAAAAAATTTAAGATGTGTTAATAAGATTTTGAGACGAGTTGAGATTTGTTTTGTACATCCATTGCGACAAAGGACAGAGGCGCCACGAGGCAGACATGAGCCTGTCGGAGAAGGTCTCATTCTCCGTTATTTCAAATGCCGTGCTGCTCAAACTCCGTGGTCAAATGCCGTGTGTATCAAACTCCGTTCTTCATTTTCCGGCGTTTCCCCCTTCTCCCTAATAATCCGAAAGGGTCGCCACTCGCTCCGAGCTCGACCCTCGCAACTTTTTTTTTGAATCGCCCGTGTACCTGCTTTGTCTATACCCCATTACTAATAATACGGTTCGTGGCAGCGACGAACTGGACGGCCACGTGGTTCAGTTAACATCTCACGAAATGTCATCGCGCCGCACTGCCTCAGTGATTCCCAACACTTCAAGTCGCAGCCGTTTTTTCCAATTTTATAGATTAATATGTGAAATAATATTATGATATTAATTAATCACAGATAATAATCGCTCGCTCGGATGTATTCATACACGGAATAATTCACGGTAGATTCTCTAAACTGAATTCTCGTAGTATATTTTGTACCGCATGAAATAATCCCTCCGTGATTATTAACATTCATGTTCTTGTAAAAAGAATAGAATGCAAGACACACTGTTTTTGTACATATATCACTGTTGTGATTCTATCAGACCATACCATACTAACAGCTATTCATATTATATAAGGGGCATTCCACGTCAAATCAACCACTGTAGAATCCAACCACTTTCGATTTGGCTAAAACATTTTCGTTTTTTTCTACCCTTTCAAAAACATTTTACAGAATTTTTTTAAATTTTTTCATCCAAGCGGTAAAAAATTATGAACTTCTCAGGAAAAAAAAGCTTTTTATTTTTCAAATATCTGTAACTTTTTTAAAAATTGACATATCTGGATGTTTTTTTTTTATGTGTGTTTTTCTATGGACTTTTTAGAAACAAAATAGAAAAAAGTATTCGGGCCGATCTTCAACGTTTTTTTTGCGAATTTTCAGAAAAAATAAATTTCTCGATTATTATCATTTATAACTTTTCTTATCTTTTTTTTTATAGAAACTTTTCCATTTTCTGCAAATTCACTGAAATTTTCAGAGTGGGATTTTTTCGTTTTCTATTTCTTTTTTCAATTCAAAATTTTTTTTTTCACTCAGCTTATTTCTTATAATACCACTCTGGGGATTTTTGAGGATGTCGAAAGAACCTCAAATTAAAAAAAAAAAAATAACAATAAATGCAATCGAAAGTGGTATCCATCGAAAAGAAAATTTATTTTTCAAATATCTATAACTTTTTTGAAAATTGACTTTTCGTGACGTTGTTTTTTTAAAAATTTATGTTTAGCAATGTACTTTTCAGAAAAAAAACGGAAAAAAATATTTGGGCCGATCTTCAACGTTTGTTTTGCGCATTTTCCAAAAAAAAACAAAAATTTCTCGATTATTGTCATTTTTAATTTTTCTTATCGTTTTTTTTTATATCAACTTTGCCATTTTCTGCAAATTCACTTAAATTTTCAGAGTAAGATTTTTTTTCAATTCAAAATTTTTTATTTTACTCAGCTTATTTCTTATCTTATCACTTTGGGAATTTTTGAAGATGTTGAGAGAATGTCAGAGTTCGAAAAAAAATGATAATAAATGAAATTGAAAGTGGTAATCATCGAAAAAATTTCAATGTTTTTTGAAAAAGTAGGACAAAAAATGGAAGATAGTTCTGAATAATTTTTTTTTTCAGAACTATTCAGACTTTTCAAAAGCGTCCACTTTATCATTGCACAATGATTTTCATCGTCCTTCATTTGGCATTGCGATTTTTGCAATTATTAAGGGGTTATGGGCAGAAGAAATATTGAAAAATCAATAACTACCGTGGTTCACGGTATTCAGACTTTTTCAAAGCGTCCACTTTATCATTGCACAATGATTTTCATAGTCCTTAATTTGGCATTGCGATTTTCACAATTATTAAGGGGTTATGGGCAAAAGAAATATTGAAAAAACAATAACTATCGTGTTTTACGGTATTCAGACTTTTCAAAAGCGTCCACTTTATCATTAAAAAATGATTTTCATCGTCCTTAATTTGGCATTGCGATTTTCGCAATTATTAAGGGGTTATGAGCAAAATGAATATTAAAAAATCAATAACTACCGTGGTTCACGGTATTCAGACTTTTCAAAAGCGTCCACTTTATCATTGCACAATGATTTTTATCGTCCTTAATTTAGCATCTCGATTTTTGCAATGATTAAGGGGTTATGGGCAAAAGAAATATTGAAAAATCAATAACTACCGTGGTTCACGGTATTCAGACTTTTCAATAGCGTCCACTTTATCATTGCACAATGATTATCATCGTCCTTAATTTAACATTGCAATTTTTGCAATTATTAAGGGGTTATGAGCAAAAGAAATATTGAAAAATCGATAACTACCGTGGTTCACGGTATTCAGACTTTTCAAAAGCGTCCACTTTATCATTGCACAATGATTTTCATCGTCCTTAATTTCGCATTGCGATTTTTGCAATTATTAAGGGGTTATGGGCAAAAGAAATATTGAAAAATCAATGACTACCGTGGTTCACGGTATTCAGACTTTTCAAAAGCGTCCACTTTATCATTGCACAATGATTTTTATCGTCTTTGATTTGGCATTGCGATTTTTGCAATTATTAAGGGGTTATGAGCAAAAGAAATATTGAAAAATCAATAACTACCGTAATTCACGGTATTCAGACTTTTAAAAAGCGTCCACTTTATCATTGCACAATGATTTTCATCGTTCTTAATTTGACATTGCGATTTTCACAACTATTAAGGGGTTATGGGCAAAAGAAAGATTGAAAAAACAATAACTATCGTGTTTTACAGTATTCAGACTTTTCAAAAGCGTCCACTTTATCAATGCACAAAGATTTTCATCGTCCTTAATTTGGCATTGCAATTTTTGCAATTATTAAGGGGTTATGAGCAAAAGAAATATTGAAAAATCAATCATTACCGTGGTTCACGGTATTCAGACTTTTCAAAAGCGTCCACTTTATCATTGCACAATGATTCTCATCGTCCTTAATTTGGCATTGCGATTTTCGCCATTATTGAGGGGTTATGAGCAAAAGAGATATTGAAAAATCAATAACTACCGTGGTTCACGGTATTCAGGATTTTCAAAAGCGTCCACTTTATCATTGCACAATGATTTTCATCGTCCTTAATTTGGCATTGCGATTTTCGCAATTATTAAGGGGTGATGGACAAATCGAATATTGAAAAATCAATAACTACCGTGCTTATCGGGATTCAGACATTTACAAACATATTGATGATGAACATCATTGTACAATAATGAAGTCGACGCTATTAAAAAGTCTGAATCTCGATAAACACGGTAGTAATTGATTTTTCAATATTTATTTTGTCGATAACACCTTAATTATTGCGAAAATCGCAATGCCAAATTAAGGATGATGAAAATCATTGTGCAATGGTAAAGTGAACGCTTTTGAAGAGTCTGAATACCGTGAAACACGGTAGTGATTGATTTCCAAATATTTCTTTTGTCGATAACACCTTAATAATTGCGAAAACCGCAATGCCAAATTGAAAATGACTGGAAACATTGTGCAATGATGAAGTGGAAGCTTTTGCAAAGTCTGAATACCGTGAACCACGGTAGTTATTGATTTTTCAATGTTTCTTTTGCCCATAACCCTTTAATAATTGCAAAAATCGCAATGATAAATTAAGGACGATAAAAATCATTGTGCAATGATAAAGTAGACGCTTTTGAAAAGTCTGAATGCCGTAAACCACGGTAGTTATCGATTTTTCAATATTTCTCTTGCTCATAACCCCTTAATAATTGCGAAAATCGCAATGCCAAATTAAAGACGATGGGAATCATTGTAGAATGATAAAGTGGACGCTTTTCAAAAGTCTAAATACCGTGAACCACGGTGATTATTGATTTTTCAATATTTCTCTTGCTCATAACCCCTTAATAATTGCGAAAATCGCAATGCCAAATTGGGGACGATGAAAATCATTGTGCAATGATAAAGTGGACGCTTTTGAAAAGTCTGAATACCGTGAACCACGGTAGTTATTGATGTTTTAATATTTCTTTTGCCCATAACCCCTTAATCATTGCAAAAATCGCAATGCTAAATTAAGGACGATGAAAATCATTGTGCAATGATAAAGTGGACGCCTTTGAAAAGTCTGAATACCGTGAATCACGGTAGTAATTGATTTTTTAATATTTCTTTTGCCCATAACCCCTTAATAATTGTGGAAATCGCAATGCCAAATTGAGGACGATGAAAATCATTGTGCAATAATAGAGTGAACGCTTTTGAAAAGTCTGAATACCGTGAATCACGGTAGTAATTGATTTTTCAATATTTATTTTGCCCATAACCCCTTAATAATTGCGAAAATCGCATGCCAAATTAAGGACGATGAAAATCATTGTGCAATGATAAAGTGGACGCTTTTGAAAAGTCTGAATACCGTGAACCGCAGTAGTTATTGATTTTTCCATATTTCTTTTGCCCATAACCCCTTAATAATTGCGAAAATCGCAATGCCAAATTAAGGACGATGAAAATCATTGTGCAATGATAAAGTGGACGCTTTTGAAAAGTCTGAATACTGTGAACCACGGTAGTTATTGATTTTTCAATATTTCTTTTGCCCATAACCCCTTAATAATTGCGAGAATCGCAATGCCAAATTAAGGACGATGAAAATCATTGTGCAATGATAAAGTGGACGCTTTTGAAAAGTCTGAATAGTTCTGAGTAAAAAAATTATTCAGAACTATCTTCCATTTTTTGTCCTACTTTTTCAAAAAACATTGAAATTTTCTCAATGATTACCACTTTCAATTTCATTTATTATTATTTTTTTTCGAACTTTGACATTCTCTCAACATTCTCAAAAATTTCCAAAGTGATAATATAAGAAATAAGCTGAGTAAAAAAAAAAAATTTGGAATTGAAAAAAAATCCTACTCTGAAAATTTAAGTGAATTTGCAGAAAATGGCAAAGTTTTTATAAAAAAAACGATAAGAAAAATTAAAAATGACAATAATCGAGAAATTTTTTTTTTTTTTTTTTTGAAAATTCGCAAAACAAACGTTGAAGATCGGCCCGAATATTTTTTTCCGTTTTTTTTTCTGACAAGTACATTGATTAACATAAATTTTCAAAAAAACAACGTCACGAAAAGTTAATTTTCAAAAAAGTTATAGATATTTGAAAAATAAATTTTCTTTTCGACGGATACCACTTTCGATTGCATTTATTATTTTTTTTTTCCAAAATTTGAGGTTTTTTCGACATCCTCAAAAATCCCCAGAGTGGTGTTATAAGAAATAAGCTGAGTGAAAAAAAAAATTTTGAATTGAAAAAAACAATAGAAAACGAAAAAATCCCACTCTGAAAATTTCAGTGAATTTGCATAAAATGGAAAAGTTTCCATCAAAAAAAAGATAAGAAAAATTAAAAATGATAATAATCGAGAAATTTTTTTTTTCTGAAAATTCGCAAAAAAAACGTTGAAGATCGGCCCGAATATTTTTTTCTATTTTGTTTCTAAAAAGTACATAAAAAAACATACATAAAAAAAACATTCAGATATGTCAATTTTTGAAAAAGTGACAGATATTTGAAAAATAAAAAGCTTATTTTTCCTGAAAAGTTTATAATTTTCTACCGGTTGGATGAAAAAATTTGAAAAAATTCTGTAAAATGTTTTTGAAAGGGTGAAAAAAATGAAAATGTTTTAGCCCAACCGAAAGTGGTTGGATTCTAAAGTGATTGATTTGGCGTGGAATGCCCCTCATATAATATCAATAGCTGTTAGTATGGTATGGTCTGATAGAATCACAACAGCGATATATGTACAAAAACAGTGTGTCTTGCATTCTATTCTTTTTACAAGAACATGAATGTTAATAATCACGGAGGGATTATTTCATGCGGTACAAAATATACTACGAGAATTCAGTTTAGAGAATCTACCGTGAATTATTCCGTGTATGAATACATCCGAGCGAGCGATTATTATCTGTGATTAATTAATATCATAATATTATTTCACATATTAATCTATAAAATTGGAAAAAACGGCTGCGACTTGAAGTGTTGGGAATCACTGAGGCAGTGCGGCGCGATGACATTTCGTGAGATGCTAACTGAACCACGTGGCCGTCCAGTTCGTCGTTGCGACGAACCGTATTATTAGTAATGGGGTATAGACACAGCAGGTACACGGGCGATTTCAAAAAAAAGTTGCGAGGGTCGAGCTCGGAGCGAGTGGCGACCCTTTCGGATTATTAGGGAGAAGGGGGAAACGCCGGAAAATGAAGAACGGAGTTTGATACACGCGGCATTTGACCACGGAGTTTGAGCAGCACGGCATTTGAAATAACGGAGAATGAGACCTTCTCGCCTGTCGAGGTGGCGGCTCGCACGCACAGGGGGAGAGAGAAAGAGACAGGGCATTGGGATGCCGTTGAAACACAAGTATATAAATGCCTGTGTATATTAGGCGGGTTCTAAGCCCGCTCGAGCCTTGACGTGCTGCTATGTTTTGTCTGCGAAAGAAAATACAAAAACTATTACATCATGCGCATGAAAAAGAAAGGAATAAAGATGTGGCTAGCTAGTATAATGAGATAAATTTTAATTCTTATAATATTTCTGCAGAAATTCGAGATGAGGAAAGATTGGCGAATTTTGTCAAAAGATACCGAAAATTTTTTCGACTCGACGATAACCATGCTGGTGAGGAAGTTGCACTGAGTATCAGTGGAGAGACAGTACTGTTTCATGTGAAGACGCGAAATGTACCATACCAAGCAGGTGTGTACTAAACTTGAGATGAGGTTTTTAAGAAATGTGTGCACACAAAATTATTCAAATTAAATTTAGATTGATTTTACATATTTATAATATGATCTGACATATTAAATCCATCCTGACGTGGGCAATTTATTATAAATTAATCAAAAGGCAAGTGACTCGAGAGGGTGATTGGTGCCGTGCACTTATTCACTACTCGAGTCGCTGAGGTGGCTGTATGTGCGCTCTTGCGTTCGGACGACATATGCAGATACTCGTTTCAGTCTGGCCATACTTGTGTACAGTCAACCAGATTCGAAGCACAGCTCCGGGTATATGTTTAATTCAATTGTACTAGCAAATTAATAAGTGATGTTGTGGAATCGGCTTCGATTCGGCCAATGAATATTTTCAGGTGTCGATGGACTGAGAGGTCTTTCAGTTTTAACGTTTCGATCCTTGGTCTTAGTTTCTCTGGAACATTCGGAGACGTTAATCGCTCGATATGTGATTTAATAAAATTCTAGTTTTTCTACGTTCGTGCTTTTGAAAACATAAAACTATTAAATTCAATAGGTAAACATCACTTTCATATAATATCGGATTAAAAATTTTCATATATTCATCCAATAATTTTCGCATAATTAATTTTTTTTTTAAATTTGCACAGATAAGAGAGATCGCCAAAAAACGATCAATCTCTCCATCAATTGAATTAAAATGATGAAATTACTCCCACAAGATATTATTGAATTTTCATCAATAATTATGTCAATCGTTCTTCAAAGCACAATCATATTAAACTAGAAATATCAACAAAACTCAGGTTAGCTATATAACACATTACATAACCCACAAATTTACAATTAATAAATCGCACCATCACATGTTATCATTCATATCACATGTAAGAAGGAGTTTTCTGTATGGGCGATGCGACTCGATTTTCACGTGTCGAGCCGGCAGGGAAAGAGAGGAGATCGTGACTAGAGGTCCCGAAATAATTAATACCGCGCACGATTGTTCTTGTTGTCAGGAACTATTCTTTTTGTTATGATTTATTATGTTCGTCGCGATATTCTAATACTTTGCGTAACTCACGCTTTATAAATAATTTAAGTAGACGGTAACGGTAAAACTAAAATGGCCGCTACGACCAGCCACGAGGCGACACAACCTCCCTGATCCGTAGCTCCAACGATTCTCCTCGGCTTCTTCTCAAGCTCTATCTCTCTCGAATTCTCTCTCCTTCGATTATCAGCGCGAGATCCCCACCCTTTTCTCTATCGTTCGCGCGTAAACGCGCCTTGCTCGGATTTAACAGCTGTCTAAGAAAATTGACGCTTACAGCTCGACCATCCTGAATCTATTTTAGGACCCTCTAAAATCACAGGCTTCTTAAATCGCTTTTATCGCTGACTTTTTTTTATCACAGATTTTAAAATTTTCGTGTAAAACGAGAATACAACAATTTTTTTTTTAAAACATTCGCTCTTAGCGGTAGCACAGCATTTTCTGAACATTCGTGTACAACGATATTTCAGTAAATCTCTTTTAACGTTTGCGTACAGCGCCAACATAACAATTTCTGTATATTCGGTCCAACGATATCACAGTAAAATTATCTTTTAACATTTTTCATTCTTTCCTTTTGCGTACAACGAGATAACAGAAATTTTTCAACATTAACATTTTTCTTTTTCTCTTTCTTTCGCATACACAGTTGTCGCTCTCTTTCTTTTTCATTCACTCACGTAATCTTGTAAATATTTTGATTCACATCGGTCTCGCCAAGATATATTTTTCGTCGTTTCGTCTACAATAATTTTGTCATCGCTTTCGGTGTGTTCCTTCTCTTCGTAGTTATTTAATTCTAATTCGATATTCTCACAAACACTTTCCGTCGGAATATCACAATTTTCCTTATTTCTAGATTCGACTAGAATCGTGTCATTACAATTTCTTGTTTCGTCATTACAATTAAGGTCATCCTCGAATACCGAGTATCTGTCACGACCACACCATAATTTTAATTGAGAAACGTGAGTTCTCAACAGTCTTAACGGTCTATGCATTTTTCTTACGCCTTTACATATACGATGTCTCTCCCTGGGAGACACAAAACATAAGACTTTACATAAAACTTTTCTTCGACGTTTATCATGATAGAATCGACTTTTAACTCCTTCAATTCCAACCTTTTCTTTTAATTTGTCCCATATCTCTTTCGAATTTTGATCAACGTTGAAATTTCGAGTGCGCTCCCCCACTCTACTTTCCTCGAACCGTGTTTGGTAATCAGATAAACATTCGACTAGATTTTCACCGGTAACTTTACTCACGGACAAATTTACATCACGCTCTATCATTTTCTCCTCTTTGACTTCATTGAATGTTGCACCTTTCTCCTCGCTCCACTGAAATTTTACATTCTTGCGCGTTAGCTCTGCTAACGGCGCAACAATCGTAGCAAATTTCAGGACAAATCTACGGAAGAAACTTGACATTCCAATAAATCTCCGAGTTTCGTGATCGCTCTTTCGAGTAGGAAATTTGGCGATAGCTTCCACCTTAACCGATCCAGGCTCTATCCCCGATTCGCTCACTACGAATCCCAAATTTCCGACTTTACCTTTACCGGAATTATAACAGACATCATGAGACTCTGTTCTCATCGTTTTTCGCGCCGACACAGGCATTTCGTCAAATTTTAAATCTTTTTCGTCACACTCGACGACACGATAAGGTTCGACAATCACAGGCACGCTACCCGCTTCAACCCGTCGATCCGTCTTACCTATTTTACAAATATTTTTCACAACACAGTCACAAAAATCGTTCATACTACGTCCCATTTGTTCTCGTTGCACCACGGCAACCTTTTCATCGACTTTAATTTCGTCCGTCTCGATCGATGAAGCACGTCGTTTTTGAGGAGCAGTCCGCTGCACCTCGATCACCGTCGAATCGATGAGATCCCCTTTGCGCAGATGACGAGAGCCACCCTCAAAATTTTCCAGCGGCAAAGATACGTCCGAATCTCCGCGATTCACGTCAATAAAGTTGATCGTTGCTGGCGGTAACATGCTGTCACACGCCACGACTGGTCGATGGTCGACAGTCTTCTCCATTTCCGGTAACATTTTCGATAATTCGTGCGTCGAGTTATCGAGAAACACAAGTTGCTCATCGACCTTGACATAAGCAATGTATTCTAGTTCAGTAAACGTTCGGTCAATCAACAAATCGGTCGACTGAACATCGTCAGGTACAATACGAAATGGCACGTTCTTCGCCACAACTCCATCGATTTCGACTTCAGCACGAATAATTCCGCACAACTTGACGGCATTGTGCGTAACCGGTTTCCCGAAACCTCCTAGGATACTTGGCAGGCGAATCACGTCGAAACCGTGACACAAAACAGCGGTAGCTTTAATTGTACAGTCCGAGCTACCAGGATCTATCATCGACCGTAAAGTTATCCCGTTAACTTTAACTCGTTTTAAATATTTGGCTTGTTTTTCAGCCGAAGATCTTGTTTGTTCGTCAGCCTCCTTTTTGTCTGCACATTCTACCGGAACGAGCAGAGGAGTGACTGACACGATTTTTATTTCACCTTTATCCATGGGCAACGGCTTCATACAATTTTTAGCGTAATGCCCGGTATCTCCGCACCTCCTGCAAGTTGCAGCACGACGAGGTTTGGTGCACTGTCTCGAAAAATGTCCAATCTTACCGCAATTATGACATTTTCCGTCAGTCTTTCGCGATCCACTCGATTCTTTATCGTCCTTCGATTCCCTCGACGCATCTTCACCACACACTTTCGGTCTCGTCGATACGTCTTTCGAATCCCGCGACTTCATGACATCGAGCGACTTGATCGTTCTCTCAAAACGAATCAAACCATGGAAAAGATTCTCGATTGTCTTATATTCTATCGATAACGCGTGAACAGCCATATCACGATTTTGCAAACCAGTGGCCACTTGTTCGCGAATCTCCTCAAACTTGAGATCTAACGCAACACACAAGCGCACTTTATCATAAAAATAATCTTGAAAACACTCGTTTTCACCTTGCCGACGATTTTTCAAATTGTCCCACAATTGTGACTTGTTGACCTCGGGAGCAAACGCGGCTACGAAGGCAGCCCGAAAATCAGCCCAACAAGTAAAAGTTTCATTTCTTGACAGAAACCACGAGCGAGCAGCATTTCTCAGATGCATCGTCGCTGTTTCGTACAAGAAAGCTTCAGGCCACGCGTGTAAATGAGCCGATATTTCGACCTGCTTCAACCAGCGTCTTGCCTCGACGGGAGTTTCGCGTCCCGTAAAATCGCCGATAGATTTCGTGAGATCCGGCATCACATGAAAGCTGCGCGAGGGCATTGCACAAGCTTGTGACTGCATCATCGTCGCATTTTGTTGTAATAGCCGCATCATGGTCTCGAGAACTCGATCCAACGAACTGACAGGTTGCGAGTGTTGCGACCCTCCATTTTCGTCGCTCACTTCACTCACACGACTATTTCGACCACTCGATATATTTTGATTATCCCGCTGGTGTTGCCCTTGTCCGTTGTTATCACCAGGGGTCTCATCTTGAAACTGATTTATTAATCGACGTGACGCGGTAATCATATTCTCATTTACCGACTGCTGTGATGTCGCGTTCGCAATCGGTAAATTAGGATTCTGTATTATCGACGGTCTCACTTGACTCGACATAGCAACGGGAAAAATGGGGGTGTTCGAGAGCGGTGGTGCACCGTATACAAAATGTCCACTGTTCGGATAATGAGTTAAATTCGGCAGCGGGATCGAAAATCTTGTCGATTGCAATTGTCCCTGTTCTACTCCCCGACGAAACGAAGGAAAAGACGGGATCGACATAATTGCAAAGTCACTCGCGAATTTCCAAGATGTCCGACATGCACGATCTCACGCACGTTTCCCGCACTTTTTCTAACACCGAAAAATTTTTCTCTCGAACCCGAAAATTACGCACAAAAATACAAAAATATTTTACACACTTTATTACTAGCACGATCGGCTCTCCGTATCCCACTTCTGATTGTAAGAAGGAGTTTTCTGTATGGGCGATGCGACTCGATTTTCACGTGTCGAGCCGGCAGGGAAAGAGAGGAGATCGTGACTAGAGGTCCCGAAATAATTAATACCGCGCACGATTGTTCTTGTTGTCAGGAACTATTCTTTTTGTTATGATTTATTATGTTCGTCGCGATATTCTAATACTTTGCGTAACTCACGCTTTATAAATAATTTAAGTAGACGGTAACGGTAAAACTAAAATGGCCGCTACGACCAGCCACGAGGCGACACAACCTCCCTGATCCGTAGCTCCAACGATTCTCCTCGGCTTCTTCTCAAGCTCTATCTCTCTCGAATTCTCTCTCCTTCGATTATCAGCGCGAGATCCCCACCCTTTTCTCTATCGTTCGCGCGTAAACGCGCCTTGCTCGGATTTAACAGCTGTCTAAGAAAATTGACGCTTACACACAGAATTATAATTTAATTAACATATTACAATAATACACGTTTCTTCTCATACAAAACTATTATCATTATAATTACAACATCCATGACATGAAATTTATATAAATCATGATAAAATTATTATGACACAATACACATATATAAAATAATTTATTTCAATTCTGAAGAGGATCCGGACCAAGGATCGAAACGTTAAAACTGAAAGACCTCTCATTCCATCGAGACCTGAAAATATTCATTGGCCGAATCGAAGCCGATTCCACAACATCACTTATTCATCTACACGGCCGCATAAACTTTGACTGAACTAACAAATTAATTGTCTAACAGATAAAAGCACCATGGATGAGGCAGAGTGGAATGCTTTGACCGGATGGGGGAAACAACACCCAGGAAAAAGCCCATGGGTGGTTATACCAGGAGTGAAATGCCGTCAAAACAACACTGAAGAACTGACCAAAGAAGAGGAAGAAAAACTACTCGAGGAGACGGAAAGAGATTCTGAGGAGAGAGATGCGTATAAACGAGATGCGGAGAAAAGAAATACGGAGATGAGCAGAAATCCCAGATAGACAGCCATGATTATCACGCCGTGTATACATTTGATGAAGCAAATTTTCCAGTATTTTGGCTACATGTTGTGATGCATGCCCATGAGTTCATTTAGTATGATGAATTTACAAAACATTTCGATCTCATCATGTCGTTTACAAATGCATCATCCGTTGATTACAAGATGAACTCATGAGCCGGCAAATTTACATTCTGCAATGAATATTTGCAGATGGATATCATATGAAAGCCATTCAATGATTTTTTTGGTGTATTCACTAGGTTAGCATTGAAAGTATACATGCCATGCATGTAATATGATGGCGTTATGCGTGTTTCTCAGTTATACATTCGATGAGCGCAATATGATGGCGATATGCATGTTTCTTAGTGATACATTCGATGAGCGCAATATGACGGCTGCAAAATCACTGCAAAATGACAGCATGTTGTGACATAAGCTTCGCATCTTTTGCAAGTCCAACAAATTCATTTATAAAGTTATTAATAATGTTCACCAACATCTGAGAATTTTTGCAAATCACGGCTGCCATATTGAATTTTTAAAAATTGTTTTCATTTACTTAGATAAAAAATTATTTAAACTTATTTTTTTTGAATATTTTAAATTTTTTGTTTTATATTTCGGTTTCATATAAGGAAACAAATTTTTACAAAAGTTGCACTATTTTTCATAATTTTTTTTTATTAAATAAAACCCATATTTTGAATGCTACAAATTTCCCTATAGATTCGATTGAGATATTCGAATTCGCGAAACTGTAAAAAAACTAAGAAATTGACTTTCACGAATATCCCATTTTTTTGAAATTTTGGATGCCATATTGAATCGTCTATTTTTTTAATTCTTAATTTATTAATTACTTTCATTTTTAACTATATATATATAATATTGAAATGTGACTTGTTTTCCCTGGCATGTCACCACTGATATATCATATAAGTGAAGAAAATTCATAAGTACTCGGTAGCGTAATAGGTAGCGTGTTAGGTTGTTAGGTAGGATAGATCGGCAGTCGCAGGTTCGAATCCCACTGGAGACAGAAGAAATTGAAATATAATGAAATTGAGTGTTTTTTTTATTTATTTTTTAATGTAATCGGTTCAGAAGCTATGTAAATGAAAAAATATACATAATAAAATTTGTTGCAAGCAATAGAAATTTAAAAAAAACCGTATGAAAATTACAATAATACCTCACATCCCGACGGTCATATGAGCTTCATATGAGCACCACAATTTCGTCACGCCGTGACTGCCATATGAGCCCCATATGATGTGTTATTGTCAATCATCATATGATGCAAATATGACTTTCAGGTGAGCACTCATAAGCGACACACAGCTGTGAGTGTTCCTATGCGTCATAGATGTATGCAATATGATGCCAATATGAGCTACATTTGTCTATCTGGGATGAGAAGAGTAGAGATGAGCAAAATAGAGATAAGAAGAGACGAGAGAACGAGATGAGAGAAAAAGAATTAAAACAAAGAGATCAGTCTTCAGTGGGCAAAATCTTACCCTCTATCAAGTCGGCACACCTGGTTAATTACGAGTATAATCGTTCCGCTCAAGAAGAGAGAACCGATGGTGTATTTGAAGAATCGAAAAATGTAAGTCCGAAAGTTCTCGATGCAACAAAGCTCGAGGATTGATGTCTGTGGTAAAGTCCTCTTGTTTGGCATCGACAAATGCATTAAAACAATGTCAAGGGGTGTTGACCAATGCGCAAACTGCCGTTGCCAATATGGAGAGAATGCAAAAAGAAATAAATAAAGAATTCGAGAGACAAAGAGAAGCGTTCGTTATGCAGACGAAAATTATAGAGCAGAGAAACAATGAAACCAAAAGACAGTTAAATGAGATGAGAGCAAAAATTGAAAAGTTTATTCAATATCATTATGAGGGGGAAAAACAGACAGATGACAACACCGAACAGGAAAGGGTAGAGGAAGCTGAACCTCGGGAGCTGGGGGTTGATCTAAGGCATGAAATCTCAAGAGTTGTAAAAGAAGAAATTGGAAGATTGAGAGGTGAAAGAATGCAAGAAAAGGACAACTCTGACAATCCGGCGAATCAAGTAAAAGAGACTCTCAAATTCGAGATCATTAATAAAAATCCAGGTATGAAATGCGATTACAAATTGACGACAAATACAAAGTTTGAACATTTTCATGACTATTTTACGTCTGAATTAAGGACACTTGAATTACTCCACATAATTGAGCCTGAAAATACAGTAAATGAATTAATAGATCCAGCCCTAATTGAAAAACAAAAGTACAGAGTACGAGACATTTTGATAAACCACCTCGATCAAAACTACTATTCCAAAGTAATGCAGATACAAAATCCAGTAGAGATTCTCAAGAAAATCAGAGAAATAAAGAGATGCGAGAGTAATCTAACTTCTACTACTCTGAGAAAACAGTTATATAACTTGAAACATTATTCCAATAAAGAAAAAGCCTTGGAATTTTGTGACAAATTCGAGGAAATTGTCAGGAATTATGATAATTTATCAGAAGTCACGCCATTGTCAGAAGTTGAAAAGAGAGATGCGTTTTTCAATGCAATCATGACAACCGTTCCCGAGGTACAGTCAGTTGAATTTATGACCAAAAATTCGACAGGCAGAAGCTAATAAAAATCAGTCTGGAACGGCTGAAACTAGAGCCGTTATGCATACTCAAGGGCAATCAAAAGAGAGATGTTTTGAGTATGATGATATTGGTCATAAGGCTATCAACTGCTGGTTCAAGGGAACTGGATTGAAAAAATGCTCTGAGTGTGGTCAGATAACTCAACACAAAGCAGTTGAATGTCCGATGAAAAAATTAAGACAATCAGCATCTGGAAGAGGCAGAGGTATAAATCGCAGTTTCACCAGAGGAGCTTACAAGAATTTCAGAAATAATACGAGGGGTGGCAAAAGCTACTATAATAATGAAAGATGCGGAAATAAAAGAAAGAATTATGATGAAAGACTTGGAGATGAGAAGAGATTCAAAAATAATCGAGGGAGAGGCGGCTACAAGCAAACAAACGGTAATGAGAGGGGAAATAAAAAGTACCCAAATAAGGAGAAGGAAAAGGATGGACAAACATATCCAGCTGAGAGAAAAAATGATAAAGGTAAGATTAATTTAACTAAAGTATTGACAACATCCCAACAAATCGATTTTTGCTATAATGATGAGATTGATCCTAATCAAAGTAAGATATTGACAAAATTCCTAGCTGATTACGGGGCCACAGAACACTTGACTAAATCTAGAATAATCTTCAAATCATTTGATAAAACGGATTACGGCAAAATTAAATGTGCTAACAAAGATCCATCGGCAGACTTGAAAACGGAGGGAGCAGGTACAGTCGAAATTGTGTTAAGCGATGGCAGGGCAGTAGAAATTGAAAAAGTAATATATGCAAGGGTATTGTCTGATAACCTTCTTTCTTTAAGAAAATTTGCCGAGATGGGGCTCAGTATTTATTTAGACAGTCAAAGAATTGATATTTTTTATCCGGTTTCCAATGAATCATTTATTACTGGGGTTTACAACAAGCCATATTGGATGATTGAACTTGAGATCAACGAAGACAACAATAAAGATCAAGTAAACTATAATAATGCGAGCAGAAAAATTATAGCTCACTTAACTGAAGGAGAAAGCGACACTGATAGAGCTAGATACAAAACGAGGAGCGTAACCGCGAGGGAGACATATGAAAAGAACAAGACTGAGTCATACAAACAAACGCAAGACGAAATTAAAACCAACGATATTAACGAATGTGAAATTGATAGGAATAAACCGAAATTAGATAAGAATCGGGATATGACAAATCGAGATGAGGATAACATGATAACAGAGAGAGAAGAAGAAAATATGTCAACAAAGGGAGATCAGGAAAATTTAAGAACAAAAGGAGATAAGAATAGTATCACAACTGCTAGTGATGAGTATTTTGAAAACAACACGCAAAATGAAAAGAAAACGGTCTATGAAAACTCAAACTTTGATACATCGATTTGGGATAGGAAGTTTCACGATATAGATGAGTTGCCCATAATTGAATTGTCAAAAAAAGAATCACCATTCGAGAGAAAATATGAACTTTTTGAAAAAGATAACAAGGCCATGCTTTGGCATGTGAGACTAGGATACGCATCTCTTGCATATTTGAAAGCTCTTCAAAATTAATTTTCAGATAAAAAGGAATGGGCAATAATAAATTTTGATGAGTCAATCCTTGAGCGTGAGGTGTGTAAAATCGCAAAGTTTAACAAGATACCGTTTAATTCGGTACGGAGACGAGCAACCGAACCTTTACAAATTATACATTCAGATATCATGGGACCCATCAGTCCAGTATCTTTTCCAAAGGGGTATAGATATATTGCTGTATTTATAGATGATTATTCAAGGTTAGCGATGGCATATCCGATAAAGGCAAAAAATAAGACTGGTGCTTGTTTTGAAGCATTTGTGAGAAGCGCTCGAAACTTATTAGGTAGAGATGCGAAAATATGCTATCTACGTACGGAGCAGGGTACAGAATATACAGGAGGGTACACTATTGAGGTTCTAAAGAGGTTAGGAGCAGAGCAGCAGCTTGCGAGCCCAGATATGCCTGATCATAATGGTGTGGCTGAGAGGTTTAACCAGACCATACAGAAAAAGGTGAGAGCGCACATGTACGATGCGAAATTACCCGAAAATATGTGGGATCTCGCCTTAAGTGCTGCAGTATATGCCTACAATAGGACCCCACATAAATCTAATGACATGATCACTCCAATGCAAAGGTTTGCTCCAAATCATAATTATAATATGAATCAATTGAGGCGGTTCGGCGACGTCGCTTATATTAAAGTTCAGAGAAAAACGGGTTCTAAATTCAGATTTGAGGGGAGACGCGTAATCTTGGTAGGCTACACACCTACAGGTTATCAGTTTTTAAAACCCGAGGAAGGAAAATTTTACGAAAGCAGAGATGCGCGGTTTAATGAGAAATTGGTATATGGAGACAGATACGAAAAGAATAGTATAAAAGATTGGCCAGTCGAGTATGACGAGATTAATAAAGAGAAGTGGTTAATTAAAAACGATAAAGAAAAGAATAAGATAGAAGAAATTTCAAAACAGGAGGGAGAAATTAAAAGGAAGAGAGGACGGCCGAAAAAGCAAGTGTCGCCTTCTAATGTAGTCGGAAAGGCATCGAACAGAGTAAATGACTCCAGTTTCACTGAAATATTAAGAGATGAGGAAAAGAGAATTCAACTATTGCATGCATCATATGGTATAAAAATAAATAAAAAGAGATTAATTGATACTGAAGATGAAGTCGGCCATGCATTGATGGCGCACATTAATCAAGATCCGGTTTCGTATAGAGATAAGATGCAATCGAACGAGCATGAGAATTGGCTAAAAGCAGTAAATGAAGAATCAAACTCGATGTATAAAAATGAGGTGTGGTTATTGGTAGACCGTCCTACCACAATGAAAGATGGCCGAAGAGCAAATATTATTGATTCAAAATGGGTATTCAAACAAAAGATCGAAGATAATAATAAAATAAAATACAAAGCACGATCGGTTATCAGGGGTTTTAAGGACAGGAATAATTATGATTTAAAAGAAACTTATGCTCCTGTATCTCGATTGCCATTGATAAGATCAGTCTTTGCCGTTATAAATAAATTTAACCTAGAGATGTGTCAGTTAGACGTGAAAACTGCATTTTTGAATGGGTTAATAGATGAAGAAATCTATATGGAGATTCCAGAGGAGGTGAATGTTACCACAGAAGAAAAAGAAAATAAAGTACGTAAGCTGCAACGGGCGTTATATGGTTTACGAATCAGTCCAAAGAAATGGAATAACAGATTTACTGAGGTAGCATTGAGTGTAGGGTTGAAAAATGACGACGTAGAGCCATGTTTATTCATGTGGAGAGAGAATGAAAAATTCCTTATTCTGCTGCTACATGTGGATGACTTTTAATGACAAGTAATGAGAAAAATAAGCTGAGAGAAGTGACAAACAAATTAAAAGCTGAATTTGAGATGAGTGAGCTAGGGAATCTAAGAGAATTTCTTGCTATTTCTATAAAAAGAGACAGAGAAAAACAAGAAATCACACTTAGTCAAGAAAAATTTAGAGAGAAAATTTTGAAAAAATTTAAGTTTGATGAAGCTCATCCACAAAGAACACCTATGATCACGACCCAAGCAATTAACAAAGAGAGACGCTATAGAGAAAAGAATTTCAATGCTGAAGTATTAAAAGAAACAGAGACGAGACAAAATGTTCCATACAGGGAAGCAATTAACAGCCTGTTATACGTGACCGGGGCAACCCGACCTGATATCTCATACGCCGTAAATGTGTTAAGTAGACATCAAATCAATCCCACTGAACATGACTGGGGAATGGTGAAAAGAGTATTCAGATACTTAAAGGGGACAAAACCACTGGGTCTGAGATATACTGGGCAGACAAACGATTTGAAAGCCTACTCAGATGCAAGCTTTGCTGATGGCAAAGATTCACTCACTACGTATGGGTATGTGATTAAGCTTTTTGGAGATGCGATAACCTGGAGAACACATAAGCAACCATGTTGCTCTGTCAACATGTCAGGCAGAATATGTAGCGATGAGTGAGGCATGTTACGAACTAATGGCTATGGACAACTCGCTAAAATTGATATTAGACAGATCGTTTTGTCCAGTAAAACTGTGGTACGACAATATAGCCGCTGCGGCGAGTGCCAAGACAAGTGGAGGCAATAAGCTCAGGCACATGAGAGAAGTGCGAAAACATTACGTAAAAGAGTGCGTAGGGTGAAATTTGGTATCGATTGGGTGGATACCATTCAAAGATCAAGTGGCAGATATATTTACCAAGCCGCACAGTAGGAGAAAAGCCCAAAAACCTGGCCAAAACCCCAAAAAATAAATTTTCGAAA
This sequence comes from Alloplasta piceator, assembly GCA_946863875.1. Taxonomy (NCBI): domain Eukaryota; kingdom Metazoa; phylum Arthropoda; class Insecta; order Hymenoptera; family Ichneumonidae; genus Alloplasta; species Alloplasta piceator. Next base: position 18,548,906 of record OX333076.1, read on the forward strand.
TAGGGTCAGTTGAGTAGTCATTCAGGTAGAGGACTAGTAACTGCATTCTATTGTGGAAGGGAAAGCCCTTTAAGTGTATACCTGCGCCGCAGCGTCAGTCGGCAGTTAGTGTTCGTGAAGAGTGTACGTGTCACGCGCTGAACAGACGAAAATAACGCTGACTTCAAAAACCCATAACTTTAAAGTGACGGGTTTAATTTCAATTCTGCAACATGGATACGACTTCTGGAGGTATGAAGAACATATTTTTACATCGGTTGGATCTAAACTTTATGTATAAATGATTGAAATGTAGTATAGCCTTCGGCATAAATAAAATTGAATAATTTTGAAAACTTATATTTTCAACGGTCCGAAAAGTTATATATTTTGTCACATTTTGCAAAGCTCCTAGTCTCGGCCTTTAGTTTAATGTATAAGCTTTCGAAATTTACAAGAGTTACCTGCGGAAAACGTGCATCTTGTCCGTTATGATTTTTTTCGCATCGTGCGGTAGCCGAGCGTGCACGCGGCACTATTGAGCAGCCTCTGCGCCTCTACCTGAGAATGGGTGAAGCAGCATCATAACGGACAAGACGGCTGTTATACGCTTGAAATAAATTATTTTAATATATATGTATGTGTATATATATATATATATATATATATATATATATAAAAATTTTCTGTGATTTAATTATGATATATACGTATGCATATATATATATATATATATATATATATATATATATATATACATATTATAATCAACCACATAAAAATTTCTTAAATATGAATGAAATGTTATAACATTCAAATAAAATATTTGAATATATATATATTATATAGTAAGCAAAGCTTTCTTTTAACATAATCCATGTCAATATTTTCTGTCTAATTTTTTTAAAATTATTTTAATTATTGCGGTTATTTATTTGGTAAAATAATGTACATTGTTCAAGTTATTGTATTAATTGAAAATTTTATCTTTTATCTTACAAACTCGGCATTAAAAAATGGCAAGCTCGAAGTGCCGAAGAAAAAAAAATTACCCAGGAACGCAAGAGGGCCATTCAAGAAGGATTCAAGAAGCAATTGGGTCTAAATATCGATCGCCCAAAGCCTGGATACGGCAGCAGCAATGACCGCAACACAGCTCGGCGATTCTTTGAAAATTCGACGGTTTCCGCTGCGATAACGGGGGTCAACGAAGAAGTAATTGAACGCTTGTACGTAATCCTACAAGTTATATCGTGTGGCCACGAGATAAGCTGTGAAAGATTTGAACAGTATGCTATTGAAACGGCAAGAAAGACCGTTGCATTATACCCTTGGTACTCCATGCCTACTTCGGTGCACAAACTATTAATTCATGGTCCAGTGATGATAACTCATGCTCTATTACCAATCGGCCAATTATCCGAAGATGCTCAGGAAGCTCGAAACAAAGACATCAAACGATATCGAGAAGATTTTGCGCGAAAAAGTTCCAGGGTTAAGACTATGGAAGATGTTTTTCATCGGCTCTTAGTTACTTCTGATCTGTACATTTCAAGTGTCAGAAGACTACCACAGAAGAAGCTGAAGAGTTTGTCGCCGGAAGCTGTAGCGATGTTGATCGCTCCTAAAGTGACTGCTGCAGCAGACGAATTTTGCGCCGAGATTGAAGCCGTGCCGGGAGTTGTAATAGATACAAACTCGGATAATGATTCTGACTCCGACTCCGACTCCGATTACGATTTTGATTAAGAATAAAATTTTCTATTTTTGAAACGTTCCGTATGTATTTTGGAAATAAAAATAATAATTGCGTAGAATACACTGTTCACGTTTATTTTATTATGATGATTTTTTTAAATATATTAATTTATCTATTTAGCAGGATACTCGGCCATTTTGTTTATAACAATTTGCTGTAAGCTCTTTGTTGCAAGTTATAAACAATAGATATCGGATTGGTAATCAGCGACCTTGAAAACCCGTATATACCAATTTTTGTCAACATCTGGTAACTTTTTAACGTTCATGTCGGCCATATTGGATCGGCCATTTTTTTGACGATAATTTGGCTTGCGGATTCGTAATCAGCGACCTTGAAAACCCGTAAATACCAATTTTCGTCGACATCTGGCAACTTTTTAACATTCATGTCAGCCATATTGGATCGGCCATTTTGTTTACGATAATTTGGCTTTCAGATTCGTAATCAGCGACCTTGAAAACCCCTGTAAGCCAATTTTCATTCCCGTCAAAGGTCATTTGAGGTTTTGGCCAGGTTTTTGGGCTTTTCTCCTACTGTGAGCCGTTATCGTTCGATATGCACAAATACTTAGTGGATAAAATACTAAACGTTCATTCTGAATAATAAGTTAAAATTGATTATTTTTATTGTGCTTTATGTTCACAGGAAATCAATAAAGGCAATGAGAAGGAAAAATTAATCAATTAAGAGATATCGATTAAGACAATGTAAAGAAATAACTAGATTAAGATACGTGTGTAATTCAGTTTGTGAAAAATAAGGTTAATTTCTTTTGTACTTGCTGCGTGCAATATATTATTCTATAAAATGAGAAAAAAACTGACAAATTATTTAAGAGATGTGATAAATGATTTTGGCTTTAAAGCAATTAGTCGGGAGGGAGTGTTAGAAATATAGCGCCTAAACGCTTCACACCCCTATACATATATCGTGTACTTTTGGGGTCGTGAGTTTTCCCCCACTCCTACTCTCTCGGTGCGGGCCTAAGCCGGTTAGTCCGAGTTCGTCTTGTGCCAAGGAAAGACGTGCGATATGAAATAAAGGACAGACTTCACAAAGTGTATTATGTCGGTGTTATTTCTTCCTGCATCCAGAAACAATTCCAACAAAATTTAATACAAAAACTTTTTACAGTGCAATACGCTTGGCGAGGGAAAACGAAGTCCAGTCGCCCTTACCGTGTAACGAAGGTAACTATGAGAAAAGTTCACAGAGAAAAATCTTGTACAAGGTTTATATTTAACCGAACGGACAATTATATGATCATTATTTCTGGTATCGTTGATAATCTTTTATTGACCTTTTGTTATATCCGAATTTGATAAATCATAGTAGCATCACTGCACATAATGGTTGCAATAATCATAAATATCGTTGCTACTTCTTGTCATAAATTTTTTTGGTGTAATATATGTAACGTTATGATATTTTCGTTACGATTTATTTTTCATTTTCCTCTCTTAACGGCCAATCGTTTAAATATCGAATACTCATCTTAACTATTGAACGTCGATGACATCCGCGACGTACGCAGAAATGCGACCAGGCCTGGATTTGCGACGATTTTCGTGGATGCACATGACGATTGAGCGAGTGTATTAGAATATTCAAGATTCTAATTGACCATATAAAGAGCGATGCTCTAATTACGGTTAAATTCAAAAATCGCATAACGATCATTGTACATAATGCGTCAGTAATCGTGAGCAAACTACAGTAGACGATCAGATAACTTAACGCGATGGAATCAGAAACTTTCGCATAACTTAACTTTCCCCTCATTCTCCCACTCACGTGTCTAAGCGCATGCGCACAGCGCATGTTGGCAATACGCATGCTCATAGATGTTTCGCGTTCGGTCGAAGGTTTGAATTGGGGAGAAACGATCATAGGGGGAGTTGAGATATTCAAATGTGTTCCCATGGTAATGAGTTAAGTTATGCGAGCGGTCGAGTTATCTGAAAGTCATCGAAGAGGTACTTAATATTTCAAAAAAAATAAAAACCCATTTTTTAATGTATTTTTTTTTTATTTTTTTAAATATAAAGGTACTTCATATTTAAAAAAATAAAAAAAATCTCCGATCAATTTAAAATTTGGAGACATTATATGGAATAGTAAAACACAATCAAAAAATTGTTTTCATAATTTTGCCAACACGTTAACCTGGAGAAAAAAAAATAATTACCGAAAAAATTACACGCGGTATTTTTAATTTAAAAAAAATGCACTTTGCGTTTTTTCATAAAACGGAATCTTTTTGAGGGGCGTTGCAAAAAAAATAATTTTTAACGACATGTATATATTAGGATGAATCAAAAAAAATCAAAAACTGTTGGCTACCCTAAAAAATCAAAGATATCGTTGAAATAAAGGTCTCTGTGCAACGGTTCGATTTTTTGAATTTTTTTAGAGGGCGCGCGGGACGTTCAAAAACGCCATTCTTACCACGTTTTTATTAGTTCGCTTTCTCGTGCCGGGTGGAATTTTGTATTTGATTTTAAACCAACTTCCTGATGAGATAGAGACTTGAAATTTTGAACGTAGCTCAGAATTGGATGACAATGCAAGAAAATGTTTTAAAAAATCGTAATTGTGATTATAATTTTTTTAAAATAATTCAATCATTTTCGCAATAAAAACTGGTACAGGAACGGTTACTGTAGCAACGGTTTGGGATTTTGTTTTTGCTATATTTTCTTGATAACCCACATCAGGCTGACAGATGCAAACATATCAATTCTTCAATTCCTGTAAGGAAATCGTTATCAATTCTTAAGTCTCTTGTAGTCTATATTGAGTAAAGTTTCTTATGGTAAACGAGACAGCGACCCAACGCAAGCGAAACTTGGAAAAAACATGAAAGTATTGAAAAAAAATTTCACTTATACAATTCTAAAAATCAGAAAATAAATTTAACAAATAATTTTTTTTTTTAAATACCACGTTTTCAAAACGGACTAAGAAGTATAAAATAATTTGCCTAGGCTTCATGCAGAATTAAACAACATACACATTTCTAACCACTTACAGATTGTCCTGAAAATTTGTCATTGCACATTTTTAATAGCTATTAAAATAAATGTGAGATTTAAAACTAAAAACGTGGAGCGCATGCAATAGATAATTAATGCATTAATAGTTCAGCTGTCAATTGGTATTGCACCGCAAATAATGTGAACTGATGAATAAGTTCTCTCATTAATAGCGACGATGTATTCGATGCGCCCCACGTTTTTCGTTTTAAATCTCACATTTATTTTAATAGCTATTAAAAATGTGCAATGACAAATTTTCAGGACAATCTGTAAGTGGTTAGAAATGTGTATGTTGTTTAATTCTGCATGAAGCCTGGGCAAATTATTTTATTCTTCTTAGTCCGCTTTAAAAACGTGGTATTTAAAATTTTTCAATTTTATTTGTTTAATTTTTGCGCTCAATTTACTATATCACTGATAAACGAAAACAGATCATTCAAAAAAGTCTGAATTTTTCAAATATAAGGTGCCCAGATATGTTCTCTTTAAAACCGATATTAGTGAACATTAACAAATGGTTCATATATCCGAAAAAAATCTGAACATTAACAAATAATATGGTAATATAATGGTAATGGTATCCGAAAAATTTACTGAACATTAACAAATGGTTCATGTATCTTTGTATCTTTTGCAAAATGTATCTTTTACAAAATTTTCGCATTGTAAGAAATAGTGATGATTAGTCTTACAAGGAAAAAGATGGAAGAAATACAAAAACATTTTAGAAGACAAAAATCAATATTTAATGATATAATATATTGAAAAATAGTGAACATGTTGATTTTCAAAGATTTTTTTTCGAATATATGAACCATTTGTTCAGTAAATTTGGGTTTGAAAGAGTACATATCTGGGGACCTCATGTAAAAAATTCAGAATTTTTTGAATGATCTATTTCCGTTTATCAGTGATATAGATATTCGACGTGAAACCAGCAGGTCAAAAAAATCGATGTCTCCGATCATACTCTTGATATTTTCCTGTTTTATCTACCATGAGAAAACATTGTTGTTAAATCGCTAGCCCAAAATAAAATTATTTGTACGAGTAATGATTTTTTAAAAATTGGGTACTTTTAACGACTCGCAAAACAACTGTTTTGCTTTTGTGTATAAATCCACTGGATTTTGGAAATCGAGAATTTCACTTCGAGAAATCGAAACTATATTCAAAACCCTTAAAAATTACAAAAAATTGACCTCATTCGTCGCATTTATGGCGCCACAATCGTAAAACAACGTTTTTTCGAAATCAAGAATAACTGAAAAACCTTATTTTTAAAAAATCTGAAAAAATCATATTAAATTTTGACGACAAAAAATTCTATATTTCTGTGGAGTTTGATCTAGTTCTGACCAATAGATTTTATAAATGGGTTTCATGCACATGGGTGTATAATGGGTGTATGCACAACAAGCCATGCTTTTTTATTTTTTGTTCTTCTGTATATTGGACGATTTCAACACCAATTTATATAAAATTCATGTAAATGAATTGAATCAGGAAAGATACTTCGAAAGGTTTCATAAAGAAGTGAAATCAATCACAAATTACTTCTGAGAAGTAAACAAAGGACGCCAAGTATTAAATCCCAAAAATTCGAATTTAAAAAAAATCCCAAAAATTCGAATTCAAAAAAAATCCCAAAAAATCAAAATTTAGAGGAAATCCTAAAAATTTGAAATCTGAATTTAAAAAAAAAACATAAATCACACAAGCCAAGCCAAAAATTTGGCGTACGTAAATTATTAAAGACCAAGCCAAACTAAAAAACTTGGCGTGCAGGGTTAAGAACCATCAATACGCTCGGCGAGGGAAAACGGAGTCCAGTCGCCCTTACCGCTTAACGAAGGTAACTATGAGAAAAGTTCACTGAGAAAAATCTTGTACAAGGTTTATATTTGACCGAACGGACAATTATATGATCATTATTTCTAGTATAGTTGATAGTCTTTTATTGACCTTTTGTTATGTCCGAATTTGATAAATCATAGTAGCATCACTGCACATAATGGTTGCAATAATCATAAATATCGTTGCTACTTCTTGTCATAAATTTTCCTGGTGTAATATATGTAACGTTATTATATTTTCGTAACGATTTATTTTTTATTTTCTTCTCTTAACGGCCAATCGTTTAAATATCGAATACTCATCTTAACTATTGAATGTCGATGACATCCGCGACGTACGTAGAAATGCGACCAGGCCTGGATATGAATATTCAAGATGCTAATTGACCATATAAAGATCGATGCTCTAATTACGGTTAAATTCAAAAATCGCATAACGATCATTGTACATAATGCGTCAGTAATCGTGAGCAAACTACAGGAGACGATCAGATAAGTTAACTGGATGGAACCAGAAACTCTCGCATAACTTAACTTTCCCCTCATTTTCCCACTGACGTGTCTAAGCTCATGCGCACAGGGCATGTTGGCAATACGCATGCTCATAGATGTTTCGCGGTCGGTTGAAGGTTTGAATTGGGGAGAAACGGTCATAGGGGGAGTTAAGATATGCAAATGTGTTCCCATGGTAATGAGTTAAGTTATGCGAGCGGTTAAGTTATCTGATCGTCTACTGTACTTGACAGTAAAATATACAAGTGATAATAATCTGTGTTAACACTATATGAGTAGGTATAATAATTTTCTACCTTATCTCGTGGAAATCCTATGGCACCTCCCGGGCTTATCTTTCTTAACCCTGCACGCCAAGTTTTCTAGTTTGGCTTGGTCTTTGATAATTTACGTACGCCAAATTTTTGGCTTGCCTTGTGTGATTTGTGTTTTTTTTTTTAAATTTCAGATTTCAAATTTTTAGGATTTCCGCTAAATTTTGAATTTTTGGGATTTTTTTTTGAATTCGAATTTTTGGGATTTAAAATGTATATACTGCGAAGATGAAGACGCAGTATGAACTCACACATAGCTGTGGACTCACACATACAACTGATAGAACGACGCGCAATGGCGTGGGCCTATCGCTCTTTCTCTCTCGCTCACCATCACTCTTTCTCTTCTTGGATAGAACGACGCGCAAGCGCGCTGCTGTCCTATATAGAATAGAATACTATCTGACAGGTGGATACTTCGATCGGTGGAGAAAAAATTACCATAGTGCTTTGTAAAAATTCCTGTCTGTTGACAGTGGCTCCCCATTACCATTTCGTCGAGTAATTTTTACCATAGTCTCTGGTAATTTTTACCGGATCCTTCTCTTCGTGTACGAACACGTACAAGCGGGCATGCTATGGCCTATCGCTCTCTCTCTCGCTCACACATCACTCTTTCTCTCTTTTGTTTTATTCCTCTATTCTCTTGTCTCGTAAATGGACATTCTCGTTTAACGCTTTCGCTGGGTCGTTGACGCATAAGAAGTATTCACTTAAACAAAAAATTTTGAAGAAGGGATGTTTCGAAAAATCTGAAAAAATTATGATGGTGTAATTTAGACTCAATGCAATCATATGAAAAAAAATCAAACAAATCCGAGAGGGTCAGAGTCACGGGTTTACACACTTGGGCTGGAATGACATATTAATATGTGTGACGGGGCTCTCAGGCCTGTAGCGATGGGACTGACGCGCTAGCGGAGAGCGAAGACGCGCGAGACGAATAGTTACTGCTGAACCTCTGAGAGCGATGCACACTTATCGTTTTTTATATTTCATCGCGTTCATTTCATATTATCAATAAAGTCTTCTTGATTTCTTATTTCTATTCATATTTTGGCTCGTGTCTATTCTTTCGCCTCTTCGAAACTCCCAACTCTACATATGGGGGCTCGTCCAGGATGTGCATATGAGAGTTGAAGGTTAGCGTGGACAATCGTGTAAGAGTGAGATCTCTTGCAAAAGTCGTTAAGTCGAAAAAGGCTCTAAGGCGAAAAAGGTGTCAAGTCGTGAAGTCGAAAAGTCGTTACGTCGAAAGTCGTCAAATCGAAAGTTGTCGCATTGAAAAAAAAACTGTAAGTGGAAATCGAGGGTTCGAGAACTCATAAGAGACGTGAAAAGACGCAGTTATTAGTGTTTAACGCAATAATTGTGAAGTCGGAAAGAAGAAAGACGTAGAAAGTGAAACAAAGACGTAGGAAGAGAGACAAAGACAGAAGATGGTTCTAGACAGATCGGTAGAGGACAAAGACGAAGACGCAGGCTCGCGGGCAGAGCAAGAAGAGGGGGAACGACAAAGGAGTACGAAGGAGAAAGGCGATAGGTCGAGCGCGCAGCGCGTAAACGCACACGATGGACAAGTCTAAACAAGGCGCGATAAAAAAGGTGCCGTCGTATTCGACACCAGCGCCAAAGACGACGGTGGCCCAGCTCAGGGAACAGTTAGAGAGATTGGGATTACCGACCGCGGGCGGGAAAGCTGAGTTGATAGATTGATTGAAACAATACGAAGAAGATGATCAAAGTGCAAATGTCGATGAGGAAGAGAATGAGGAGGAAGAAAGCGATGCGACGTCAATCGCGTCTCTCCATGAGGACTCCTCGGAAGATGACGACGATGCACGGGGCAGACGAAGAGGTCGAACGGCTGTAGGAAGACCAACATGCAATGCGGCGAGTATGTTTGCAATAAAAGACGTTGAGGGAAGTATCTCTCATTTCTCAAGTGATGACAAGCTGTCAGTTGAAAAGTGGATTGACGAGTTTGAAGACATGTCGGCATTATTACAGTGGAACGATCTTCAAAAGGTGATTTACGTGAAAAAGTTGTTATGACCCTAGCGAATCGCGGGAACCGAGAGCTTTGGTTCCTTTGGTGTCTATTGAGAACCGAAAAGGAACCGAGAGAGAACTGGCGGGCTGTTGGTGTCTTTCGATTCCTTTTTGGTTCCTTCACGGTTTTTTTTCGGTTCCTTCTTGGTTCCTTTTTATTTTTTTTTATTTCCCAATGACTGATTACGAATGATATTTCACTATTTCAGTTCATTTTAAAAATTTACGATGTGTGGCAACTTAATTTTCTATTTTCAAGTGATCTATATTACCGACTGTAGAAATTGTGAATTTGATCCCGGTTCCTTTTTGGTTCCTCTTCGGTTCTCGGCGGACACGAAAGGAACCGTATTTGTTGTTTCCTTCTCGGTTCCTTTTCGGTTCCCGCGTTCCGATAAACAATTCGTCGCGCTACAAAAAGGTGTGATGTCGTGGAAATTTTTGAAGAAGCGACTCTTAAGTGATTTCGAGACAAAGTTAAACGGTGCCATGGTACATTCGCAGCTGTCAAAACGAAAGAGACAGACGAACGAAACGCCCAAACAGTATGTTTACGTCATGAGCACAATCGCGAGTCGAGGTGACATCGAAGAGGACGCCGTGATGCAGTATATCATCGACGGCATACAGGACGAGGAAACTGTAAAGGTGATTTATCACAGTTAGTGATTATGCGATGGACTACAGTATGTTGGTGGGGAAAAAATTCACGAGACAGATGGAAGTGCTTATGCGCGGTGGTTTGATCACAATAAAGAAGTTAAATACAAAGAAAGGTCGAGGCGACAATGAAGAACGAAGTCAGAAGAAAGAAAAAGACGAAACGAACGTTGAAGACGATGGGACCGACGTCGTCGTATTACGCGAATTGAGATTCGTGAATCTGGTCGAAAGGAGTATGATCGATGTTGACGAAGAATATCGTGACGAAATCGAGAAGAACATCGAAAATCATGTGCCGAAAAAAAGTGGTGACCGACGTCGAGACTAAGATCGTGTTGCAAGACGAAACGCCAGTTTGTATGAGACCGCGTCGACTGGTGGCAAAAGAGAAGATGATTTTAGACAAACAAGTTGACAAATGGCTAAAAGAAAGGGTGATTCAACCCAGCAAGAGTAAATATTCGAGTGCGGTCGTGATAGTGCCGGAGAAGAATGAAGAGTATCGGATATGTATCGACTATCGACAATTAAACAAAAAGATAGCGAGAGATCGGTTCCCGATGCCGCTTATCGACGACCGGATAGACGCACTCGCAAACGCAAGAGTATTTTCAGTGCTCGATGTAAAGAACGGGTTCTCCCATGTCCCAGTTGCAGCCGAAAGCAGAAAATATACGTCGTTTGTCACGCTGGATGGACACTACGAGTTCATCAAAACGCCGTTTGGATTATGCAATAGTCCAACGTCGTTTCTACGATTTATCGACGAAATTTTTCGCGAACTGAGTCGGCGGAATATCGTGTTTACATACATTGACGATCTGATCGTACCAAGGAGAGACGAAAAAGAAGCTTTGGTGAATTGAAGGGAGACATTGATAGTGGTGGCGGAGAGGGGACTATCCATCAATTGGAAAAAGTGTACATTCCTGAAGCGTCGGGTCGAGTTTCTTAGCCACGTTATCTTGGTTCACGTTACCGTAAACCAAGATAAAGTCAGAATTCCAAGAAATTATTTTTTTACGCTTTAGAAAAAAAAATCGATTTTTCGCATTGAATATTTTTTCTAAAGCGTAAAAATAATGATTTTTTTTGGAATTCTGACTTTATCTTGATTCACGGTAGAGCCTCAAATCTCATAATTGAAATGGCGTTTGGTTTTTTGATTTCAGATAAGCAGAACGGCTGGAATCATGGCAGCAGTGGGGAGCACCTTTTTTTCTATGTGTTCCTGTTCGGCGGTGTATCTTCGATTATATTTAATACATTCACTTCAAAAAATTCACAAAATTTGTTTAAATCTTAATGAAAATGATACACAATTCATAAATTATTTTATTTTAATGGTTTGTCAAAAAAAAATTCCCGAAAAAAAACATTAAAAAAACAGATTTCACACTAGACGACCTCCTTAAGCTAGTATCCGTTGATGGCCATCGAAAACAAAATTACTACGATGATTCAAAAGAAGCAAGACAACGAAGAGACTGCGCGTGATCAAGAAGGTTCTGGAGACCGAGTCGTACGATAATTATTCCTGTGAAAACGGGATTCTGATGAAACGGGTCGATGACAAAAATGTCGTTGTGTTGCCGACGAGTATGCATCAAGAGGTCATCCGCATGTTCGAGAGTATCAAGGATGAATATTACATCCCCAAGTTAAGGGAGAAGATCGAGCAATACGTCAGCTGTTGCGTACGGTGCATCCTAGCCTAGTAGACGGAGAGCTGCCGACATATTTCACCAAGCGTCTCTTATATGGCTAAAAAATCGCGGGGCGCTAGGTGCGGGGCTCGTATTGCAGGATCCGTGATTCTGCCAGCCCAAAGCGGTTGCGTTTAAGCACTTGGCCCAGGTAAAAAATGCGTTGTTTAAAGTCATTTTAATATAGTACATTCCAGCTCAAATCTGCTCGACTATTCTATTGAATTGGCAGAAACAGGCAGAAACGTAGTTGGTTGTTAATATGGTGCCAGAATAGATTATATTAATTTTTCATGAAGTATGATGTTGGCCTACAACATATGTAAAACGGCAGAACGAAATTCCGTTGCAAACACCTTGAATATGATTAATAAAGTTCCGTGATTTCGCTCGAAAGTCGTGGCCCGCGCGGGGAGTAGCAGGACGGGGGCTGCACGAAACGAGGGGACTGGCCGAGTGGAGGGGATACAGCTTCTCTGCGACGGTCGATTAGTGGGTCTGTAGTAGTCAAAAGCCGGGTGTTTCCGACTTGGCTCGTTCCTGCGTGTAAGACAGCGACAGCGCTAGCCGAACACTCCTGAACTTCAATCCCAAGTCGGCCAGTACCTTCGTTTCGTGCAGCCCTCGTCCCACTACTCCCGCGCGGGCCATGACTTCGAGCGAAATCACGGAACTTTATTAATTATTTCCAAGGTGCTTGCAACGGAATTTCGTTCTGCCGTTTTACATGTGTTGTAGGACAACATTATACTTTATGAAAACCAAATTGCCAGACGTAAAACTGTGACTTGAAAATATTTATCAAACAATTAATATAATCCATTCTGGCACCTTGTTAGCAACAAACTACGTTTCTGCCTGTTTAAACTAACAATTCAATAGAATAGTCGAGCAGATCTGGGCTGGAACGGACTATATTAAAATGACTTGAAAAAACGCGTTTTTTACCTGGGCCAGGTGTTCAAACGCAACCGTTTTGGGCTGGCAGAATCACCGGTCCTGCAATACGAGCCCCGCACCTAGCGCCCCGCGATTTTTTAGCCATATAAGAGACGCTTGGTGAAATATGTCGCCAGCTCTTGGACTAGAGGGAAAGCGGGGAAGGAGGGGGGGGGGGGGGGGAAGAAGGAGAGCTGCAAACCATACTGAAGGGCGATATTCCGCTCTCGACGTACCATATCGACCATCTTGGACCGATGACTGCGACTTCAAAGATGTACAAATATTTATTTGTTATAATCGATGGGTTTTCCAAATTCGTTTGGATTTATCCGACGAAATCGATACAGACGAGCGAAGTATTAGACCGGTTGAAGAACCAACAAAATTTATCAGTGACCGTGGAACGGCATTCACCTCTGCAGATTTCAGAGAGTACTGTACAGACGAAAACATCGAGCATGTGCTCATCGCGACGGGCGTTCCGAGAGGAAATGGACAAGTCGAACGGATAAACCGGATAAATATCCCAATTTTGACAAAGTTGGCTCACAAAATCGCGATCGGTGGTATCGGTATGACGACAAAGTACAGTGCGCTATAAACAGTACTTACCAACGGAGTGTGGGGTTAAGCCCATTCGAAGTACTCTTCGGAGTAAAAATAAGACAAAAGGACGACGTCGAGATACTTGCGCTGATCGAGAAGGAGGCGATATCGCAATTTGACGGAGAACAAGAAGCCCTACGAGTCCTGGCGAAGGAGAATATCGGCAAAATTCAACAAGAAAATCGTAAGATGTATAACCAAGGTTGCAAGCCGGCAAAGAAGTATCGCGTGACGAGCTGGAAGACGAGCGAGACGAACTGTTACTGCCGAACCTCTGAGACTGACGCACACTTATCGTTTTTTATATTTCATCGCGTTCATTCCATATTATCAATAGTCTTCTCAAAATTTCAAATCAAATTTCAGATCAAAATTTGCCAAAACATGTTTTATTTTTATTTTATTTTTCAACTTATGTAAGAGGTATTAGGAATTAATTTTTTTTATTTTAGTTTAGAAGCTGAAAAAAATAAAATTATTTAAAAAAATGTGAGGCAGCCGCGGCCCACTTTGTAATCATGATAGAAATGACTTATTTTTTACCCAGAATCTGTGGAAAAAATTGCAGAATTTTAAAATGCTTGAAAATGCGTTTTCACTTGAAATGCCCCATATATATATAGAGAGAGAGAGAAATAGAGCAAGAAAGCAAGACAGTGATATCTATAGGTATTCTGAGTCTGAGGATCGAAACCTCTCACGAGGCAAAACGTTTCGATCTTTCCCTGAATTTTGCTCTCCTTATGGTCATGGTTATTACGCCTATACCTATATACATTAACACGGCGCACAGAAATAAACGGGCGTATATATACATATATAAGCAGAGCTCTTAATATTAGCATTTTGAGATCTCTCATCACGAATTTCCATTTAAATATACAGCAAAAAAATGTTTAAACTTCGAAATGTCATACCTCGGCTTCAAGTCAATTTACCAAAATCTGCGATACGTATTCTTGTAGGGAATGAAACGCTCTACGAAAAAGGTCTCTTAAGATTTTTCAAAAAACTCACTCCTTCAAAAGTTATGCAAAGTTAAAATTAAATTTAGAGTAAATTTCCCTTTTTTTTAGTTTCCGGAAAAATGTTGAAACTTATTACTAAATATCGTAAAATCTTTCTTGAAAAAAAAAGTTTGAATTGCATTATCGTCAATAACCTTATTTTGTAAAGAAAATACCAACAGTAGTTCACACAAAGTCGAGGTAGAAAATTTCCAAGATTGAATTTTTTTTTCCTGTAATTTAAATCTAAAATATAAATTCACAACGAGAGACTTCCAAATATATTGACATTCGGAGCTCTGCTTTTAACAGGCATCTTTTTCACTTCCCCGAAAGTACTTAATCGGGGTTTTCGAAAAAAAAAATCTAATTTTGTGAATCAGTCTATTAATATACATATACAGAGAGATATATATAGGTATATTGAGTCAATGGGATCTCCCGTCGGAACTCATTGATCGTGTTGATCATCGAGAATCGAATGCGCATGGTCTCGATGGGGTGTACTCCTCGAGGAGTAAAACTCCTCACGAGTCGAGCGGTTTCGATCTTTACCTAAATTTTGCTCTCCTTATGGTCATCGTTACTATACCTATACCTATACATTAAGGTTGTTTAGAAGCAAATCACGTTTGATGAGAAAATTCTGAAAATTTGGTATGTCTTTCAATTAAGTATTTAAGAGGTCGTGTAAAAATTTCACGATGATTTGGAAGCTCGTTATCGAATAAGTAATATTAACAAATTAAATAAAATTGAATGTTTTTTTTTGACCTCTCAATTTTTTAATATCCACAATATACTGAAAGCACCGGAAAGAAAACGAAGTTTATTGATAAATATTTCTTTTATTTGTTTAAAAAATTGTTTTTAACAAAACGTTAATTTCTTAATAATGAGCTTCCTGATCGTCGTACAATTTTTACAAGACCTCTTAAATACCTCATACAACAACACCAAATTTTCAGAATTTTCTCATCATTTTTTATCTTAACCCTTAAGGAGGTTGAAGTAATGATGATAGAATTCTGAAAATTTGGTATGTTCTTACATGAAGTATTCAGGAGGTCGTGTAAAAATTTCACCACGATTAAGAAGCTATTTATTGAACAATTAACTTTCAAAGGTTCCATAGCTTCTAAACAACCTTAACACGGGGCGCACAGGAATGAACGAGCGTATATATATATATATATATATATATATATATATATATATATATATACATATATATATATATATACATATGGGTCAAAATTTCGAAAGACAGCATACGTTTGGCCCTCATGGTCGACGTTTGTTTTGTAACTTTAGGGACACATAGTACCGTATGAGAGTACACTCTGGAATTTTTTTTGGATTTGTAAATCGACCAGTTTCACTGTACTGATGACGTCATTTTTTTGTAATTTCGTGAATGTCATGTTTTAATCAATTTCTCCGGGGCCCTGTACTTATTAAAGAAAAAATTTCGACACATGTTTTCATCGAAAAAGATCTCAACTTTTCAAAAAAAAATATTTACAAATACGTGCTAATTCATATAACTATAGAAAAATAGGTTTTTTCCTCAAAAAGGCGTTTTCTCGATGAGCCTATACTCGAATCTGTTTTTTCATATTTTTTTCGGATTTCTGAGATTTTTTTACACGAAAAAACCCTTTTCCAGAGTGGGATCTCTGTGGCATCAGACCGTTATATATTAAATATAATCTGAAGTGCTGTAAATATCGAGAAAATACTACGGCTACAATACTGCTTACTGCGCTAGTATTGTATTGTGTTGTTACTATCATTTTTTTATCGAGACCGTTATGGGTTTTAACTTAATTTTTAATTTATTACTACTGTAACAGGAGAATTTGACTATGAGAAAAAATAATAATACCCTGAAAGCAATATAAGATAACATGATTCCGGGAAATGGGTGTATAAACAATCTTTAAAAAACATCCATTCATCTTTTATGAAAATATTTATTGACGCATGTTTAATTTTGCACCAATAAATAACCATGCGTCAATAAATATTTTCATGAAAGATGAATGGATGTTTTTTAAAGTTTGTTTACACATCCATCCCCCGGAAGTGTGTTATCTTATATTGCTTTCAGAGTATTATTATTTTTTCTCGTAGTGAAATCCTTATGTTACTGTACTAATTACTAAAAAACGCATGCTGTCTTTCAGAATTTTGACCCATATGTTAACAAAGATCTTTATATTAATATTTTGAGATCTCTTATCACGAATTTCTATTTCAATAATACAGGAAAAACAATGTTTAAACTTCGAAATGTCATACCGCGGCTTCAAGTCACTGTACCAAAATCTGCGATACACATTCTTATAGGGAATGGATCGCTCTACAAAAAAGGTTTCTTAAGATTTTTTGGAAAACTCACTCCTTCAAAAGTTATGCAAAGTTAAAATTAAATTTAGAGTTAATTTCCCTCTTTTTTTTTAGTTTCCGGAAAAATGGTGAAACTTATTACTAAATATCGTGAATCTTTCTTGAAAAAAAAGTTTGAATTGCTTTATCGTAAAAAACCAAATTTTTAAAGAAATGACCAACAATAGTTCACACAAAGTCGAGGTAAAAAATTTCGAAGTTTGAAATTTTGTTTTCTGTGTCATTCAAATCTAAAATATAAATTCGCGACGAAAGACGTCTAAATATATTGACATACGGAGCTTTGCTTTTAACAGGCATGTTTTTTACTTCCCCGAAAGTATTTAATCGGGCTTATAAGAAAAAAAATAATTTTGTGAATCAGTCTAATCAAGAGACGCGGCAGCGTCTCGACGCCAAGTATTTAAAAAACTGAGAGAATCTCAGTCGAGTTGGCCGCATACTCTTATATATGCGAATATGCCTCCCGCCGAACCCGATTTGAATTTCAAACCGATATTACTAAAAAACACGACCATCTTTTTAAGATCTGCGAGCTCTACTGATCTAGAAATAATTTTATCTTTCGTTTGCGTCCATTGTTATTTTTTTCTGCCCACGCGATACTGAGATAGGATGATATCGGGTGAATTTTTCTCGAATTCTATAATCGTGAAAAGTTATTTAACAATTCGCGTCACCTCATTGGTCAGATTTCCGTCACGCTTATACACGGGATGTATATCTATAGCTATGAGAATCATATTCGATGATAAACACTAGGGTGGTCCTTCGAGATTCGATTTCTTTAAATGTTTCTATGTATATCTATGTACGATGTATTTCTCGGTATATCTATGTATTCGAATGTTGTTTTATTTATAAATGTATTTTTTATTTATACATGTATTTCAGGTCTCAACTTATAATTGAATAGTTATTTGAGATTCGATTTCTTTAAATGCTTTATCTACGTTTATTATAACATATATTAGGGTGGTCGTTATTTCGGGTTTCAATTAATATTAAGGTGGTCCTTCGAGATTCGATTTTTTAAAATATTTTTATATACGTATATTATGACATACACCCCCGCTCAAAAGTTTGGATACACCTGTCGATATTTTTGGCCGCACTAAAAGTTGCATAACTCCACCAAAAAAAAGATAATCAAATTTTTTAAAAAGCGTATTGAAGGGGAGGAAATCAGCTTCATTTCCCCTTTTTAAAAGATTTTTTACGATTTTTTTTCGACCCGGTATGAATTTTTGAACGTGACCGTTTTTTGGCTTTTTTTCGACCATCGCGAAATGGGCGCACAGCTTAAGGGCATTTTTTTCGGCTTTTTCATCTGCGGGATATTTAAAAGGATACGCAAACACTTCATTTTTGTCCTTAAAATATTTTCGTACGATTTTTTTTTGCAAAGTTATTTCACTTTTGGCTAAAAAAGACAAATTTTGAAAGATGCAACGTAACTCGAAAACTATAGAGTTTGAAAGAAAATGTCAAGTACAAAAAAAGTAGCGTAGATATACGCGGAAACGTCTCGGATTATTTCAGAATTCTCCTATAAAATTTTTTTTTCTACTATTTTTGCTCGAAACTCGAAATCGTGTCTGATTGAAATTTCCGTACTTTGTGATACAATAAAAATCTGAAAAAATTCAGCAATATTTGGTATGCTATAGACAACAATTATTAATAATAATACTGCCCGAAAGTTATTGATAAATTGTTTAAACAATTTCTTAATGACTTTTGGCTAATATTATTATTTGATCAACAATAATCAATAATTAATATTGATCATTATCGTTCATAGCATGTCAAAAGTTGCTGAATTTTTTCAGGTTTTTTTTCAACATTTTTTCAACATGTTTTTTAGAAAAAGCTCGAAGACCTATAATAACATGTTGAAAACAGTCTGAAAAAATTCAGCAACACTTGGCATGCTATGAACGATAATGATCAATATTAATTATTGATTCTTGTTCATCAATATAATAATATTGGCCAAAAGTCATTAAGAAATTGTTTAAACAATTTATCAATAACTTTTGGGCAGTATTATTATTAATAATTGTTGTCCATAGCATACCAAATATTAATACCAACTAGGTATCAAGCGGAGCTCGAAGCGTGACAAACTTGATAAGTTTTCATAGTAGAGTGCTTGAGGGCGATTTTGGTGATGCTTTTATAGGATGCGAAACGATGATGGAGGGAGTTCCCCTTCTTCCTCCGTCCAGGGATTTCCATCAAACGTTCTGGATTTTTCGTGAACGTTCGATCGAGTGACGTATTTCCGGTGACGATTCTGCGAAAAGAGGGAGAGTGGGCCGAGATAAGAGGCGGGATTTTAATTTGGGGCATGACCCATGGCCTAGGTGTTGTGGCCACACCTCTCTGATGACAATGAGACTTGGAGACGGGAGGCCGAAAAGGCCGTCCCGTTACACTATATATAATGCTATATATTCATAGATATGCTTTATATAGATAGAAAATGCTATTTAAAGAAATCAATTCTCGAAAGACCACCCTAATATTATTTGAGACCTAAAATACCGATCACCCTAATATATATACACCCCCGCTCAAAAGTTTGGATACACCTGTCGATATTTTTTGCCGCACTAAAAGTTGCATAACTCCGCAAAAAAAAAGATAATCAAATTTTTAAAAAAGCGTTTTGAAGCGAAGGAAATCAGCTTCATTTCCCTTTTTTAAAAGATTTTTTACGATTTTTTTTCGACCCAGTATGAATTTTTGAACGTGACCGTTTTTTGGCTTTTTTTCGACCATCGCGAAATGGGCGCACAGCTTAAGGGCATTTTTTCGGCTTTTTCATCTGCGGGACATTTAGAAGGGTACGCAAACACTTCATTTTTGTCCGTAAAATATTTTCGTACGATTTTTTCTTTCAAAGTTATTTCACTTTTGGCTAAAAAAGACAAATTTTGAAACATGCAACGTAACTCGAAAACTATAGAGTTTGAAAGAAAATGTCAAGTACAAAAAAAGTAGCGTAGATATACGCGGAAACGTCTGGGATTATTTCAGAATTCTCCTATAAAATTTTTTTTTCTACTATTTTTGCTCGAAACTCGAAATCGTGTCTGATTGAAATTTCCGTACTTGGTGATACAATAAAAACCTGAAAAAATTCAGCAATATTTGGTATGCTATGGACAACAATTATTAATAATAATACTGCCCAAAAGTCATTAAGAAATTGTTTAAACAATTTATCAGAATTTCAGACAGTTTCAAACAGACAGAATTCAAACAATTTATCAGATTATTTCAGAATTCTCCTATAAAATTTTTTTTTCTACTATTTTCAATTATTAATAATAATACTGCCCAAAAGTCATTAAGAAATTGTTTAAACAATTTATCAGAATTTCAGACAGTTTCAAACAGACAGAATTCAAACAATTTATCAGATTATTTCAGAATTCTCCTATAAAATTTTTTTTTCTACTATTTTCAATTATTAATAATAATACTGCCCAAAAGTCATTAAGAAATTGTTTAAACAATTTATCAGAATTTCAGACAGTTTCAAACAGACAGAATTCAAACAATTTATCAGATTATTTCAGAATTCTCCTATAAAATTTTTTTTTCTACTATTTTTGCTCGAAACTCGAAATCGTGTCTGATTGAAATTTCCGTACTTGGTGATACAATAAAAACCTGAAAAAATTCAGCAATATTTGGTATGCTATGGACAACAATTATTAATAATAATACTGCCCAAAAGTCATTAAGAAATTGTTTAAACAATTTATCAATAACTTTTGGGCAGTATTATTATTAATAATTGTTGTCCATAGCATACCAAATATTGCTGAATTTTTTCAGATTTTTATTGTATCACCAAGTACGGAAATTTCAATCAGACACGATTTCGAGTTTCGAGCAAAAATAGTAGAAAAAAAAATTTTATAGGAGAATTCTGAAATAATCCCAGACGTTTCCGCGTATATCTACGCTACTTTTTTTGTATTTGACATTTTCTTTCAAACTCTATAGTTTTCGAGTTACGTTGCATCTTTCAAAATTTGTCTTTTTTAGCCAAAAGTGAAATAACTTTGAAAGAAAAAATCGTACGAAAATATTTTACGGACAAAAATGAAGTGTTTGCGTACCCTTTTAAATGTCACGCAGATGAAAAAGCCGAAAAAAAATGCCCTTAAGCTGTGCGCCCATTTCGCGATGGTCGAAAAAAAGCCAAAAAACGGTCACGTTCAAAAATTCATACCGGGTCGAAAAAAAATCGTAAAAAATCTTTTAAAAAAGGGAAATGAAGCTGATTTCCTTCCCTTCAAAACGCTTTTTTAAAAATTTGATTATCTTTTTTTTTTTGCGGAGTTATGCAACTTTTAGTGCGGCAAGAAATATCGACAGGTGTATCCAAACTTTTGAGCGGGGGTGTATATATATTAGGGTGATCGGTATTTTAGGTCTCAAATAATATTAGGGTGGTCTTTCGAGAATTGATTTCTTTAAATAGCATTTTCTATCTATATAAAGCATATCTATGAATATATAGCATTATATATAGTGTAACGGGACGGCCTTTTCGGCCTCCCGTCTCCAAGTCTCATTGTCATCAGAGAGGTGTGGCCACAACACCTAGGCCATGGGTCATGCCCCAAATTAAAATCCCGCCTCTCATCTCGGCCCACTCTCCCTCTTTTCGCAGAATCGTCACCGGAAATACGTCACTCGATCGAACGTTCACGAAAAATCCAGAACGTTTGATGGAAATCCCTGGACGGAGGAAGAAGGGGAACTCCCTCCATCATCGTTTCGCATCCTATAAAAGCATCACCAAAATCGCCCTCAAGCACTCTACTATGAAAACTTATCAAGTTTGTCACGCTTCGAGCTCCGCTTGATACCTAGTTTAATAAGGTCTTAAGTGCGATTATTACGATCAGGGCCCTTTTTCTGTGTGAAGCCCCCACATTGCGCTGGGAAGTTGGATCACAGAAAAAGGATAGTCTGGCGTCGCTCCGTGCATTTTATAATAACGTTTAACATCCGAGAAATCATTAAATCAATCAATGTAATAAATTCTGTCTTTGCAAAGCCCGTGGAGCTGGGCAGGGAGGTTATCCTCTAGGCGAGGTTCCGTGAGAAAACGATATTCAAATTATAAGTTGAGTGTGAAGCTCCATCACGGTGCTTTTAGCAACCGTGATGAATAAATTCATTTTCGTATAAAAGGAACATAAATTCACGGCTACAATATAATTGTCGTAGAGCCGCACAATTTCCTCTCAGGAAATAAATCCCAAGTTATAATCAACATTGAGTATTAAGCTCCACGTAGGCGCATCACGCATACTACGTGAAAACTTCAAATGATTAATCCAAAGAAAATCATCAGCCACGATTATATTATCGTCAGCGTGCTGTTTGAAGAATTTAATTCTTATAATAAAGATCTTTAATGCGAGCGATATTCGAAATATTGTATCGAAATTAAATTCGATAAGAGATACCTTCCGTCTCTCTCACCCATCTCGTTGGGCATTGTATTCGAAAGCGGATTATCTCAAATACCAACACAAGCGTGCGATACACACACAAGCCAACACACGCGCTCTTATTTCTCTTACCGTTTACACGCGAAGATCTTCGTCACGATAACTCAGATATTCACGCCACTCCTTTTAAATTCAACCATAGTCCTTTTTAGGGCCCTCCTGATTCCAGTCGAGTCCTAGGAAATATTATTTTTGCATTTCTCACGGCATTGACCGATTCCTAAATAAACAACCTATTCTGCTATCCAAACTCGCTTCACGATTCCCATCGTACAATTTGCCCTCGCTTCTCGAGAATGGCCCTTTTGTTATTTTTACATCGACGTCTCGCTTCACGAGCGTTGGTAGGATAGACCTTAATTGCTCTTTGAGTCCCAGTGATTAGAGGTTCAACTTTCTATGCGTGCCGTAACGCGCTACATGAAAGATAACACCGAATCTGCGGGATTTCAAAAATAATAATTTAATCTCGACCAAATTATTAAAATCCTCTCTGGCGTGGATATCTACAAAACAGGATTTTGTACCACACCAACACTCACACACACAAGCGTACTCTCACCGATATTGTCAGGGCGTCGAGGACCCAAACAAATATCTAACTCTCTCTCGCACGGCCAAGCCCGAGCGCGCAAAATAAAAACACGTGAATTTCAAGCAGAGAAATTAAAATAAATTTATCTCGGAATATTTCCAATCCCTGAAAATCACGAAACGTTTCAATAGCTATAAGTCAAAATCTAACTGTCATTTGAAGCTGAACCAAAATTTAACTTGAATTTTAGGCTAAATAAAAATCTAACTCAATTTTGAAGCTGAACTAAAATTTAACTTAAATTTTAGGCTAAACTAAAATCAAACTCAAATTTTAGGCTCTACCAAAATTTCACTTAAATTTTAGGCTAAACCAACATTTAACTTAAATTTGAGGCTAAGTCAAAATCTAACTTAAATTGTAGGCTAAACCAGAATCTAACTCAAATTTTAGGCTAAACCAAAATTTAACTCAAATTTTAGGCTGAACCAAAATCTGACTTAAATTTTAAGCTGAACCAAAATTAAACTTAAATTTTAGGCTGAACCAAAATTTAACTTGAATTTTAGGCTAAATCAAAATCTAACTTAAATTATAGGCTAAACCAAAATCTCACTTAAATTTTAAGCTGAACCAAAGCTTAATTCAAATTTTAGGCGAGTCCGAAATCTAATTTGAACTTTAAGCTTAACCACAATCTAACTTTAATTTAAGGCTATATTTGTTAACGCTCTATAAAAAAAATCTGAATGAAGATTTGCGTGAGCCGTTTCGAAATCAAGAGGCACGGCAGCGTCTCGACGCCAAGTATTAAAAAACTGAGTCCCAGTCGAGACTGCCGCCTTTTTACATTCCAATTCGATATGACTAAAAAACACGGCAACTTTTTTAACATTTACAAACTATGGTGGTCTTAAAAAAAATAAGCTTTCCATTGATACCATTTTTATGTTGATCCGTCTACATAATGCTGAGATATGATGATATCGGGTGAATTTTTCTCGAATTCTATCATCGTGAAAATTCTTCAACATTTCTTCGTCACCTGATTGGCCAGATTTTTGGAACGCTTATACACGGGATGTATATCTATATCTATGAGAATCATATTTCGGCCGCTGACGTCATGCACGGCGAATAAATATTTATCCATACTTTATCTATATTTATAGATAAAATAGTGTGTATTAAGTATATACACGTATATAAAGGCATGTACAGGTATGTAACATATATATACAGGTATATACAGGTATCTTATATATATTTTAGAAAGTTGTTTGTTTGTTTGTTTGTTTGTATGTTTGTTTGTTTGTTTGTTTGTTTGTTTGAATGTCCTGAACTCAAAACCCCATTATACCCCATGAGTATATGGGGTATATGGGGTATATGGAGTATACCCTCAAAATTGAATCCTCATATTTTCAACTCAAACTTAAAACTTATAAAGCTGCCAACTCAAACCAAACTCAAACCCATATGGAGGTTCTAAATCAATCCAACTCGGTTTGAGTAGATATTAGTTAGTAGTGATATAGGAGAGAGCGGGGCAAAACGGGCCCCCGGGGTAAAACGGGCCACCTTGACTCGACTGGCCAGAATGAAAAAAAAAAATTTGCACATTGCTTCCTCATCTTTATCCACAGTGCACATAGCTTCCTTTATCATAAGGTATGGTGATTAAATTTGACTTCCTCATAAAGGAAGCTTTGTTAACTATCTAAAAACATGAGTACGCTATTTTTAGAAAAATTAGAAATTTGATACAAATTTACTCATTCTATCGATTTTTGTCAAATTCAATTTCAAATAACCTTGATAGCTTTACTAATTCTGTACGAAGTTTGAGTGCAATATATTGAAAGTCGTCCAAGTTAGAGCGCTTGCGCTTTTTTTCAATAAATTCAAAATTTCATAAAATTTTAATCTCTTGTTGGATGTTCACCAAATTAAATAGCGAACAACCTCGATAGCTATATTAGCTCTGTGCAAAGTTTCAATACAATATTTTAAAAATGGAACAAGTTGGAGCGTTTACGCTATTTTTCGAAATAATTCAAAATATCATACAATTTTGATTCCTCCATGGATTTTCGCCAAATTCAATACCAAATAACCTCAATAGCTATACTAATTCTGTACAAAGTTTGAGTGCAATATCTTAAAAATTGCTGAAGTTAGAGCGTTTACGCCATTCTTGCGAAAACGAAAAAAGTCAATAAAATCTGAACACCCGTTAGAATTTCACAATGAAGAGGAATTCGTGCTCGAGGAGTGTGCCAAATTTTAGCTCGATATCTCGAAACGTTCTCGAGTTATTAATTATTTACATCAGAAACTTAGGATACATACGAGGCATTCCACGCCATTTCGACCTGGGTCTGACCCTTCACCTCTCCGATTTCGTCCGCAATTTTTTATGCTTTTGTAGTACTTCTGAAAAGATCTCAGGATTTTTTTCAGATTTTTTTGGTGCGATTTGACATACTTATAATTTTATAAACAACCTAAATTTTAGCCCAAATTTAAAAGTCTGAAAAAAATCACGAAAATCCCGTTTTTTGTATTAAAAATTTCGAGCATTGAGCCAAAGTGGGCAGGGGCTTCCTTCTGTTGATAACAGGGTTTTTCTATTTTTTTAAATCGAAAAAACCTGTTATCAACAGAAGGAAGCCCCCACCCACTTTGGCTGAACAGTCAATATTTTTTATACAAAAAACGGGATTTTCAATATTTTTTTCAGATTTTTAAATTGGGGTTAAAATTTAGGTTGTTTATAAAATTATAATTAATTCAAATCCCACCGAAAAAATCTGAAAAAAATCACGAAAATCCTGTTTTTTGTATAAAAAATGTTGAGCGTTGAGCCAAAGTTGGCAGGAGCTTCCTTCTGTTGATAACAGGTTTTTTCGATTAAAAAAAATAGGAAAAGCCTGTTATCAACAGAATCCCATAAGCAATTTCCGATGACAGTCTCGGTGGCCCGTTCTGCCCCACATGACTCGCCGCCGTGAGGTGGCCCGTTTTGCCCCACATGATTCGCCCCCGTGAGGTGGCCCGTTTTGCCCCGCTCTCCCCTACTCCATATACCCCATATACCCCATATACTCATGGGGTATAATGGGGTTTTGAGTTCGGGACATTCAAACAAACAAACAAACAAACACAAACAAACAAACAACTTTCTAAAATATATATAAGATATATAGGTATATACAAGTATATTGGTGTATACAGGTATATATAAGTGGTGACGGATTTTCTTTCTTGTACCGACGAGATCGAAACGATACCGATTCCGTCACCTTCGGCCGTCAACCCCGCCCGGAACGTCCCAAGCATTCCTGGTGGGCGCCAGCTAATTTTTGTTTCCCCGGAAATTAGCAAACCGGTCATACCTGGGAGTCAAGTGGGAAGGGCTCGACTCCACGGATGCACTCTTTATTTCGCCGGTGGGCTAACCGGACTGAACTGGGAATCAAGTGGGAAGACCTCGATTCCCGCAACGCACTTTTTATCTCGCCGGTGGGCTAACCAGACTGAACTCGGAATCGAGTGACAAGAACTCGATTCCCGCACAGACGAAACAGGACAGAACAAACGGACAGAACGCACGAATGAGGGTGAGTGGTTGCGGAATTGCGCGGCCGCTCAGGATGCGGGTTATAGTAGAGAGGGTCGGAGTTGGATGTCAGCAAGTAGCGCGAGAACTATTTCCAACACGAGACGAAACCAAAACCATAACCGACTCACCTGAAAAGGAGTAATCCTTTTGGTGAGGTGCAAAAGCCATTTTGCGAAACCGGGATCCAGAGCCGGCGCATCGCACACTGCACTTGAATAATCCAAAGGATTATTCATCGAAACCGGTGCGATTCTCATTCGCAATTATCCAGCGAGAACGGGTGACAAACTCGAACACACACAGGCACGAGGCGCGCGTATCACACACGAGCGAGAGCGGGACACTGTTACGCGAAGCGCGAACCATACAGAGCGAGACCGAGTTACAACAAGCCAACACAATAGCGGGAGCAGGAGGTCTTGCCTCGACGACGGACGGAGACCGACTCACCTAATCTCTTGTCGAGAATTTGGAATAATCATCCAAATTCTCTGACCGATAGCTGCTGCCTCATTATTCCTCTTTTCTTACGTATCCGAGAGCGTGATTGGAGAATTATCATCCTTGGTAGCACGCTGAGGATCCCGGTGGCAGCTTCCCCTGGAACCCGGGCGAAAGCAAGGCTCTACTCTACTTAACGCGGCGCAATGCTTCCCAGCCATTGCCCGTAACAATCTCCGCCTGCTCTCCAGCTCGTGATTCCTTCTACGCTGGGGCACCGGCATTGCAGCCGGACCTTTGACAATTCCACCAAGACTTCTCGTCGGGCGCTCTCCTCCGTCGGGCAACTCATTACCTGGAGCCATATTTTTCCGACGGATTCGAGCGCGCGACCTTTTCAAAACCTTTCTTCACGAAATCCGAACCAAAATGTTCGTCACGTGCTCGAAACGTGACTAAAGCAAGGACACGTTTTCTTTACCTTACTGAAGCGGGCAATAAAACGAGAACAGTACATCTTTGCGAGAGCGTTTCTGGCTTTGTGGCCGTGATTCCGAAAAATCACGTCACAACTCCTCACCCCTTACGGGTGGCTTTGGCGTAGGGATCAAACGGTAGCTAATCACGAGTCGTGGATTCGGGAGCGCAACTTCTCGTATCGACTACTCTTTGCGCCAATGAGGGTGTCGAGAGGTTATTTTTCACGAGATCTGTTCTGACGCCAATCTTTTACGGCGGAACTTTTTTTTCCCAGGTTACGAACGGTAGCACGATTCAAGTCTGGGGAGACGAAAGCGTTTGCTAAATGCGTCCCCGCACTCGCACGAGAAGATTCGTGAATAAAACCAAAATTTTTCCATCGTGACCAACTTCTGGCCGATGTTGAATGCACATGATCATGGAGGGCACAATAAGAGTAGGACTGGACTTACCAAAATCAACCCCATGGTCCTCCTCATTATCCTCACGTCCCATGCAGTTCCGAGAGCGTTGCGTGATCTAGATCGTGGGATCTGTGACGAGAGCGTAGCCGTGGTGCTTGCAGCGGTGACTCTCCTTGAACCTGGTAGGCTTTTGAGTGGTTGCGGGAGCGTAACGAGATCCGAACTGTTGAGTCCTCCGCGAGAGCGCAGCTACGGCTCTGGCCATGACCGACCTTTTCATCTCCTTTTGAGATTTTTGTAGGTTGTGGGAGCGGTGCGGGATCCGGGCCTAACGGCCACACGGGAGCTAAGCTCGTTTGTCGATCGCAGTCAGACCAGCCGTCTTTCTCACGAGATCGGGCAACCGGCACTTTTCACGAGAGCTGAAGCCCTCGGTTCTTCCAACGCTTACTTTGGCCTGCAATATGTCGTGAGACTTGGGCCCAGGGGCCGCCCATGAACGCGAGAACTCATGGACTCTTAATCGAGAGCTGTGGCCTGCGGCCATAACGAGAGCTGAGGCTCGATGAGCCTCTTACGGGAGCTAAGACCGACGGTCTTTTAACGAGATCTACGGCTTGCGCCGTTGACGAGACCAGGGCTCAGAGGCCCTAGCGGGAACCGAGGTTCGCGTCTACGCCTGCGATGGCGCCGCCTTGCCTCCTCATACCATGAGGTGCCGGCGTTGCTATCCCCCCCCCCCCCCCACGACGAGCATCGGCTCGTCGTCGGAAAACTCCACCCCGATGTCGGTCCTGTTTTCGGTAGCTGAAAATAAAAGATGATTATTCCGGAATGTCGAGCGTTTGGCGAGCTCAGGGTTCGTGGTCGAGATCCTCCCTATCCACCCATCGAGATCGGTTAGTTCGCGGACCATCCGCGAGATACGTTCGAGATCGTATACTGTCCCCGAAGGGCGATGGGAGCGTTGGAGAGTCCGTAACCTTCGAGAAACACGTGGTATCACTCGCGGCTACGCTCGAACAGTCGCACAGTAGGAGAAAAGCCCAAAAACCTGGCCAAAACCCCAAAAAATAAATTTTCACAATAGGGCCAGTTGAGTAGTCATTCAGGTAGAGGACTAGTAACTGCATTCTATTGTGGAAGGGAAAGCCCTTTAAGTGTATACCTGCGCCGCAGCGTCAGTTGGCAGTTAGTGTTCGTGAAGAGTGTACGTGTCACGCACTGAACAGACGAAAATAACGCTGACTTCAAAAACCCATAACTTTAAAGTGACGGGTTTAATTTCAATTCTGCAACATGGATACGACTTCTGGAGGTATGTAGAACATGTTTTTACATCGGTTGAATCTAAACTTTATGTATAAATGATTGAAATGTAGTATAGCCTTCGGCATAAATAAAATTGAATAATTTTGAAAACTTATATTTTCAACGGTCCGAAAAGTTATATATTTTGTCACATTTTGCAAAGCTCCTAGTCTCCGTATTCGGTATCTCTCGGTATCTCTCCGGTATTTGTCACTCATTAACACTTAGTGCGGTTTTGATACCAACTTTTTCACATTATTTAAAATTCGCATGAAATCAAAATCAGTGATGCAAAAACACGGGGTTATTCCCCTTGATGAGATCTCCGTTCACGAAGCAGTCACCGTTTACTCTTCAACATTAACGTATAAAGGTTTAACTGATTTTGGTAATATGGGCACTGGTGCAACTGATATGAACTGTAAGGCGAACCACGGTCTTGGACTGTAACTGTTCAAAGCAATCGCCGATAAATGTGCACAACCAATAGCTGTGTTTGCATCTAGGAGTCCAGTAAAGGGTCCAGAACTTGCGAAAATTGTCGTAAGAGCTATAACGTTATTATAAAGTGCTGGAGCTAAGATCACGCAGTCATCCCAGATGGGGCGTCAACTAGTCGAAAGATGTGGTCGTGTCTCGGTATCACTGGTGATAGAAATAACTGCAAAACTTCATTCGCACACCCTTCTGATGACAGTCCAGAAGTTTTCGTTTTTTCGGATATGACCCACCTTATCAAAACTATGCGGAATAGACTGTACGGCAACGAGGGAAAAAATACAGAATTACTTGTAAGTATAGTTGACTGACTAAACATCAATTTCTTTTTGGTGCGTTCATAAACTTAGGTTGCTGCATTGTCAGGATGATCCGCGCGAATCTCTGATCAAATAGTCATATTTTCGAGCAATGTACAACGAGGACATCAAATTACCGGCTGATCTAAGCGTCTGTTCCAAGATAAAAGAAGCCCTACCAGGACGAACGACAGTAACCAACGTCGTTTGTCTTTCATTCCAACAGTAAAATGATGAACTCCGACGGTTGGACCGTCGGGTACCGTCGTTTCACAAGACAAACGACTGTCGGTTACTGTCATTCGTCCTGGTAGGGAGGTAATTTAAATCTAAGCACTGCATCGACAAAAATGCGTGTACGCTTAGCAACGCAGCACGATTATGCAAGAACATTTTCAAATTATTTTGAACTTCTGCATTCTATCGTTATGTTGCAAACTTGGATCATTTTCAGATTTGCAGCAATTCAGTTGCCGACGTTTTGGAATTTTACCATCGACGTGGTCTCTCAACTTTGGATGGCTGTGAATCGACAATTAAATCTTGTCGGACAATTAATGATTTGATGGATGCTCCGAATAGAAAACTTCCCAACGAGGGAGTTACACCTGATGGAAAAGACATGGAAGTATGTATTTAGATTTATGTATTAATTATATGACAGTCAATTATGTATCGTTGGCGTGAAACGAAAATAATTTTCTTTATCAAATTAATCCCCCCCCCCAACGAGGGAGTTACACCTGATGGAAAAGACATGGAAGTATGTATTTAGATTTATGTATTAATTATATGACAGTCAATTATGTATCGTTGGCGTGAAACGAAAATAATTTTCTTTATCAAATTAATCCTCCCTGCAAATGATTTTACAATTAAAATTTATTTGCAATGTCACCACCATCTCATCTTATGGTTTGTACATGTGGCTACATTTTCCGTAGATTTTGAAAAAGTGTCTTCGTTGGCTGGATGATTGGGAGTACAACTGTGAAAAAGGCCTCATCAGAAAAGATCAGTTCTTGCCTAGACAAACAGCTGAGGGATTGCGTGTCACTTTACAGGCGACGATAGATACCTGTGTGATCGATTTCAATTCAAATATTTATTGACTGGAAAAATTAACCAAGATTCGTTGGAGGTAGGGCAAACTTTTCAATGAATGTTTCACTTTTGAGGGGTATTCGAACGGATTAGACTCATTTACTGCGTTTCTTTCATATTCATTTATGGCTTTTGCTATGCATTTCAACTCTTGAATGAGTATGCAAAGGACCTCTTATAATTGAACGAACTCGTTCCATTGTATGAATTGTAGCCATTTTTCGGCACTATTCGCCTAGCGGTCGGTTCCAATTGCGGCACAGACATTTTTGCAAGTGTACAAGATGTTGTCCTCGTATAGTATTTTAAAGCCTCCCGTTTTCGACAATTACTCCTCCTCATATCCTAATAACCGTTGCTGATTTAAAAAACATCTACCAGTCGGACAATGGAAATAGAGTTGAAGAGATCCGCAAAAAGTTGGATTTTCTGATACAGCATGAAAATTGGGAGGCTGACGAGATTATTGAACATGATTATGCCCTTGCTCTATTTCTAGATTGATTTGTCTACTATGTAACAGGTGGATTTTATGATTTTCTTTTTTTTACACTTGAACATACCACGTAATCTTTATTTTTAAAAGTTTTTATGTGAAAACATCTTAAACAGAACTTTTATTTGGAAAATGCCCTGAACAAGCGTGACGTTCAAAAAAATTTGTCAATAATTGGAAAGAATCATTACAATGCTTGGAGTTCGGGCACAGATGAACAGTTTTCATAAAATTTAGTTTCCCGCCAAATTCGCAAGTCTTTTACAATTTCAGAATAAAGTAGAATGAGTAAAGGGATATAGCTCAATATTTGTACAATTTGAGACATTGTGAACCTGCTGACATGAAAATGCCAATACGCGAAGCTTTCATTATGAGAAAGCAATATTGAGACTAAAAAATTATGTATTATTTCAAATATAAAATTTATGAAAAAATATTCACTGAGGGTATAAAGAATGAATAAAATGTAATGTACATTGAAGCATTAAAAAAATGTTACTATCACTTTGACACAAAATAGCGGGGACAGAGCCAATCTTTGAAGTCGCTTCATTTCCTAAACTCTTTGATGGGAGGCCAGACTTTGTAGTAAAACTTACGATCTGGATAAAAAAACTAAAACAAATTCCTAATCTATGTAATATCGACAATGGAACTACATGAAGGTTGTTTTTTAAAGCAAATTTTGCAGAAATGGTCAACTTTTGAAAAAAATGCATCGATTTTCGGCCAAAAACTAAGCAGTAAAGCGTTTATAAAAAAAGTTTTCATTAAAACAAATTCTTAATACAGTACAAGACCTGGAACGAAAAACCAAAATATTACATAATCTACATGCTATCGGCTATGGAACTACGTAGTGATTTTTATTCTTTAATTAAATTTTTTAGAAATGGTGCGCTTTTGAAAAATAAATCGATGTTTAGCCAAAAAATATGCAGTAAATTGTTTTCCTGCAATGGGTATATTTGCGTGCAAACTCGCGAATTTTCGCATAGGGTTCATTTTCACTTCCAATTAGCTTACAGAAAAACGACGCAACCAAAATATGTAGCAAGGTTGAATGTTCATGCGGATATGAGAATAATGTGCAAGATTTGTTATCATGGGATCACTGAAAATCAAGCGTCCAACCAGCTTCTAGAAAAACGCTTGTCCAATCAGCTCATCGAAAAACCCCTCGACTAAAATATCTGGGGAGATTAAATTATCGTAAGGATATGCGAATAATATGCGAGGTTTTGTTATAATATTTTTAGGATCTTAATAATGATGAATCATTCTGCTTGTGGAAAAAGGCGTGTCCAAATTTTCTGAAAAGGTTGAATCGTCACACGGAAATGCGAATAATGTGTGGAATTTCGTTATCATATGATCATGAAAAGTGAAGCAACCAATGAGTTTTTAGAAGATTACCGTCCAATTAGCGCAATGAAAAACCCTCGTCCAAAATATCTGGGAAAGTTACATCATCATAAGAATGTGTGAATAATGTTCGAGGTTTTGTTACAACAGGATCATAAAAATGATGAGACAGTTGGAGAAATCTCGAAAAATAGGAGCGACGTAGATATAGTGTGATTGACGAGCCTTTTATGAAATCAGAATATTTGAAAAAAGCTGTATCAGTGCATCGATATGAGAATAATGTGTAAACTTTTGATATCATTGGAGCATCCAAAACGATGTGATTGCGTCCAATGAGCTTACAGCCAAAAGTACGTCCAGTTGGACCCGTCCCATCAGCTTATAGAAAAAACGCATGTCCAAAACTTATGAAAAGGTTAAATCATTATACGAGAATGCGAATAATGAGCGGAACTCGTTATCATAGGGTGATAAAATGACGCGTCCGATCAGCTCATAGAAAATCGCTCGTACAAAATATCGAAAAACGGCAAATCGTCTTACAAATATGCGAATAATGCACCAAGTTTCGTTATCGTAAAATCGTAAAAATTATACGATAAATGCGCAGATCGTGCAAAAAAGGAGCGATATATAACGGTATAAAAGCATTCTAAATCGCGCGACATTTTTTTCAAATTTTGACGATTTCATATATATATTTTTTAAATGAGAATAATACAGTACAATTTTTTTCGTACGTATATATATGATATAACAAATAACACACAAAGTTTCATGAACCTTTAGCACATCTACTCCGTCATTTTGCATATACCAATAGAAGCAACTAGCAGAAATTGACTACAGTGATAAAAAAGTTTTAAGTTGTATTTTTTCGGGAGCGGAGACAAACACTTGTCGTCTGAAAATGGAAAGAGTGCCAATGAGCAATTGATATTTTTTATTTTTAACTTTAGCAGTAAACACCCAATCACTTAACACAGATGTGTGCTTCCTTAACGGACAAAATTAATGCTGCAATCTGTAAAAATAGGGACAGAATGCGGATGAGGAATGATACGGATTATTCCAGGATGTAACATTATCCGCGGCACACGTTATGCCTGACATGAAGTCGCAAGTATGGCAAAGGGTGAGTTATTGGTAAAGGAATTCAGTCATACGTATTTTGTCGACAGAGTTTAGCGGGTATTGAAAAAGTTATTTATCAGAAAATAAATTTTTGTTGTTGTTGAATGTAAGTGTTATTTTCAAGACCTCAAATCGGCCCTTGACCCGCGCCCTTCCTCTCATTGTTTCTCCAATTATTTTTCAGATATAAAAGCGAATTCTCTGTAATTACTCGTATTTTGCAATCATTATTCGAATTAAATGAAGTCAATGAAATCATGAATTGAAAGTTTCGAACGAAAAAATTGACAAACTTATCCTTTTACAGAAGTTTTTTTGAGGCTTGTTAACACTTTGGAAATACTTTTTGAAACGTTGTTCAATATCTGAAGTTATTATTAACAAAGTAATTTGCATAGTTCTCCCAATTTTTTCGTCAAACAAATACATTTATAGATTTTTCGTTCAACCGAACGTTCGAAACTTCAATTATCTGCGAAATCAGGAAAACTATGTATGAATCTTTGAAATCATGTTGGGTTGCAATAGTGAAGGAAGAATCGGCTGCGATTCGGCCAGTGGGTCCAAATGACAGTGGACAATTTTTTTGGGTATTACGTTTCGATCCTAATTCGGACCCTCTTCAGATTTATTATTTCTAAAATTACATTCTTTTTTGTCTTATTTTGTATGATATGTTTTACATTATAAGCTTAAATGTTATGTGTCATGACTGACCTGAATTTGTACGGGTAATTTTTTTGGTCAGTTTGCAATCACTAAAATCATACACGAAATCACGTGAAGGCAGACCCTCACTGAAATCATTTGTACACCGGGCAGGAGAGTAAAGCCCCTCGATGCTGTATCATCGGAGAAAAAATCATATATAATAGTTTAATTTTATGACGTGAAAAATGAGTTATAAAAAATAATGGTTTAATTTTACGAGACTAACAATGATGAGACTCAAAGCCTGATTTTTTTGACAACAATAGAAATAAAATATTTTTCCGACCAAGAATCCCTTGACGTTGATGTCTTTTATTTTTTCTTATAATCTATCGATTATATTTAGAAATTCGTGTAAAGTTTTATCATGATAAAAATTAGAGTTATCATGAACTACAATAAAAATTGAAATTGTTTCGAGTGGTTCCATTCCAATTTCTAAGAAGAATAGGAAGCAAATATTTTTCGATTGAGGTCTCCTTATCGATCTTGATATTCTCGTAGATGATATGCAAATTCCATGAGAAGGATTGACACGGCGATGTCGGATGAAGTATATCATGAAGAAATCGGATATTTCATAGTTACGATAACTTTAATTTTGGTGTAGATTTCATATTTTTCTAGAACCGTCGATATGAGGATTACTTACTGTTCTCATATTTTTGCAAATGTAACAGAAATTTTATGCAAAGCCATAAGAAATAATTTAAAAAAGGAATCAAATAAATGAGCTGGCTTCTTTATGATATATTTTTTCAAGGATTTTCATGTAATCTACGGATTGTAAGAAAAATTGTTAGTTACATAATGTTATTAATAATGATTTCTCTAATTTTTTGACAATTTGTAGACGACGTGAAAATTTAAAAAAAGTTTTGTTTTGAAGGAGCAATATGTTTCAACGGTGCAAAAATTTAGATTTTTTCTGTACGTGGCCACATGGTGTTAGTGATATATACTTGGATGATGTGATAATTACATAGATATGCATATATAATTGAGAAATGTAACCCCCTCAAAATCATGACAATTTACATTTTCGGGAAGTTTTAATATTTATTTCTGACCATAGGCCCAAAAATATTAATATAATCGATTTTTCTCCGAGCGTATCGATGACATAGAATTTTCGTGAAAATTTATCATGAAGAAATCAGATGTTCCAAAGATAAGACAATTAAGATTTTTCTGAATGATTTAATATTTTTCTGTACAAGGGCCCTTCCAAATAATATATAACTTCTACGTTATTCGCAGAAGATGAGAAAAAATGAGTAACCCTCATTTCCATGGTCCCTCGTTCAGAGGAATATTCAATTATTCGAAACAAATTTAACTGTCATAGTTTTGCAACATCTGATTTCGTCGTGATGATTTTTCAAGAAATTTGTGTCATTGACAAATGATGAAAAAAAAAATTACATTAATATTCTTAGGCTTTTGGTGAGCAAAAATTATAAATTTTTCCAAAAATAAACGTTTTTGTAATTTTTATGGCGTCCTTAGAATATATATATGTGTCATTCCATACCATTTTGACCTGGGCCTGACCCTTGACCTCTCGAATTCGGCTCGCGATTTTTATATGATTGTTCTCACTTCGAAAGGCACCCAGTTTTTTTTGGAGGTTTTCCAGATTCAATTTGAATATTCTACAATTTTTTAAACGATTTTATTACAATAATTTAAAAAAATTAGAAGCGTGAGTGATTTTACTATGTATGGTTGCTGGAACATTTTCATATATCATATGGGATTTTTCAAAAAAAATTTCAGTTTTTTGGAATCATTTATATTAGCAAAATCAAGAAGAAAAAATCTCTTGCGAAAAATCTGAATTTTTTTTCAAAAATCCGATATTACTTATGAAAATGTTTCAGCAACCATTCATAGTAAAATAACTTCCGCTTCTATTTTTTTGAACGTTTTTTTCCGAAAAAGCTTAAAAATGTAAGAAGGAAAAATCTCCCCACTCCGGCTCTAAGCTCAAAAATTTTGATATCTGACACACGATTTTTCAGAATTTTTTCAAATGTTTAAATTGTGTCGATCAATAAAATCGTTTAATGAAATATAGAAGATTCAAATTAAATCGGAAAAATCTAGAAAAAAACTGGGTACCTTTTAAAGTGAGAACAATCATATAAAAAATCGCGAGATAAATCCGAGAGGTCAAGGGTCAGACCCAGGTCGAAATGGTATGGAATGACACATATATTGATATATCACTTATATGCGTTAATCCTGGAACAGAACAAAATATTAAATTTTTCTCAAAGAATTTAATTGTCATAGCTTTGAAATATCTAAATATAGAAATATCATGCCAAAACTTTTTTCAATTTGAATGTCGTTTGAAAATAATGAGAACAAATAAAACAGTGAATATCAATGGGTCTTCGACCAAAAATATTTGATTTCATGCTTCTAAAAAATGACGCAAAAACTACAATAAAAATCCAATTTTCGAAATTATCTCTACAAAACGTTTAAATCATTAGGTTGGTTTGTACTTCCGTAAATAATGCTGTAAATATATTGTGAGGTTGATGATCACATTGACGATAAAAATAATCTGAAGCGGTGAATGGAAATGAACGATTGTTAGCAATTTTTTTCGAGTACGTTATAATTGTAGTCATATTTTTTCGCGATCAAAGGTGATTATTAAAACTATGCAATCACATAGAGTAATGATATCGAATATGATGCTGAGATAAGCAGTTCTTTTGCGTTCCTACAGCCTTTGTGTTTGAACGTGCTTTTCTGTGTGTATGTTTGTGTTCGTGTGTCTTTGTTGTGTATCTGTGTGTGTGTGGGTCTGTGCACACGAACAACACGTGAGTGTGTGTGTATCTGGACACGTTAAATCTTTCGCAAAAAAAATTTCGCAACGTTACACATATGAAGAATGAGCTCTATCTTATTTTCTGGAATAGATGGAGTGTCGCGCTTGAAGCTTAGAATGCTGGTGAGCCGCTGCAGAGAGAATAGCATTTTTGCTAAAAGTTGCAATCGTATATCCACCGGGGTAAAAATGCTGACAAAGTTTCATACCGACGTACCATCATTGTCTTTTTCGGTATTGTTAAGAGGTCTCAACTTTGGACAACAGCTGCAGTCTTTATCCAGTCACCGAAGTTCGCGGATTGCTCCGCTGCGCGCGTTTTCAGTGAAAAATTATGTATTTTTCAAAGTTATAACTTTTTATAATTTCAAACAATTTATCGTACTGTAAAAAATAATGAAAAATTCAGAAGTTTCCATAACATCGTTGCATTTTAAAACTTGTGGAGGTGAATAACGATGAATTTCGGAAGTGAAGTTGAATTTTCTCTAAACACATCAAAATTGGGGAACAAAATTTTGTTTCAAAATTTCGAAATGTGCTCAAAGAATTTTGGTGCAAAAATAGATCAATTGACGTAACGCAAAAGATTCGTTTATCGGGAAAAGGTAGAAACTTCGGAAAGTGAAGAAGAGTGCTCGTTCGGAAGCGGTAGATTCAATAACCTAAGATTTTCGAACACGTACGCAATGGATGTTGTATGCGTCGATAAAAAATTTATCGAAATTTAAAAAAGGTTGTATTATATTATTCGATAATAACTAAACATTTAAAAATACTCTTATTTTGTAGTCACCAATTTGTGGCAGCGTAAATCGGTAATGCACAGCTCCACTCATCCAAATTCCGTGTAATATAAAAAGTTCGCAGTGTCAGCAATAAGTGGTCCTTGACCATTCAGCGTGACTAGTGAAGGAAATGGGTGTCTGTGTGTGTGTGTATGTGTTACCATCGAGATAAGATTTGCTGAATTGTCAGTAGTAAATCCAACAACCATGAGTTATTCTTAATAATAATAATAATTATTATTATTATGATTATGAGAGCGGGCCCGCGCGCGCGTGTGTGTCGTTGCTGCGTCAACTTCGAGGAATATGACATGGGCTTCCAGATGTAAGTAGTTCCCAATTTTTACTATTATTATTATTAGTATCAGATTATTATCATTATCACAACAAAATTGGTACTCGTGTGGCACCCCCTTGTCCTCACCCTCCCCCGCCATGATCCTCACCTCATCGCTTTTTCCTCGGCCACCTGGATGTGGTGGGGGAAAAGTGAAGTGGTGGGGGAAGCCACATGGTGGGGGAAGGAGTGGGGATAGGAGTGGGGGGCGCCATACGGGTACCAATACTACTGTCAACATATGCTGGTATAAAGTTTGTAGGGTTGTTTTCATAACAAATATTCAAAGAATTCATAGAATATTCATAGAAATATTCATAAGAAATATTCAACATCTCACTTATTCATATGAAAAATCTTTCATTCACATAATTTTCACCGGAAACTAATAAATGATACAGATGAAAACATTCACAAAAAAACGATCGTTGTCCGTAATTAACTACAATCAAATCATGGAATTGATCAAAATAGATCAATCTTCCCATTCGATACTGCAAACTATATTGACTTACATCAATAAATCAAGAAGATTATCTTTTAAATTCACGATCATGAAGCCGGAATTACACAGAGATTTGAGGTTCATCAAAATGATCAAACTACAATCACGAACAAATATACATATTATTTATTACTATATATTACGCCTGTTAACATTTTATACAAAATTTATAGATTGAATAAAATTCTTAAGAGGATCCTAAACATGATCGAAACGTTAATAATTAAGAAAAAAACATTTCGATAACACCTGGAATTACTGGCCGAATCGAAGCCGATTCTTCTTACAACATATTTATCTCCACGGCTCCTCAACGAATCAACAACTTTTGGAAGGCAATACTAAAAGGCACTGTTAAAGAATGGGTGAGTGCCTAAAAAAAGTATATATGTGTGTGTGCGAGTGTGTCGAGTATTATTTTATATATACAATGTATATTAGGGTGGTCGTTTTTCAGGTATCAACTTTATTTCAGGGTGGTCATTCGAGATTTGATACTTTAAATATATATTCTCTCTCCATATATAAAAGAGTGTATGTGTGTGTAGGTGCGAGTGTTGGCGAGTATTTTTTTATATATACGATGTATATTAGGGTGGTCGTTATTTCAGGTATCAACTCACATTTGGGTGGTCATTCGAGATTTGACGGTTTGAATATACACTCAGTCAAAAAATTAAGGGAACAGCAAAAATTTCGAGATTTTTCAGCGATTTTCCAAAGGCTGTAACTTTGTTAATTTTGATCGTAAATTTTTTTTAAAAGCATCTGAAGCTTGAATCTTCTAGTTTTAGAATCTTGAGTCAAAAAAATGTTGTGGGCATCACCCTCGACGCAGTTGAAAGAAATATAACGGTAAAATTTTTCTCGAAATTTTTGCCTTTTTCAAAACAGTCGATGAGCTCCAAAAGAAAAAATCGAGCTCAACTAAGCTACGGATCATTTTGCTGGATTCTTTGGCTTCAATTTGCTTTTTTTTTTGTTCTGCGACCATTTTTCGCTGAGATATCGGCGATTGAACGAAAATTCGTCTTTTTTTAAATCTTCGATATCTCTGGAACTAATGATCGTACAGCGAGTAAGCGATAGGTTTCAGAAACTCAAATCTACCATCTATAAGTGCCTGTTACTGTCATAAACGAAAAAAAAATTGTTTCCATGCTTAATGTTGACTTGAAAAAGTCCAAAAAAAGCTTTTTTTCTTGTTTTAAAAAATCTACCACAACTTTGCGGACATAGCGAAAAATACCAATGTTTTGAGGTTCTTTTTTAGCTCAATACATACCTAAAAACCATGCCAATTTTCAAAACAATCGGTTGAGCCGTTTTTTTGTGACCGAGTCGTCAAACTTTAAAAAAAATTAAGGGAACACGTTTATTGATCCTTTAAGACCAATTAATAGTGATAAAATAAAAATAAAAGCTTTTCTTTTTTTCCTTTCAAATATGCATTTAATGAGCGCCAGAGCTGAAAAAAATCCAAATATCGAAAAAAAAAATAAAAAAATTTCGATTTTGGATTTTTTTTATATTGGCATTTTTTTTTTAAATTAAAAAAAAAAATTCTAAAATTTGAAATTTTTTTTTTTTCGAAATGTGGATTTTTTTTAGTTCTCATTCTCCTTAAGCCCAAATTTGAGGAAAAAAAAGGAAATCTTTTTTTAAATTTTTAACACGGTTAATTAATTGGTCTTTAAGGATCAATAAACGTGTTCCTTCAATTTTTCTAAAAGTTTGACGACTCGGTCACAAAAAACGGCTCCATCGAAGGTTTTGAAAATTGGCATG
This sequence comes from Alloplasta piceator, assembly GCA_946863875.1. Classification (NCBI taxonomy): domain Eukaryota; kingdom Metazoa; phylum Arthropoda; class Insecta; order Hymenoptera; family Ichneumonidae; genus Alloplasta; species Alloplasta piceator. The sequence goes on from OX333076.1 coordinate 18,589,980, forward strand.
GTTTTTAGGTATGTATTGAGCTAAAAAAGAATCTTAAAACATTGGTATTTTTCGCAATATCTGCAAAGTTGTGGTAGATTTTCTAAAACAAGAAAAAAGCTATTTTTTACACTTTTTCAAGTCAAAATTAAGCATAGAAACAATTTTTTTCGTTTATGACAGTAACGGACGCTTATATAGGATAGATTTAAGTTTCCGAAACCCACCGTTTAGTCGCTGTACGATCAGTAGTTCCAGAGATATCAAAGATTTAAAAAAAAGACGAAATTTCGTTCAATCGCCGATGTCTTAGCGAAAAATGTTTGTAGAACAAAAATGAAAAAAAAGCAAATTGAAGTCAAAGAATCCAGCTATACGATCCATAGATTGGTTAAGCTCGAACATTTTTTTTTGAGCCCATGGACTGTTTTTAAAAAAGCAAAAATTTAGAGAAAAATTTTACCGTGATATTTCTTTCGAGTGCGTCGAGGGTGATGCCCACAAAATATTTTGACTCAAGATTCCAAAACTTGAAGACTTAAGCTTCAAAATGCTTTTTTCAAAAAATGTTACGACCAAAATTAACAAAGTCACAGCCTTTGGAAAATCGCTGAAAAATCTCGAAAATTTTGCTGTCCCTTTAATTTTTTGACTGAATGTATATTCTATCTCTATATATAAAAGAGTGTATGTGTGTGTGCGCGCGAGTGTCGCGAGTATTTTTTCATATATACAATGTATATTACGGTCGTCGTTATTTCAGGTATCAACTTACATTTGGGTAGTCATTCGAGATTTGCTGCTTTAAATAATTATGTACATATTTATTGAGATATACATTAGGGTGGTTGTTATTTGGGGTCTGAATTTATATGAGCGTGGTCTTCTGAGATTCGATGCTTTGAATATTTATATACATATTTATTAAGATATACATTAGGGTGATCATTCTAGATTCGAATTTTCTTTATTATTTATATATATATATATATATATATATGATGTATATTAGAGTGGTCGTTATTTCAGGTCTCAATTAATATTACGGTGGTCCTTCGAGATTGAGATTCTTTAAATATAGCATTATCTACATATATGCAGCATATCTATATATATATATATAGCATTATATTTAGGATTTTCTATATACATAGATCATTTATGTATATTAGGCTGTTTAAAAAAAAATCCATTTTTCAACGGGCCACACCTGAAATAGTTAGTTTAGATAGAAAAATAATGCTGTTAAAAGATGAGCATTTTATATTGAGTAGAAGATACGCCGCAATTGATTTTTCATTTTTTGCCTTTTTTTTGAGTTCAAGACGGATAATTATTAGAAAACAAAGTTTTCTTCCCGACAGCTCCCAAAATGTCAGATTGCATCCTAAAAAAATACGTTTTGAATTTCATCATTTTTATTCATTTTTAGATCGGGTCCCATACGTATTTTCACTATATTATTTCACTACTTTTCAAAACTATATTGTTTATAAGAAGTCATTATTCTTTTTATTTTATAACTAAAATCTGATATTAGTAATAATAATGAACGTTTTGAGTGATTCATAATAAGTGAAAAAACCATTTGCGTTATTGGTTGCCTTTAAAAATCGAATAGAATCTTGGATAAACTCCTTTTAAAAAAATGCGTTAGGTAGCTAAAGTTCGTTCAGTTTGATTTATTCTGGATTTCCGAAGAATTGAGGTGCTAGTCTATTTTAGAAGGTAAAAAAAGCAAATTTTTAAGATTTTTTTTTCTCAGCTCCTTTATCAGATGTGACTATGAAACTGTTGTTACAACTTTGTTCCATCCTTTAAAAGTATAAGAAACAAATTTTTTTTTATTTCGATTCTTTAAATAATTAATAGGAGGCTCCAAAGTCGAAAATGTCTTGTCCCATGATACTCCATATTAAAAAAAAAAAAACCCATTTTTAAAGTAAAATTTTTATATTTTCTTAAATACGAAGTACCTCTCCGATCAATTTAAAATTTGAAGACATTATATGGGATAGTAAAACACAATAGAAAAATTATTTTCATAATTGTGCCAGAACGTTATCCTGGAGAAAAAATAATAATTACCAAAAAAATTAACTCTTTTCATTAGTTATTATGAAGATTATGAGCTGTTCTTTTTTCTAAAAATAGCCTTTATATACCTTTGTAACGTGTCCAAATTTCATTCAAATCGGTCTAGCCGTTTGTAAAATAAATTGTTCTTCGATGAAAATGAACTTAGATCGTATTGCGATACGTGGTATTTTTAACTTGAAAAAAAATGGTACCTCGCGCTTTTTCATCAAACGGAAGCTTTTTAGGGGGCGTTGCAGAAAATTTAATTTTTAACGACCAGTCTAATATACATACACTAGTGGAAAAAATTAAAAGACCAAAAAATTTTCCCATATTTTTAGTGGTTTTTAACAATGCTGTATCTCAGTGAAAAATGGTCGTATCGAGGTCTAAGAAAAGCACTTTGAAGCTTGAAGTTTCTAGTTTTCAGATCTTTTACCAAAATTTTTTTCGGAACTACAGGTTTCTCGCAATTCTGAGAAATACCAAGAAAAAAAAATGTGGCAAATTTGCATCACTTTTTTTTTGTTGTATTTTTTGGAAAAAAATTCCTTCAGCTAAACCATTACATGAACCGGATAGCTTGTTTATTTAGCTTCAATATGCTTTTTTGAGACCTCGCGGCGACCATTTTTCGCTGAGATATCAGGCTTTTACGAAAAAAGATACTTTTCTGTTCGACCATTGATATCTCAGCAACTAATGATCGCACAGAAATCAGAAGGGGCGTTTGACAAACTTGAATGAATGCTGTACAAAGATTGATGATGGTTTTTTGAAAAAAAAAAAATTTTTTCATCCTTGCTATGAATTTGAAGAAATAGGAGAAAAAAGGCTTTTTATGGTTTTTAGAAAATCAACGGTCAAATTGAAAATATTGACAAAACGACTAATATTAAGCGTGACTTTTACAGCTTAATATACCCACAAAATCCCTGTGAAGTTTTAACTTTATCTGTCGAACAGTTTTTTTATTTCAAGCAATCGAATTTTTGAAAAAAATTAAAGGATCATGTTTGTTGCCCCTTAACACTTCATAATCATTATGAAAATAAGAAAAGAATTTTTTTTCGATCATTTCCCCCATTTCTATCGCAAACAGCGTTTAAATTGATGTAAAAAAAAATCGAAAGTTCTTCGAAATTTCGTTTTTCTGTACATTTAAACGCTGTTTGCGATAAAAATGTGAAAAATGCAGAAAAAAAATTGTTTCCTACGTTAATCATGATAATGACGTGTAGGGGCAGATACATGATCCTTGAAGTTTTTTCAAAAATTTCATTGCTTGAAACAAAAATACCGTTCGATAGATCAAATTGAAACTTTGTGCGTATATTGAGCTGTAAAAATCACGCTCAAGATTATTCGTTTTGTCAATATTTTAAATTTGGCCGTTGATTTTTAAAAAAATCATAAATAGCCCTTTTTCTCCTGTTTTTTCAAATTCATAGCAAGAATGGTCAATTTTTTTTCTTTAATAATATCATCAATCCTTGTAGAGCATTCATTCAAGTCTATGAAACACCCCTTCCGATTTCTGTGCGATCATTGGTTGCTGAAATATCAATGGCCAAACAGAAAAGTATCTTTTTTCGGGAAAGCCCGATATCTCAGCGAAAAATAGTCGCAGTGAGGTCTCAGAAAAAGCAAATTGAAGCTAAATAAACAAGCTATCTGGTCCATGTAATGGTTTAGCTGGGAGAATTTTTCCCCAAAAATTACCGCCCAAAAAAAAAGTGATGCGAATTTGCCGAATTTTTTTGTCTTGGTTTTTCTCGGAATTGCGAGAAAATTTGTAGCTTCAAAAAAAAATTTCCTAAAAGATCTGAAAACTAGAAACTTCAAGCTTCAAAATGCTTTTTTCTAGACCTCGATACGACCATTTTTCACTGAGATACAGGATTGTTAAAAACCACTAAAAAATTGAAAATTTTTTTTAATCGTTTAATTTTTTCCACTAGTGTATATGAATTGAGGTGAATCGAAGAAATCGAAAATGGTTGGTTACCCTCAAAAATCAAAGATATCGTTGAAATAAAGGTCTTTGTGCAACGGTTTGATTTATTGAATTTTTTAAAGGGCGCGCGGGACGTTAAAAAACGCCATTTTTAGCATTAAATTTACTATATCACTGTTAAACGGAAATAGATCATTCAGAAAATTTTGAATTTTTTATGTTATGTGCCCAGATATGTACTCTTTCAAACCCATATTTACTGAACAAATAGTTCATATTGTTACGTCCTGCGACTTTCGGGATTTCTCATCGTCCTCGGGGTTACCTATATCGGGTAATTCACGAGGAAAAGACGGATGAGAGGGGAACACGGTCGAGGCGAGGATCTATCCTTACGGTGGTCATATTCCCACCAATTCTCGAATTGCAGGCCATAGCGACAACGTCGATGCCTCACGCATCAACTCATACCATCGAGGAGAGTTTCGAGCGAAATAATTAAAATGCCGAAAGGAAAAACAGTCTATCATCGACGCGAAAACATCCGCGGAGATATGGACTCCAGGAAAAAATAGCGAAAGGGCCTTTGTCGGAGCCAAACGCCATAAGAGCATTAAAATCTTTGAATGCGCGTGGCACACATACTAAGCTGAGCATGAATTCGAGATCCTCATGCACACTGGCGTGTCCACACTAGCGTGTCCACACCGACGGTGTCATAAATGATACGACGAGTGATGATATTAAAACGTACGGTCAGTCGTTCTTCTGTTTCATTTTTTTTAAATATTAATTTTGAAATCCCGAAAGTCCGAAAAAAGGACGATAAAGTAAATTCAATATTTGTATCAAGCATGAAATTTATTACCTGGGTCAGGTCATTCGAAATAGAGCATAGAACTATTTTAAAGCGAGAAAACGCAAAGGAAAATTTCTCTTGCAAGAACGGAATTTCAATGCTTAAAAGTTTCAATAAATATCGGTAATTGCATGAATTAGGAGGAAGTAAAAAGAGGAAAAAAATGGAAAAGTACACAGAGGAAAAAAACTGAAGGAAAGAACACCACTGCCTTGTGAAAAGGTCACGTGGCTCTTTGAAAATTAATCACGCTACGTGGAAGGAGAAAGAAAAATTATTCAGAGATATAGCAGGGTAAACTGATATCCATGTATAAAGAAAGAAAATCCCTTTCAACATTAAGATTCGAGACTTTAAGCGGAGAAACTCTTAATTGCAAACATCAGGGTGTAATTGAATTTATCAACTGCAAGGAAAAAATACGTCCGCGCAAGAGAGAATTAGCGAGGCGGGCGTGAGTGTTTGTCCAAGGGTCCGAGGAAATCTCGCCGCACCCCGCGGGCGACACGAGGCCCACTGCCCCCTTGAATCGCGTCGTTCTCTCTCGCACACTAGAGGGGACACACCCCATATATGGGCAACAGTAATATTCAAAACGTTTTTTTTTTAATGAATTTAAAAATTATAAATCGCAAGAGAAATTTCGCCCCAGAGAATGTGTGCGAATTATTAATGAATAGATTATTTCAGGTCAATATCAAACTTTATTTTAAATAATAAAATTTACATGAAAATTTATTTCAAATGATGAGATTAAAGTTGAAATTCTATTTTCAAATAATAAAAATTCATTTAAAAACGATGAAATTCGAATAATAAAATTTTTCGAATGATGAAATTGAAACCAAGATTTTATTTCAAAATAATAGAAAATTCATTTTGATGATAAAAGTTTATTTCAACTAAAAAAAAATTATTTTACAAGATAATCAAAAGGGAGAGGAAAATTAACCATTTAATCCGGAGATTTTTAAATTCTGTTGGGTGGATTAATGAAGATCGAAATATTCAAATATTTGCGATATTAATCGAATCAAAGCATATTAATAAAAATTATTTAAAAGGCAATTTAAAAAAATGCGTTATTTAGCAATTCTGGAATTATGAAATGCCAATAAAAAAAATAAAAATTATTGAAGAAATTGTCAGGACCCTCAGAATCAAGGGCCAGTTAATTGTTCAAAATGCATAAGTTTTAATAAGTAATTAATAATTAAAAGATTCTCCCTCTCTTGCATGGAGGAGATGGGAGGAGTTGACGAGAAAAGAGAAACGCAAGGCAGTAGGGCAAAGAGGAAGTATGAAGTGAGGGATTGTCATAAGAACGAGAGAGAGAGAGAATCATAGCCGTAAAAAATTAACCAATCGAAATAATCAAAGAGCGAGAGAGTCCGAGCGCGCGTGCGAGAGCGAAAAAGAAGAGAGGGATGGTCAGAGCCTGCGGGGCGGGGTCTAAAGCGCGGTGAGAGCCCAAGCGAGGGCGGGAGTAAGAAAGAAGGAACGCGAAAAAAAGACCCCTCGACTACCTGTAATTTCATTTCCATGAAAAATAATTTGTTTCGAATTTGAATTCTTTCTGGAAGGAGAAGCTAACTTCGTTTCTATTTCTGAGAAATGAATTTTTAATCTTGAATGTTTTCGAAAGGCGTTTCTGAAAAGTGAATTTTTAAATTTTAATATCTTTTGAAAAATAATTTCATTTTAAATATTTACTTTCGAAAATTGATTTTGTGCATAAATTTTGATAATTTTTGAAATGAATTTCATTTCAAATTCTTATTTTCGAAAATTAATTTTGTTTCTGAATTTTGATTATTTCCGAGAAATAGTTGCATTTTGAAATACTCACATTCGAAAATTAATTTTGTTCTTGAATTTTAATAATTTTTGAAAAATAATTTCGTTTCTAATTCTCATTTTCAAAAATTAATTTTGTTTCTGAATTTCGATTATTTCCGAAAAATAATTTCATTTTAAATATTAACTTCCGAAAATTAATTTTGTACTTAAATTTTGAATAATTTTTGAAAATAGTTTCATTTCAAATTCTCATTTTCGAAAATTGATTATGTTTCTGAATTTTGATTATTTCCGAAAAATTGTTTCATTTTAAATATTTACTTCCGAAAATTAATTTTGTACTTGAATTTTGAATAATTTTTGAAAAATAATTTCATTTCGAATTTCTATTTTCAAAAATTAATTTTGTTTTCAAATTTTTATAATTTCTGAAGAATTCCTATTTCCAAAAATTATTTTTTTTTCTTAATTTTTATAATTCCTGAAAAATTATTTCATTTTTAAATTCGTATTTTTGGAAAATAATTTTCTTCTGGTATCATGATCGCTTCTGAAAAAAAAATGATTCCGTTTAGGATACTCATTATTGGAAAATGATTTTGTTCATAAATCCTAATTATCTCCAACAGGAAATAATCTCGTATTGTTTCTGAAAGGTGATATTGTTGTCAAATCTTGACTATTCCCGAATGTAAGTTCTTATTAAATTCTATTCAACATGAGTCCACTGGTCGAGCTTCGAATTGCGACCATGCTTATGATTTTTAGTTTGGTCATTCTGGTTACATTAACGTACTGGTTTTATTTTAAAAATCAACAAAAATCCGCCTCAGTCAAAATTGTTTCCCGAATTAAATTTTCCTTGGCTGAAATAAATCACCCTATTCAGTCTGAAGGATTCACGACAACCGTTTAATCAAGATCCCCGTTTATTCGCGACAACTATATTTCTCAATTTATGCATTGCCCTAAAAAACCGAGTTACGAATTAATACACTCTCACGGCCGTCCTGAGCAATTTTCCGCGAGGTAAGGCTCGAAAAGGCCACCTGTCCAACATAACGCAGTTTACCGAAAAACGTGTAAAGGAAGGGTTTGCCCCTTCCTGACCGGGATGGAGACTCGCCGGTTGGGACGTAACAAGATATTCGGAAAAAAATCTCTGAAAATCAATATTTTTACCATTTTTCAATTAATTTATCATTACATATTGATTTTTTTTTCTAACATCCCACACGGAACTTCAGAGCCATGGGACGTCCAATATTCATACATGGTGGATGAAAGCTCCATCCCAGGGACGTCCATGAGTATCCCACAAACTTCTAAAAGAAGTGCGAAACGGCACCTGTTCTATGTACTGGGAACGTCCTGTATGCGTACCCTGAGACGGTTTTTAAACGGACTAGATCCCAAAACTTACGTATTTAAGCCGAATAAACCAGTGATCCGAAAGATGTCCAATGATCATCTATTATACGTCCCTCAATTCAAACAATTTAATCGTTATTAATTAGACATTAGTAATTAATTATAAACTTTATTACTGATTATATAATACTCGGGGTCTATAAGATATCCATATTTTACAGAAAAAAAAGAAAAAAAAATAGTTTTCGATTTTTCACCGGACGGTCACCCATCCAAGTATTGGATTTAAGGAATGCTGCTTAACTTTTCTAATCTCCTACCTACTTACCTATCTACCTACACTAAGTTGACTTATGATAAATTTTTGCATGCAAAAACCTTATACGATGTAGTTCGCTGATATACTTATATATCTTTGTCTCACAGGCCTTGAATAATATATAATCAGTAATGAAATTTATAATTAATGAACAATATGTAATTAATAGCGTTAAAATTAAGGGACATATCATATATGATTATTAAACATCTTTTGCAACATTGGTATTCGTCTCAAATACGTACATTAAACGTCACTTTATGGGGCTTATAGGTATGTCTAAAAACTATCTAAGGGTACGTATACGAGACGATTTTAGCACGTAGATCGCTGCCGTTTCGCATCTCCGTTAGTGGTTTAAGGAATGTCCATGGACTTCCCCGGAATGAAATTTTCATCCAACATATATGATTGTTGGACGTCCCCTGGCTGTTAGGTTACGCGCGGAATATATTTACAGCTCCAAAAATATGTGTCGTGGACGTAGAACAAACTTCCGCGTTATCCTTTCATAGACGTAATTTGTACGTATATAAGACGGTCAAACGGCGTATCCATATCGTAGCTGCTCGAAATACTTAAATGTACATCTAAAGGCTGAATGCTTTTGATTGGACAAAACGCGATGGATCACACAGGACGTATATTGTATGTCCACGACACGTACTATTTCTTGAGCTACAAATATACACAACACGGCCATCCGTGGGATGTCCATAAGTAGACATTCAATAGCTTCTAATTCAGGATAGAAATTGGACATCTATTGGACGTTCTAGGTTCACGTCTATATGAAATCCTACATGGAACATCCGATAGACGTTCAATTGACGTCCTCTGAATATGATTATCGTTTACGAACTTGGGACGTCCAATGGATGTTGAATTACTATCCCGAATGTCTTTTAATGTCTACCCATGGACATACCATGGATGGCCGTGTTGTGTATATTTGTAACTCAAGAAATGGTACGGGTTGTGGACATACAATATACGTTGTGTGTGATCCATCGCATTTTGTCCAATCAAAAGTATACCATGGATGTTCAATGTATGTCCGCATTACGTCCATCGTGGATGTAGACGTGTTAAGGATCTATGGATGATCGATGGACGTCCAATGGACACTCAGTTCCGTATAGGATGTTTTTGTATTTCTACCACCTTTTTTCTTGTAAAACTCGGTATCAGTATTGCTTACAATGCGGAAGTGGCTACAAAATAAATATTTATTTTGGAAATTTTCATATTTAAAAAGATCTATTTTTTAGCATTTTCGCGATGTAAGCAATACTGATACTTGGTTTTACAAGAAAAAGGATGGAAAAAATACAAAAACATTTTGGAAGACAAAAATCAATATTTAATGACATAATGAATTGAAAAATATTGAAAATTTTGATTTCAGAGTTTTTTTTTAAATATATGATTCATTTGTTAATGTTCAGTAAATTTGGGTTTAAAAAAGTACATATCGATGGCAGTATGGAAGAACGTGCTATCTCAAATTGTGCTAGAAGAACGTGCCATCTTAAATTATGAGAGAAGAAGGTGCTATCTCAAACTATGAGAGAAGAACGTGCTATCTCAAATTGTGATAGAAAAACGTGCTATCCCAATTTGTGATAGAAGAATGTGCTATCTCGATCAGTGGACATATTTTTATTGTTACGGTGCTGGAATTTGGGGTACTTTAGTATACAGAGCACTTTTTCTGTTAACTTAGTTAATTTATAAAATGATTTAGCTCGATAATAGAAAAAAATAAAATAAGTTTGAATGAACAACATATTTTTCAATTATTAATATACCGGGTGGTCCACGCAACGTGTACACCTCTTTTACGGCTAAAATATGCTCTGCACAAAAAAAATGTTGTATACAAAAGTTACATGGTTTATAAGGCTGCACTATGGAATGCATTTATTTTTTTTATAGGTGGAGGTGCTTCGAAGATTTCAAGGTCAACTTTGTTTTTTTAAATGGAACGGCATAATTTTTATAACGTAATATGGTAGGGTAGTGAATTCTGAATAAAAAAGTATAGACCTTTATTAGCCGTAAATTTAATAGCTAACATCGCTATCCTTCCGAGATTTGTAGTAGATTCGAATTTCTAGTTTGATATGACGCGAAGAAAATTTAAAAGTAATAAACTGCGCTATTTAAAAAAAAATATGTAAAGACATCTTCTATTTGCAGACAAGTACGGACTGTTTTTTAACTCCGAAACGCGTTTTTGTCATTCTTTCGACAGTCAGAAAAATTGTTCATCTTGTATAATAAGATAAATACCTTTCCTGCACATTGAGCTGTCTTTACATATTTTTTTTGTTCTAAAAATTTGTTTGTTCTAAAATTTCAATATAAATGACATATATTGATATTTAAAAAAAAAGTTGTTTATTCAACATTTTCTTATTTTTTTCTCTTATGAAGCTAAATCATGTGAAAAATTAAATAACCTAACAGAAAACGTGCCTTGTATACTGAAGTACCCAAATTCCAGTGCCGGATCAATGCAAATATATCCACTGATCGATCGAACGTGCACGATAGCACGTTCTTCTATCACAAATTGAGATAGCACGTTCTTCTATCACAATTTGAGATAGCACGTACTTTTAGCATAATTTGAGATAGCACGTTCTTCCATACTGCCGTCGATATCTGGGCACCTTATATAAAAGAAATCAAAATTTTTTGAATGATCTGTTTCCGTTCAATAGTGATATAGTAAATTTAACGATAAAAATGGCGTTTTTAAACGTCCCACGCGCCCTCTAAAAAAATTAAAAATCGAATAGTTGCACAGAGATCTTTATTTCAACGATATCTTTGATTTTTGAAGGTGACCAACAGTTTTTAATTTTTTCGGTTCACCCTAATATTTATATACGATGTCTTAATAAACATCTGAGTTAATGTTCTTTGAAAAAAGAAAATATTCGGTTTTTTGAAACAGTCTTATATCTGACCCGTGTGGAAAATAGTTTGAAGCCCTAATAATAATTGGGGCCCGGGTCGGCCTAAATGTGGAATCCCTAATATGATTTTCCCGGGTACTGCCTGAAAAGGCCTCGATAAGGCAATTACAGGTTTTCCCGTTTAAAATTCAATAGGGCCTTAATAGGTAAATCAAGGCATGGCCCGGTCTGGATTAAATAGGTTTTCCAGTTTAAAATTCAATAAGGCCTTGATAGGGAAATCGAGGCAGGGCCCGGTCTGGTCCAAATAGGCTGCGGTATAAAATTCAATAGGGCCTCGACAGGTAAATCAAGGCAGGGCCCGGTCTGGTTTAAATAGGTTTTCAGTTTAAAATTCAATAGGGCCTTGATAGGTAAATCAAGGCAGGGCATGGTCTCGAAAAATTTTCTCGACATTTTTGCTTTTTCCAAAACAGTTGATGGGCTCCAAATTTTTTTTCCAAACTTAACCAATCTATGGATCGTTTAGCTGAATTCTTTGGCTTCAATTTGCTTTTTTTTTGTTCCACGACCATTTTTCGCTGAGATATCGGCGATTGAACAAAAATTTGTCTTTTTTTTTTAATCTTCGATATCTCTGGAACTGATGATCGTACAGCGAGTAAACGGTGCGTTTCGGAAACTTAAATCTACCCTCTATAATTGCATGTTATTCTCATAAATGGACAAAAATTGTTTCGATGCTTAGCTTTGACTTGAAAAAGTTCAAAAAATTAGCTTTTGTTCTTCTTTTAGAAAATCTACCACAACTTTGCAGATATTGCGAAAAATACCAATGTTTTAAGGTCCTTTTTTAGCTCAATACTGTTACGGTAGCGAATATCGTTGACATTAATTTGTGCAATAGTGCGATGACGTACCGGTAGGATTCGGAGCTCGACTCAGAAATAAAATATGGTAGACCAAGTTTAGGGTGAAATTCCCAAATTTCTTACTTGCTTCCTTCAAATAGTTTGTTCTAATTCTTTATTAATGTTTGAACAAATCATAATACGGGCGTTGGTTAAATATGTTTGAAGTATTGATCTTCAGGCGGGGTCTCGTTTGCTGCTGTGATTGGCTGGCCAATGTCTACGGGCGCCCTCTCTCGTTCGTGGCCCTTTGGTCACGTTTGGCGCTGATTTGGGCTGCTTGGTGGGGTGAGCGCGCTTTGCTGTTTTCCCGTCTTGCACTAGTCCGCGCTCTCGCAGCGTTCGGGTTGGCTGGCGCTCTCGCGCTGTGCGCGCGGGCTCTGGTTGGCGGGCGCTCTCTCTGTGCTTTCCGCTGGATCGGGCTGCTTGGTGGGGAGAGCGCGCCTTGCTGTTTTCTTTCGTTCCACCGTATCTTGTTGTCGCGCTGCTCTGATTGGGGGGCACTCTCTCTGTGCTTTCCGCTGGATCGATTTGGTCGATGTTCGATCGACTGACGAATACCCGGCACAAGATGGCGATGGTTCGTGGTGCGGTGACGGCGTGTTCTTTCACGTCATCGCCTTTTGGTGCGTGTTTCGGTTTCATTTTCGTGTTTTCTTGTGGTGATATCGGCCGTGTGTTTGTCTCGTATCTTGTGGTTAGCTGTGGACGGCTCCCGGGTTGAAATACCCCCGTTTTTTTCGTCTTTTGTGTGTGGCGTCGTCGTATGGCCCTTGCAGGTTGATGTGGGTCTGTGTTGGTGCATGTGTGTATCCCTTGCTCCCGATGTAACCATCATTTCTCGTGTTACGATCCGTTCCCCGGCCTGAGGGATTTTTAGTTTGTTCCTGGCCGTCTTCGCTGTGTGTTTGTGTAATTTTGATATATCCAAATTGTTCCTTCGGGCTCGAAATCGCCCTAGTGATTTTTTCGTGATAGTGTGTGTGCGTGCGTGTGTCGCACGGTGTCTTCCCCCTTTCTCTCTTCCTCTCTCTGTCTCCCTCGGTACCTCGGCTGTCAACTGTAGTCTAGACGCGTTGTCAGGGCCGCTTTCTTGCCTTCCTATCGTGAATGGCTCAACTGTTTGACTTTACTTTCCTACTTTACGCCAGAAGGTATTGCTCGCAGTCTTGCTCGTTCTCGAGTGCCCTTTCTTGGTTTCGGTCGGGTTTTTATACCCGCTTTCCTCGGTGATGTCTGCTCCTGATTGGGTGTTCCGTCTTCTTCGTTATGTCTATTTTTCGTGTGTATTTAATCGTTTTTAATCATTTTGATTTGCCAATTTCAGGACGCCTGATGTTTCGGCGTCTAATTGGCCGTTCGTGGCGTCATTTCCTGGATTCGTCGCTGGTTGGCCGTTGATGTCGTCAGGGTCGTGGGTTTTTGACGTCACGCAACGGCGTTGTGCGTTTTCCTGGGGCCCTCGGCCATCCTGCTGGATCGCGTGCTTTTCGCACGTCCTAGAGGGCCGTAGCTTGCGCATTGGGGGGCTCTGGCTTCCCAGGGTCGTCTCATCGTCCGCCGAAATTTTTGTCGTGCCTGTCACGGCAAAGATTTCGCTCCTTTATTTCTATCTTTTGTTGTAATAAAGTTTTCTTTTGCTTGCTTATCATTATTTTTGCTTTTGCTACACTTTTTCTTTGCTTTGTTTTTATTCCAGGTTATAATGCTTACATTTCTTGCTCGCTTATGATTTGCATTGTTGTAATAAACTTTTTTTTTCATTTTCTTTCCTTTCCCTTTTTGATTTTTCTGTTGCAGGTTTGCTGGTTCGTGGTTTCCCCGCTTGTTACTCTATATTTTTGTTCGCTTGCTTATCTTGCTTGTTCAAATAAAGTCGTTGCTTGGAATTCTTTTCTTTTTTTCAGGTTATTTTTGTTGCAGGTCTACTGGATTCTTCTTCTGCGATGTTCTTTTCTCGCCGTGTTTTCTTTGGCTCGCTGCCTGCTTTCTTCGTCGGCTTCCCTTCTCCTCTTCCCCTTTTTACGATGAGGTTGGGATGCATTCTTTCGGCAGGGATGGGTTCACTGCAGGTAATTTTGAATTAGACGTTTTTCTTTTCTTTTTTTTCTCTTTTTTTTTCATTCGCCGCTCGATGCGTCGGTCTTTTCTCCGTCGCTGTCGCTGTCGTCTTCGTCGTCGTTGTCGTTTGATCTTGATTCGTCATCGCTGTCGTCTCCTCCGGCTGCCTCGTCGTTCCCCTCCTAGCCTTCGGCCCATGGGTCCTCTTCCTCGCTCAACCTGTAGATGTCGTGGTCGCTGTATTCCGTCCTCGCCATCCAGATGGTCCTGCCATTGGTGGGGTCCGTTGCGTCTTGTTGGCGTTCCTCATGTCCCCCGGTTGTAGGCTTCTGTCGTTGAGTGCCTGTAATCCGGTCCATCTTATCTCGAAGCGAAGTCGGATTCACCCATGATCCTCCATTGCGGGTCCACGATTGAATAATGGGGTTTTCCCCCTCCCTGCCAGCCCTTCGTGTCGTATGGTCTGGCCGAGTTTTTGACCGGTGGCTATTGTTTCCAGGTCGACCCAACATGCGCTTCCTATCCACATGGTTCCTCAGACCGTCATTCTCCAGTTTATCCCCTCCATGATTGGTCGAAAGAAATCCGTGACTTCCGGCCCCCATTTCCCGTCCTCCGTTGTGGGTCTGATCCTGTGGAGGCCACATGGAATTGCGAAAAATGGAATAGTCCGAATATAGTTTGGGGCGGTGAAGAGCTCGTTGAGGTCCGCGTCGACATTTACAGCGTAGTCACCAAGCCATATCCTCCCTCCTCCGCTCTGGCCCGCCTTTGTTACTATTCCTCGGTGGAACTGGTCCCCGTACCGGTGGAGGATATTCGCTCCCTCGTAGCTTTCCTCCTCGAGCAAGGGGAAGATCCCGTCGATCTCGACCTTGAGTTTTTCTATCGTTTTTAATTTGCTCGTTCGAATGCCGAAAGGGACCTCCAGATGAACGTAGAAACGTGATGGGCTGTCGGTAGCGATGATCTGCACGTTGTTCTTCACTCCTCCGTCGTTGCTCGTGTTCTAGTGTCTGTGTAATACGTCTCCATCTTTTTTGTTCTTCTGTTCGCTGATGGTGGTTTTCTGTTCTTTCCTCAGTGGTGTTGCCTTTTTTATCGTTTTTCTCCTTCCTTCATAGGCCTAGTGAAATTCCGGGGTACCAGTCTTCAATGCTTTTGTCCGTCACTTCTTCAAGGTGGTATTCTTCGTTGGTCCGTTTCCATGTCTCAATTGCTTCCTCCTTCCTTTTCGTTCCGTCTTGTTTTTTCCAAACTGCCTTAATCCTTCGTATACATCGTCTTTTTAGTTTCTTGGCCGGGTCCATGGTGATCCCCCTTAGTATCCATGTTGTTTTTCCGGTCGCAAATTTATTTTCTCTTGGCGGTTGGTTTTCTCTCCTCACTTCGTTCTCGCTTAGTCCTTTCTTTTCGCTTTCCATTCTTTCGTCTGTTCGTTCTCTGCTCTGCATGCCCTTTTATGCTTTTGGTTCCGTCTTTGTTTTGTGCTCGCGGTGTTTCCTATTGGCTAACTTTCGTTTGGTTGGGTTTTCATTTATCGTTTTTCTTTTTCTGGCTCCGGTTCCGGTTCCGATTCCTCAAGCGTTTCCTTGATGTATCGTTTCAAGAGAATTGCGTGGAATTTTCCCCGTTCTCTTTTTTTGGTAGGGTCTGCTAATAGGTACGTCGCGATACCTAAGCATTTCTTTATGCGATTCGGACCCTCGTACAGTGGTAAGAATTTTGCCGTGATATTCTTTGCTGGGTCTGAGACATTCAGGGCTCTTACGAGGACCGTCTCGCCCTCCTCGAGTGTTGTTGTCCTGTGTGTCACATCGAATCTTTCTGCTCTCTGCCGTCCTTTTCTCATTATTCTTTCCCTTACTATTTCGCATTTCTGTTCGTGTGTTAGATCGTCGTTCCGGCGTTCTCGTAGTGCCGTGATCCAGTTTCTCCACACTCGGTGAGGCTTCTTTTTCATGTGCAGCTCCTTCGGGGTAAACTCCGTTGTCTCGTAGTGAGATTCATTTATGCAATCCTGCACGATTGGTGGCCATTATGACCATCCGGAATGTTTTTCTTGTAAGAAAGTCCTAAAGAATCTTCCTAGTTCCTGGTTTGTTCGTTCTACCATGTTACCTTGCGGGTGGTGAATCGACGAGAACACTCCTTGTACCTTTTCCTCCACGAGTTTTTCTTTCCAGGCTTTTGCGGTGATTTGGGTTTCGTGATCAAACTGTATGCGTTTTGGCTTGCCATATTTTGGGGCGTAGTCTTCTTCAATGGATATAACACTACGTATTTCGTGAATGCGTATAGTGTGACCAGGATGTGTTTGACCTTTCCTACCGATGCTGGAAGCGGACCGTAGAAATCTATCGATAGTAAGTCCCCCGGTCCTTTTGGGACTATCGTTTGCATGTTGGCGAAGTTGGTTTGTATCGCTGTCTTGTTCCGTTGGCACGAGTCACAGCTGGCGATGGTTTGTCGGACGCGTTTTGCGAGTCGTAGTAGGGTGAAGTCTTCATCTATCATCCGGAATATCTTCCTTGCCCCCAAGTGCCCCTACATCTCGTGACATTCTTTAATTAGTTGTTCTGCCACCGTTCCGGGGAGCATCACCTTCCATATGCCCTGTTTGGTTTGTTTCTGTAGGCTGTCTCCTTGCCATCTATATTTCTGTTTTGTTTTTTCGTCCGTGTCGCCTTTGGTGAGGGCTTCAATGAGCGCTGTCCACTCGGGTTGCTGCTTTTGCTATTTTCCGATGTTTTTCGGGGCTTTGGTGAGGTCTTTCGAAGTTTTTTGCGCCAGCATGGTCGCGATGGTGATTCTGCCGGGTCGTTCTCTTTTCCCCTCGCAGTCTTCTCCTTTTAGTCGGCTTAGGGTATCTGCTACCTTGTTTCGTTTTCCTGGGCAGTGTTCTACTTCCAAATCGTAGTCCTGGATCAGCAAGGCCCATCGCATCAACCGGTCTCCCACGAATCGGCACGTTTTCATAAACATCATTGCTTTATGATCTGTTATAATTTTTATTTTTGCCCCGAGTAGGTACGTCCGAAATTTCTGGAGCGCCCAGACGATCGCTGGTAACTCTTTTTCCGTAGTGTTGTAGCCTATTTCCGCTCCTTTGAGAGTCCTACTTGCCATGGCTACTATTCCAGTTTCTCCCTGATTGTTTTCCTGGGTTAGGGTGGCCCCTGGTGCATAGTCACTCGTATCCGTTGCCAAGGTGTATGGCTTTTAATTGTCTGCGTATTTCAGCAGCGCCATTGCGCAAAAGAGTTCTTTAATTGCTCAAAAGCTGTTTCCCGTGCATCCATCCATGCCCATTTCTGCTCCTTTTTCAGTAGTTCAAGCAGGGGGATGGTCTCGTTGGCGTGTTTCTGGGTGAATTTCGTATAGAAATTGACTAGTCCCAGAAATCCTCGAAGCTGTTTGATTGTTTTTGGCCGCGGATAATTCCGGATTGCCTGTATGTTCTCAGGCTGGGGCTTAATTCCTTCGATCGTGAGGATGTGCCCCAGGAATGTGACCTCTTGTCTGAAGAATTTCGATTTCTTGAAGTTTAGGGTGATGTGTGCTTCCATTTGGTGGAGCAGCGTTGCCAGATCCTGAATGTGGTCCGCGTACGATCTTGATATACATAGTAGGTCATCTACGAAGTTGATGACGCTGTCCCACAGCCCTTGGAGTACTTTGTCGAGTCCTTTTATCAAGCTTGCTGTGCTTGTCTTCGGGCCGAATGGGGTCACCGTGAATTGGCACACTTTTCCTCATATTGGAAGGCTGTGTACTGCCTCGACTCCTCGTGTGATGGTATCTGCCAGGAACTGCTGGTCATGTCTACACTCGACATGACTCTCATAGTGTTGCATTTCTGGAAGATCTCCTCTGTGGGTTGGGCTGTATCGTGGTCCTCGACCAAGTATTTGTTTAGTTGCTGTGCATCGAGGCACAGTCGTACCGTTCCATCTTTTTTATGACGGCCACTAGTGGGTTAATATATCTGTTTGTGGCTTTTTGGATGACCCGAAATCGAGCATCCTTTAGATTTCTGTCGCTACCTTCTTCCTGTACTGTATGGGTACTGGGTACGATCGGTGCACATATTGCTCCGCGTTTTTCAATACTAGTTTGTGCTCGTGTATTCTCATCCTACCTGGTTGCTTGCGGAATGTGTTCCTATATCGGTATATGAGGTTTTTAAGGCATTCCCGCACCTAGGTCGGTAAATTCGTGCTTTCTGTTAGCTTCTCGTTAACCTCTTCCTCCGTCAGTTCTTGTTCCTCTTGGATGTTTATTGTCTGTGCGAGTGTCGTATTTTCTTTCGTTCTCCTGTGTCTCCGTCCAGCCTTCATCTTTCTCTGGCTCGTCCCCCGGTTCCTTCATTCAATATCCTCCGATCAATCTCCTCACCGTTTTTCCCCGGATTTTGACGACGCCTTCCACCGTATCTATGGTTATTTTTAGTTTCATCATCCCATCGAATCCGATGATGACTGTCCTCAGTAGTTTCGGTGCAATTAATAGTTGGACGTTTTCGCTTTCCCCATCGCCTATCGCTTCGACCATGATTTGTTGCTTTATTCGTCCTGATTGCCCTCCGAATGCCCCAAATATTTCTGTTCCCGTGACCGGCAGTGCTAGACATTTCCTGAGGTGATCCTGGTGTTGCTGGTAGGTTTCTTCTGAGAGGCACGCTACCTCGCTTCCACTGTCCACTAGTGCCGCACAGTGGTTCAGAACGGCCTTTTCCCTGGCCAAAAGTCGAAAAGTGAGAATAATAATTTCAAAATTTCCTATTGAGGTTTCTGGGGTCGCTGATTACGAATTTGATATAAAAATTATAAAATTCAAAATGGCGGAGCAAAAATGGCGGACATTTTGGAAAAATAATCACTTTATCGGTCCGAAAATTTGCATCGCGAGGTTTTCGAGATCGCTGATTACGAATTTGATATCAAAATTATGAAATTCAAAATAGCGGACCAAAAATGGCGGACATCTTGAAAAAATAATCACTTTATCGGTCCGAAAATTTGCACCGCGAAGTTTTCGGGATCGCTGATTACGAATTTGATATCAAAATTATGAAAGTCAAAATGGCGGATCAAAAATGGATGCCATTTTGGAAAAATAATCACGTCATCGGTCCGAAAATTTGCACCACCAGGTTTTTGGGGTCGCCGATTACGAATTTGATATCAAAATTATGAAATTCAAAATGGCAGACCCAAAATGGCGGACATTTTAAAAAAATCATCACTTTATTCGTCCGAAAATTTGCACCATGAGTTTTTCGGGATTGCTGATTACGAATTTGATATCAAAATTATGAAATTCAAAATGGCGGATCAAAAATGGCAAACATTTTGGAAAAATAATCACGTTATTGGTACAAAGATTTGCGTTATTAGGTTTTTGGGGGCACTGATTACGAATTTGACATCAAAATTGTGAAATTCAAAATAGCGGACCAAAAATGGCGGAAATTTTGAAAAAATAATAATTTTATCGGTGGGAAAATTTGCACCATTGAGTTTTCGAGGTCGCTGATTACGAATTTATTATTAGATTAATGACATTTGGAATTCTAAAATAAAGAACAATTTTGTAAAATATGTGGAAGTTTATTTTATCTCACGTACATAATACCATACAATACATATCCCATTAGATTAATGCCATTGAATTAATTAAAAATCAAAATCTGGGTCAGACAGATCTGTCGCACATCTGTCAATTTCTGCTGAGGGTGAGCTACTATTTGTGACATTATCTTCTGGTGTTGCCAGTAGAAGTTCTATTACCTCAGAGGGTAATGGTGCACTATTTTTCATTTTTTATTTTTGAAAATTTGTTATGAGTGGGTCCGAGGATGCAAGAAGCCGACGAAAAACGTCAGACATTGTCTCCTCTCTCGTACATTTTCGAGCAAAATTTTTGCGGTACAGACGAATGTCCTTGTTCCTCGCTTCTTGAGCGTCCTCGGAAAGTTGTCCGATTGGTAAGGCACCCATTTCTATTATTGCGTAGCCATGAATTAAAACGGTATGTACCGATGTTGGCATCGGGTACCAGGAATATAGCTCCACATATCGTTTCGCGACGTCTAAGCAATAAACCCTGAACTTGTCGATATGTACAGCGAAACCGCTCGCCATTGTCTGCAAAATTACTTTGCAACTTGCTATGATTTTTTCGTCCAAATTCAAAATTTCTGCTGTTAGGGTGACGTTCTCAAAAAAACGTCGGGCTGTATTGCCGTCGTTTGTACTGCCAAATCCTTGCTCAGGCATATCAATATTTAAACTAAAGCAGCTTCAAATGTCTTTTGGATTTGTTCCTTACGATCGCCCACTGCTTTCCTTTCATCGACTGTTCGTGCCTGCCATTTACTCGTCTCATCGTTTAATTTATATGCAATATGAAGCATCCATTCCATAAACCTTATCCACGCGTGTAAGGAAGAAATTCCAAAATTCAGTTTCGAGCTGTCACATTCTGTTTGTTCAACCAATTGTAAATTGTTGAAATTTTTCGACGTCAAATTACATAAGTTATATCTTTGCGCAGATTTAGTGTCAGTAATAGCATTTCGCACCTTTCCATCTATCATTGTAAACAATAATTCATGATTAACTTCAACGTTCGTACCCTCCGTTACTGTAGCGAATGTGACGAGAGACGCTATCTGCTTATCAACGAAGTTTTTTTCGTCAACAGTTGACTGCACGGTTTCTTTCAAAAATTACAATCTCAACTGTCTGCAGTAACGGGGTAAAGAAGGCCTTGGGTTCTTCCAAACGACAAGTTGCCGCTCAGATTTGTCGTTTGAAGCTAGCATTTGCAACGGAACCAAGGACGTAAAAAATACATGAGCGTCAGAGCTGTCGCTTTCGGAAAATTTTTGCTTATACTGCTGCGACGACGAGCCATCGCATCCCCACTTCAAAATTAATTTCACATTATTTGTGAAGGAACTGTCGAGTGTTTTTATGACATCAAATTGTACTTGAACCAAACGAGCTGTAGTATGGTCGAGTAAAGCCTGCAATGATACTTCCGCGCTTGTTTCCGTTATACGTATTGAACACTCTGGTGGGTAACAACGAGATTTAGCAGCTAATATTTTATGATAACTGGGATAAACTGACGCGTTCCTGTTTTCATTGGTTAATTCCCGGACCATATTGTACGTTTCTTTCGTCATTTTACCGCTTATTATCAAGTTCAAAGCAACATCTGCGCTAATTTCTTGACGTACTGGTTTGGAACTTTGTGCGAATGCTAACTGATACCGAGAGGCTCGTGTAGGAGAAGTGGTTGTAATATCCTTGAGCACCTTTGCTGCAGCGTGGGACCTAGAAGCACGAAGATTCATTTCCGTTGCGAATGCCAATGCCCTTGGACTTGTTGATTTACGAAGATCATCAACTTTTCGTCGCTTACTCCGTTCGCTGGATGATGAAAAGTCCAACGAGGGTCTTCCAAATTTGTGGCTTTCATGCGATCCTGATGTATCAGAATTAGGAGTAGGTACATCCCTGTTTTTGAAATCCGCATTCTACAACAAATCGCAATAACATCAGTTCGAAAGTGAAAAAAAACGTTTAAATGAAAAATTTCAATGATATAAGAAATAGGAAAATAGACAAACCGTAATAGCTACGTCCTGGTCAAGCCATTTTTTATGAGTGGCGTAAAAGCGCTCCAGAGTTCTGTGGCTATCCTGTCATTTTTTCTTCATTGTAAATAGAAGATTCCTTAGAATTTTCCTTTCATCAATTGAAATTGCGAAAGGACATCCTTCCGATTCGATAAAATATTTTTCCAGAACTTCTATCTGTTTGTCAAATTTCGAGCCCCATTCATTATGTAGAGCCAAGAATATTTGTCTGCGCGTACAAATGATTTCTTTGCATGTTTGTCCTGTTAAAATTGAAAAAGTTGTATATATATTGTATATATTGTATATATTGTCTATATTGTCTATATTGTATGTATAGTATATATTGTATATATTGTATATATTGTATATATTGTATGTATTGTATATATTGTATATATTGTATATATTGTATATATTGTATATGGGTCATTCCATGTCAAATCGACTACTTTTGAACCCGACCCCTCTTGATTTGGCTGGAAACTTTTGTTTCTTTTCTACCCCATTGAAAACATTTTTCGTGAAATTTTCAAATTTTTTTACCAAACCCATAAAAAATTATGATTTTTTCAAAAAAAAAAAACTTTTTTTTTCAAATAGCTATAACTTCTTCAAAAGTTGATTAATCGGGACGATTTTTTTTCGAAAATTTTTGTCTTTAAATGCACTTTTCGAAAAAAAATACAAAAAAAATCTAAGATATCAATATCTGTGGAATTTTTCACTTTTTCGAGAAAAATCATCGTTTTCTCGGAACCACATTAAAAAAAAAAAAAAATTTTCTACTAAATAGAAAATTCGTTCAATTCCAGGAAGAATGCTGCCAAAACTGAAGTGGGTGGAATTTTTCTTCTATTTTATTTTATTCATTGAAAATTTTTTTTTTTTGCAAGTGGCCTTATTTCACAAAACACAACGCTCTGTAAATTTTTGAGGATTTATAAAAGACCTTAGAGTTTGAATAATTGGGAAGGAAAAGAAATCGAAAGTGGTAATCGCCGAAAAAATTTTGATTTTTTCCAAAAAAGTGAAATAAAAAATATAAAACACCTATAAACAATTTTTTTGTATTTTTTTCAAAAAATTACATCAAAAAACAAAAATAATGTATAAAAAGAGCCATTTAGTCCATTTGTGAACAAGCCACTGGCTTTTCAAAAAAATTTACAACGCTATTTTTTGATTTTGGCCCGTCTTTGCTTTTTATATTTCTTCCTTGATTGAAAACTCCCTCATTCTATTCTGTTCTATTATTTGTTCTTTTTGAATTTTGGCCCGTCTTTGCTTTTTATATTTCTTCTTTGATTGAAAAAAAATTCTTATCATTTATTCTATATTTTTGACGCTTTTAACGATTTTTTAAAAAGTTATAAATTGAATGTGAGAAAATGTTTTAACGGTGTTCACGACGGAACTTATGGTCTAGCTCAATGATTTCTACTAGGGACTTTCTGGTTATATAATACGATTAGTAAACATTCATTTAATACCAATTCAAAAACTATTTTATTTTCCTTTGGCGTTTAAATATTTTACATGTTCTATATTCTTCAGAATTTGAATAATTTCGGACGTAAAGGGATCCATCTTTGTCAGGAATTATACTATGGAATTTCTGAGCTCCTGTAATTGGTTTGGTTTTTGCGAATCGTTCAGTCAAATCATTTACAGCTTTATTGTAATCTTCTTCTGACGCAAACTTGACCGTTATATCGGGAAGATTATCTGGTGCAGAAGCCCAGGCAAATAATTCTCGAGGTGTGGTAATTTGCTTGTCAACCGCTAGTTGAAGACTAGCTCTTGCTGCTAGTCGTTTGACTGTCCCACCAATACCGTCACACGGCCCTTTTCCATGGGCAGTTGCGAAAAAATGCCATTCGGCAGGTATACCAAAATCATTCTCGTGGTAATATAAGTTGACAAAATTTTTGAAATTTTTGAATTGTTGGGGAGCCCCGTCCGAAAAATAATAAATTTTTTTTACAGTTTCAGAAATGCTTTTTACAAAATCCGTAATAATTTTGATAAAAACATGTACAGCAACCGCATCATGGTTATTGCTGTCTGATACAATTACAAGACTTCTGTGTTGAAGTTCGTTATTCACTTTAAAATAAATAACAACAGGAAAAATGGTCGCCGCGTCATTATTCCAGTGAAAACCAGATGCCGCATTTTGCACTACGAACGCATAGTTCTCTGCAAAATCACAAATAATGACAAATTCATCTGTTTTCAACGATTCTTTCAATGTTTTTAAAAACTTGGCTTACTCTTTTGAGATGAATGAATGCGGTAATAAAGTCTTCAGTTCACGACAAAATTCTTCCACAAATTCACCCACTGGCTTAATGACAGTTTCTAAGCTCGTTCTTGGTGTTGAAATCCAATGCTTGTAAGTTATATCCTCTATCTCATTGTCATCAAAAACTGTCATCAAAGTGTTACTCAAGTCATCTATGCCTGGACAATTTTCACACGCACTCATGTAGCATTTAGGTGACGGAGGATCACATATAATTACGTTCAAACAATCGTTGTAATGATTCATAGCTACTTCATCATTTTTTGTTAATGAATGAAAGTTGCCACCTGAAATGAAAGTATTTTAATGAATAGAAAATTTATTTATGAATATGAATTTTCATGAACTATCAACTCGATAATTACCAAGCATCATCAATTTGATATTCTGATGGATCGTACAAACACAAATGGTATGCGTTCCACTAGCTCCTGCTAAGACGCAGTGTTTTGGGCGCAAAGAGGCAAATTTTGAAAACCCAACTTTCTCGCTAGGGCATATTTCACGGAAACATTGGTACAATTCTTTCAAGTTGCAAAGGATAAGTCTTTTTTGCATATGTACACGATCACCATCATCATTTCGGATCGAAACAGAATCTGTTTTGCCTGGCATTGGAGCGCTATACTCATCATCGTTATAAAAATTCAAAATTTTAGATTTCAGTTGATCTGAAAGTTTTTTACCTGTTGAAGAAAAAACCGTTTAGAAATTTATGTTTTAATGTTATTTGAAAAATGGATTTCACATTATATGTACCCATTTTTGATTCCGGTGTTGAAAGTATGCCTTTTTCTTCAGTCAATTGCTTCGCCACTCTTACCATATGCCTCGAAGTATTCATGGTTTCACAAATACGTCTTTCACTCCACTTTGCCGGTAATAAAGTTAAAATCTGTATCTTTACTGATTTTTCTGTTGTCTTGTCGTTAAATTTAGCGTGCAACATTTCAATCAAAGAACGAAAATTGTCACCGTCATCATCAAAATTTGACTCCTCATCAGTAGGAGAAAGAAGAAGCTTTTTCAAACTATCAGAAATCTGATTTATCTTGTTATTTAAAAACTGATTGTCATTCAATTTTTTTGATGGAATTGGTGATTGATGCAATAATTGTAATGCTTTATTGATTATTGGCAATTGTGTGGCAATGCTGACTTGCGATGCACAACTTGACTGCGAATTTATTGGTTCACTATCAAACGATAAGGAACCTTGAAAAAACAAGAATGTTCTGGTCAGTATAATCGTCAAAAACTTTTTTACTTTAGATAGTCGCAAACTGTTAAATAAATTAATGATCTTACGTAAGACTTGATGAAGATCTGTTTCATCCGTGTCACTGTCACTATCAGGTTGTTGATTACGTAACAACGATGCTCTTTTTCGGCACTCAGTGCACAGTAAATCATTTTCACGAAGATTTAATATCATTTTTATATCGGCAGTGGCGTGACGTAAGCCAGTTTTTTTCGTGTGATTTTCTAACCCAAAAGGATTGCAACATCGATCAAAATATTCTTTCGATGCCATGTTATAAAAAATATGATTATAAATTATTACATAAATTCTGAAGTGTAATAATCGAAACAATAAACGTTTGAATCGCAATTGTGGGTCGAATAATAAAAAGGCGATTGCTAATTTCCCCCAAAAATGTCACTCAAAACTTTTCGTAAACACTGGAACTGACTGAAACAAGGTTAGTATCGAAAAGTATCGAGAGCGCAGACCGTGTGTAGTCTCCGTAGTACCGAGATTCTTAATATAGATGGCGCTAAGAATGAGTGAATCGACGGTTGGTAAGACAACGACTATCATACCCTAGCTTACCGATGTTATTCTTGTGGCAAAATTAAATACTTCTTATGTCAAATTGACCGCGGTCGAATCAAAATTGTACGTTGTAATAAGTACGTCTAAAATAAAAAAATGGCGGATTCAAGATGATTATGCGTTGGATGTCTTTTTGAAAAGCCTGTGGCTTGGTCAAAAATGGACCAAATGGCTTTTTTTCATTATTTTAAATTTTTTATGTAATTTTTTGAAAAAAAGTACAAAGAAATTGTTTACAGGTGTTTTTCATCTTTTCTTTCACTTTTTTGAAAAAAAAAATCGAAATTTTTTAGACGATTACCTCTTTCGATTTCTTTTTCTTCCCAATTATTCAAACTCTGAGGTCCTTTATGAATCTTCAAAAATTTACAAAGTGTTGTGTTTTGTGAAATAAGGCCAGTTGCAAAAAAAAATTTTTTCAATGAATAAAATAAAATAGAAAGAAAATTCCACCCACTCCAGTTTGGGCGGCATTCTTTCTCGAATTAAACGAATTTTCTTTTTAGTGAAAAAAATTTTTTTTTTTCAAATGCGGTTTCGAGAAAACGATGATTTTTCTCGAAAAAGTGAAAAATTCCACAGATTTTAATATCTTGATTTTTTTTTGTATTTTTCTTCGAAAAGTACATTTAAAAACAAAAATTTTCGAAAAAAAATCGTCCCGATTCACTGTGGGTAGATTCACAGAAAAATCGGCAAAACTAGGCCGATGTGCGTACTGAAAAATGCAATGGTGATTCTTAAGTTTTTAACCTCGCTGATTTCAAATCTGGAATCAAAATTTCGAAAAAACAAAATGGCGGACCGGAAGTGACTATCTGCGTTACTAAAAAGAATCCGATTTGAGTAAGGATCGGTAAATTAGCGGTTTAAAAGTCACTGATTAAAAATCTCAAATCCAAATTTTGAAAAAACAAAATGGCAGACCGGAAGTGACTATCTGCGTTACTAAAAAGCATCCGATTTGAGTAGGGATCGGTAAATTTGCGGTTTAAAAGTCACTTATTGAAAATCTTGAATCAAAATTTCGAAAAAACAAAATGGTGGAACGGAAGTGACTATCTGCGTTACTAAAAAGAATCCGATTGGAGTAGGGGTCGGTAAATTTGCGGTTTAAAAGTCACTTATTGAAAATCTCTAATCAAAATTTCGAAAAAACAAAATGGCGGACCGGAAGTGACTATCTGCATTACTAAAAAGCATCCGATTTGTGTAGGGATCGGTAAATTTGCGGTTTAAAAGTCACTTGTTGAAAATCTTGAATCAAAATTTCGAAAAAAAACAAAATGGCGAACCGAAAATATATTTTTATCTTACTCATAAGCAACTTTTGCTATCAGAAATCAATATTTGTGTTTTAAAGGTTGTTTTTTATAAATTTTGAATGAGATTTGGGGAAAACAAAACGATTGTCTGGAAGTGAGGGAAAGTTTTCAAATAATTTCGGAAAATTAGTTATAAATCATTTTTAACGAATTTTATTGCTAAATACATTTGAAACAGCAATCAACACTTAACGAATTAAATTTTACCGAAAATAATACGTGCGTTACATAGAATAATTAATAATTAATAATAATAATAATAATATTAATTATTAATAATTATTCCTGATTTCAATATTAATCATAATCGTCAGCGTCGGAATCGCGATCGCCGTCATCAGAGGAATTGGTGGATTCTGATTCGTCACTCGTGTATTCCATTAATTCACCTAAACCATACTTATCGCGAGAACTATCGGTACAGAGCAAAAGTTGCAATGCTTCTGGTGATAAACTTTTTGCTTTTTTCGGATACTGCTTGCCCATGCTCGATATGTACGGATCTGAAGTTAAGAGGAGTCGATTGAAAACGTCTTGCATGGTCGCTGTTCTCGAGTGTTTTCGAGCAAAACACTCGCGATATTTTTTAATATCCTTGTTACGGGCTTCCTGTGCGTCTTCTGACATTTGCCCGATAGGAAGCAATTATCAAAGGACCGTGAATCAAAACTTTGTGAACCGTAGTTGGCATGCAGTACCAAGAATACAAAGTTACGAACATTTCGGCGGTTTCAAGACTATATTGTTTGAAAGCAGTTACATTTACGGCAAAGCCACTTGAAAGAACTTGCAATATTATGTGGAATCTTTTCATAATATTCTCGTCCAAACCCAAAATTCTTGATGAAATTTGAGTATTTTCGAAAAAACGTCGCGCAGTGTTTCCGTCGTTACTGCTACCAAACCCTTGTTTCGGTTTATCAACATCAAGATGCAACTCTTTCTTGAATGCGGCTTGAATAACTCGTTTTCGCTCAGCAACTACTTTTTTTTCTTCATCTTTTCGAGTTTGCCACTTGTGAACACCGATTTTATAGCCGATGTGCAAGAAGCACTCAAAAAAACGGATCCACGCATGCAACGTTGATAATCCAAGTTCGAGTCGAGTTCTGTCAACGTCTACAGTTTTCATCAGCTCTATGTCATTAAATTGCGATGATGTGAGATTGCATATATAGCAACGCATTGCGGATTTTGTATTTGTCACGGAGTTGCAAACTTTGCCGTCAATCATAGTGAAATACAGCTCGTATTTAACAGTAACTTCCTTCCCGTCAATAAATGTCGTAAAAGGGGTGAGAGACTCGATCTGATTATCAACGTGTTGCCGTTCCTGAATCGTTGACGACACAGTTTCTTTTAAAAATGGAATTCTAATAGGGCCACAATACCGTGGAGATGAGGGCCTGGGATTTTTCCAAAGGACGAATTCTTTTTTTGAGATATCCGATCCTAAAATTTGCAATGGAGCTAAAGACGTTAAAAATATACTCGCATCAGAACTCTCAGCATTCGTAAACTTTTGTTTGTATTCACTGTGCCCAGAGCTTCCATCACAACCCCATTTACAAATTAGTCTTAAATTCTTCGATTCTTCAAGGGGCAAAGAGTTAATCACGTCAGTTTGCAACTTTAGAATTCTGTCGCAAGTGTGATCAATCAAAGACTGTAATTTCACTTCGGCTAAAGTGCACGTGTAATCCATGGCACGTGAACCTAGAATAAAACAAGTATGATAAACATTTACTAAAAATGAATGTGTTCATGGGAAAAATTTTAATCTAATTGTAAATAATAGAATAAATTATTGTAACATTTTGAACACCCGTTACATGGATCATGACTCTTTACGAATAGATCACTGGGTAGAAAATTATTTTATATTCCACAAGGACCGGCTGTTGTCCCCAGCAGGTATACGTTTACCTGCTGGGGACTATGCGCCCAGCCTGAACAAAGAAGCCAAGCGTTGCGCGACATGAGAATTCCGGTTCCCAAAGCCAGATATGCAACAATCTGCAGAATTTTTTTTATAAATTCTAATCTTAATAACATTATCAATAGGCTACAATGTTCAAAAGTCTGGGATCTCCTGGGATCACAACTATTTTTATACTTCTTTTGGAAAAATAAATTTACAAGCTTGCTTAAAATGCATACATTGAACACTCTTTTATACATACAATATTTCAAATTTCAAAAAACTATTTGACATGATAATATTCTACATACCTTCAAGATTATCTCCCATTTTACTGATTTGAAATCGGTAGCGTAGAACAAAATATATTTCACTTTGCGCGAATCGAAAATTTCAGCGTACAAAATCGCTACGTTCTTCACTCTCGAACGGTCGAGTTCAGACTGTCGTAAGTCGAGTACCGCGAAGGGTAGGGACCGGTCCTTTTACAATAGGGCGTACAAATACCTGGTCTTTGAAATGACATACATAGAAATACGAAATGAGAACACTCAATTTTTGGGTTTTGCCGATTTTTCTGTGATTCTGCCCACAGTGCGAATGAGAATCGCACCGTTTTCGATGAATAATTCTTCGGATTATTCAAGTGCAGTGTGCGATGCACTGGCGCTGGATCCCGGTTTCGCAAGAAATGGCTCTCGCACCTCACCAAAAGGATTCCTCCTTTTCAGGTGAATCGGTTCTCGTTTTAGTTTCGTCTCGTGTTGGAGATAGTTCTCGCGCTACTTGCTGACATCTAACTCCGACCCTCTCTACCATAACCCGCATCCTGAGCGGCCGCGCAATTCCGCAACCACTCACCCTCGTTCGTGCGTTCCGTCCGTTTGTTCTGCCCTGTTTCGTCCGTGTGGGAATCGAGTTCTTCCCACTCGATTCCCAGTTCAGTCCGGTTAGCCCACCGGCGAAATAAAGAGTGCATTCGTGGAGTCGAGCCCTTCCCACTCGACTCCCAGGTATGACCGGTTTGCTAATTTCCGGGGAAACAAAAATTACCTGGCGCCCACCAGGAATGTTTGGGACGTTCCGGGTGGGGGTGACGGCTGAAGGTGACGGAATCGGTATCGTTTCGATCTCGTCGATACAAGAAAGAAAATCCTTCACAAATGGCGTTTTTTTGGGCTCTCTGACGTTTTCGCTCTCGGTCGAATTTAAGTCGTCACTACCGGGGATTATCAAGCGAATATATCGCGCGATATCCGCTCTCGAAAATAATGGCGAAAATTGTCTATTACAATTTTCGTAGTTCTCGATTATCAAGTACGAAAATTTTCTTTCGAAATTTTCGTCGCTCCCGTAAATGAACTGCGAAAATTTTATTCGAATTTTCGCTGCTCCCGATTATTAGTTACGAAAATTTTCTTTAAAAATTTTCGTTGCTCTCGAAAATTAATATCGAAAATTGGATTCGAATTTTCGCTGCTCTCGATTATTAATTACGGAATTTTTTTTTTTTAATTTTCGTCGCTCTCGAAAATTAACAGCGAAAATTTTATTCGAATTTTCGCTGCTCTCGATTATTAATTACGAAATTTTTTTTTAATTTTCGTCGCTCTCGAGAACTAATTGCGAAAATTTTATTCGAATCTTCGCTGCTCTCGATTATTAATTACGAAAATCTTCTTTGAAAATTTTCGTCGCTCTTGAAAATTAATAGCGAAAATTTTATTCGAATTTTCGCTGCTCTCGATTATTAATTACGAAATTTTTTTTTTTAATTTTCGTCGCTCTCGAAAACTAGTTGTGAACATTTTATTTGAATTTTCGCTGCTCTCGATTATTAATTGCGAAAATTTTCTTCAGAAAATTTCGTCGCTCTCGAAAATTAATAGTGAAAATTTAATACGAATTTTCGCTGCTCTCGATTACGAAAATTTTCTTTTCAAATTTTCGTCGCTCTCGAAAACTAATTGCGAAACTTTTATTCGAATTTTCGCTACTCTCGATTATTAATTGCGAAAATTTTCTTTAAAAATTTTCGTCGCTCTCGAAAATTAATAGCGAAAATTTTATACGATCTTTCGTTGCTCTCGATTATTAATAGCGAAAATTTTATTCGAATTTTCGCTGCTCTCGATTATTAATTACGAAAATTTTCTTTCAAAATTTTCGTCGCTCTCGAAAACTAATTGCAAAAATTTTATTCGAATTTTCGCTGTTCTCGATTATTAATTACGAAAATTTCCTTTTGAAATTTTCGGCGCTTTCGAAAACTAATTGCGAAAATTTCATTTGAATTTTCGCTGCTCTCGATTATTAATTGCGAAAATTTTCTTTTTAAATTTTCGTCGCTCTCGCATACGGTCTCGTCTCGTAAATGGAACGCCCTGTACGTATTTTGGATCGTACAGTAAGCGGCGAGTCCATTATGTTCTCGACATTCGCACTTTCGTGTGAAATTATTAATTCGTCTCTCGCGACGATTTATCGAGCGAATACTTTTCGAAATATTCGCAGTTCTCGAGGATTAGAGAGAGGATTTTTATGAGCCTCTAAGTCTCGCGCGGGCGGGCGAAGAGAGTGCTCCTCTCGCTCCCCCCTCGCCCTCGAGAATAACAGTGCGAAGGTTCCTTTTGGAATATTCGTAGCTCTCGCCGGATTGAGAAATTCTGGTTCAATCCAGATTTCGAAAATCAAAATTGCAAAAATACCAGTACTGGTTTTCGCTGTTCTCGGACCAGAAAAAAAAGGTCGTTCTCGAAGGAAGAAGTCATGGGCGAAGGTTCTCCTGGGAACTTTGGCCGCTCTCGCATTATGAAATTGAAAGGAAATTCTTTTTTTCTCAGGCTTCCGAATAATTCTTGCAAAATTTCTCTTTGGAATTTTTGCCGTTGTCGATTTATGAAATTGAGAGAAAATTT
Organism: Alloplasta piceator; assembly: GCA_946863875.1. NCBI lineage: Eukaryota > Metazoa > Arthropoda > Insecta > Hymenoptera > Ichneumonidae > Alloplasta > Alloplasta piceator. The sequence continues at coordinate 18,622,203 of OX333076.1, forward strand.
CCCCTCTTCCTCACTACCGAGGATTTATTTGCAGGAATTTCCTTTGGAATTTTTGCCGTTCTCGATTTATGAAATTGAGGGAAAATTTCCCCTCTTTCTCACTACCGAGGATTTATTTGCAGGAATTTTCTTTGGAATTTTTGCCGTTCTCGAATCATTAGATGAGGAGAAGATTTTTCTTCTCTTTTGCTTTCGAGAATTATTCTCGAAGATTCCTTGTGGAATCTTCGTCGTTCTCGAATTGTGCAAGAGAGAGTTAGTTTGTTTCTTTTCTCTCTCTCTCATTCGGTCTCGAAATTCCAATCACGACGATGGTAATAAATTCGTCGCAGTTCTCGTATCGTAATGAGGAGAGGAATAGCGTTTCCTCTCCCCGCGCTCTCTAATGCTTACGTGCGAGAACCTCCCTCAGGGTCCCCGCCGCTTTCGTATCGCGAAAAGAGGAGAGGATCTCTCCTCTTCGCCCTCTTGTTCTCGAAGGATCAACAATTGCGTCAGAAAGCTCGCTTGGGTGACCCACCGTAAGGGGGAAATTCATTGTTCGAGCTTCGGGCGTCGTCGAAAATTCCCCAAAACTGGGAGAATATCGATCACGTGATCCCGAAAAAGGGCCCCCACCTCCTAGCCCTATCGCTACCGACAGGCGATGATCCGGCGATCGATACATACTTTATCGCGACGCGTCGAAGGATTCACACCTTGAGTCAACGCGCGATTACCATTCGTCTTTCCAGAGAACATGAGTGAGTATTGCCGCATCCATTTGGCCGAGATGCCTCCTGGGGCGCCGAGCTCTCGAGAAAAATAAGTGTTGACTGCTCCCGTGCTCTCGGAAAATGATCGCGAGTGTTACTTCGCGGATTTTCTCGAAATTTATAGCTTTCGATCGCGAGTGTTCTCGGAAAGTGATCGCGAGTGATACTTCGCGGATTTTCTCGAGGATTCTCGATTTTCGGGCGCTCTCGAATCTTCGAGTGCAACCGTGTGTGATACCCCGCGAGTTCCTCGAGGATTACATATTTCCGAACGCTCTTGTATTTTCGGAAAATGATCGCGAGTGACGACTCGCGGATTTTCTCAGGAATTCTCGATTTCCGACAGCTCTCGTGTTCGCGGAAAATAATCGCGAGTGTTACCTCGCAGATTTTCTCAAAAATTATCAATTTTCGATCGCTTTTGTGCTCTCTGAGGATGATCGTGACTGTTACCTCGCGTATTTTCTTGGAGATTATCGATTTCCGACATCCCTCGTGTTCTCGGAAAAAGATCGCGAGTGTTACCTCGCGGATTTTCTCGAGGATCCTCCCGCAACCGCTCAAAAGCCCCGCAACCGCTCCCGCAACCGCTCAAAAGCCTACCAAGTTCAAGGAGAGTCACCGCCGCAAGCACCACGGCTACGCTCTCGTCACAGATCCCACGAGCTAGATCACGCAACGCTTTCGGAACCGCATGGGACGTGAGGATAATAAGGAGGACCATGGGGTTGATTTTGGTAAGTCCAGTCTTACTCTTATTGTGCCGTCCATGAGCATGTGCATTCAACATCGGCCAGAAGTTGGTCACGATGGAACAATTTTTGTTTTTTTTCACGAACCTTCTCGTGCGAGTGCGAGCGCGCATTCAGCAAATGCTCTCGTCTCCCCAGACTCAAATCGTGCTACCGTTCGTAACCTGGGGAAAAAAAGTTCCGCCGTAAAAGATTGGCGTCAGAACAGATCTCGTGAAAAATAACCTCTCGACACCCTCATTGGCGCAAAGAGTAGTCGATACGAGTCGATACGAGATACCCGATTCAGTAAGGTAAAGAAAACGTGTCCTCGCTTTAGTCGCGTTTCGAGCACGTGACGAACATTTTGGTTCGGATTTCGTGAAGAAAGGTTTTGAAAAGGTCGCGTGCTCGAATCCATCGGAAAAATATGGCTCCAGGTAATGAGTTGCCCGAGGGAGGAGAGCGCCCGACGAGAAGTCTTGGTGGAATTGTCAAAGGTCCGGCTGCAATGCCGGCGCCCCAGCGAAGAAGGAATCACGAGCTGGAGAACAGGCAAAGATTGTTACGGGCAATGGCTGGGAAGCATTGCGCCACGTTAAGTAGAGTAGAGCCTTGCTTTCGCCCGGGTTCCAGGGGCAGCTGCCACCGAGATCCTCAGCACGCTACCGAGAATGATAATTCTCCAATCACGCTCTCGGATACGTAAGAAAAGAGGAATAATGAGGCAGCAGCTATCGGTCAGAGAATTTGGATGATTATTCCAAATTCTCGACAAGAAATTAGGCGAGTCGGTCTTCGTCCGTCGTCGAGGCAAGACCTCTTGCTCCCGCTATTGTGTTGGCTTGTTGTCACTCGGTCTCGCTCTGTATTGTTCGCGCTTCGCGTAACAGTGTCTCGCTCTCGCTCATGTGTGATATGCGCGCCTCGTGCCTGTGGTGTTCGAGTTTATCACCCGTTCTCGCCGGATAATTGCGAATGAGAATCGCACCGTTTTCGATGAATAATCCTTCGGATTATTCAAGTGCAGTGTGCGATGCACTGGCTCTGGATCCCGGTTTCGCAAGAAATGGCTCTCGCACCTCACCAAAAGGATTACTCCTTTCAGGTGAGTTGGTTCTCTTTTTGCTTTCGTCTCGAGTTGGAAATAGTTCTCGCGCTACTTGCTGACATCTAACTCCGACCCTCTCTACCATAACCCGCATCCTGAGCGGCTGCGCAATTCCGCAACCGCTCACCCTCGTTCGTGCGTTCCGTCCGTTTGTTCTGTCCTGTTTTGTCCGTGCGGGAATCGAGTTCTTCCCACTCGATTCCCAGTTCAGTCCAGTTAGCCCACCGGCGAAATAAAAAGTGCGTTGCGGGAATCGAGGTCTTCCCACTCGATTCCCAGTTCAGTCCGGTCAGCCCACCGGCGAAATAAAGGGTGCATTCGTGGATTCAAGCCCTTCCTGTCGACTCCCAGGTATGACCGGTTTGCTAATTTCCGGGGAAACAAAAATTAGCTGGCGCCCACCAGGAATGTTTGGGACGTTCCGGGCGGGGGTGACGGCCGAAAGTGACGGAATCGGTATCGTTTCGATCTCGTCGATACAAGAAAGAAAATCCGTCACAAGTCTTACGTAAGAAGGGGAAGAAGGGGTCCAAGAAATCTGATGTGCCCTTACATAAGGGTAGGGGGGCTTAAAAACGACAAAAATAATTATCCTATCGTAATCAATGAATGGACCCTAATGCGTCAGTAATACGCGAACAAACTACTTGGCTGTAAAATATATACCTGACACTACTCTGTGTTATCTCAAGATAAGTAGGTGTAATAATTTTCTATCTTATATCTCGCAGAAATCCTGCAGCACCTCTCGGGCTTATTTCCCTTAACCCCGCACGCCGAGCTTTTTTGTTTGGTATAGATTTAGTGCTCTGAACCACTAGACAGTGGCACGCACCACACGGATAATGTGCCATACGTACACTGCCGGCCAAAAGTTTGAAAACACTTGCCCCGATTCCGCGTCGCACAAAAAGTTTCACTGCTCTTTAAAAAATAAAGATATTTAAATTCAACAAGTGGCGTTTTAAACGGGACATATTCGGTTTCATTACGCTTTGTCCACATTTTTTTTTTAATTTTTTTAACCCGGTACGTTCTTTGAAATATGGTCTTTTTTCGACTTTTTTGGCGCTAAAATTTTGGCGCACCACTTATGATAATTTTTGTTTACTGTTTTACGCATCAAAAACTTGTGGGGGAGAGTATTTATTCAATTAAATTGTTTCAGAATAATTTTCCGAAATTTTTCTTTCCGAAATTTGTCCTGACAACGAAACTTTTTTCCTTATTACCTCATCTACAAGAGATTTCCATGAAAGAGTCGTGTAGGTTTTTCAGGGTAAAAGTTGCATACAATAATTTTGATTTCAATTAAAGTTTTTTAAAATTTTGTTTGGAAATTTTTTTCTGTCAACGAGATATTTTTTTATCTTAAACAATCTCTCTTACGTCATCCCGTACCTCATCTACACGGAATCGATGAAAAATTAAAAAAAAAAATCTGAGAAAATTTCATTCAATCCAAAATGATTGCATGCAACTTTTTACCCTCTTCGTGATTTTACGAAAACCCAGTAGTTTTACAGTCACGCTACATGTTATAAATGTGACCGTTTTTTGTGAAAAATTGAATATTTTTGCGAAAAATAAACGTACAGAACTTTTCAAAAAATGAAATTAAAGCTAATACTCCCTCTCGCAAGTTTTTCGTGCGACAAACAGTTACACAAAATTTGCATGGGTCGTGTGCCAAAATTTTAACGTCTAAAAAAAGCTGAAAAACGACCATGTTTCAAAAGGCGTACCGGGTTAAAAAAAAATCGAAATTTTTTTTTTGAAAAAGCGTAATGAAGCTGTCCCCTTTAGAACGCCGCTTGTTGAATTGAAATATCTTCATTTTCAAAAAAAGCAGTGCAACTATTTGTGCGACACGGAATCGGGGCGAGTGTTTCCAAACTTTTGACTGGCAGTGTAAGTATGACGCATTATCTGTGTGGTGCGTGCCACTGTCTAGTGGTTCAGAGCACTATATCTGTATATATGCCTCTCGGTTTAGGTCGAAAATCCCTGTCGACCGACCAAAACCGGGAGTCTAGTGTACTTACTGACGTGAGAATGAACTATTTCGCATTAAAAGGTCTCGGAAATGTCCTGAATGTATTTTCTGTCCAGTATTACTGTACATAGTGTTGTCTTATGATAAAATGAAGACTTTCGTGGGGTGCCAACGAGAAAAAATACGGTGTTTCGGGGACCACCCTGGTACATATGTAGAATGTTTATGTAAAATTTTCACTCACGAGTAGCTATCAAATCATTTCACCAATAGATTATGTAGAATAAGAATCTAATGCACTTTTGCATAAACTTATCTACGTATTTAGACCTACAACTCGATATCGAATTTTTTTGCTGAACTCAGTGTCAGTACATTCAATTAGTTGTGAATTTATCTAGTTATAAATCTTGTGGATTATAGCCTGCTGCGATTTTTTGTCGCTGCTCTACTTAAAAAAAGGGCCGTAAAGCTCGTTTTTACCATTTGGCACCAATATTAAACTTTGACCTTATTGGGCCACGGGTCTGATCGGACTTGAACTTTGCACACATTTGTTTTTTATATGGAAGATATGCAAGCGGTGAGAGATATCAAATTCCGACTTACCCAAAATAAGGACCACCATAACATCTATGTATGTATATCAAGGTGTTGTTACTCACGTGAGGTAGGCGTATCTGCTTTCAAAGTGGTCTCGATGTCATGCTGCACTTCAGTTATTTCAGAATTTTCTAGTGCGACGGCTGCTCTAATCATTTCAACCTCCTCGTCAGCCACCCCGCGTAGAAAAAAAGAATCTTTTCAAGAATCTATTCAAGAATATTGTAAAGAATCTGTCCAAGAATCTTCAGCTATGAAAGGAGGAAATCTTGGAAGGATTCATTGAAAGAACCTTGGCCAGATAAATTCAAAGATTCTTTCCAATATTCTAAGAATCTTTTTAAGATTCTTTCAAATATTCTTTGAACGAATCTTTAAAAAAATCTTTAAAACAATCAGGTTTTTTCGAAAGCTCACGAAAAAATAAAAACTGACCAATTCAAGTCAATTTTCGAAAAAGAAGGAATTTGAGAGAATCGAAAAACTTTATTTAGGAAAAAATAAAAAATAAAGATGACCATTATAGCCAAATTCCGTTTTAAACACGGCGTTAAACCTTGAAAAAAATCATTCAAAGAATCTTGGAAAGATTGATTTACAGAATCCTGGAAATCTTGGAAAAAATCAAATTATTTCCAACATTGTCCCGTCCAATCAGCTTGCACAAGATTGTTTACATTATTCTTCCCAAGATTTTTCCAATAAATCTTTCCAAGATTCTTCGAATGAATGTTTCCAAGATTCTGTAAATGAATTCTTCCAAGATTCTTTAAATGAATCTTTCTAAGATTCTTCCAATTAATCTTTCCAAGATTCCTGGAATGCATTTTTCCAAGATTTAACACCGTGTTAAAACGGAATTTGGCCATAATCGTCATCCTTATTTTTTATTTTCCTTTTTTTTTCTAAATAAAGTTTTTAGATTTTCTCTAATTTCTTCTTTTTTGAAAATTGACTCGAATGGGTCAGTTTTTAGTTTTTCGTGAGGTTTCGAAAGAACCTGATTGTTTCTAAGAATCTTTTAAAGATTCGTTCAAAGAATCTTTTAAAGATTCTTTCAAAGATTCTTCGGAAGATTCTTTCAAAGATTTTTCGGAAGATTCTCATCCGATGCGGCAAAAGAATCTGTGAAAGAATCTTTGAAAGAATCTTAATAAGATTTTTAGAATCTTTGAGAAAATCTTAAAAAGAATCTTGCTCTGGATCCTATCCGTGATTCTTTTAAATATTCTTTCAAAGATTCTTGGAATGAATCTTGCCAAAATTCTGTAAGATATTATTTATTTTACACATACACTCGTTTCAAGATCGACAAAGAAATTTTTTCTAATATCGCAAATCTCGCACGCGAAAATACATACACATAAATAACTTACACAAACAAAAAATAATAATAATCAATTATCCAAGCGTTTCTCCAATTTTGCTTTTCTCAAAAATTTCAATTAATTCATTATTTCTTCAGATCATTTTTCATACGCTTTGCTTAATTCCCCGTTTTCCTTGAATTTTGTCTTTTCTTATATTTCGTTCTATCTTTCAATAAATTGTACTTATCTCGGTATCAAATCGAAACTCGCGCTTCGTTTATATGTGATAGCTCGATTTCTCCCTGGGGTTGAATTTTCTCTCGTTGCTCGTGTAGGAGTAAAAAAACGATCTGCGCAGACCCTGGATTTTGCATTTTTCGAAGATGCGCTAAAACCCTTGTGCATGGATCAACACATATAAGCGCACCATGCCATGTATAATATATGTTCATGATATGAGTCGGTTAAAGAGCCGGTATACGCGTATATTTTGCACAACTGTTAGGCCCTTCTATGTCTCAGTCGGTTGCGATATCTCGATAATGGTTGGAGATACGCGAAAACGGTTGAAATTTTGGAGGTCATCCTACAGGGGGAGGATCTCAATAAGGCCGAGCGACTCACCCCCTTGGATTTTCAAAGATCCAAAACTTTTTGAAAATTGACTAAATAGAAGAAAAGGGTGACATCTCGAGAAGGAATTGCCCAGAAATTCTTCTGGACATGACACGGAACGCCATATACGAATACATATTACACTCAGTCAAAAAATTAAAGGAACAGCAAAATTTTCGAGATTGTTCAGCGATTTTCCCAACGCTGCAACTTTGTTAATTTTAGTCGTAAAAATTAGCAAAAAAAGCATTTTGAAAGTTGAATCTTCTAGTTTTCGAATCATGAGTCGAAACATTTTTGTGGGCATCATCCTCGACGCACTCGAAAGAAATATCACGGTAAAAATTGTCTCAACATTTTTGCTTTTTTAAAACAGTCGATGGGCTCCAAAAAAATTTTACGAGGTTAACTAATCTATGGATCGTTTATCTGGATTCTTTGGCTTCAATTTGCTTTTTTATTTTGGTTCCACGACCATTTTTCGCTGAGATATCGGTGATTGAACAAAAATTCGTCTTTTTTTTGAATCTTCGACATCTCTGGAACTGATGTTCGTACAACAAGTAAACGGTGGGTTTCGGAAACTTCAATCTACTCTCGATAAATGCCCGTTACTGTCATGAACGAAAAAAATTTGTTTCCATGCTTGATTTTAACTTGAAAAAGTCAAAAAAAAGCTTTTTTTCTTGTTTTAGAAAATCTACCACAACTTTGCAGATATTGCGAAAAATACCAACGTTTTGAGGTTCTTTTTTTTTTAGCTCAATACATACCTAAAAACCATGCCAATGTTCAAAATAACCGGCGGAGCCATTTTTTGTGACAGAGTCATCAAACATTTAGAGAAATTGAAGGAACACGTTTATTGATCCTTGAAGAACAATTAACTGATGGTGTTAAAAATAAAAAAAATAAAACCGGTACTCTGGTGTAGTGGCTAGCGTGCTCGCCTCTAAACCAGAGCATCGGGAGGTCCTGGGTTCGATTCCCTGTGCCGTAGTTTCGTCGAGAAATAAAAATATGGGCGTGACAAGCTCCAGATATATATATGTGGCATACACAAGTACTCGTACAGGTGTGAGTCACAGGTATATAGCTGTAGTCCACGTTTACAATTTCTCGACGAAACGTGACGTAGCTCCGGCATCGGAAATCAAACTCAGGACCGGCTATAGTGACACAGGTTTTCCGCAGTTTCCCTGTGTCTATGGAAATTAATTTCCATAGCAAATGCGCTATAGAGAGGGAAGTCGGATGCGGCCGCATGGGGATCTGGTTACTGATCCGGACCAGATCCTCAGGGGGGACTGGCTACTGACCCGGCCCGACCCTGTAATAGGCGAAAGCCTCTAGACGGGGGGAAATGCACAATTAAAAAAAAAAAGTTCCTTTTTTTCTCAAATTTGCATTCAATGAGCGTGAAAACTAAAAAAAAATCCACATTTCGAAAAAAAAAAATTTCCAAAGTTTTAGAATTTTTTGTTAATTTGAAAAAAAAAAAAAAATTTGGCATTTTTATAAATTTTGTTTCGATATTCATTAAATAATAAATAGAAAATTGTGAAAAAAATGCCAATACAATTTTTTCCTTCAAATTTAAAAAAAAAAATTCAAAAATGTTGAAATTTTTTTTTTCTTTCGAAATTTGGATTTTTTTTAGTTTTCACCCTCATTAAATGCAAATTTGAGAGGAAAAAGAATAAAAAGTTTTTTTTTTAATTTTCAACACTATTAATTGGTCTTTAAGAATCAATCAACGTGTTCCTTCAATTTCTCTAAAAGTTTGATGACTCAGTCACAAAAAAAGGCTCGACCGATTGTTTTGAAAATTGGCATGGTTTTTAGGTATGTATTGATTTAAAAAAGAATCTTAAAACATTGGTATTTTTCGCAATATCTGCAAAGTTATGGTAGATTTTCTAAAACAGGAAAAAAAGCTATTTTTTGGACTTTTTCAAGTCAAAATTAAGCATGGAAACAAATTTTTTTCGTTTACGACAGTAACGGGCACTTATCGAGGGTAGATTGAAGTTTCCGAAATTTTGTTCAATTGCCGATATCTTGGCGAAAAATGGTCGTAGAACCAAAATAAATAAAACTAATTGGACAGATTGGATAAATCGGAAAAATTTTTTGGAGCCCATCGACTGTTTTGAAAAAAGCAAAAATTTCGATAAAATTGTTACCGTGATATTTCTTTCGACTGCGTCGAGGGTGATGCTTAAAATTGTTTTTGATTAGAGATTCCAAAACTAGAAGATTAAAGCTTCGAAATGTTTTTTTTTTTAATTTACGACCATAATTAACAAAGTTACAGCGTTTGGAAAATCGCTTAAAAATCTCGAAAATTTTGCTGTTCCTTTAATTTTTTGACTGAGTGTATGATTGAGTAATAATGTAAAGTTTTTCATGTTTCTGAAATAAAAAGAGCGTATGGCGCGTGTAAAATGTGTGCTAACTTACGCCCTCTTCACGAATAAAATGAAAAATGGTGATGTCTCGAGAATGGTTGAAATTTTGAGGGCTATGATAGGCTGCCCCCAAAATTCCCCGAAGCCCCCCCCCCCCCTGTAGAAAGGGAGGACCTCAGGAAGTCCGAGTGACTCACGCCCTCGGATTTTCAAAAATCCAAAACTTTTTGGAAATTCATACAAACAGAAAAATGAAAAAAGTCGATATCTCGAGAACGGTTGGAGATACGCGAAAACGGATGAAATTTGGAAGAAGCCAAAGGAGAGGTGGGCCTCGATGAGCCCAAACGTCTCACACCCTTGGATTTTAAAAAATCAAAAACTTTTTGAAAAATTATTTTGCATATGATGCGTTCTTATAGCCTCTCCTCTGCCACAGGCTTAACACCAAAAAAGCACATCGGGCGTGTAAAATGTATAACTTTATTGGGCCCTTATGTTGGGTAGCCTGTATACACGCTTATTTCGTACGACCGTTACGCCCTTCTAAGCCTCAGTAGTTGCCACGCACCGCGATGCAATGTTTATCATCACGCATTCCAGAGCGATTACTAGTTTCATGGAGACGTAGGCTACGCTGAACGTATCTATATCAGTCGTGTACCCATTGCGACGCGTGTGTCTCCAAGTTCACGATCATCGAGGGCTTGAAACACACTCTACTGAAGGGGTGGGAGGCGCGGTAAGAACGTTGTATTCGGTGAGATGCACCATTATCTCTCTCTCTCTCATTATCTCTTTTTTCATTATAACTGCATTAGCTTTTTGCCAGCGAAGTCTGCGTACAGTTCCTCTCCTTCTGTGTTATTTTTACTCGTGCATTTTAAGGCCTTAGGCCACCCTAGAATTTTCGAAAAATCGATTTTTTTTAAATTATTTCAAATGATCCCCTCGGACCTCAAAAATGAATCTGGAAGGCCAATTGTATGGTGCAGGCATCGCAGCCCTGTTGAAAAGGACCGATAGAACTGTTACAATCTGTTGGAATCTGTTAGAAACAGTGACAAATGCACACGAAGTTCCGATAGAGATTTATGAGGATTTATAGTATTCTATCGGTTTATATCGGTCCTTTTTAACAGGGAGATTAAAGGTATTGCAAAATTATTCATGATTTTCTACTACTCAAAACTTCAAACGCGTTATCTCTAAAATGCAGTTTTTAAGTTAGCCGGACTCAAAACTCAGACATTTTTCAAGCGATTCACTTGAAATTTCGAATATATCTTGAAAAATACATTGTCTATGGAAGTACGTAGGATTTTTTTTATATTGCATTTTTTTTATATTGCATCGCGTAAAAGTGTAAAAATAAGAATATTGCGTAAATAAAAACACTGTGCGAAAAAATGAAGCGCTCATGAAAAAATACACTGTGCGAAAGAAAAAACATTGCGTGAAAAAATGTAACAAGAAAAACGTTGCGCGAAAAAAGGATAAGGAAGTGCTCATGATAAAAAAGTGTGTGAAAATCGTTGTGCAAAAATGTATTGTGAATGAAAAGCATTGCGTGAATAAAAACATTACGCGAAAATAGTATAAATAAAAAAACGTTGCATGAAAAAATCAAACATTGCGCAAAAATAATGTTAGAAAAATAAATAGTATAAAATTGCGAAAAAGTATGTGTGTATGTGTGCGTGAACATTGCACGAAAAAAAAACATTGCGTGAAAATCCCTATAAGATAGCGGTTGAGGAAGAGGAAGACGAGAAGGAAGAGGAACGTGGTGGGTAAAATAAAAAATAATTGCGTGTGTGTTTGTGTGTGTGTGCGTGTGTGTGTGTGTGTGTGTGTGTGTGTGTGTGTGTGTGTGTGTGTGTGTGTGTAGGTAAGTTTAGGATAAGTTTTATGTCCAATGTACTACTGTGGTGCTCTCGCCTGCCCCCTCTTGCCCCTACGCTATCGTTCTCGCACCGCAATAAATTTCCCTGGTGGTGGGGGAAAATTATTGTGGTCGCGGAAGCCACTGTTTGAATTACCCACTTCTAGGGTGAGTAAGATAGACGAGATAATGAGAATAACACCATTCAGTTTAGAAAATAGGTTTATTCAGAAGAATACGTGTTACGTTAATGAAGATATTAAGTATATATTCAGATGTTTTTGATAAGGAACGATAACGATCTGAAACTGGTCGATGATTGTTCATTTGTCGGATCGATATAAATTCTAACACTCCCCCTCGATCCGATGATCGGTCTTTGTTCGATCGTTCTTCAATCCCATCAGAGTGAAGCACTTTCGTAATGTCGGTGATGGAACTCAGTTTGGATATCGGCTGCCATATCTTCTGTCGATACGTAGTCAACCTCGAGGCTTCCGTGATTCAAAACTTCTCGTACGTAGTGATGACGAAGGTCGATATGCATGGTGCGATTATGGAAAACGGGATTCTCAGCAATTTTTCTTGCCCCGTTATTGTTGCGGAGTATGGTAGTCTCGTTGGTTCCGGGATATTTTAGATTCTTAATGAATCGTTGCATGTGAGTGGCTTGTTTCGCAGCCTCCGTCAAAGCCATATATACGGCTTCGGTTGAAGACAAGGCCACGGATCGTTGCTCGCGTGATTCCCAAGCCACCGGGTTTCCGCCGAATATGAATACGTATCCCGTGTATGATCGTCTGTCGATTGGGCAATTCGCCTAGTCCCCCTGAACCCTGTGCGTATCAAACGGGGTCTTCCACGACCTCGTGCTGGAGAGCCGTGTTCTATCTCGCCCGCCTCATCGTTATCGCCAACTTCGTTTTCAGGAATCTGAGGAATTCCTTCGTCCGGATCAATAGGTGTTGGACGTTCTGGGTGAACTCGCATTGGACCGCAAATATCCGAGTGGATTATTTCGAGAATCTCCGTTCTCCTGTCGGATTTCTTCGGGAATGGCGCTCGGATCATTTCATCTTTTGAACATATATCACAGAATACTTTGTCTGGAAGATTATCCATTTTCAGTCCATGTACTATTCCATTCCGGTAGCATTTCGATAGATCCTGGTAGTTGAGGTGACCCATCTTCCTGTGCCAGATCTCCGCGAGTGACGATTTTTCGCTGAGTCCCCAATCCCGAGCAGTGTTTGCGCTGTCCTCGTGATTATTCGTTTATACGATGTATAACCCTCTGTTATTGCGCTCGGCCTTCAGGATCGATTTTCATTTTTGGTCAACGACCGTCGCGTATTTTTTATCGAAAACGACTTTGTATCCTTTGTCACACATTTTTCCAACCGATAAAAGACTCGTTCTTAATTCAGGAACGTGTAGAGCGTGGTTTAGCTTCACCTGTTTCGTAGCACCGTCAACGTTCGCTTTCAGATAGCCGCATGGTGGAGGCAGGAGTGGGGGGCACCTACACCTACGCCTACACCTACGACACAATTCGCAAAAATTGAGGGAGCAAGACAAATTTACAAATTTTTCGCTGATATTCAACAGGCTGTATTTCAGTAAAAAATGGTCGCATCGAGGTAATAGAAAAAGCATTTTGAAGCTCCAAGATTTTAGTTTTTACATCTTTCGGTAAAAATTTTTTAGGAGCTACGGGTTTCAAGAAATTTTAAGAAATGGGGTGAAAGAAATTTATTTTCAAATGTTCACCTTTCTATTTTTGGTCCACGGGCTTAGCAGATTTTTTTTCAGCTGAACCAATACATGCACCAGGTAGCCGGTTTATTCAGTTTCAACTTATTTTTTTATTTTTTCTCTACGTTGATTTTTCGCGGAGATATCAGACTTTGAATAAAAAAATATCTTTTTGTCTTTAACCACTGATATCTCAGCAACCAGTCGTTGTACAGAAATTAATCGGACAGATTCGGAAACTAGAATAAATTTTCTACAAGATCCTTTCAAGAGTATTGGGAAAATAATGTTTTTCTACCCTCAATATTCAGTTGAAAAAAGTACAAAAAAGTGACTTTTTCCCTTGATTTGGTATATCGACTGCAGCTTTCCTAAAATTTATGGGAACGCTAGTGTTTTGAGCAACTTTTACAGCTCAATATGACTTCAATAACCCTGCAAATTTGCAGATCGATTCATTGAACGGTTTTTCCGGACCGAATGATCAAAATTTCCAACAAAATTAAAGGAGCAAGATTTTTGTTTCTGAACAACGGGTAATCTTCTTAAAAATGGAAAAATTGATTCCTTTTCGACTCTTTGTACAATTCAGCATCTGTTACCGGTTAAATTTAAAAAGAAATTAACAAAAAAAATTTCACAAAATTTTTTTTTTATTTCAATTTTTGCCATTTTTTTCGCAAATCGATCGATTGAATGGTTTTTCTAGACCGATTGATCAAAAAAAATTTCAAAATGAAAGGAGCAAGGTTTTTGTCTCGAAACATCGGGGAATCTTCTTAAAAATTTTATAGAAATTAAATTTTTTTTTTTAATCATCGATATTTTTTGTCTAATTTAACCGGTAACAGATGCAGAATTGTAAAAAAAAAGTCGAAGAAAAATCAATTTTCCCATTTTTAAGAAGATTACCCAATATTTCGAAACAAAAACCTTGCTCCTTTAATTTTTTTTTGAAATTTTGACCAAGTGGTCTGGGAAAACCATTCAATCTATCGATTTGCAAAAAAAAAATTTATTAAAGAAAAATAGTTTTTTTTCGAAGTCTTGTTGGTATTTTTTTTATTTAACCGGTAACAGATGCAGATTTGTAAAAAAATCCGAAAAAATCAATTTTTCCATTTTTGAAAAGATTACCCGGTGTTCAGAAACAAAAACCTTGCTCCTTTAATTTTGTTGGAAATTTTGATAAATCGGTCCGGAAAAACTGTTCAATGGATCGATCTGCAAATTTGCAGGGTAATTGGGGGTACATTGAGCTGTAAACGTTCCTTAAAACATTAGCCTTCCCATCAATATTAGCAAAGCTGCCGTCGATTTACCAAATCAAGGAAAAAAGACACTTTTTTGTACTTTTTTCAACTGAATATTGAGGGTAAAAAACAGAAAAAAACCCCAAAACCCTTCAAGGAATCTTGCAGGAAATATAATCCAGTTTCCGAATCTGTCCGATTAATTTCTGTACGACTACTGGTTGCTGACATATCAGTGGTTAAAGACAAAAAGATCTTTTTTCATTCAAAGCCGGATATCTCCGTGAGTAATCCATGAAGAGAAAAATTAAGAGAAGGAAATTGAAGCTGAATAAACATGCTACCTGGTCCATGTAGCCAGGTCCCTTGATTTAGCTGGGAAAAAAAATTCTAAGTGTTACGTCAAAAATGGGAGTTTTCGCGAACTGTTAATAATTTTCGACGTATGACGTGCTGAATTCGATTAAGACTCTCTAGTCGTGGAAATAAATTTCAGTACTACTCCTGGAATCCATCTCGAACACGTCTGCCCCTGTTTTTGAGTCTAACCTGTCGGAAAATTACTCGGGAAATGGGCTTGGAATCACTGTTTATCTTTTAATCGCGTTAATGTCTATTGAATTTACGGATCTTTCGCTACGATATAATTTACTGTTAGCTTTACCACGGGGATCCTGATCGTTAATTTTAATAAATGACGGGATGATTGGGGGAAGGTCGGTCAGCCTAAGTTTGTAAATAGTTACCGGATGTTTAATGATTTCAGTGGAAATAATTTTGAGTTTTGGAGCCTCTCTAACTACTTCTATTTCTGCTGGCAATGCATGTACTCCGTGATAATTTGATTTAGATCTTTGAACAGGATTTAACCTTTTTGGCCACGGATTCGAATATATCGCGTTGAGTTTACGTAATTGATACCTTCGTCCGGCTCTGCGTGTTCTTTTCTTTTTGCGCGGTACTGGGGGGTTGACTCTGATGGAATTTAAGGGAAGAATATGCAGGGTGAATGTCTGGTGAGCGTGCAACCTGACGCAACTCTAGTTTCAACCAGATCTCGGCCGAGGAAAAAGGAGTACGAATATTTGGTGAGCGTGCAACCTGACGCAACTCTTGTCCCAACAAAATTTCGCACAAGGAGAGGTAAACAAATACTTGGTGAGCGTGCAACCTGATGCAACTCTAGTCCCAACCAAGTTTCCGCTGAGGAAAAAGGAGTACGAATATGTGGTGAGCGTGCAACCTGATGCAACCCTTGTCCCAACCAAATTTTGCACAAGAATAGGTAAACAAATACTTGGTGAGCGTGCAACCTGACGCAACTCTAGTCCCAACCAAGTTTCCGCACGGAGGGGAGAGTAAAGTAAAGAACACGAATCCTCGGATGAAGTTGCAGATTTACACAGCCGTACTGAATCTTGAGGTTGAATGAGTTAAACGAATAGTAGAGAGAGTGGGAGGATTCTTACTTTGAAGTTAATCGTTGGGAAGAAAAATTCCTTGGATTGAACTTGTTTAATTGTTTAAACTTTTAATGAAATGCCGAAAGGGAAAAACTCAATTAACTTCGTTCCGTGATTTACGATGAGTCACTAGTTCGCAAGAGTCTCAAAATTGGTCAATTTGTTATTAAACCCTTCGATGAATTTTACCTTTTTTTCACGATATTCACTTTGCCTCGATTGTACGCATGAAAAGATTGATAGTAACTCCCAAATGACACGATTTCAGTGATGGAATGGAGGGGTCGAAAGGCCTTTGTTAAACTTTCCGCGGATGAATTTCCCTCTTGTAAAGTATTTCCAGGAAATATTTTCATTAAAGTTTTATGAAATTTGAATCTGCAATGCCGCAAGAACAATCTAGATTTAGGACTCACTTGGATAAGATTGAATTTTCTTCTTTTATATTATTTTAATGAAATTGTTTTAAATAACGTTTTTATGAGGAGTTGAATCAGGAATGCCACAGGAATAATCTGAATTTAGGTTTCACTTGGATAGGGATGAATTTTCTTCTTTAAATTATTGTTTTCAGAAATTGGTTTTCAATCACGTTTTCTTTTTATGAACAATTAAATCACCGACGCCGCAAGGATAATAAGGATTTAGGATCACTTGGGTAAAAAAATGGATTTTTCCTCCGAAAATAATCAGCTAGCCAGGTTTGAATTGAATTCATCGATTAATTCCGTCCGAATTTATGATATTCACTGTGTTTAAATTTTCCGAACTATTCCTCACAATTTCACGAGAGGAAAATTAGCTTATAATAAAACTCCACTTACCGACTGAGATGTTCTCCAAACGGAAAGGGTGACAATATTTGTAGACGCAGCGGCGACTCGGACGGAAATGATGAGGTTGAATCGGCGGTTTCTTTATATATAACAATAGGTGATTATTTATAAATAAATAAATGAATAATCCCGTGATAAAAATCATAAAATCTATGCTAATTCACATATATGTAATTATAATTGTCAATGATAAATGCAAGTCTTATTTTTGATTATCTCTTGCTTGAAGTTGCGAATAGGCGACGTAAAAATATCCAGTAATAATATTTACATAAACTCGCTTGTAGATTAATCTTATATATATTGTAGAAAGTTGTTTGTTTGTTTGTATGTTTGTTGTTTGTTTGTTTGAATGTCCCGTGGTGGCGGTGGTGGCGTTGGCGTCGGTGGAGAGAGGACCAAAGGAGAGAGGAAAATATATTTAGAGAGAGAGAGAGATAAAAATAGAAAATCTATATGAGGGAGAATTGGAGGGCGAGAGAAAATGATTTACGAAACATGAGAGATATGAAAGACTAGACTATACGAATATACGAAAGAGAGACTGATAGAGAAATAGAGAAGAGAGCAAGAGAATAAGGGTTGTGAGATACGAGGATGAGAGAGCGATATAATTATGGTAGAGAGAGAGAGAGAAGCAATAGGGAATGAAATTGAACCAAGATAACCTTTTTATTATTTATTTTTTTATATTGCCAATTTATTTATTACAACACGAAATTTTGTATAATATAATATATTTTTTTAATTATAAGATAAATTTGTTTTAACAAAAATTAAAAATCTTTGATAAATGTATTTATTAATATAGGGAAGACCAATGAGAAAGAAAGAATAGAGACAGAATGAGCGTGTGAAATAATCATGGTATTAGAAAAAGAGAAATGCCCGATACAAAAGTGAGAGAAAAAAAATATATATATAGAGGGAGAAAGAGAGAAAGATAGAAAATAGATATGAGGGAGAATTGGAGAGTGAGAGAAAATGATTTACGAAACATGAGAGAGATCCCGAACTTTTCAAAGTCATCGTGAAAAATATGATTCACGGTCCATGTGGTGAAATTAATCCAAACTCACCATGCATGAAAAATATGCAATGCACAAAGATGTACCCACGGATTTTTACAAATGAAACAATAACAGGAAACCATGGATATCCTGCATATCGAAGATCACCCAGTGATGGAGGGTTCGAAACATCAATTCAGATGAAAATAAATGGCACGTACCAAACGGTAAAAATTAATAACAAATGGATTGTTCCGTATTGTCCATTGCTTTCACGTATTTTCAAAGCTCATATAAACGTCGAGTATTGTAATTCAGTAAAGTCAATCAAATACATTTGGGCATATATCAACAAAGGCAGTGATCAAGCTGTTTTTGGTTTATCAAAGGGAAACAATGATGAGATACATAATTATCAAATGGGTCATTAGCAGCAATAAAGCAATTTGGCGCATCCTCGACTTTCCAATACATCAACGATATCCTCCAGTAACTCATTTAAGCGTACATTTAGAAAATGGTCAGCGTGTATATTTTACCGAAAACAATCTACTTGAAAAAATTCAAGAACCACCACAGACTACTTTGACGGCTTTTTTCATACTGTGTAAACAAGACGCGTTTGCAAAAACATTATAATACTGCAATGCACCGAAGTATTATACTTGGAATGTCACGTCAAAACGTTTCAAACGACGTGTTCGAGGAACCTTTGTTCATGGACATCAAGGAATAAGAGCATCCGAAGCGTTGGGTAGGGTTTATACGATTCATCCGAACAATTTTGAATGTTTCTTTTTGCGACTTTTATTACATACCGTGTGCGGTCCAACATCGTTCGCAGATCTTAAAACAGTCAATGGTGAATTATGTGCAACATTCCGTGAAGCTTGCCAACGTAGAGACTTACTTGAAGATGATAATTATCTAAACTTAACGTTGAAAGAACCTGCTACTGTGAATTCTCCAAAAAAATAAGAAATTTATTTACAATTATCCTCACTACATGTGCACCTTCAAATCCAAATGATTTGACGGAATTACACAAAGAATCAATGACTGAAGATATACTTCTTGAAGCCAGAAATAAAAGCAACCAAAAGAATTTAAATTATACAATCAATATGTTTAACGAAGCGTTAATCTTAATTGAGAATCAAATTTTTGCAATGGTTGGAAAAAAAATCACAGAATATGGAATGCCAGCTGTTTTTCGATCAGAAGAAAGTAAACTTCCTAATGAAATAATAAGAGAAATTAGTTATGATCTTCATGAGTTGCAAGAATTCATAAATAATAAAGAACCTCTGTTAATACAAGATCAAAGGCATATTTATGAAAAGATTGTGAGAATGGTTGAAGATCATCAAGGAGGGATGGCTTTTATAGGTGCTCCAGGTGGAACCGGAAAAACTTTACTACTTAATTTAATTTTAGCGAAAATCAGAAGTAACAAAAAATCGCATTGGCTGTAGCTTCTTCTGGCATCGCGGCAATATTACTTTCAGATGGAAGAACAGCGCACTCGACGTTTAAATTGCCATTTGATCTTTGTCGTGTTGAAAGCCCAGTCTGCAATATCAGTAAAAATACAGGAACAGCAAAACTGTTACGGGAATGTAAATTGATAGTATGGGATGAATCTACTATGTCTCATAAGCAAGCATTCGAAGCTCTTGATCGAACTTTACAAGATCTACGAAGTAATTCTTCAATAATGGGTGGATTAGTGGTTTTGTTAGCTGGTGATTTTCGGCAGACTCTACCCATTGTACAAAAAGAAACTATGGCGGATGGGTTGCATGCTTGTTTGAAAAATTCTTACATTTGGAAACATGTTAAGATATCGAGACTCAAAACAAATATGCGAGTTCTTTATCAAGAAATAAATCTTCAGAAGAATATACTCGACAATTACTTTAGCTGGGAGAAGGGAAACTTCCAAATAATAACGGAGTTGTCGAATTTCCAGTTAATTTTTGCAATGTCGTTGATAATTTGAACGCCTTAAAGGAAAAAGTTTTCCCAAATATTGAAGACAATTTCATGAACTATGAATGGGTTTCTAAACGCGCAATCTTGGCTCCAAGAAATGATTACGTCCATGAAATCAACTTACAACTTCAGAAAAAATTACCAACTGATGTTAAATATTATCGATCAATTGACACTGTGGTAGATGTCAACCAAACAGTGCATTACCCTATTGAATTTTTTCATTCACTTGAATCATCGGGAATACCACCTCACAATTTATTACTCAAAATAGGATCATCTATAATGTTGTTGAGAAATTTGGATGCTCCAAAATTATGTAACGGAACTCGCCTTATTATAAAAAACCTATCACAGAACGTAATTGAAGCAGTTCTTTTGATAGGATGTGGTAAAGGAGAAAGTATTTTCATACCAAGAATACCTCGTCTTTCTAAAGATTTGCCTTTTGAATTTAGAAGACTCCAATTTCCAGTAAAATTGGCTTTTGTGATGTCTATAAGTAAATCTCAAGGGCAGTCATTCAAAGTAGTTGGTTCGGATTTAACACATCCATGTTTTGGACATGGACAACTATATGTTGGATGCTCTAGAGTAGGAGATGGAAAAAAATTATATATTTTGACACCCGACGGTAAAACAAATAATGTCGTTTACCCAACAGAGCTCAAATAATTTTGTAATGAATGATAATTTATGAAAAAAGATAATTGTTTGATAAATATTTTAAAAATTTGTAGTAAACTTGTAAGCTTTAATAGAAAAATGATTTTTTTATGCACTCGATATGAGAAACAATTTTTAAACAATTTTACTGCAGTTTCGCAGCAACGCAAATCGTTTCCTAAACTGATATCAAATTGTAAGCATTAATGGAGAAATGATTTTTTATGCACGCAATATGAAGAACAATTATTAAATAATTTCACTGCAGTTTCGCAGCAACGCAAATCATTTTATCAACTCATATCAAATTTTGCGTTACTTATTATTGTATGATTTATTTTTGTTTAAAAAAAAAATCGTTCCATAGTCATTATATTACAATTTGTGAAAAACGTAATTGTTTCATAAATATTCAAAAAAGTTTATGAGATAAACTTTAATAAATATTGTTAAGTTAATTATTCTTTTGTAATTTTTGCAGCAGTGTGATGACTTTAATCGGAAAATGATTTTTTTATTCATTCCATATGACAAAGAATTATTGAATAATTCTACTGCAGTTTCGCAGCAACGTAACACAATATCACAAGAGTAGTATTGGTACCCGTATAGCGCCCCCCACTCCTATCCCCACTCCTTCCCCCACCATGCGGCTTCCCCCACCACTCCACTTTTCCCCCACCACATCCAGGTGGCCGAGGAAAAAGCGATGAGGTAAGGATGATGGCGGGGGAGGGTGAGAACAAGGGGGTGCCACACGAGTACCAATTTTGTGGTGATAATGATAATAATCTGTTAATAATAATAATGATAGTGAAAATTGGGAACTACTTACATCTGGAAGCCCATGTCATATTCCTCGAAGTTGACGCAGCAGCGACACACACACGCGCGCGCGGGCCCACTCTCATAATCGTAATAATAATGATAATTATAATTATTATTATTATTAAGAATAACTCATGGTTGTTGGATTTACTACTGACAATTCAGCAAATCTTATCTCGATGGTAACACATACACACACACACACACACACAGCCACCCATTTCCTTCACTAGTCACGCTGAATGGTCAAGGACCATTTATTGCTGACACTGCGAACTTTTTATATTACACGGAATTTGGATGAGTGGAGCTGTGCATTACCGATTTACGCTGCCACAAATCGGTGACTACAAAATGAGAGTATTTTTAAATGTTAAGATATTATCGAATAATATAATACAACCTTTTTTAAATTTCGATAAATTTGTTATCGACGCATACAACATCCATTGCGTACGTGTTCGAAAATCTTAGGTTATTGAATCTACCGCTTCCGAACGAGCACTCTTCTTCTTCACTTTCCGAAGATTCTACCTTTTCCCGATAAACGAATCTTTTGCGTTGCGTCAATTGATCTATTTTTGCATAAAATTCTTTGAGCACATTTTGAAATTTTGAAACAAAGTTTTGTTCCCCAATTTTGATGTGTTTAGAGAAAATTCAACTTCACTTCCGAAATTCATCGTTATTCACCTCCACAAGTTTTAAAATGCAACGATGTTATGGAAACTTCTGAATTTTTCATCATTTTTTACCGTACGATATATTGTTTGAAATTATAAAAAATTATAACTTTGAAAAATACATAATTTTTCACTGAAAACGCGCGCAGCGGAGCAATCCGCGAACTTCGGTGACTGGATAAGGACTGCAGCTGTTGTGCAAAGTTGAGACCTCTTAACAATACCGAAAAAGACAATGATGGTACGTCAGTATGAAACTTTGTCAGCATTTTTACCCCGGTGGATATCCGATTGCAACTCTTAGCAAAAATGCTATTCTCTCTGCAGCGGCTCACCAGCATTCTAAGCGTCAAGCGCGACACTCCATCTATTCCAGAAAATAAGATAGAGCTCATTCTTCATATGTGTAACGTTGCGAAATTTTTTTTTGTGAAAGATTTAACGTGTCCAGATACACACACACACGTGTTGTGTGTGTGCACAGACCCACACACACACAGATACACAACAAAGACACACGAACACAATCATACACACAGAAAAGCACGTTCAAACACAAAGGCTGTAGGAACGCAAAAGAACTGCTTATCTCAGCATCATATTCGATATCATTACTCTATGTGATTGCATAGTTTTAATAATCACCTTTGATCGCAAAAAAATATGACTACGTTTATAACGTACCCGAAAAAAATTGCTAACAATCGTTCAATCGTTCATCCGCGAGTGCAATAAACAGAAAACGGGGCGACATAAGTTTGAAAATCCGCGAGTGCAATAAATAGAAAACGGGGCGACATAAGTTGGGTCGGTGATATATCACGCTATATCATGATCCTGATGAAAAAGAAGTTTCGCATGTAAAAAGCTGAGATTTTTCACACAATTACATAAACTGATAAGAATAATTTGTGATGAATTAAAAAATATTCGCTGAGGGTATAAAGAATGAATAAAATGTAATGTATATTGAAGCATTAAAAAAATGTTACTATCACTTTGACACAAAATAGAGGGGACAGAGCCAATCTTTGAAGTCGCTTCATTTCCTAAACTCTTTGATGGGAGGCCAGACCTTGTAGTAAAACTTACGATCTGGATAAAAAAACTAAAACAAATTCCTAATCTATGTAATATCGACAATGGAACTACATGTAGGTTGTTTTTTAAAGCAAATTTTGCAGAAATGGTGAACTTTTGAAAAAAATGCATCGATTTTTGGCTAAAAACTAAGCAGTAAAGCGTTTATAAAAAAAGTTTTCATTAAAACAAATTTTTAATACAGTACAAGACCTGGAACGAAAAACCAAAATATTACATAATCTACATGCTATCGGCTATGGAACTACGTAGTGATTTTTATTCTTTAATTAAATTTTTTAGAAATGGTGCGCTTTTGAAAAATAAATCGATTTTTAGCCAAAAAATATGCAGTAAATTGTTTTCCTGCAATGGGTATATTTGCGTGCAAACTCGCGAATTTTCGCATAGGGTTCATTTTCACTTCCAATTAGCTTACAGAAAAACGACGCAACCAAAATATGTAGCAAGGTTGAATGTTCATGCGGATATGAGAATAATGTGCAAGATTTGTTATCATGGGATCACTGAAAATCAAGCGTCCAACCAGCTTCTAGAAAAACGCTTGTCCAATCAGCTCATCGAAAAACCCCTCGACTAAAATATCTGGGGAGATTAAATTATCGTAAGGATATGCGAATAATATGCGAGGTTTTGTTATGATATTTTTAGGATCTTAATAATGATGAATCATTCTGCTTGTGGAAAAAGGCGTGTCCAAATTTTCTGTAAAGGTTGAATCGTCACACGGAAATGCAAATAATGTGTGGAATTTCGTTATCATATGATCATGAAAAGTGAAGCAACCAATGAGTTTTTAGAAGATTACCGTCCAATTAGCGCAATGAAAAACCCTCGTCCAAAATATCTGGGAAAGTTACATCATCATAAGAATGTGTGAATAATGTTCGAGGTTTTGTTACAACAGGATCATAAAAATGATGAGACAGTTGGAGAAATCTCGAAAAATAGGAGCGACGTAGATATAGTGTGATTGACGAGCCTTTTATGAAATCAGAATATTTGAAAAAAGCTGTATCAGTTCATCGTTATGAGAATAATGTGTAAACTTTTGATATCATTGGAGCATCCAAAACGATGTGATTGCGTCCAATGAGCTTACAGCCAAACGTACGTCCAGTTGGACCCGTCCCATCAGCTTATAGAAAAAACGCATGTCCAAAACTTATGAAAAGGTTAAATCATTATACGAGAATGCGAATAATGAGCGGAACTCGTTATCATAGGGTGATAAAATGACGCGTCCGATCAGCTCATAGAAAATCGCTCGTACAAAATATCGAAAAACGGGAAATCGTCTTACGGATATGCGAATAATGCACCAAGTTTCGTTATCGTAAAATCGTAAAAATTATCTGATAAATGCGCAGATCGTGCAAAAAAGGAGCGATATATAACGGTATAAAAGCATTCTAAATCGCGCGAAATTTTTTTCAAATTTTGACGATTTCATATATATATATTTTAAATGAGAATAATACAGTACAATTTTTTTTCGTACGTATATATATATGATATAACAAATAACACACAAAGTTTCATGAACCTTTAGCACATCTACTCCGTCATTTTGCATATACCAATAGAAGCAACTAGCAGAAATTGACTACAGTGATAAAAAAGTTTTAAGTTGTATTTTTTCGGGAGCGGAGACAAACACTTGTCATCTGAAAATGTAAAGAGTGCCAATGAGCAATTGATATTTTTTATTTTTAACTTTAGCAGTAAACACCCAATCACTTAACACAGATGTGTGCTTCCTTAACGGACAAAATTAATGCTGCAATCTGTAAAAATAGGGACAGAATGCGGATGAGGAATGATACGGATTATTCCAGGATGTAACATTATCCGCGGCACACGTTATGCCTGACATGAAGTCGCAAGTATGGCAAAGGGTGAGTTATTGGTAAAGGAATTCAGTCATACGTATTTTGTCGACAGAGTTTAGCGGGTATTGAAAAAGTTATTTATCAGAAAATAAATTTTTGTTGTTGTTGAATGTAAGTGTTATTTTCAAGACCTCAAATCGGCCCTTGGCCCGCGCCCTTCCTCTCATTGTTTCTCCAATTATTTTTCAGATATAAAAGCGAATTCTCTGTAATTACTCGTATTTTGCAATCATTATTCGAATTAAATGAAGTCAATGAAATCATGAATTGAAAGTTTCGAACGAAAAAATCGACAAACTTATCCTTTTACAGAAGTTTTTTTGAGGCTTGTTAACACTTTGGAAATACTTTTTGAAACGTTGTTCAATATCTGAAGTTATTATTAACAAAGTAATTTGCATAGTTCTCCCAATTTTTTCGTTAAACAAATACATTTATAGATTTTTCGTTCAACCGAACGTTCGAAACTTCAATTATCTGCGAAATCAGGAAAACTATGTATGAATCTTTGAAATCATGTTGGGTTGCAATCATTGAAATCATACACGAAATCACGTGAAGGCAGACCCTCACTGAAATCATTTGTACACCGGGCAGGAGAGTAAAGCCCCTCGATGCTGTATCATCGGAGAAAAAATCATATATAATAGTTTAATTTTATGACTTGAAAAATAAGTTATAAAAAATAATGGTTTAATTTTACGAGACTAACAATGATGAGACTCAAAGCCTGATTTTTTTGACAACAATAGAAATAAAATATTTTTCCGACCGAAAATCCCTTGACGTTGATGTCTTTTTTTTTTTTATAATCTATCGATTATATTTAGAAATTCGTGTAAAGTTTTATCATGATAAAAATTAGAGTTATCATGAACTACAATAAAAATTGAAATTGTTTCGGGTGGTTCCATTCCAATTTCTAAGAAGAATAGGAAGCAAATATTTTTCGATTGAGGTCTCCTTATCGATCTTGATATTCTTGTAGATGATATGCAAATTCCATGAGAAGGATTGACACGGCGATGTCGGATGAAGTATATCATGAAAAAATCGGATATTTCATAGTTACGATAACTTTAATTTTGGTGTAGATTTCATATTTTTCTAGAACCGTCGATATGAGGATTACTTACTGTTCTCATATTTTTGCAAATGTAACAGAAATTTTATGCAAAGCCATAAGAAATAATTTAAAAAAGAAATCAAATAAATGAGCTGGCTTCTTTATGATATATTTTTTCAAGGATTTTCATGTAATCTACGGATTGTAAGAAAAATTGTTAGTTACATAATGTTATTAATAATGATTTCTCTAATTTTTTGAAAATCTGTAGACGACGTGAAAATTTAAAAAAAGTTTTGTTTTGAAGGAGCAATATGTTTCAACGGTACAAAAATTTAGATTTTTTCTGTACGTGGCCACATGGTTGTTAGTGATATATACTTGGATGATGTGATAATTACATAGATATGCATATATAATTGAGAAATGTAACCCCCTCAAAATCATGACAATTTACATTTTCGGGAAGTTTTAATATTTCTTTCTGACCATAGGCCCGAAAATATTAATATAATCGATTTTTCTCCGAGCGTATCGATGACATAGAATTTTC
Organism: Alloplasta piceator; assembly: GCA_946863875.1. Taxonomy (NCBI): domain Eukaryota; kingdom Metazoa; phylum Arthropoda; class Insecta; order Hymenoptera; family Ichneumonidae; genus Alloplasta; species Alloplasta piceator. The sequence goes on from OX333076.1 coordinate 18,648,721, forward strand.
GTGAAAATTTATCATGAAGAAATCAGATGTTCCAAAGATAAGACAATTAAGATTTTTCTGAATGATTTAATATTTTTCTGTACAAGGGCTCTTCCAAATAATATATAACTTCTACGTTATTCGCAGAAGATGAGAAAAAATGAGTAACCCTCATTTCCATGGTCCCTCGTTCAGAGGAATATTCAATTATTCGAAACAAATTTAACTGTCATAGTTTTGCAACATCTGATTTCGTCGTGATGATTTTTCAAGAAATTGGTGTCATCGACAGATGATGAAAAAAAAAAATACATTAATATTCTTAGGCCTTTGGTGAGAAAAAATTATAAATTTTTCCAAAAATAAACGTTTTTGTAATTTTTATGGCGTCCATAGAATATATATATGTGTCATTCTATACCATTTTGACCTGGGCCTGACCCTTGACCTCTCGAATTTGGCTCGCGATTTTTTATATGATTGTTCTCACTTTGAAAGGCACCCAGTTTTTTTGGAGGTTTTTCAGATTCAATTTGAATATTCTACAATTTTTTAAACGATTTTATTACAATAATTTAAAAAAATTAGAAGCGTGAGTGATTTTACTATGGATGGTTGCTGGAACATTTTCATATATCATATGGGATTTTTCAAAAAAAATTTCAGTCTTTTGGAATCATTTATATTAGCAAAATCAAGAAGAAAAAATCTCTTGCGAAAAATCTGAATTTTTTTTCAAAAATCCGATATTACATACGAAAATGTTTCAGCAACCATTTATAGTAAAATAACTTCCCCTTGTATTTTTTTGAACGTTTTTTTTCCGAAAGAGCTTAAAAATGTAAGAAGGAAAAATCTCCCCACTACGGCTCTAAGCTCAAAAATTTTGATATCTGACACACGATTTTTCAGAATTTTTTCAAATGTTTAAATTGTGTCGATCAATAAAATCGTTTAATGAAATATAGAAGATTCAAATTAAATCTGAAAAATCTAGAAAAAAACTGGGTACCTTTCGAAGTGAGAACAATCATATAAAAAATCGCGAGCCAAATCCGAAAGGTCAAGGGTCAGACCCAGGTCGAAATGGTATGGAATGACACATATATTGATATATCACTTATATGCGTTAATCCTGGAACAGAACAAAATATTAAATTTTTCTCAAAGAATTTAATTGTCATAGCTTTGAAATATCTAAATATCGAAACATCATGACAAAACTTTTTTCAATTTGAATGTCGTTTGAAAATAATGAGAACAAATAAAACAGTGAATATCAATGGGTCTTTGACCAAAAATATTTGATTTCATGCTTCTAAAAAATCACGCAAAAACTAACATAAAAATCCAATTTTTGAAATTATCTCTACAAAACGTTTAAATCATTAGGTTGGTTTGTACTTCCGTAAATAATGCTGTAAATATATTGTGAGGTTGATGATAACATTGACGATAAAAATAATCTGAAGCGGTGAATGGAAATGAACGATTGTTAGCAATTTTTTTCGAGTACGTTATAAACGTAGTCATATTTTTTTGCTATCAAAGGTGATTATTAAAACTATGCAATCACATAGAGTAATGATATCGAATATGATGCTGAGATAAGCAGTTTTTTTGCGTTCCTACAGCCTTTGTGTTCGAACGTGCTTTTCTGTGTGTATGTTTGTGTTCGTGTGTCTTTGTTGTGTATCTGTGTGTGTGTGTGGGTCTGTGCACACGAACAACACGTGAGTGTGTGTCTATCTGGACACGTTAAATCTTTCGCAAAAAAAAATTTCGCAACGTTACACATATGGAGAATGAACTCTATCTTATTTTCCGGAATAGATGGAGTGTCGCGCTTGAAGCTTAGAATGCTGGTGAGCCGCTGCAGAGAGAATAGCATTTTTGCTAAAAGTTGCAATCGGATATCCACCGGGGTAAAAATGCTGACAAAGTTTTATACCGACGTACCATCATTGTCTTTTTCGGTATTGTTAAGAGGTCTCAACTTTGCACAACAGCTGCAGTCCTTATCCAGTCACCGAAGTTCGCGGATTGCTCCGCTGCGCGCGTTTTCAGTGAAAAATTATGTATTTTTCAAAGTTATAATTTTTTATAATTTCAAACAATATATCGTACGGTAAAAAAAAAGGAAAAATTCAGAAGTTTTCATAACATCGTTGCATTTTAAAACTTGTGGAGGTGAATAACGATGAATTTCGGAAGTGAAGTTGAATTTTCTCTAAACATCCCAAAATTGGGGAACAAAATTTTGTTTCAAAATTTCAAAATGTGCTCAAAGAATTTTTGTGCAAAAATAGATCAATTGACGCAACGCAAAAGATTTGTTTATCGGGAAAAGGTAGAAACTTCGGAAAGTGAAGAAGAGTGCTCGTTCGGAAGCGGTAGATTCAATAACCTAAGATTTTCGAACACGTACGCAATGGATGTTGTATGCGTCGATAAAAAATTTATCGAAATTTAAAAAAGGTTGTATTATATTATTCGATAATAACTAAACATTTAAAAATACTCTTATTTTGTAGTCACCGATTTGTGGCAGCGTAAATCGGTAATGCACAGCTCCACTCATCCAAATTCCGTGTAATATAAAAAGTTCGCAGTGTCAGCAATAAATGGTCCTTGACCATTCAGCGTGACTAGTGAAGGAAATGGGTGTCTGTGTGTGTGTGTGTGTGTGTGGGTATGTGTTACCATCGAGATAACTTCGAGGAATATGACATGGGCTTCCAGATGTAAGTAATTCCCAATTTTCACTATTATTATTATTATTAGTATCAGATTATTATCATTATCACCACAAAATTGGTACTCGTGTGGCACCCCCTTGTCCTCACCCTCCCCCGCCATCATCCTCACCTCATCGCTTTTTCCTCGGCCACCTGGATGTGGTGGGGGAAAAGTGGAGTGGTGGGGGAAGCCGCATGGTTAGGGAAGGAGTGGGGATTGGAGTGGGGGGCGCCATACGGGTACCAATACTACTCACAAGTCATATTAAATTTCACGATACATATTATTTTATGATTATAGTAGTATGTCTCAAAATGTCGAAATTAATAATTAGACTTTTACTTCTAGATAAAATAAATTGAGTTTGAAAACGTAAAATTACCGAAAAATAATCACGGTTTCATAATCATTATACCACAGTATGTGCAGCAACATAATTGTTTGTTTGATGAATATTGAAAAATCATTATAAACTTGACTGTAACAATTGTTGTTGATTATTCTTCTGTAATATTCACAATATTAATTGAAAAAATGATTTTATTATCTACTTAAAATGAACGATAGTTAATGATTTCAATGCAGTAATATGAATAATTTTCTTAATTAATATGAAATTGAAAATTACATTATATAAATTATTTCTATTAAACAATGTTCAAATTAATTAATACGTTTTCAGTTCCAGATGGGATGCATTGAGTTTGTTGACGTATAATGTTGTTAATATTACCTAGAGTTGATTACGTTTGCATTTGCGTAAAATGATAACATCATTGAAAAGATAACATCAGCAGACTCATTGTTGGTTTACCTTCTCGTGGTGCATCCCGAAAACGAATCGGTTCAAATCTTTAAGGACGTCTTGATATCAGTCCATAATACTTGACATGTATTTACTATAATATAATTTTAAAATTGAATCAATAATAACAAAATTTTCATATTCAACGTCATTCATTATTTCAACGGATTTGGCTAAACATCAACAATTATGATTTTAATTAATATTAACGTAGGTATTATATACGTAAAAAAAAATATTTTACAACAGCTACGAGCGGGAGCAAAGCTTTAGGGCTTTGTTTGTTTATTTGTCTGTTTGTATATCCTGAACTCAAACGACCATATAGATCTCGAGTTGGTTTGGGTTAGATCCTTTATATGGTATTGAGTTTGGTTTGAGTTTGTGGCTTTATAAGTTTTAAGTTTGAGTTGAAAATATGAGGATTCAATTTTGTCAATCTGGTAGAAAAGCTACGCGAGGGCGCAAAGCGCCCGAGCCACATTAACCTGCTAGTAGGAATATAAATCGAAGAATAAATGTTGGAATATTTGAATATAACGCTTACTTTGGCAACCGTCGATATTGTGAATAACAGTTCTGCGTACATCGTTTGCCTTTGTTCTGATCAACTACCTGCGAAGCGGGCACAGCTGCTCGTGCAAAAAAGATTTCTGGGAATTCCAGAACGGGTGGAAGGGATACGGCGTCTTCCGCAAGGAATGCCTGTTTGAAGTAGCATTCGACCGTTGGTTTTCGGAGCAGCAAGTACTGTTTTTCGGCGTGGTGCACGATTTTGTAGAATATTCGATTAAAAAAGATCAAAATGTCGGGCGTGGGAGACGACGAGGTGTCTGGGCCTTCGACGGCACAAGAAGATATTGAATATTCTTTGTGTAGTGAAGTTTCAAAATTACGATTGAAGGATGCCCTCGTAAATTACGAGCAAATTCTCACACAAAATAATCTTGTGACACCAACACATCAGAGGTAATTACTGAAGAGGGAATGTTACTAGCAGAAGACTTGTTCCATTATACAGTACAAACTTTACACGAAAAAAAGTTTGTAACGGATGAAGAACTAATTATGCTTGATGAATTGGACGAAGAATACGCTTTTGACGAACCTGCATCTGACAACGGAGATTCTTCTGAAAATTATGAGCCAGAGGAGAAAAGGGCGAAATCGTACACGGACAATATTCCGCTGGATTATAAAAGGAAAGTTATCAATATAGTTCGAGCACATCTGACATGGAGCCTAAAAGTTTTGCAAAAAAACGGGTGCAGCCGCTTAAAGCGCATGGAGGAATTGCTAAAATGGGAAAAACATGTAAAAAGCGGAGGAACCAAGACAGACAAATATGCGACCATCGATTCGTGGACTTACGATCGCTTTGAGGAAGCGCGACAGAACAACCAACAAGTTACAACCCGGAACTTGCAGCAGTGGGCTTTATCGGCTGCGACTCAATTTGAAAATTTTGATTTCAAAGCTTCCAATAGATGGGTTGTGAAATTTAAACGGAGACATCGAATTCGCCAAAGAAAAATCACGAAGCTTGTAACGGAAAGAGAAACCGCAACGCGGGATGAAATCCTGACTACTGCAGAAGATTTTCGTATCCAGGCTCGTGATGTCACACCAAACTTTGGTCCCGATTTCGTCATTAATACAGACCAAACAGGTATTCAAAATTTGTTCTCATTTTCCATAATAAATTAATGTAGACTTTCGTATATAGTATTTTCAATTTATTTCTTTTCTATTTTTTTCAGGATGCCAATACCAGTCGACGTTCGACAGAACTCTGGCGACCAAAGGATCAAAAGTAGTGCTGGTAAAGCGGCAGAATATGAATAAAGTCACCCATTCCCATACTGCGCAGTACTCTGTCACCCTATCAGGAAAATTGTTGCCCCTGGTGTTCGTATGCCTACAAGAAACAACAGGTTCATTTGGTCCCGGAGTTCAAAAATCGGTCGACAAGTACCTAAAAAAATACGGAAACGTCGTAGTCATGTCATCGAAATCGGGAAAATTGACTACAAAGTTATACAAAGATTTTTTAATCAACGTTTTGAAACCCTACGTAAAAAAAGAAAAGTTTTTCATAATTACCGATTCCTGGGGAGGCCAAACCGATACCGTGATGTACAATGAGGTGTTTCGAAATGACAGGCGTCTGCCTACTTGCACGGTGCAGGTAATTCCACCAAAATGCACTCCATTAGTGCAACCTTGTGACGTGTATTTTTACCGCCAAGTAAAAAATTTCATAAAGCGTCTGCAGAACTGCGCCTATCTGATTGAACAATGACGTCAAATTAATGATAGAGAAGATTGCATAAAGATTCATTCTATTGTTCATCATCAGTTGTCTTCTCCGGTCTTCAATAACATAATCAGATATGCGTGGTTTACTTCGAAACTTTGCGATCAAAGAGAAATCTTCATGAACGTGAATGAAGTTTGTTTTCCGATCGATGTATTGAAAAAAAATTGCGAATGTAACAAAGCAGCGCTTGTACGGTGTGCGAGATGCCGTGAAAATTACTGTTTTCCTTGTTTTTACGATGGTTATCACTCTGGCTCGTGTAACATTACACCCGATGTATAAAACAAACGAATACAGACCGAATAATAAAGTATTCAATTCCTTACCCGACGTTTTTCATTTTCATCATAAAACTGTTGTTGGTTATAAATATTGATACTTGAAAATGTATGTTTATAATCAAGAGATAATTAAAAATATGGCTTGCGTTTTTTCATTTTAAAAAAATTAAAAAAAAAATTCGAAGTGAGACTCAAACCAGCGACCCCGCGATTACTAGACTCGAGCGCTACTGGGTACGCCACGAGCCCGGTTCGAATATCGCTGCATCTTTGTGGGATAAGAGTGCGCTCGCAAACTTCGAAGTCAATTTTCTCGAAAATTCCTGAATATGGCGTCGAACTGCTTTGGGATATTAATATTCGAGCTCGGAACTTCACGTACCATGAGTACGAAAATTTACAAAAATCCGACCGCCGTACTGTCCCCTTGTAAGTCCAAAACGAATTGATTTGAAAAAATCCAGAATCATGAACGTCATTGTCGAAGAATTCCACAAGTTCAGCGCAAGAATTGATTTGGTGAGGACGATGGGTTTCGTAGTTTTCACGTCGGAAAAAAGTCAAAGAAGTCCTCCAAAAGCCCCTTTTCCGGCCTTTATATACCCGTGATCCAGGCTAACCCGTTCGATAAAAGTGGGGATTTATGATAAAGACAGAGGATGCATTTTTCTGACGCGATGCATTTTCCTTTTCTATCTCGTGAGCTTCCCTTAAAAATTGAGGTCATAGCGACGGCGCTAGCGTAGATCACTGGGTGGGCCCTAAGCTCGGGCTCTATCGCGACGCGTGTAGCTGTATCGCGGCACGTGTACCCCTTACATACACACGCTTATGCCGCAAGCTTCCTATATTCTTATTCCGTATATAATATGATTTTCTTATGAACAATAGTAATTCTAGTATCACAAATATTTTTTACTTGATTATTTAGTATGGATAAAATTCTTATATTTTTCCCTGTAGATATCGTATTGCGCAATTGCCAAAAAATACTTTTCCTTTCTTATATCCCATTGTTTGTTTAATTATTATCGAATAAAAAATTGTTGTTTTCGAATCGAACATCAGAAAAGGAAATCTAGATAAATTAAATATTTGTGCGATATTTTTGCGGATTAAAATTACAATCTAAATTGTTATAAATAATTTTGTTGACGTTTTTTTGTGGATTTTGAATTGTTATGGTTTAAACATTTATGATTAAAATTAATCCTGCGTTTGGAACATCGTTTTTCTTAGTTTTTATACTCTTATATTTTTTCATTGGGGTGTGGTCGTATAGACTTCTTGTATGAGTTCACGAGAACTAGGGGAGGTAGGGAGCTACGGCGCATGACTAGAAAAAAACTCAACTCTCATTCGCGTCCTCTTTTCCTGCGAGAAAGAGAGACGGGAGATTTATTGGGTAGATAAAAAGGGTGAGGCTAGAAAAGAGAGTGGAGAGTGGGAAGGCATTTGAACGGTCTCCGGGTAGCGACAAGAGCCGAGCTCCTCGTCTTGCCGCGCAAGCTCCGTGGATCGTCGAAATAGGGGAGGGGATTATGTAAATGAGCTTTGCCTCTACTCGTGGACTTCGGAGCGTTTTGCTTCTTCCTTCTTTCTAGATTTTAACATAGGAAAATAATATTTCGAGTTTTGGAGTTGAGTTAAATAATATAAATTTTCGATTCTTTCTTCCGAAGTTCGATTATTGGATTTAGCATTAACTGAATTCGGTGCATAATTTTATTTTGCAATTGTAGATTTTTTAAATGGTTAATTCCTCGAAATATTATTTAATATTGCGTAACGATTTTTCCATTTGAGAGGAATAATTTTGAATGAGTAGATTATATACGAATGCTTTTGCAGTTAAATCGATCTGACTTATTATTTAATTTGGATCTTGTTCTTAATGTTAATCTTTATTATCTATTTTTTTATTAAAAGAGATATAAATACATTTTCAACTATTTCATTTGTTTATTCAACCGTTATAATATTTCATTTTATTTAATTATTATTTAATTCCATTTGTTTATTTTGTTTTATTCCTTTAATTTCATTGCGAATTCGTCCTGGAAGTTCGATACCTAATTAAGGCTTAATTAATGATCTTTAAATTTCATTTTGATATGGGATAGGAAAATCCATCGTTATTTAGAGCCATTCCGTTCGTTTTTGCTTTGAATCTAGTATCAATAGATGCATATATGCATATATTGTATATGTGTGAGAAAGAAATGGAGATACCACGTGCCTTATTTCTCCTTTTTATAATGATTGGAGTGTTATCAGATCCAAGGAGCTATAACTCGGGTTGATAGACCGGTATAGGGTATATCAGTTACGAAGGCGATGTTAGAGTGTTACGAGCCTATCTTTTTTTATGAGCCTATGTTTTTTATGTTCAGTCGGTAATATGAATTTCTATTTTATATCATTAAGTTGAACGGAATACCATCGGAAACGACGAATCTTCCCCTCGCAAATCTTCAAGTTTTTTAATCATGTTTTTGGTGAAGATTTCGTTAAATAATCAAATTTATGGGCGTTACGTCAGGACGTAACATAGGCTCGAGGACCAAAAATAAAAAAGTAAAAAAAATTTGAAAATTTTCTTTTGCGCCATTTGTTAAAATTTCGTAAGAACCGTAGCGCCTTAAAACTTTTGACCAAAATATCTGAAAACTAGAATCTTGGAGCTTCAAAATTCTTTCTTTATGACCTCGATACGACCATTTTTCACTGGAATACCGCGTGTTGGAAAACATCGAAAAATTTGGAAATTTTTCTTGCTCCCTTAATTTTTGCGAATAGTGTATTACTCAGGATACTAAAATAGATAATATGATTTTGTCTTTGTGATAGCCGATTTGATAAATATCGATTTTTTACAAAATGGCGGATGCTTGAACTCACCGTAGCTATTTTCAAGAAAAAATTCGTTCGTATTTTGACCAAAAAACAAAAACTAAAAATCGTAAGAAAATCCTTCGACAAAGACTAGATAATTATGTAAACAAAAATCCAGAAATAATTTAAAGTTACGCAGTTCAGTCGTTTTCGAGATGGCAGATTTTTTTACGGCACTCCCTAGACGACTTGAGTACTCCGTGAATTGGCAACATTTTTAAATAAAGAATAGTGAAAAATTCTTGGAAGTGTATATTTGTAACTAGGGAAAACCCCGTTCTGATAATTCCAATAGTTTCTCCGGAGAAAATTATCGAGAATTACCTTTTTTTCCATTTCAAGGTGTATATTCCCCCTTAAAGTGAAATTGCCAAGTATATTTTACAAGATATACAAAAACAAGAATAAACTGCGGTAATCAATTTCTCATTTTAATGAATCATCCTCTGATCAATTGCTCGTGTGCGAGGCTATTTCCCATGCGACTACTCCATATGAGGGAGCCCGAGACGGCCGAGAGTACCTTGCACACTCAGACTCTCGGCTGGTCTTGGGATTTGGGTTATTTCGGCGAGTGTGTAGAGTTAGCATTACAAAGCTAGCATGCTACGCATATACCTACCCCCTCTCCCTCCACTCCCTAATCTAAACAGCGTCACGAAAATCACTGCTTCCATCTCTCTCTTGCCGCTACTCCGTCCGATCGTTCGAATACAAAGAGTTATGTTCCTTTTTAGTACTTGCAGTGCTGCAAACGCGTTCCGATATACGCCACAGTACGCTTTGGGGTCGCACTTGGGATCATATGACCTTGCACACTCAGACTCTCGGCTGGTCTTGGGATTTGGGTAATCTCGGCGAGTGTGTAGAGTTAGCATTACAAAGCTAGCATGCTACGCATATACCTACCCCCTCTCCCTCCACTCCCTAATCTAAACAGCGTCACGAGAATCACTGCTTCCATCTCTCTCTTGCCGCTACTCCGTCCGATCGTTCGAATACAAAGGGTTATGTTCCTTTTTAGTACTTGCAGTGCTGCAAACGCGTTCCGATATACGCCACAGTACGCTTTGGGGTCGCACTTGGGATCATATGACGTCACAGTTTTTGTCGTCACTTCGTGCTGTGATCACTGCGGCTCACAAGGTGGGGCAACTCGCAGTAACAACATGGCGGTCTACGAGAAGCGCGCGAAGTTCATTTTGTGCAATGGTAACGTTGGATTCGTAGCTTGATATACCTACCCCCTCTTCCTCCGATTCCTACCCGCTGCTGTGCCTTTCACTGCCCCTACAGCACACAATATTGCAGCAATGTTGCTGAAATGTTGCACGACAACATTGCAATATTGCATGCAATCAATATGCAATATTCCAGCAATATCACTCGTATTGGATATGCAATATTGCAGGAATATTACGTGCAATGGAAACTTTATCATTTGAATTATTGCATAAAATAAAAATATGTAGTCTTCAGTCCATCGAACTGCGCTATCACAGGACGCGGGTAAATGTTCCAACAATTGATTGTTAATTAAGACCCCGATACCGGACCTTTATCGGTGCTCGGTGGCGCTCTCGCCAGCGCGAGAGCGCGCACCGACCGCCGCCACCTAACGGATCCCAGGCGAAGTGCCGAGATCGTGGCAGGCCCCAGGTCATCCCGTTACATTATAAAGTCATATTTTGCGAATAAGAATCATTCAGAAACAAAAAATATTTTGTATTATAGTTTTAAGGCTTTCGCGGCCAGAGTCATAACAAAATTGGTTGGCTTCCGGATGGATGCCGCGTTCAGTTTCAGCAATGGGCAGACTGCAACGTTTGCGAAACGTCGGCACATTGCTGAAACGGAACGCAGCATCCATTCGGAAGCCAACCAATTTTGTTAATAAATATTTTGGTTTTATAGCTTTTTTGATATTGAACATTTTTTCAATACGAATATCACGATGTCTTAATTATATTATATCGCTGCAATATCACATGTCTTATTAATGTCAAAAGCACAACAAAATTTTAAAAAGAAATATGAAAAAAGAAAAAGAAAATGACGTAAAATTAATCGTATTGATGTTTTATGAGGAATAAATGAATAGATCTTTTTCAATAGATCTTTTTCATATTTATTACGCTTGTGTAGTTGTAAAATTTGAAGTTCCATCTCATTAATATTGCTGCAATTTACTCGTAACGTTTCAACAAAACATTGCAGGAAACATTCCTGCAATATTTTGTGTAATATATCATTGCACATGCAATATGACAACATTGCTGCAACATTGCAGCAACGTTTCAACAAAATATTGCAGAAATGTAGCTCAGGAACATTCCCGAAACATTACTGAGAAGTTTTAGTGCAATTTTGCGTAGCAATGTTACCGCAACATATCTGCAATATATCATTGCACGTGCAATATGACAACATTGCTGCAACATTGCAGCAACGTTTCAACAAAATATTGCAGAAATGTTGCTTAGGAACATTCTCGAAACATTGCAGAGAAGTTTCAGTGCAATGTTGCGTACGCAATGTTGCCACAACATATCTGCAATATTTCATTACACGTGCAATATGACAACATTGCTGCAACGTTGCAGCAATGTTATGTGCTGTAGGGGAGTTAGTATAATTGTTGGAGGGGAGATGCCAAGGCACTCTTCTTCATTGCCAGTTTCCCCACCACGTATCTAACTGTTTCCCTCATGTGCCCGTGACTTTTCGTTACATTTTTAAAATTGTTACCTCGTCAGCAAAGAAGTTTCACTTCAATAAATAACTTTATTTGATATTTAACCGAATTAAACCAATAATACGACACAGAAATTGGCTGTAGAGGCTATTCTGCCTTATTTTTGGGTTAATTCGGTCAATATTTAACAAAGTTATGATTGCTTTAAGTGGTGAACTTATTTAAATATTCATCTTCATATTTATATCCCGATACCCCCTACTCGTGACTCACGCCCAAATAGCGTGATAGTTTTAGCAAGTGATTCAACATCCAGGCACAGTATTGAGGGGCTCCTTATTAAAATCACCCCACCCTATTGAGATTAAATTACTACTTTATGATACGCAAAGTACGACCCTGCAAAACGTGGGCCCGTTATTTAGAATTGTAAGTACCGGAACCATATTTTTCAGGGCAAATTGGCCGAATAAATAATTTCTGAATACTATGTCACGTTTTTTATAGTTTTCGATCGTGAACGATGAAGATTTGTTACTTTTGGTAGAAATTTTTTTCGGTACAACACCCTGCTTATCTTCACCGAAATTGATGTAGTGACGTAATCTCAAGTTTGATAGGTGGCTGAATATTTTTATTATTTCATTTGAAGTATAACATTCTTATAAGATTCAAATAAGAGATATTCGGTAGTTATATAGAAAGCGAGAAAATGAAAGGTCTCAAAGATAGCGAAAGCGAAAACACAATGATAATCGTAGGCGTAATAAGAGCCCTCTAGGGGTAAGCCGATCGCAACGAGTCGCCTAGCTCTTTTCACTTCATTGGGTGATCAACGGGTTACAATTTCAAGGCTTCTTTTCATGGTAATCTTCTCGGTTTTCCCCTGTTCCACGGTACCACCCATTCAAATATGTAGAAAATATCCAAATCAGACGACGATGCCTACCAAAGTTTTTTTCGTGAATATAAGGAGGCAACGTATTACTTCGCACTTGATTGGATCTTTGCATTTAATGAGTGATTCATTCTATCCTCTTGAAAATTATTTGCGGTTATGTTGATCTGGTTCCTCCACTTATGGAACTATATTCCAGGATTTCATGATATCGGGTTCTGAAAACTGTTCAGAGAATTAAATATTCCATAAAATTATGTCCACTTATATGTTATAGCTATAAAGTTTTTGTTCTGTTTTTTCACCTTAGTTGTCAAATGATCCGTGCACCCCATACGAATACGTGCAGCAGTTGCTGGAGAATCAAGTCGGAATGGTGTTGTAATGTTGTAGTCTTTGCGAGCGGCTTTAATCGCTTCTTTGATGGCAAAGAAGGCAGAACACGCAAGAAACAAAGGTGGTTCTCCAACAGCCTGGAATTAATTGCAGTTTCAATATTGATAAGTTGTGTACTTATCACTTATTCTCGCGTTACTCTCATCAGCCCTGAGAATATAGTGTGGAGTTGCAGAAATGTTGGATGAAGAAAACACAATCTCGGCAATCGCTGCTATTACTAGCTATAAACTTAGTGTCTCCATGACACAAAAATTCATGTACCTTCGATGAATATACAGCCCGTGGATTGGAAGCATTTTTGAGGAGCGATACATTGAATTCTTGCGGTATATCCGTAAAACCGGGAAGTTTGTAAGCACCAGGACCTCGACTGTACATAGTTCCAGTCGGAGAATAAATCAGCTCTTCTAGGGTAAATAACCCGTATCCTTGCATGAAACCACCCTCAACTTGCCCAACATCAATGGCTGGATTTAAGCTATTGCCCAAATCCATAACAATGTCCGTTCGTAGTACCTAAGCGCAATAACGAATACTAATTAGGATAGCATCGATCTGGATTTAAGAATTTCAACTTCAAGTTGTAAAGAACTTCTTGATTTAAATAACTTCCTGATTAACATGAGAATCTGGTTTTTTAATTAAGACAGAATGTTAAATATACATTAAAACCCTAATAAAAATTAAAATCCTGTGCTAATGTGGTCTGGGTCTATTGACTAAAAATATCATGTTAAGGGGCCATACCAGTGTAAAATTTTCCAAAAATCATTTTTTGCCGTTTTGGACAGTTTATAGGTTCAAGAATGTTCCGTGAAAATTTCAAGCCCGTATCTCTAATGCTCTCCGAATGGCAGCCTTCTAAAGAGCGACCGCTCGCAGGTATAAAATGCCCCATCAGCCTGAAGGCGGAGCCTTCTCGAAATGAGATTTTTCAAGTTTTTTGTTCGCCTTTTTGGACAGTTTATAGTTTCAAGAATATTCTGTGAAAATTTCAAGGCCGTATCTCTAAACGAAATGCCCCATCTACTTGAATGCGGAGTTTTCTCGAAATGACATTTTTCACATTTGCTGACAACTCAAAGAGCAATCATCTGATTGACTTGAAATTTGAACTGAGTACTCTTGAATATATTTACTCTACGATGAACTAGGATATTTTTTATTGGATGAAAATTTACGATTTGGCATTGAAAATACGACCATTTTTGAAGCGAGAAAACAGACTTGTTTTTTCATAACTACGCCACTTTGTTAGTTTTTGATATTTTTCGAAAATCCTAGTTCAGCGTACAGGAAATACCTTCAAGTTTAACGACATTTTTTTTCAGTTTCAGCTACTTAATCCCCCGGAATCATGGCCGCAGTGGAGGAGTTTTTTTTTACGCCTCCGAAGACAGCGCATAAACCGTTTATGCATCGGTATTTTCAAGTGAAATAATTATGCAACACGCGTCGAATATGGCCAAATATATTCTCCATTTTCGAAAACATTTCATCGAGTACTTTTCTTGCTAAAAATTTCCGAAAATCACCCAAATTTAGGGTGTTCACACTGGTATGGCCCCTTAATTAACTGAGACTAAAGGTGTCCGAAATATTATTAATTTTTAAAGAAAATTACCTGATGGTCACCAGTAAGACAATCAATCTCAACTTCGGTACATGCAACACCGTATGTGTAGTAATTGAAGGGGTTGCCTGAATTAGTCTCAAAGGAATATCCAATATCTGGCGTTCTGTAAAATCCAGTAGATGATAGGCTTATTCTTTCATAATAGGCTTTCGAGACCCATTGTTCCCAAGTGTCGTTGGGGTTGGCGTCGATTATATGCTGAATGCGTTTCATTATCTCATTACATGCATTCTGAAAATACAAAAACCAATTGTTTAAGCTGTCGTTGAATCATTTTCTATCGGTATCAATTTCATTCCATTAATAAAATTCGGATTTATAATTCAATATAATAATAATTCCTTGATGCCTTAAGCTATTTGTAAACAAAGACATGCGCGTTAATCATTAATATATAACTGCGACTCGGGTTCTTTCTTATGATAAGGCAAACGGAATCATTGACTACGAGCTGTTCCCTTCAAGACTTCTGTGTGTATACCAGGTGTGTAAGTATGAAACCGGAATTTGCCCATAGGTGGCGCTAGATGTCGATGCAGTTACCGACACATCACGTCAGCGGTGTCTTGTTATTGTATTGATATCTGACAAAGATTTCCAACTCACAATAACACGAGTTTCATTCAGTAGCATTAGTTTATTAGAGATAAACATGTCGAGTTTTGTGCCAACAAATTACGATTTGCGGACAGCCCTACTTTTCTGTTTTCATCTGAAGAAAACCGCAGCCGAATCGCATCGAATGCTTCTGGAGGCGTTTGGTGAGCATGCTCTCGGTAAAACACAGTGTTGCGAGTGGTTTAAACGGTTCAAAAGTGGCGATTTTGACGTGAGGAACGAAGAACGTGGAACGTGGGATCAGAAGGGCGTAATCTACTACGAGCTGCTGAAACCTGGGGAAACTGTCAATACTCAACGCTACCGATAACAAATGACCGATTTGGATCGAGTTTTGCGTGAAAAATGACCAGAATACCAACAAAGACAACACAAGGTGATTTTGCTGCATGACAATGCACCAGCACACAAAGCAAAACAGGTCCAGAAAACGATAGAGTCGTTCCGTTGGGAGATTCTTCAGCACGCGCCTTACTCACCAGACCTTGCCCCATCCGATTACTACTTGTTTGCATCGATGGGACACGCACTTGCTGAGCAGCGCTTTATTTCTGACGAAGATGTACGAAAATGGCTCGATGACTGGTTTGCCTCAAAAGAGCAACAGTTCTTTTGGCGCGGAATCCACAAATTGCCAGAAAGATGGGAAAAATGTATAGATAGCGACGGACAATACTTTGAATAAGTTACTTTGTATCATACCATTACAATAAACGTGTTTTTTCTGTACAAAAATTCCGGTTTCATACTTACACACCTGGTAAACTCTTTTATATTTTTTATGGATAATTTATGGACGAAGCGAATTCAATATTCATTACATCATCGAGCAAGTTATAACGTAAAAACACACTCTAAAGTAAACCAAAATATTTCGGTGTCCGTGAATCTGCCCTTAAGAAATTCAAAATTTCTTAGTTCAAAGATGAATATCGAACATACCAATACTTTACTGAATAGTGTTCGTTTAGTCTTTCTCTTATTAATATAAATTCAATTCACGATTCACAAATGTATATTTTTTGAATTATTTTTATTTAATGTGATATTACGTGAAATACATATGAGGTATGGAAGGTGAGGTACCAACACTAAGGAACTGGTAACGCAAAAAGGCATAATTTAAAAAGGCATAAGCTCTGCTTTGAAGTAGTGGAGTGCGTAAATTGAGGGCAATGTTGAATACTCGGCCAAAAATATGTAAATCATATATTTATCGTTACACAGAATCGTGTACTCTGAATACTGTCTAGCCTCACTCAAGTTATGATTTTATTCATGCCTGTCACGTTTGCTAATGTAGCCAGACCTCTGACAATTCCATCGAAACCTCTCGTCGGTCGCTCTCCTCCGTCGGGCAACTCATTACCTGGAGCCATATTTTTCACGACGGATTCGAGCGCGCAACCCTTTCCGAACTTTTCTTAACGAAACCAGAACCAAAAATGTTTGTCACGTGCTCGAAACGCGACCAGTGCGAGAACACGTTTTCTTTATCTTATTGAATTGGGCAACAAAACGAGAACGATACGTTTTTTGCAAGGGCGTTTCTGGGTTTGTGGCCGTGATTCCGAAAAATCACGCCACAGGGCGCACATTTGACTGATCAGAAGGATAATAAAAATAAGATAGGCTTCTATTAATATATAATATTAATACTTTTAAATGTAAGACCATTCTTAATGAAGTTTTTTTCTATTAATGGCCAGCAAAACTTAGAAAAATTATCGTCTGATGTAAGTCGCAAAATGTTGTTCGAAATAAATTCAAGTGAAGAAACATCATATGAGAATAGCTCGAAACGATTGCAAATTAATCCGAACAACATCAATCAGTTGTTAAACAAAGAGATGGACTACTTTGTAACTTCGCAATCCCTGATTTTTTTCTATAGATTCAATATCAATAGTAGATTTTTAACAATTGATCCATCCATGTGGTTTCAAGATCAAAATTGGGCAGAAGGTTTGAAAATAATAAAAAAATTAAAAGTAGTTAACGATGTTGCAGAAAGAGTAGTTTGCTTAATCGAAGGCTATAGTAATATTCTGAACAAAAATGAAAGTGAATAGCAGTATGTACTTCGGACTGTAAGCGAGTACTGGAAAAAATTCCCTGATACAAAAAAGAGACGGTAATGCGAAATTTTTAATCCGATCGATATAAATAAAATTACTGTAATATGCAATCTTTTACGACGTTTTTTGCTTAAATAAATAAATTCGTACTAAACAAACTAGTATCGGTATGTTATGTGCATTTTTATGATTACATTTTTAAATATAATGATTTCCCCGAGCAATTGGATGGCTTGTGCGATTAAAGGATTTTTTTTCACCCATGCGAGATTTTCGTGCTTTTCACCATATGCGTAGACAGCCGAAAAGTGACTCTTTTTTGTTGGGTTTTTTCCCCGGAGGGGAAAAAAGAAGCGAACTCGTCTGTTTTCGCCCTTAGCTGTCAAAAAAGAGCCCCTTTTTGGCTATCCACGCATATACTGAAAAGCACGAAAATCTCCCATGGGGAAAAAAAAGATCGTGTGCAACGCGGGCCAGAGATTCGTCTTTTGTCTCGCGTGGTTGCGGCCCTCGCTTCGCTCGTTGCGGCAAACTTCACGCTCGACAAAAAGACTTATGTCTGGCCCTAGATGCACAAAATACTATATTTGTTCTCAATAAAACAAACAAGTTTGCCAAGTTTAAAATTTCCCCATGCATTTTTGGCGATGTAATTTTCAAATAATTTTTTTATCCACAGCACCGGAAGTCTGATCTCAGTGAAATATTAATATGTTTGTATCTCAGCACACAAGGAATATTTCTAATAAATTTAAAAAAAAAAATTTCTGCCGAACCGGAAGTTCGATGTGAAAGGTTTTTCGTGAATTTAAATCCTTCGTATTCAATGGATATTTTCGGCAAGATGCAAATTCAAAGTTTGATTTTGATGTGATTAAAAACGTTCGACAGGAGCTGAATCATACTATTGTACCTAAATAATAGGATGGTTGAAGTTCAATAGCGTTCAGTGAACGCTCATCAAATTCAGTATGGAGGACCTTATTATTTGTTCTGCACATTGAATACTAATATACAATAGCTCCAAAAAGTTGAACAAAAATTGACGCAGAAACTGGATTACAAAACAAAAAATTACTCCAACCATGAAGAAAAATTGATATTTAAATTTAAGTACATACTTACAGTCACGCCTCCCTCTTAGCGGACATAGCTGGGGCTTCACGTTAATTTATTTTTTATTATTTGGAACCATTTTGAAGGGCGGCCCGATCATTTTTTCGCCAGGCCCATATTAAGGGCCACTCTAATCCCAACTATATCCTAACTAATATTATAAATGTTAAAGTTTCTATGTTTTGTGACGTGACTTTTCCTACCCGGTGAAAAGCCGACTCGTCGAGTCACAAAACAGCTCACGAGGTCGCTCAAGGATTGGGCGCCAGCTATCACAATAAATTACGATACCAAAATTTATATTTCCTTGAGCTTTCTCGCGAGTTCTTTTTTTGTCCGGCTAGCTGCGCTTAATGATGGTAGAGGGGCGTGGTTAGGGATCGTTGGAATTGCTCAAATAAATACTCGTTTATGACGAAGTTCGGGAAACACAACAAGTACTTTATTTAGCTGAAATTATTATGTCGTCTCGCAGAAGGCGAGACGAAAACGAAAATCAAAAGTCAAAATTACAAAAACTCAAAATATCAGAAATTCCCTTTTTCAGACAAAAATCCTTAATGGTTAATAACAAGCTCGCGTCTTGCTTCTATACAATCTTAATCGCTTATCTAACTAAAAATGTCTCATCGAATACTTTCGAGATCTCGCTTTCGCTTTCTTTACTTTCGAAGTATCAAAATCTTCTCGATCAATAATTTCCACTCTGTTACTTTCCTCTAATTATTAACGATAACAATAGGTACCCCAAGATAGCAAAAGGAAGTAACCAAGTAAGGTAACAAACGATAACGTGAATGATAATTCCCTTAATTATCCTCTCGGCCTTTCCTTTTTCTTTCCTACGACGCGCTTGCATAAAATGGCCGTTATCTCTCGAGAACACGTTTTCCATGAATTACCTTTGGCCGAGAACTTGACACGAACTATAATTAATTAACCTAGTAGACCCTCACCTCCGCATAATGACAAAATGAATCCCTCTCGGCGATTCTACCAGTTAAACAACGAGAACGGAACGCACAAAGATTTTAGTCGCGGTAAAGACTCGAATTAGCGGGCGTTAACGTGCCGTCACGACAATATCACTACGATTCTGGGCCTTTGGCCATTGAAATTGCTTCTATACGCGAATTTCCCTTTCACCCTTTCCCAAAATCGAGCAAAACGACAGTCCTACCGGTTTGTTCTCTTCCGAAAGGTCCCGTAAGGTAGCAGGAGCTCAATCTTTGATATACTCGGCGGATGCGCTTTCTTGAGCAACGGTCCTCGATAACGCCACGGTAACAACGTCCTTCCTCGTTCAATACTTCGGCAGGAGTCCTCGAGAGAACGTTCGTAATCGCCCACGTAAGCTCGGTTTACCCCCCGCCCTTGGTTAATAAGTATCGAATTTGAGCGCGATCTAATAATCGATTGGCGCGATATTCGAGGCGGCGGATAGATCGATAGTGTGAGCGATAGAACAAGAGCGCGATCGATTCTCTCCCAAATTACGGACGAGTGACAATAATAATGATAATATCCAAACGATGATAATTCTCCGGCGATGAGAAGCCGTGCGACGGCGTTGGATTTTGGCGCTCTCTCAGCGATGATGCCGGGAGCGACAACGAAGAATGATGTTGGTGTGCGTGGCTCTCGTCGATGGTGGCGAGAGAGGCTCACGTATATGAGCTGCGAGACTCGGTGGTGTTGGTGACGAGAGCGTTGAATATTGCTCTCGCTAGCCTTGATGCTCTCCCGTCTGATTTCCTTGACAGTGAGAATATCCTCGATGACGTCATGTCGGTAACGGCGAGAACCATCGTTCGCTCAAGAGAATTTTTCGGAAATACAGAAATAATTAAAATCTATCGACAAGTTAACATTTGGCCCTGTTGGTTTCGTTCGAGAGGGACTCAGCCGTCGTTCCACGCATGTTATCGAGTCCTTTGTGACGTGTGCAAAAATAGCACGTCACAGTTTGTATGTATGTATGTTTCGATGTTTGGATTTTAGAGGATTAAACCCAAACCCAAACCTATACCCAAACCTGGCGACGCGAGGGCGCGTGACGCCCGAGCTGCACAAACCGCTAATAATATTATAAATTTGAAAATTTGTATGTTTGGACAAAACCCAAACCCGAACCTATACCTCAACGCTGGGGACGCGAGGGCGCGTGGCGAATAATACTAACAATAACAAAATAAAAACCCCGGGACGTAACAATATATACATGTATTTATATTTATTTCTTGGTCCGATATACGAAAACACGGCTTAGTATTTATCCAATGACTGTATGAATGATAATTTCTCGTTACATTTTTCACTGGTTATAAGGGTCAAGAAAAAATTCGAATGAAAGAATAACATCAAGTGATAATTTTGAAAAAAATAAATAAATCAACGAAAATAAATTACGACAATTTGTAATTTTATGTTGCAACACTCCTGCTATCCAACGATTTGATAACGAAAAAAGAATTTTTCTCGTCTTAAAATGAGAGTAAAGTATTATAACATTATAATATATATTATAGTATTATAACATTATTACCAATTACCGGTTGCATGCACAAAAGAAAATCAAGCGTTCAAATAAAATCCCCATCTAAAAAGTTGGCGTGTCACGAAATTGCTATGTTCGGACTGAACCCGTTTTATTCGTGCTGTGATTGATCGGTTGGCCAGACTCGAGCGCGACTTCAGACCTCGCGTGTGCGCGACTTCGCACATCGCGAGTCGCGCGACGAGTTTGACAGTTGATTCAAGTTGATTGTGCGATTGTCACGTTAGCCAGAGAAATCGGTTAGTTACACATTACGCGTAATACGGGCAAAGGATCTGTTTCACTTGAAAAGAGTCAGTGAGATAATTTCAAGAAATACACAGATATCAATCCCGTGTAACGGTGGTTTGTGCGTGAATTCATACATCGCGAGTCGCGCGATGTTTTGACAGTCGGTGCGGGGTTATACGTCGTGTTCATTGACGAAATCGCGAAATCGCTTGGGAAGTCTCGGTTATGACGGTTCCATACGCGTGTTATAAAAGGAAAAGTTGCAATGAAAAACTGTCGGTACGTTGATACCTCAAGAAGCACGGATATCATTCTGTTTCTTCGATTTTCGTGCAAATTCCATCGTGCGTGGTAATCAACCTTGATTCAAACGTCGGCAAAATATCGATAGAGTTCGCATGAGTACGAGAGAAATAGCTCCATCGGAATCGTTTTTCAAGTGAGAGAGAAGGTCTTTCAGCCTTTTTTAAGAGGAAGCATCGTACCATGCCAAAGTCGCTCGATTGGCGCGAGGAAGCAAATTTTTTTCGCGATAGTATTCTAAGATCTTATTAATCTTTCATTTCCGAAGAATCAGGACACATAACGCGAACACGCTCGACAGCAGCACGTGCACGAGTCTTTCTCCATGATACGCACTCCAGCATTAGTCCAAGAATCCATAAAGCCTATAATCCATGAAGTTTTTTTATTGACTCGTGAAAAAGTGGTGGGAACTGGATACTGGTGTCTGATTGACAACAGCCTGAACTACTACTACTGTTTTTGGATGAGCACCACTGTGGAAAGCTACTACCATTAAAAAAATCTCATTTTAGGGGCGATTTTTCTCAGTTTTTTTTTCACGGGGTCACGACGTACTCAAAAAAATGATTCTCGAAAAACAATTAACCCGATCGGATGAACCCTTTTCTCATTATGCCCAACACACCGTTTCACACTTTTGACACCACCCCTCCCCCCGGGGTTGGGGGATTTGATTCTAATGCAACTTTTTTTCATCTCTGAGTGATCGCGATGAACGTGATTGCAATCGAAAGCTGATGAAATTTCGGATCCACCATGTGTCGTGGTTTTTCAAAATTCGAGTCACACTGATGAACTTTTTTTTCTTCTTTTTTTTCTTTCTTTCTTTCTCTAATTCTTAAACGCCTATACCCACATCATTTATGTGAGAATGTTTATAATAAATGAATTTATTTGTACAAAAATAAAAATTGTAATGTAGAAATCTGTTTATTTAATATTTTTCCTTAATTCTAACTAACTCACAGTACAAAAATAATTGTTACACGTATGGTCCATTCTTTTTTATTACATTATAGTTTTTCTTACAATTACGTAACCGTCGACTCTTGCTTCAAAATTTCACAGGAGCCCGGATGATATTCGTCGTAAAAGCAAGGAAAGCAGAACGGTTTACGGCTCCTTGCACACTGTATAAACGATAAACCCCATATACGTAACGATTATTTTTGTACTGTAAGTTAGTTAGAATTAAGGAAAAATATAAAATGAACAGATTTCTACATTACATTTTTTATTTTTGTACGAAAAATTCATTTATTATAAACATTCTCACGTAAATGAGAAAGAAAGAAAGAAAAAAAAAGAAACAAAAAGTTCATTAGTGGGACTCGATCCCGCGACCTACGGATCACTAGACTCGTGCGCTAGCCGGCGCGCCACGAGCCTCGTTATTAAGTTTTTAACTTCAGCGTATGTGTCTTACTCGAAATTTTTTAAAATTCATTTTTTCGAAAACTTCTGGATATCTAGCCTTATGGCTTTGGGAATTTGTTATTTGGTCTAGACCTTTCTGTACTATAGATATAAAAAATTACAAAAATCCGTCGACCGTATAGTCTCCTAGTGAGTAAAAGATAACAGTTAGCCTGTAGGTTGAAGGGCAAAAACAGACTTTCAGAGTCAGGAAAACCGAACGTAAACTAATGCTCGTCCGTTCAATATTTGTTTGTGTGTTTTAAAAATAAACTAAATGGATAGATAATAGGCCCTCGAGACGCGTGCTACTCACTATGGCCGTGTCGCATCGCGGTGAAAGTCGGTTTTTCCAACGACGCACTCGACCCTTTTTTCATTTTTATAGAGCAATACACTTCAATACACCTGTGCAATACACCTTGATAGAACTCCTATCGGGTGATTCTTATTTTTGTATCGGATATTATCATTGTATAGAATCCTAAATAGTGTAAGCCGTGTCACTGCGGCAGCCAGTGAAAGATTTGGTTGTTTATTAATTTACGAGTAGGACTCTTGGTTTTCCGATTTTTATATCTGACAGTTGATTCGTTGAGCGGCCGTGTGGATAAATATGTTGTAAGAAGAATTGGCTTCGATTCGGCCAGTAATTCCAGATGTTATTGGAATGATTTTACCTCAATCATTAACGTTTCGATCCTGTTTAGGATCCTCTCCAGAAATTTATTTAATCTGAAATCTCTGTGTAATTCGGGCTTCATGATCGTGAATTTCGAAGATAATCTTTTTGATTTATTGATGTAAGTCAATAATGATTGCAGTATTGAGTACGAAGATTGATCAATTTTGCTCAATTCCATGATTTGATTGTATTTGATTACGGAGAACGATCGTTTTTTTGTGAACGTTTTCATCAATTACAATTGTGAGGTGGATACCCAGATAGAACGCTAACGTATATTATACGTATATTATACGTCGCCATATACGTCTATAATATGTATTTAGTACGTATGCTGAAGAGCCAAATGTCCGGCTAAGATCCGTATAATTTATGTTTATTCTACATATATTAAACGGTATATTTTATGTATACGAGACGTCGAAAATACGTAGAATATACGTAGAATGTCCGGCCAATATCCGTATAATGTATGTATATTCTACATATATTGAACGGTATATTTTATGTATACAAGACGTCGAAAATACGTAAAATACAAACGTAGAATATAAACATATTATACGGATACTAGCATATATATATTGTAAGGGAATTCTCAATTTTATCAAAAGAAATAATTAAACACCAAAAAAAAAGAATTAAATAAATATTATTTATTTGATGACAAAAATAGGAAAATCGAAATATTAATAATGATAATAAAAATTTTCGGGCGCCAGCTGGTTTGTCGGTCCAGCAACCGGTACAACGCAAAAAAAAAAGTACAAAAATAAATTCAAGGTTGCTCGGCGCAAAATAACGTGAAATGCAGCGACTATACGCGCGTCTCGCGAGTCGACAAAGGAAATCGCGCGATAGGGGCAATAAGGGGAGGGGAGGAAAGGGAATAAGAAAAGGCAGGTACGTTAAATCGCAAGGGGGCTTCGCAAATCTTAAATCTCTTAACTCAGGGCTAATACACGGTCCTTCGACGCTATGACCTCTTATTAATTACCGCGATACACAATTTGTCACTTGAAACTACGAAAGGAAATTCTTAAAAGAATGGAACAGTCCATTCGCAAAAAGGGGGTGGGGGGGGGGGAAGAATCTATTACGCCACGACACCGCAAAATCTCGATACAATTTACACGGGGAAATATTCACTCTACTCACTTTTTTTCTCTCCAAATTTTCTCCTCGTCTCTATCTCGTCTTCTATTGAACAAGCGCTCTTTTCTTTTCGCCTCAAAATTACTTCTCTATGCTCTCTACTACGCAATAATAATTTTCGCAATAAAAAGCACGTGTGGCTTCGCTCGCACGCGGTCAGGGAATGAGGCCAAGATGGCCGCGATCTCGGTCGATGCTCGATCCATGGCGAAGCTCGTCTTCTTCGTTTATCTTGTAGGTGAGGGGGGGGTGAAGGGAATGGAGGGTTCTCGTCGTTCTCATTCGGTGCTGCCGCCTCGCGCCTTGAATTCGAAGCTGCACGCTCGCCGGCAACTCTCTCTCTCTCTCTCTTTCTCGATGTTTCTCGTGGCTCGAGATTACAGCTGTCAACGCTGCTCGATGTCGTATTTCCAGATTTGTTTTCCCGAGGCTCAGTCGCCGTTTTGATCGGGACGTCACCCCGGAAAAATGTAATAGTGTGTCTCGATATCTCCGTAAAATTCGGGTATTAAATAGTGCTGTGTCTCGGTGGATCGATCTTCAATGAAGTCGATCGGCTCGATGTTGGAGAAAATACGCGCATAAGGTCACGGTGTCCTCTGCCGATACGACGGAGAAAATATTGCAGATTGCTCAATATTCGAGGATTTCTGCTCGTTGGTCGCTTCTTGAAGGGCGGTGGATTTCTGTGGTGATAATGAAATATTTTCGGGAATTTTTGGGAGGGATTTTGTTGGGAAATAGTAACAGTAATTCGGGAATTTTTTCAAGGATAATAGGACGAGTTTCGCGAGATTAATTCTAATTTTAATTTATCAACTAAATAATACAGTATTTCGCTTTTCTTTCAGGTGTCGTGGCGGATTCCGTGACCCCCGCGATATTATTTTATTTTTATTGGGACTTTTCGTCACAACTCCCCCCTGCTAAGAGGGAAGTTCGTCTCTAGAACTTTCGTCTGATTCTAAGTAAATCTAAATAAAACTCTTTAACGTATTTTCTTGGTCTAACTCCTCATGATTATTCCCCGCTAACTCCGTTGTTGGAGATTCTAAATTTGAACGCTTAACATTAGTGCTCTTTTGACGCCGCAAATATAATTACTCTACTCGAATATCACAGAGAGGTTGACTTAACGCGTCGTTGTTTATCATTAGGAATATCACAGGAAGTATCAGGTATTTGGGTCACTTTAGTCAGTCTTTCTGTAATTCAGTCTTTAGGTTTCGTAAGGCACTTAATATTTTCAACAATCGGGGTGTTCAGTTTTCATAAAGAAAGTTTGGGACTCGGGGATGGAATAGTGTTTTGGGTCTCGGGGATAAGGTTTGTTTTGGGGTCTCGGGGGTAAGGTTTATTTTGGGGTCTCGGGGGAATAAATGGATTTTAAGGGGATTTGTAAGGGGATCGCAAGGGAAGGAAGAGTGGAGGGAATTTAGCGGGGGTGGGGGCGGTTCTCAATTCGGTTCGGGCAGTTACGGGTGAAGTGGAAGAGGGACGTGCATGACCAGCAGCGGCGAGGCAGCGGCCATGGGACACGGTTCGGGGGGAAAGGGATCGGGGGCGATTAAGGACGAGGTGGTCGAGGGCGAAGGACTCGTCGCTCCTGCTCGCTCGGTGCATCCGAACTTCGTCGAGCGGCCCTCCTGCCTCTACCAGATACCCCATCGGGGCGCGATACGGGCCCCGCCCGGTTGGTCCGGCCCCTCTCGGGCCTTTGTTCATTAGCATCTCTTTCCTGAAAAATATTAGTACCTGGTGAAGAGTGCTCAGGTCTTATCGGGGGAGTGTAAGCTTTCAAATCTTTAATGTGGCATTTTGCTATTACTCGGCCATCTGGGCCCTCTAATTCATAAACTACTGGGGATAGTACCGTTTTAATAACGTACGGTCCGTTATATCGGGGCGCTAATTTGGCGGCAAAGTTCTGCGCACCGGATGACAATACTCGATATTTTCTCAACACTTGGTCTCCTACTTTAAATCGGGTGTCTCTACGGTTCTGATTATAATAATGGGCCTGCCGCGTCGCAGCTTGTTCCAAATTTTTGTGTACCCAATCATGAATAAGGGGAAGTCTCTTCATTCTATCCAACCATACGTGGGGATCTCCGGGAGTGATGTAGCGGGAAGGGTTTCTATCTCGAAGGCTTTTTACGGGATGAGGGTTACGTCCGAAATTTAAGAAGGAGGGGGTCATTTGGGTGGAGGATTGAACTGCAGTATTCATCGCGAAACATAATTCAGGGAGGTGCTCGTCCCACTCGCGATGATCCTCGGCTATGTACGAGGTGATCATTGTTTTAAGGGTTCTGTTCACTCTTTCTACGGGATTGGCTTGAGCATGATAGGGAGGGATGGTTGTCTGTAAAATTCCGTACTCATTAAGCTGTCTCGTCACGTGGTTGTTAACGAACTCTGTTCCGTTGTCCGTCAGGAGATATTGGGGGCATCCCCATTTGTTAAGGATTAATACCTCGAGAGCTGTCATAATGTTGGGTCCTGTAGCTGTCCGTAGGGGTTTCGCTTCTACATATTTCGTGAAAAGATCCTGAAAAACTATTACATAACGATTCTGTTTCTTACTAGGGGGGAAAGGTCCCATTATGTCGGCAGCGACTACGCTCCATGGGCCTTCAGTCGTTCGTTCTCTCATAAGTCCTGTCGGGGGAGTCCGGGGTACTTTGTGGAGTTGGCAGGTTTGACATCTTGTCACGTATCGGGCTACGTCTTGGAATATTCCGGGCTAAAAGAAATCTTGGGTGACACGTTGATACGTCTTGTCAATTCCCAAGTGGCCGGATTGGGGATTATCGTGGGCGTCTTTGAGAGCTTGTTCTCGAGACTCTCGGGGAAGGACCAATTTCCAGGCGTCTAAATCTTCAAGGGTAGGATCAATGATGGGGTGGGGACGGTGATAATAGAGTTGGTCATCTTCAATTTTCCAATTCGGGTATTTGGAGGGGAATTCTTGGACGTTGGTCTTTTTCGCTAAATACCAGGGATCGGTAGTGTCGACGAGGGCGGCCAATACATGGTCGCATTCCTCGAACATTCTAGATAAGGCGTCAGGCACAACATTGAGTGTCCCTTTTCGGTGGAGGATCCGAAATCGCGTCATGTCTAAGGCCTGCATCGCCAAGGCCCAACGGGCTAATCTTCCCGTGGGGTCTCGCAATTTACGCAGCCATCTCAAACTGCTATGATCCGTTATGACAGTGAACGCTGTCCCCTCAATATACGGTCTCAACTTTTTGGCTGCCCACAACACGGCGAGACACTCCTTCTCTGTGGTGGTGTACTGGCGCTCGGGTCGTGTCAGCGTTCTGCTCGCAAATAGAATAGGGTGTTCTTCCCCATCAAATTCTTGAGTCAGGACTGCACCGACAGCGGTATCACTCGCATCGGTGTGAATCGTAAAGGGCTTGGTAAAATCTGGACGGGCTAGGACAGGGGTGTTGGTAAGGGCTAGTCGAAGGGTGTCAAACGCAGCTTGTTGCTGGGGTCCCCAATGCCGAGGAATGTCGTTCTTCAATAGTTCTGTTAATGGGGTTTTATCGTGGGAAAAGTCTTGAATAAAGCGAGCATACCAACCGACCATTCCAAGGAACCGGCGGAGCTGCTTCAAGGATTTTGGGGCAGGGTAATTAAGAATGGGAGCAATTTTGTCAGGATCTGCCTTCAGTCCGTCGGGTCCAATAATATACCCGAGATACGGCACTTCAGGACAGAAAAACTCACTTTTTTCTCGATTTATCTCTAATTTCGCCTGTCGTAGGGCTGTCAATACTTTACTCAAATAATAAAAGTGTTCGTCCGTTGTCTCTGTCGCAATAATCACGTCATCCAAATAAGCAAATACGTGTGGGTCCCATTCATGGTCAATTAATCGGTCCATAAGTCGTTGGAAAGTCGCGGGAGCGTTCGTCAGTCCAAAGGGCATTCGTCGAAACTGGAACAGTCCTCTCCCGGGAACGGCAAAAGCGGTAATAGGGCGACTGGAAGGGGATACGGGAACTTGGAAATACGCTTGACTCAAATCTAATTTGGAAATATATCGGGCTCGTCTCAATCCGTCTAGTATACGGTCCATATTGGGAAGGGGATAGGCGTCTTTACGCGTGACTAGATTCACGTCTCGATAATCAATACAAAAACGGTATTTTCCGTTGGGTTTTGGGACTATTACGGGATTACTCAGCCAGGGGCTGGTGGATCTTTCTATAACCTCCTCCGCGATCATTTTATCGACTTCATCTTGTGCTATTCGGAGGAGGAAAGGAGAAATTGTTCGGGGTTTTTGTCGAATTGGGGGATGTCCTTGTACGTCGATGGTATGTTCCGTCAAGTGAGTGCAACTGAGGAAGTGTTGAGGATTGGGAGGGATAAGGCGATCCAAAAGACGTTCTAAACGCTTTTTATCTACGGGGGTCGCTTCTATTAGCCCATCGCAATGAGGTAGGACGGGGATACTCCAAATAGGGACGGTTGGGCTCGCAAATTCTCTCCAGGGGCCATTTTTAATTTTCCATAAGTCCTCGTCGTGATCAATCAACATTTGGAAAGCCTTCAAAAAGTCTCTTCCCAGAATGCAATCGTATCCCAACGAGGCTACCTTTAAATCGATCGGGCGAATTACTCCTTCTATCTCAAACTGCAGGGTTTTTATTCCCTGAAGGGGTACCACAGCCCCATTGGCTACGCGTACTCCTCCTTCGGTTGGTCGTAATGGGCTACCCTCGGCTTCGGCTAGATCCGAGCCGAGGTATGATCCTGTAGCACCAGAGTCGATAAGAGCTCGGCGTGGGCAACCTCCGATATTTACCCAAAAGAAATGTCGATTATCCCCGCAGGGTTCGCTAATCGTATCAATTGCCACAAAGCCTGAAGGGCACTCAAAAGTTCTCAATTTGGGAAGTGGGGGAAAATTCTTAAAAGGTGTGTGGTACATCCGACTCAGCAGAGGCAGCGGCACGACCGCGCGCACTCTTGTCCGGCGGATTGTACCCTGTAGACGGCAACGCAATCTGATCAGCAGGAGGAGGGGGACGATTCTGCGCGTCCTCCAATCGTTGGCAAACTCGTTGCAACTCCTGGAAGCTCGCAATCTCATCACGGTGGACGTTCAACGTCATTTCCGGCTTTACGTTCGCGCAACAAATGTCCAATTGAGTCGCGAGGGGCAAGGGAGGGGTAAGGTGACTAAAGAGAGTCCTCATTTTCACCAAATACTCAGAAATGGTCTCACTACTGGCTTGAGTTCTCAATTCGGCGTCTCGTCGCAATTTTTTCTGCAAGTCAGCCGACACGAATTGGGTCCGAAAGTAGGATACGAATTCGTCCATGGTCGACCAACTGTCCTGCTCAACTCGATACCAGAGCAGAGCGTCTCCTTTCAATGCTTCGGGGAGAGCTCTGAGTAGCTCGTTATCATTCATATCTCGACCCGAGGCATACTCGTAAAGTCGGCGAAGAAACTCCTCGCCGTCTTCGCCTCGCTTGCCGTGGAATTTTGGTCCGTTTCGGCCCCAATGGTCCAAAAACTGGACACTTCGGTCTATTCTCGATTCTCCGAGACTCGAGAGTTCCGCGCGATAGCGGGATGGTGTGGCTTGAGGAAGTACTCCACCTGTCGGAGGTGGGGGGCGAGGTGCCACTCTCGTACTGTTCAATATCGGGTCTGTTGTCGGGATGGTGTAAGTCTGATGAAATCCCCATTCGTCTTGGGAAGGAGGGGGTATGTTTGGGAAAAAAGGTGCTTGTGAGGATGGAGGAGGAGGGGGGATAGAACTAACTCGTCTTGGGGGTGAAGATTCTGCGAAGGTCACTGTTCGTCCGCGGGGTTGATTTGGAAGAGAAGGGAACGGATGCGTCGCACCCGCCCACTGGGACGCATTCCCAGTTCTGTTGGTGAGGGAGAGATTCAAAACGGGATGTCTGCGAACAGTTTGTGGGGAAGGGATGGAACGGGGTGCAGGTTGCGGAGAAAAGGGGTCAGTCGGGTTAGGAGACTGTTGGGTAGTCGCTTGTGTCTCGTTCGAACTCAAAACTTGTCCGTACAAACTGTCGTCTATTGCCACCATCAAAGTAAATGGGGGATGAGGCCCCCTTTCGTCTCGTCGCGGGTTCCAGAAGGTCTGTACCTGCGGATACAGTCGGCGGATTTCGTATCGTGCGTAACGGTCAGCTAATTCTTTCATGGTGCTGTCACAATCCAATCCCGCTTGGTCACACATTTTAACCAAATCTCGGGGGCGCGTTATTTTTAGGGACTCCTCCCTAATATTTCGCATTGCCTCATATACTTCGGGAGGAATGGGTTCTTCAGTCCGATCGTCAGTATGTTGTATTATAGGGGTCATTGTAGGAGTCACTGTAACTCCAGTGGTCCACGTGGTAGTGGTAGTAGTTGTGGTTAACGGGGGATCCATATTGAGCGATATTTTGGGCAATAATACAGAAAAAAGTAATGAAACAAAGGGATTTGGGTAAGATAAACAACGAGGCGCTTAAGCAGCCCTCGTAAATCAAAATAATTCGCAAAAGGAAATAGTCAATGTTCAGCAAAAATCAA
Source organism: Alloplasta piceator (assembly GCA_946863875.1). NCBI lineage: Eukaryota > Metazoa > Arthropoda > Insecta > Hymenoptera > Ichneumonidae > Alloplasta > Alloplasta piceator. Next base: position 18,680,104 of record OX333076.1, read on the forward strand.
AAATCCAAAATCAACAATAATGACAATATATCAGAGCATAAAATAAAAATGATATGAGCACTAATGCGGACGCGGGGTGTCGTGGCTCGCCAAGAAAAAGTTTTGGGTTATTTGGGCTTCTCTATTCTAAATATCTCGAATAATTATTATTTTATCGCGGTGGGTACTATTACTCACGAGTCTCTGAATTTTTTTTTTCAAAATTTTCTCAATTTCAGTATTTTTCGCAAGTTTATTTCGATATTTTTCTTAATACTAATTTTTCGCCATTTTATTTCGATATTTTCTTAATACTAATTTTTCGCAACGTTCTTAACTCTAAATGTTCTCTAAATTCTAATTTATTCGAAAATTTCTCCGAGTTTCGCAATATTGTTCGAAAAGTTCGCAATTTATTAATTTGTATCAATTTTTTGCCATATTTTATCAATTTTCTGAATTTTTGAAATTTTTCGCTATTTTTCCGGAATTTTCTGAATTTTAAAAATTTTTCTCAATTTTTCGCAATTTTTAGACTCGTTTTTCGAGATTTTCTGAATTTTAAAAATTTTTCTCAAATTTTCGCAATTTTTAGACTCGTTTTTCGAGGCCCCACGTCGGGCGCCATTTGTAAGGGAATTCTCAATTTTATCAAAAGAAATAATTAAACACCAAAAAAAAAGAATTAAATAAATATTATTTATTTGATGACAAAAATAGAAAAATCGAAATATTAATAATGATAATAAAAATTTTCGGGCGCCAGCTGGTTTGTCGGTCCAGCAACCGGTACAACGCAAAAAAAAAAGTACAAAAATAAATTCAAGGTTGCTCGGCGCAAAATAACGTGAGATGCAGCGACTATACGCGCGTCTCGCGAGTCGACAAAGGAAATCGCGCGATAGGGGCAATAAGGGGAGGGGAGGAAAGGGAACAAGAAAAGGCAGGTACGTTAAATCGCAAGGGGGCTTCGCAAATCTTAAATCTCTTAACTCAGGGCTAATACACGGTCCTTCGACGCTATGACCTCTTATTAATTACCGCGATACACAATTTGTCACTTGAAACTACGAAAGGAAATTCTCAAAAGAATGGAACAGTCCATTCGCAAAAAGGGGGTGGGGGGGGGGGAAGAATCTATTACGCCACGACACCGCAAAATCTCGATACAATTTACACGGGGAAATATTCACTCTACTCACTTTTTTTCTCTCCAAATTTTCTCCTCGTCTCTATCTCGTCTTCTATTGAACAAGCGCTCTTTTCTTTTCGCCTCAAAATTACTTCTCTATGCTCTCTACTACGCAATAATAATTTTCGCAATAAAAAGCACGTGTGGCTTCGCTCGCACGCGGTCAGGGAATGAGGCCAAGATGGCCGCGATCTCGGTCGATGCTCGATCCATGGCGAAGCTCGTCTTCTTCGTTTATCTTGTAGGTGAGGGGGGGTGAAGGGAATGGAGGGGTCTCGTCGTTCTCATTCGGTGCTGCCGCCTAGCGCCTTGAATTCGAAGCTGCACGCTCGCCGGCAACTCTCTCTCTCTCTCTCTCTTTCTCGATGTTTCTCGTGGCTCGAGATTACAGCTGTCAACGCTGCTCGATGTCGTATTTCCAGATTTGTTTTCCCGAGGCTCAGTCGCCGTTTTGATCGGGACGTCACCCCGGAAAAATGTAATAGTGTGTCTCGATATCTCCGTAAAATTCGGGTATTAAATAGTGCTGTGTCTCGGTGGATCGATCTTCAATGAAGTCGATCGGCTCGATGTTGGAGAAAATACGCGCATAAGGTCACGGTGTCCTCTGCCGATACGACGGAGAAAATATTGCAGATTGCTCAATATTCGAGGATTTCTGCTCGTTGGTCGCTTCTTGAAGGGCGGTGGATTTCTGTGGTGATAATGAAATATTTTCGGGAATTTTTGGGAGGGATTTTGTTGGGAAATAGTAACAGTAATTCGGGAATTGTTTCAAGGATAATAGGACGAGTTTCGCGAGATTAATTCTAATTTTAATTTATCAACCAAATAATACAGTATTTCGCTTTTCTTTCAGGTGTCGTGGCGGATTCCGTGACCGCCGCGATATTATTTTATTTTTATTGGGACTTTTCGTCACAATATATATACGATGAAAATCAGCTCTATATTCACAATTGATAGTTCCAGTAACGAAAAAAAAAATAAAAAATAATAAAAAAATCGCTCCCAGTGGAATTTGAACCCGCGACCCTTGTTTTTAGGCATATCCTTAAATTCAACATGAATTAAATTTAAAAAAAATGGATAATTTGGAAGTTCATGAATTTTTCCGACCGCTTTAGTTATCTTGCATATTCGCGGACCCTGGAATATGTACAAGACCTGACTGGGATCTGAAACCTACCTACCTATCGAGCCTAACGAACGACCCACGACTGGGACGCTAACCACTACACCACCGACTACTTTTGATTTACTGATGTAAATATCATATTTATAGAACACAGGCCAAGAACAATCACGTGCCAAAATCGTATTAGGAATTTGTTTTCATTACCCGAAGGCCATTTTTGGTTCAGCTTGTCTTTTAACTAAATTAAAAAAATCAAATATTGAATCAGATGAATAATAATAACAATTATAATAATGAATAATTATTTCCGAAATCAAAAGGAATAATTTATTATAATGACAATAACAATAAATATTATTAATATATTTGTTATAATAATAATAATAATAATAAACAATAATAAATATCATTATTATTGTTATTATAAAAAATTACTGCTCTCAATTATGGGAATCTGTTTTTATTCTCAAATAACAATAATATTAAATGATAATATACTCAATGAACGTATAATATACGTATATTATACGTTCATTGAATAGCTTCAGATCTAAGAATCGCATTCGTAAGATAATTAACATATATTATATGTATATGAGATGTACAAAATTCCACCGACATATGTAGAAAAAGACACGTCCAATATACGTATATAATACGTCATATTCATCTTTATCGTGAAGTACATGTTTCATATACATATAATAAACGTATATAATTCGATGTCAAATGTTTACGGTATAATGTACGTAAATTATACGTATATGAAATTCTTTCACTATTATCATTTCATAGACCCACAATATACGTATAGTATATGTCTAATACAGGTATATCATAGACGTATACATATCATATACTAATATACATGTAATATACGTATATTATACGTTCTTGTTCTATCTGAGTATTCTTCGAAATGCACTTTGAAAGCTCGAAATATTATAATTTTACATTTTGTCGCGTGTGATCTCAAATCGATCGAGAGAATCTTGGATTTCTCTCGATTATAATTTTATATTTTGTCGCGTGTGATCTCACACGACAAAATGTAAAATTATAATATTTCGAGCTTTCAAAGTGCATTTCGAAGAATACCCAGATAGAACAAGAACGTATAATATACGTATATTACATGTATATATGTATGTGATATGTATACGTCTATGATATACCTGTATTAGACATATACTATACGTATGTTGTGGGTCTATGAAATGATAATAGTGAAAAAATTTCATATACGTATAATTTACGTACATTCTACCGTAAACATTTGACATCGAATTATAAACGTTTATTATATGTATATGAAACATGTACTTCACGATAAAGATGAATATGACGTATTATATACGTATATTGGACGTGTTTTTTTCTACATATGTCGGTGGAATTTTGTACATCTCATATACATATAATATATGTTAATTATCTTACGAATGCGATTCTTAGATCTGAAGCTATTCAATGAACGTTTAATATACGTCTATTATACGTTCATTGAGTATATTATCATTTAATATTATTGTTATTTAAGAATAAAAACAGATTCCCATAATTGAGAGCAGTAATTTTTTATAATAACAATAATAATGATATTTATTATTGTTTATTATTATTATTATTATAACAAATATATTAATAATATTTATTGTTATTGTCATTGAAATAAATTATTCCTTTTGATTTCGGAAATAATACTATTTATTATTATAATTGTTATTATTATTCATCTGATTTAATATTTGATTTTTTAAATTTCGTTAAAAGACAAGTTGAACCAAAAATGGCCTTCGGGTAATGATAATAAATTCCTAATACGAGTTTGGCACGTGATTGTTCTCGGCCTGTGTTCTATAAATATGATATTTACATCAGTATATCAAAAGTAGTCGGTGGTGTAGTGGTTAGCGTCCCCGTCGTGGGTCGTTCGTTAGGCTCGATAGGTAGGTAGGTTTCAGATCCCAGTCAGGTCTTGTACATATTCCAGGGTCCGCGAATATGCAAGATAACTAAAGCGGTCGGAAAAATTCATGAACTTCCAATTTATCCATTTTTTTAAAATTTAATTCATGTTGAATTCAAGGATATGCCTAAAAACAAGGGTCGCCGGTTCAAATCCCACTGGGAGCGAAATTTTTTTTTTCTTTAAAAATTTTTTTTTCGTTACTGGAACTATCAATTGTGAATATAGAACTGATTTTCATCGTATATATATATGCTAGTATCCGTATAATATGTTTATATTCTACGTTTGTATTTTACGTATTTTCGACGTCTTGTATACATAAAATATACCGTTTAATATATGTAGAATATACATACATTATACGGATATTGGCCGGACATTCTACGTATATTCTACGTATTTTCGACGTCTCGTATACATAAAATATACCGTTTAATATATGTAGAATATACATAAATTATACGGATATTAGCCGGACATTTGGCTCTTCAGCATACGTACTAAATACGTATTATAGACGTATATGGCGACGTATAATATACGTATAATATACGTTAGTGTTCTATCTGGGTATCTACCTCACAATTGTGATTGATCAAAACGTTCACAAAAAAACGATCGTTCTCCGTAATCAAATACAATCAAATCATGGAATTGAGAAAAATTGATCAATCTTCCTACTCAATACTGCAATCATTATTGACTTACATCAATAAATTAAAAAGATTATCTTCGAAATTCACGATCATGAAGCCCGAATTACACAGAGATTTCAGATTAAATAAAATTCTGAAGAGGATCCTAAACAGGATCGAATCGTTAATGATTGAGGAAAAATCATTCCAATAACATCTGGAATTACTGGCCGAATCGAAGCCGATTCTTCTTACAACATATTTATCCACACGGCCGCTCGACAAATCAACAACCAATTTATATCTGACATATAGTAATAGATATTACCTTTTACTCGAAAAAGATAAAGATTTCACAAAACTTTGAAATATTTCTTTATAATTGGCATATGCGAACGGAACTAAAACTTCGTTTATTTGTACATTTTTAAAGCAAAACAAAAAGTTGCTCAGTTGTGGAAACAAGATCTTGAGAGATCTCTCAGTGTCTGTTGTACAGACTCAGTCATTCGTTATGGTTTGATTTGGATTGTCTAATTAAGAAGAAAGTGTCAGCCGCTCAACGCTTGAACTCAGTTCAATCTCCACATATACGGACATGACACACATGTTTCCTGATGTAACATTAATTTTTTAATAATGATTTATATGGCCGCAGACGAAATAAAAAATTACCAAAACACATTGACGGTACAAAATTTAATAAATAGTGAAGTCAATTGAAAATTGTTAATAAATAGAAACTGCCAATGAAAAAAGAATAAAAAAATAATAAGTACTTGATAATTTTGTCTTTGAACCATCAAGTCAAAACCCGCCAAGTACTTTTCATTTTTTCGATCTTTTTTCATTGATATTTTTTATTTGACAATAATTTTCACTAGTGAGAAACGGTTGCTCCACCCTCTATGAACATTGTCTACCAGGTATAATACATTTGAGCCATAGGATACCTTTGTGACAGTTTCTGACGTTACGTCGGGACGTAACGTCCATAAATGCAATAAACTCAAATTCAAATTTTAATAAATCTCAATATTAAGAGAATCAATACCCAGGTGGGGTTTCGGAGTCGGGCTTTGTTGGTGCAACGACGATCGCTTGAGTTAGAGCGGTGGACCAACTCTGTTCGCCAACGTCGGTTTGGCATCTCAAAATCGTCGGGATGATAACACCGGCCAGACGGTTCAGCCAAACGTCGGGCTGCAACGAATAACCAACGTGATTGCAACGTCGCACAGTAGGAGAAAAGCCCAAAAACCTGGCCAAAACCTCAAATGACCTTTGACGGGAATGAAAATTGGCTTACAGGGGTTTTCAAGGCCGCTGATTACGAATCTGAAAGCCAAATTATCGTAAACAAAATGGCCGATCCAATATGGCTGACATGAATGTTAAAAAGTTGCCAGATGTCGACAAAAATTGGTATTTACAGGTTTTCAAGGTCGCTGATTACGAATCCGCTAGCCAAATTATCGTAAAAAAAATGGCCGATCTAATATGGCCGACATGAACGTTAAAAAGTTACCAGATGTTGACAAAAATTGGTATATACGGGTTTTCAAGGTCACTGATTACCAATCCGATATCTATTGTTTATAACTTGCAACAAAGAGCTTACAGCAAATTGTTATAAGCAAAATGGCCGAGTATCCTGCTAAATAGATAAATTAATATATATAAAAAAAATCATCATAATAAAATAAACGTGAACAGTGTATTCTACGCAATTATTATTTTTATTTCCAAAATACATACGGAACGTTTCAAAAATAGAAAATTTTATTCTTAATCAAAATCGTAATCGGAGTCGGAGTTGGAGTCAGAATCATTATCCGAGTTTGTATCTATTACAACTCCCGGCACGGCTTCAATCTCGGCGCAAAATTCGTCTGCTGCAGCAGTCACTTTAGGAGCGATCAACATCGCTACAGCTTCCGGCGACAAACTCTTCAGCTTCTTCTGTGGTAGTCTTCTGACACTTGAAATGTACAGATCAGAAGTAACTAAGAGCCGATGAAAAACATCTTCCATAGTTTTAACCCTGGAACTTTTTCGCGCAAAATCTTCTCGATATCGTTTGATGTCTTTGTTTCGAGCTTCCTGAGCATCTTCGGATAATTGGCCGATTGGTAATAGAGCATGAGTTATTATCACTGGACCATGAATTAATAGTTTGTGCACCGAAGTAGGCATGGAGTACCAAGGGTATAATGCAACGGTCTTTCTTGCCGTTTCAATAGCATACTGTTCAAATCTTTCACAGTTTATCTCGTGGCCACACGATATAACTTGTAGGATTACGTACAAGCGTTTAATTACTTCTTCGTTGACCCCCGTTATCGGAGCGGAAACCGTCGAATTTTCAAAGAATCGCCGAGCTGTGTTGCCATCATTGCTGCTGCCGTATCCAGGCTTTGGGCGATCGATATTTAGACCCAATTGCTCCTTGAATCCTTCTTGAATGGCCCTCTTGCGTTCCTGGGCAATTTTTTTTTCTTCGGCACTTCGAGCTTGCCATTTTTTAATGCCGAGTTTGTAAGACACGTGTAAGCAATACTCGAAGCACCGTATCCACGCATGCAGCGTCGACAATCCGAACTTCAAATTTGTTTCATTGATTTCCCTTTGCAATACAGTGTCGATGGCATTAAAATCTTTGCTGGTTGCTCCATACAAATAGCACCGTTGAGCAGATTTCGTCAATGATACAGCGTTGCAAACTTTACCATCTATCATGGTGAAAAACAACTTGTACATTACGGGGATTTCTTTTCCATCTATTACACTTTCGAATGGACGAAGTGACTTTATTTGTTCTTCAACAATTTGGACTTCATTAAGTGTTGACTCTGTGTCTTCGTGTAGAAACAGTAGTCTAAGCGGTCTACAAAATCGTGGAGACGAGGGTCTGTGGTTCTTCCAAACAACTATTTCTTCCTTCGATTGTTGATCATAACACACGAGTTGTAATGGCACGACTGAAGTAAAGAATACATGCGCATCAGATTTGTTGTCATCACTGAACGTCTGCTTATATTCACTTTGCCCAGAACTTCCATCGCAACCCCACTTGCAAATCAAGTCCATTTTACGAACATTATCTGGAGTCAATCTTTGAATGAGTACATTTTGGACGAGTAAAATACGTTCAACTGTATGATCTAATAGTGCCTGTAGTTGGACTTCTGCACTACTCTCTGTAATCCTGATTGCATCACGTGGTGGATAACAACGCTTGTTTGCTTTCATCACTTTTTCGTAAGACGGATATAGCTTACAGTTATTTTCCTTCCCTAATCTTCTCATTCCCTGGTAAGTACTCTTGGAGAATTTATACTCAATCATAGCGGAAAGTGCAGCCTCTTCGGATAAAGTAATTTCATCCGTTGCTGAGTAAGCTTTACGATACTTGGAAGCTCTTAAAGGACTCGTCATTGTTACGTCCTTAATAACTTTTGCGGCGTCGGATTGTCCTGAAGAGCGAAGGCTCATCTGAGTAGCGTATGCTAACTCGACTGAGTTGAACGATGTACGAATATCTTGGGTCTTCCTTCGTTTAGATCTTTCACTGGACATTGTAAACTCAAGGGACGGGTGGCCGCCCGTATTACCCGGGCTTGTTACTACAGTGTCTAGGTGCGGCAAAACATACCTGCTTGCTAAGCCATTCACCGTTATTCTTGAAAAATACACAGGATTTTCTGTAAGCTTGTTGCCACCTCGTTCTCATTTGATTGAAGAGTATCGAAAAAGTCTGTTTCGAGTCCTCAGGCACTACAACTGTACGTCCGGTGTCCTTGGAAATTTTTTCTACCATAAATTCGATCAAGGAAGCGAATTTATCGGATAAATGCTCGCTGATTATCAGAAATACTTCTTTCCTTGTCAGCACCAATTCTTTGTAACCGGATCCTGTAATAAAGACATAAAATTGTAGAAAATTGGTGTTAAAGGAAAAGATAAAATTTTCAATTAATACAATAACTTGAACAATGTACATTATTTTACCAAATAAATAACCGCAATAATTGAAATAAATTTAAAAAAATTAGACAGAAAATATTGACATGGATTTGGTTAAAAGAAAGCTTTGCTTACTATATAATATATATATATTCAAATATTTTATTTGAATGTTGTAACATTTCATTCATATTTAAGAAATTTTTATGTGGTTGATTTTAATATGTATATATATGGGGCATTCCACGCCAAATCGACCACTTTAAAACCTGACAAATTTCAGACATCTTACAGAAAATATCACGGTTTCTAATAAAAAAAAGAAATTAAAAATTAGAAATGGTAATCATCGAGAAATTTTCGTTTTTTTCCGAAAATTAGAAAAAAAACAACGAAGATAGCTCTGAATCATTTTTTTAAATATTTTTCTGAAAAGTACATTTAAAAACGAAAATTTTGAAAAAAAAACATCCCGATAAGGCAATTTTTGAAGAAGTTATGGACATTTGAAAAATCAATAGCCATTTTTTTTTAATTCATGAGATTTGAATGTCATTTATTTTTTTTTTTAACTTTGACGTTCTCTCTACATAATTATAAATCCCTAGAGTAGTATTATAAGAAATAGGCTGAGTGAAAAAATTTTTTTTTTTTTTAATTGAAAAAAAAATAGAAGAAAAAATTTCCCCACTCTGAAAATTTCAGAGAACTTACAGAAAATATCAAGGTTTCTAATAAAAAAAAAAAATTAAAAATTAAAAATGGTAATCATCGAGAAATTTTCGTTTTTTTCCGAAAAGTAGAAAAAAAACAACGAAGATAGCTCTGAATCATTTTTTTAAATATTTTTCTGAAAAGTACATTTAAAAACGAAAATTTTGAAAAAAAAAACATCCCGATTCGTCAATTTTTGAAGAAGTTATGGACATTTGAAAAATAAAAGGCCATTTCTTTTGAAATATTCATAACTTTTTATCGGTTTCGTAAAAAAATCTGAAAAAATTCTGAAAAATCTTTTTCATAGGGTAGAAAAAAATAAAAAAGTTTCAGCCAAATCGAAAGGGGTCAGGTTTTAAAGTGGTCGATTTGGCGTGGAATGCCCCATATACAGGGTGGGCCACGAACTGTTGCCACCTTAAATATCTCTGTAATTATCGATAGCACAAAACAAATTTTCAGACAAAAGTTGTACGGTATGGAAGGGGTCATCAAATGCGACATTTTTTTTTCATTTCGGTGGAGGCGCTGACGCACAGTAAAGGTCACCTCCACTTTTTTAAATGGTAAGGTACATTTTTTTTTCAACCATCTTGTAGAGCATCGCAAACTGCATAAAAAACATTCGGGGGTCAGAGTCGTCCAAGGTCATTCAAGACCGATAAGTGACATGAACTTTATTTTTATGTGAAATAAACTTTTTTTTACAGAAGGTGTTCAAAGACATCACCATTGGAATCACGTAAAAATAAGTGACATGAACTTTATTTTTATGTGAAATAAACTTTTTTTTACAGAAGGTGTTCAAAGACATCACCATTGGAATCACGTAAAAATAAAGTTCATGTCACTTATCGGTCTTGAATGACCTTGGACGACTCTGACCCCCGAATGTTTTTTATGCAGTTTGCGATGCTCTACAAGATGGTTGAAAAAAAAATGTACCTTACCATTTAAAAAAGTGGAGGTGACCTTTACTGTGCGTCAGCGCCTCCACCGAAATGAAAAAAAATGTCGCATTTGATGACCCCTTCCATACCGTACAACTTTTGTCTGAAAATTTTTTTTGTGCCATCGATAATTACAGAGATATTTGAGGTGGCAACAGTTCGTGGCCCACCCTGTATATCATAATTAAATCACAGAAAATTTATATATATATATATATATACTAGGGTCCGTGCGGCTCGGGCGCTACGCGCCCTCGCGTCGTAGAGGTTCAATTCTAACCCAAACCTTAACTCCCGCCCACCGCCTTTCCCCACCCCCACGCTCCCCCGTCCCATCCCCGCCGCCCCAACTCTCTGCTCGATTCTCGATTCCATGGCCAACTTCACCTCGCTCTATTTTCGATTCCATAGCCAACTTCACCCCGCTCGATTCTCGATTCCATGGCCAACTTCACCCCGCTCGATTCTCGATTCCATGGCAACTTCATCCCGCTTGATTCTCGATGCCATGGCCAACCTCACCATGCTCGATTCTCGAATCCATGGCCAACTTCACCGCGCTCGATTCTCGATTCCATGGCCAACTTTACCCCGCTCGATTCTCGTTTCCATGGCTAACTTCACCCTGCTTAGTCTGTGGCCAACTTCAGTCCGTCTCGATTACCCTTTTAACCCAAACCCGACCCCTCGATTCTTGTACACGGGGCGGCGGGGGCGGCGGGGGTGGCAGGGGCGGCGGCGACATTTTTATATAATATAGAGAGATATATACTAGGGTCCGTGCGGCTCGGGCGCTACGCGCCCTCGCGTCGTAGAGGTTCAATTCTAACCCAAACCTTAACTCCCGCCCACCGCCTTTCCCCACCCCCACGCTCCCCTGTCCCATCCCCGCCTCCCCAACTCTCTGCTCGATTCTCGATTCCATGGCAACTTCATCCCGCTTGATTCTCGATGCCATGGCCAACCTCACCATGCTCGATTCTCGAATCCATGGCCAACTTCACCGCGCTCGATTCTCGATTCCATGGCCAACTTTACCCCGCTCGATTCTCGTTTCCATGGCTAACTTCACCCTGCTTAGTCTGTGGCCAACTTCAGGCCGTCTCGATTACCCTTTTAACCCAAACCCGACCCCTCGATTCTTGTACACGGGGGCGGCGGGGCGGCGGGGGCGGCGAGGGCGGCGGGGGTGGCGGGGGCGGCGGCGACATTTTTATATAATATAGAGAGATATATATATATACTAGGGGCTTGTAGGGCTCGGGCGCTACGCGCCCTCGCATCGTAAAGGTTCGCGTCTAACCCAAACCCCGACCCCCCGCCCGCCAGCTTCCCCAACCCCCTCCCCACCATCCCACGCCTCCCCCCTCCACACCCGGCAACCAACCGCTGAATTTGGCCATCCATGGCCAACTTCAGCGCGCTCGATTCTCGATTCCATGGCCAACTTTACCCCGCTCGATTCTCGTTTCCATGGCTAACTTCACCCTGCTTAGTCTGTGGCCAACTTCAGGCCGTCTCGATTCTTGTACACGCGGGCGGCGGGGGCGGCGGGGGTGGCGGGGGCGGCGGCGACATTTTTATATAATATAGAGAGATATATACATACATATATATTAAAATAATTTATTTCAAGCGTATAACAGCCGTCTTGTCCGTTATGATGCTACTTCACCCATTCTCAGGTAGAGGCGCAGAGGCTGCTCAATAGTGCCGCGTGCACGCTCGGCTACCGCACGATGCGAAAAAAATCATAACGGACAAGACGCACGTTTTCCGCAGGTACCTCTTGTAAATTTCGAAAGCTTATGAATTAAACTAAAGGCCGAGACTAGGAGCTTTGCAAAATGTGACAAAATATATAACTTTTCGGACCGTTGAAAATATAAGTTTTCAAAATTATTCAATTTTATTTAGGCCGAAGGCTATACTACATTTCAATCATTTATACATAAAGTTTAGATTCAACCGATGTAAAAATATGTTCTACATACCTCCAGAAGTCGTATCCATGTTGCAGAATTGAAATTAAACCCGTCACTTTAAAGTTATGGGTTTTTGAAGTCAGCGTTATTTTCGTCTGTTCAGCGCGTGACACGTACACTCTTCACGAACACTAACTGCCAACTGACGCTGCGGCGCAGGTATACACTTAAAGGGCTTTCCCTTCCACAATAGAATGCAGTTACTAGTCCTCTACCTGAATGACTACTCAACTGACCCTATTTCGAAAATTTATTTTTTGGGGTTTTGGCCAGGTTTTTGGGCTTTTCTCCTACTGTGCGGCGGCCCATTACCCTACGCTTGATACGGTAATTTTATTTCTAATATATATATTTGTTTATAATTATGATAAAAATAAGTTTTTCATTAATGTTTGATCATTTTTAAACATTACATAAGATCAGGAAATAAAAATTTTTTTTGCTCATTTGAAAGGCGTCGCCACCGGGTTCGAACTCTCGACCCTCGGTTTTTGAGCGTATCTTTGAATTGAACATAAATTAAATATTTTTTAAAAAAATCATTTGAAAATGAATCAATTTTTTTGACTGATTAATTTTCCTTGTATATACGCGGACCGAAGAATATTTACTCGCCTCGTCTGGGATTTTAAACCTACCTACCTATCGAGCCTACTGAGGGACCTAACACTGACACGCTAACCACTACACCATCGACTACTTATAATATTCGAATGTGTATATCATATTTATGAAACATACGCCAGAAAAATATCTACGTATATAAAATATCACTTATGAGGGGTCGGAAACCCTGGAATTAAGTTATAAGAAGTCACATATCTTATGAGGGGTCAGGAATCCTAGAACTAAGTTTTGAAATTCCCGTATTTCGTGATACAATAAAAATCTAAAAATTCAGCAAAATTCGCCATACCATAAACAAGAATTATCAATAATGATATTGCCCAAAAGTTATTAATAAATTCTTAACAAATAATTATTCAACAATTTTCGGGTAAGTTTTTTTATATTTTTCTTCTTAAACAATAAGAAAAGTAATTGATAAATTGTTATTAAAATTTTTTTTATTAATTTGTTATTAATATATTGTTTAAACAAATAATTACTCAACAATTTTTGGGTAAGTTTAAAAAATAAAATTCTCAAACAAATGGAAGGCGTTAATTTTTCTGTGCGCATATGAATTTTTTCAGAATTTTCTCTATTTTGAAATATTATAAAAAACATTTTGAAATACAAATAAAAAATTGCCAATTTTTTATATGTTTGTGCATACAGGTTTATCTTCAGCTATGAAAAGTTTCAAAGACACTAAGCCAAAGAATACACAAATACAGCCATTCTAAAAATTTTAAAATGGGAATTTCAAACAGAGAGCAAATTCTGAAAAATGTTCAGAAAAAAATGTGTTTAGAAAAATTAACGCATTAGATTTGTTTAAGAAAAAAAAAGCTTACCGAAAAATTGATGGATAATTATTTGGTTACACAATTTACTAATAACTTTTGGGCAATATTGAAATTGATAATGGTTGTTTATGGCATGGCAGATACTACTGCTGAATTTTGTCAAATTTTTATTGCATTACAAAGTACGGAAATTTCAATCAGATAAATTTTTTAGCTGAGACTGTAGGGGCAAAGCATATCCTTGAATTTTGAGACTTTACATAACCTACGGAGGGTCAGGGGTAACGAAATAAAGTTATGAGGGGTCATCAGTTAACTTATGAGGGCCCACTTAAGTTATGAGGATTCAGATATTCTCGAATAAAATGTTGAGAGTTCAAAAAACTTATGAAGGATCAGGGGCTCCGAAATTAAGTTGAGAGAGGTCACTTAAGTTATAAGGATTCAGGTATCCTGAAGTCAAGTCAGTGGAACGGGCGACCGATGCCACCGCCCGGCGTTGGCTCTACTTTGGGCTGCAAGTGTTGGCCGACTATACTCGAGCGACGATTAACCAGCGTCGGATAAAGCGTGGTATAAAGCTGTGAGAATTTTTCGAGCATGGAGAACCCACGAAACGTCTACTTCTGGACTCCAATATTAATGCTATCTATGGCCAATATTATGCTATCTATCTTCGTTCTAGCGAGCGAGAGTGAGAAAGAGGCTGGTTATACGCAGCTTCGTATGTGAAGGTGAAGATGTCGCAGTATATATAATGTTTATATATATTTTTTGTGATTCCATCGTGGAAAGTGAAGGGTCTAACACCTGATTCCACGAGCTCGGCTATTTACAGTGTCTTTCTTTAATAATCCGAGCTTCAAATATCTCTTTGACTGGTCGACAAGCTGCTCTTAGTAGTTTGCCTCATTAAGTGACATTTAAATCAAATTTTTTGCGAACTTGGGAACTAAAAAGAGTAAAAACATATTTGGTCGCCACGCGGTCTCGGCTGGCGACGCCATGGCGCAGTCGCTGGCTAACACAAAGCAACGACCTAACCTACAAGTGAACAATGAGCTTGAAATGCGATGTGATAACGAGCCTATGGACACTTCTCATCAAAAAAATTTGAAAAGGAACCATGTTGAAGACGACGACATCGTCCGAATCGCTCTTGAGAACATGCAATCAGAGAACTCGGGTGCAATCCCGAAGACGCGCAGCGAAAAAAAACTAAGAAATGGACGAGAGAAAGAAGCCAAACGAGGAAAGAAGGGGGATCATGCACCAAGCGAAAAAGGAAATGGAACGGTCAACGTACCACGAGCAGCAGAGCCCTCTCTCTCTCTCGCACTACTACAGTTCAGTCGCAACGGGTGAAACTTCCACAAAAATATGAGAGTGCAGATATCGGGCCATTCGAGGTCTGGCTCCAGAGCAGTGAGGAAAAGTATCAGTCGCTGGGTTCAACAGCGAGACTACTGATGAAATATCAAATTAATTATGACACAATTGATCGAGTAAGGAAAAATCGATTTATCATAAAGTTTAAAAATTACACCGACGCGAATGCACTAGTCAATGACTCTCGACTGGCAGGAGTAAATCTCTCAGCCACGATCCCGTGGTTTAGAGTATACCGGAAAGGAATTGTCAGAGGAGTTCCCACTGACATCAGTATCGGAGAAATTGTCGAGACGATCAACGAGGAGAACCGAGAAATGAGAGCGGTCGATGCTTTCAGGTTTACGCGCCGCAGAACGGAAAACAATAAGACTGAATACGTGAACACAGAGACAATATGTGTAACTTTTCGAAGCCAAATTCTCTCTCAACATCTCATTCTGTGGAGGTGCAGATTCCCGTTGAAACCGTTCGTGAACCGGGTACGAATTTGCTTCAATTGCTTCAAAATCGGACACACTAAAGTGTTTTGCAAAAATTCGAGCAAATGCGAAACTTGTGGTGACAACAAACACGACGAAACCTCAACGTGCCAGCCAACAGACCCAAAATGCGTCAACTGTAACGGCGCTCATAAAAGCTCAGAGCAAAGTTGTCCAGTGTATCTACAACAAAATCAAATTAATAAGATTATGGGGTATGACAATGTGTCATATGAAGAAGCAAAAAAAAGGTGCGTAATTCTGAACACAACCGCAGGATCTACTCGAAACACCGATATGACTGACCTGAGAGAATTCCCTACGCTGAAACCAGTTTCACGTCACAAACGTGATATGATGAGGCATCTTTTTGGGGATGCTGAAGGACGTCTGGAGGCCGACTACAGAATCCCTTCACTCAAGAACAACAACAACTCAGTTACTACATCCACTCCAAAAAGACAACACCTAAGAACAGAGGATATTTCAAGGATCATCGACCAACTCAGGACAACAGAAAATTCGGAGCCGGACGCAGCAACGGGGTATCTGGAGACACTAATTCATGAACTGATAAACCGCATATTAGCAGATAGTGACAAGGGTCAATTCCTATTACGACTCTTTAAAGCCGTTGATCTCCACGCCAAATACCAGGTCAAGTAAGAAAGTAATTTCTATTCTACAGTGGAACTGCTGTAGTTTAAAAGGAAAATTACCAGAACTCAATAAACGAGCTTGTGATTTTGATATAATAATGCTCACGGAAACGTTGCTTAAAGACACAGATAATGTAAATGTAAAAGATTTTTATATAGTCAGATACGATAGACCCTCGCAGGCTGGTGGCGGTACCACCATCATGATAAAAAAAGATATCGAGTTTCAAATAGTCAAGAATATTTACAATGGCAATGGAGCGATCGAATATGTTGGGGTCGTAGTTAAAACCAGCATAGGTGATTTGCTCCTGGTATCTTGTTACAAGCCCCCTGGACGTAATTTATCAAAAAATAGTTGGAAACGTTTCTTTGAATCGTTTACACGCTCTAACAATTATTTGGTTACAGGAGATTTCAATGCACATAACTCGTGCTGGGGGAGCCACTATACTTGCGCCGCAGGTAGGGTCATACAGGAATGTTTGGAAAATTTGGACGTAATCGTCTTAAACGACAACTCGCCTACATTTGTCTCTCGACCGTTCGGCACTCAATCTTGCCTAGATTTGTCCTTTACTGACGGGGACTCAGCACTCCTTAGTAACTGGGAAGTTTTCGATGATTCATGGGGAAGCGACCATTTCCCCATCAAAATAAATATCGGCGTGTCTCCTACCCTGGTGGAGCCGGAGGGAGCTGGTACAAGAATATATGCAGCAAAAAGAATAGCATGGGATTTATTCTCTGACCTTCTAGATATTTCTGTAAGTAATGATGACATCTTAAATGCTCGGGTCGATTCGGTAATGGAAAGGTATAAAAGATTTACAGAATTGATATATGAGAGCCTATCGCTCGCTAATCAAGATAAAAATATCAACCAAAATAAGCCAAATAAAAATATCATAAACAGTAAACGCCGGCTACGAGGGCCAGTCAGCCCTTGGTGGAACGCGACGTGTGAGAGAGTGGTTCAGATCAGAAAGGATGCGCTTAACACATTTAAACGGACCCACACGAGGGAAGACTTCCTTGAGTTCAAAAAAGCAGAAGGTTGGGCTAAATTTGCACTAAAAAAAGAAAAGAAAAAAAATTTTGTTAAGTTTTGCGAGGGCCTAAATAGGTTCACAAGCCCCAGCTATATTTAGAAAAAAGTTAAATGTTTTAAAAATAGATTCGCAGATAAGAGCGAAAGGCAAGGTAACATCAATGAAATTAAAATAGAATCAATTAAAAATAGTATTTTGTCGCTATGCCCTCCGTGGGTCAAAACAGGTCAGCCGGGTTTAGTTGCCGATGAACCTGTCTGGTTTTTAGATAACGCCTATTCACGTGAGGAATTAGAAAATGCCATAGCATCAGTGGCAGTCACCTCGGCTCCGGGATTGGATGGCATAGATTACAATATTATCAAACATTTTAAAGACCGCACAAAAGAGGTTTTGCTAGAATTATATAATGGGATTTTGGCTAACCATGAGTTTCCGGAAGAATGGAGAAATTATGCAATTTTTTTCATCCCGAAAACTGCAGCGAACAAATTCAGACCTATTTCATTAGCACCCTGCCTGTTAAAAATCCTAGAAAAAATGATAAACACCAAACTCAATTGGTGGCTGGAAAAAAATCACCTTCTAGCGGACTCTCAGTTTGGTTTCAGGAGGCAAAAATCTTGTGTGGATAACTTGGCCATTCTACAATCAGCGGCATACCATGAGCTTCTCCAACGCAATCATTTGACTAGTGTTTTTTTGGACGTTAAGAGCGCATATGACAATGTCTTAGCCGATATTCTCATAGATCGTCTCAGGGATCTCAACTTCCCAACAAATCTTCTATCTTTCATATATAATTTGACCTCTGAAAGAAGATTGAGTGTCAGATTAAATGGTTCCAGCTTTACTCATGTGACCTTCAGGGGTCTTCCTCAGGGCAGTGCTCTAAGCCCCCTGTTGTATAATTTATACACGGTTCAACTAGAAAAGGCAGTGCCGCATACATGTGGAATTTTACAATTTGCCGATGACATCGTCGTTTATTCCCGTGTCAACCCTATACAGGAGGGATTATATACAATAGAGAGTGCCATCGATAGAATTAGCGAATTTTTGGGGGGCAGTGGGCTACAGTTAGAGCCATCCAAGTGTAATCTCGTCATTTTTTCCCGGAGCAGTTACAACACCATTGATCACTTTCGACTCAATATCAAGGACACCAGGATAAAACCATCTATGAAAGTTAAATTTCTAGGGGTAACTTTCGCGTTCAATCTTAAGTGGGACCAACACATAAACAACGTCGTTCAGGCTTGTCAGAATGGCCTGAAAATAATTAATTGTCTGCGACACACGTGGTGGGGTGCCGACCCAATGGTTTTGATGAATATTTACAGGGCAATTATAAGATCCAGAATCGAATATGCAGGATTTATCGTAGACCCCAAAGAAACAAAACTTTTACTAAAGTTAGATCGAGTTCAATTCAGAGCTATTCGAGCCGCCCTCGGATACAGATGTTCCACTCCAACCAACATACTACTCGCGGAGTCGCGCGAACCTTCGTTGACATTAAGAAAAAAATATCTTTGTAAAAAGTATCTTGCAAAAACTATGACGATTCCTGCGCACCCACTTATAAGTTCGCTTCGATGGATTTCCGAATTTTTTGAGAACCCCCTCGTAGTGACGAACGCTGAAAAATCCACACTGGTGCAATGTTTCGAAGAAATTGAGCCGATCTCTCAAATTGTCGCTTCCTTTGAAGTACCATGCTTCTGCATTACCGAATACCAAGTCTACGCCTACCGTCCGGACATTTCATTCACTCAGGGTTTAAGCATACAGGACTCTCCGGCTCCTCAGGCCGCATTTCTCTCTTATTTTGGTGATAATCTCCACGACACGGAGATGTTTTTTACGGACGGCTCTAAGATGAGTCCAAACGAATATGTCGGGTACGCGATCTATAGAAATAGAGACAAATCCCTCGTGTGGCGTAGGTCTCACCCCAGCACGTCTATTTTCTCGGCAGAAGCCATGGCCATCTTAGAGGCCTTACAAATAATTGAAAAACTAAACATCCCCCAAGCCTCGATCTTTTCGGACTCTCGCAGTGTTCTAATGGCTTGTGAATCTCGATGGCTAGACGCTAAAACATCGTATCTGATTTTTCGAATTAAGGAAATGGCGTGGAAGCTTACCAAAGATAAAAAAAGATAAAGTTTTTCTGGGTGCCAGCCCACGTAGGGGTACTCTTTAATGAGATTGTTGACGTTGCGGCAAAGGATGCTATAAGGAAGGGAGTTGATTCGCAGCTTCTTATCCCCCACTCTGACTTATATTCAAGATTTAGGATTGAGCTCCAAAAAACAATAGATGACTGGTATGAAGTAACTCGCCGCGAGAAAGGCAAAAGATTTTTCGATGAATTCTTCGAATTTGACGTGGTTCCGTGGTATGAAAGAGTTCAACTTAAAAGAAAATGTATAGTATCGTTGAATAGAATAAGGAGTAATCATAACTCACTTAATTATAGTTTAAAGAGATTCAATATCGTTGAGAGTGATATGTGTGGCTGTGATCGGTCTCAGGATACGCCGGACCATATATTCTGGCAATGCCCACTCTATTCGAAAATGCGCGAGAACCTTGTCACCCAATTAATGGGTCTAAAAATGTTCCCTCCTTACTCCATTGCCACGGTGATAGCGAGTAAAGTTAAAAAAGCCTTATATGCGTTGTGCAATTTCATTAATGAAATAGAAATAAAAATCTTATACGGCCATATTTTTGTACTATTATACTTAAGTATTATCGTAGTATTATATCTTTATATTTCTGTATCTTTATTAAGGAGAATGACAAACTCTGTAAAACTACTTATGTAATTTGTTAGTCGGGAAGAACTCGTTCCTACCGACGGGGCAGCATGGGATACATAGATGGCGCCCAAAGCCCTTAAATAAAAAAAAAATATATATATATATATATATTTTTTGTCTATTTGAATAGTTAAGAAATAATTGTTAACCGCACGAAAAGATCGAGATTCCCGAAGAAAGTCTTTTCGGAGATATAAAACAATGAAAGATAAATTCTCTTAATTAAGCCTCCTAAAATGACAAATTAATGATAATTCACAATTATATTCTCTTGATGAAGATTTGATAATCATTTTAACACAACATTTTCATTAATCGTTCCATTGAGATAGGTGATTAAATTTGGTAGTTTGCGAAGATAGTTAATAATCATAAATATTTTAAACAAGAAAATTCTTTCCTAAATGCAACCAATATATGAGGGATTGTCCGTCAATTCAGCCACTTTTTTTCGACCATTTCAGATCTGCCCCATAATTGGTTATATCAAAGTACTACTAAAAGGCATTTTATGAGAATTTTTTTAGATTTTTTAATTTAACATTTTAGAAAATACCATTTTTTTTCAAAATAAATATATCTCGGAAACTTAAAGTAACTGAAAAAAAATGTCTCTACATAAAAGTTGTAGTTTTGTGTTATCTTTCGAGCGGATGACTTGAAATAATTTTTACTATCCGGTAACGCTGATTTTTTACCAAAAAAGTGGATAAATATATATTTTTTTTTTAAAAGGCAATTTTTTTGGCTGAAAAAATTACAGAGTCTTCCAGTATATCTGACGATATCGTGAAAAAATCGCCAGAGTGGCACGGGTCGAGGTTCTAGGGTAAAAAAAATGAAACTACACAAATTATTTTTTTTTTCTACCGGAACCTCGTTAACATATCTCAGAAACTTGAAGTTACTGAAAAAAAATGTCTGCACATTAAAGTTGTAGTTTTATGTTAGCTTTCGAGCGGAATATTTGAAATAATTCTTACGTTCTGGTAACGCTGATTTTTTACCAAAAAAGGGCAACATTTTTTTTTTATTCAAAAAAAGCCGTTTTTATTTGGCTGCAAAAATTACAGTCTTCCTGTATATCTGACGATATTGTATAAAAATTGCCAGAGTGGCACGGAACGAGTTTCTGGGGTAAAAAAATGAAACCACACAAATTTTTTTTTTTCTACCGGAACCTCGATCCGTGCCACTCTGGCGATTTTTTTGTGATATTTTTAGATATACTGGAAGACTCTATAATTTTTTTAGCCAAATAAAAAGGGCTTTTTTTCAATTAAAAAAAATAATTTCCCCCTTTTTTGGTAAAAAATCAGCGTTATCGGAACGTAAAAATTATTTCAAATAATCCGCTCGAAAGCTAATACAAAACTACAACTTTTATGTGGAGACATTTTTTTTCAGTAACTTCAAGTTTCCGAGATATGTTAACGAGGTTCCGGTAGAAAAAAAAATTAATTTGTGTGGTTTCATTTTTTTACCTTAGAACCTCGATATACTGGAAGACTGTAATTTTTTCAGCAAAAAAATGGCCTTTTTTGAATGAAAAAATAATTATGCAGTTTTTTGGTAAAAAATCAGCGTTACCGGAACGTAAAAATTATTTCAAATATTCCGCTTGAATGCTAACACAAAACTACAACTTTTATGTATAGACATTTTTTTTCAGTTACTTCAAGTTTCCGAGATATATTCATTTGGAAAAAAACGGCGATTTCTAAAATTTTGAATTGAAAAATCTGAAAAAATTCACATAGAATGCCTTTTAGTAGTACTTTAATATAACCAATAATGGGGCACATCTGACATGGTCGAAAAAAGTGGCTGAATTGACAGAGAATCCCTCATATGCTGCATCTAAAAAACGAGTACGTCACAATATGATTTGTTAAAGTAAACTTAATGTCAGCTTAAGTAAACGCATTGAGAATAATTAAACAGAAACGCAGTAAAATAAAATATAACTGAACCACAAGTTTCATTGGAATAGTCAGCGAAAAATAATATCCTTTATAAAAATATCATTGTAATCAATAACGAATAATAATAATAATAATAATAATAATAATAATAATCATGATAAATAAAAAGAGGAAAGTAATTTAATGCACAGAGACAGGTAATATTGTAATACGATGAAGTAAATGTTGCAAAAAGAAATAATACTAAAATTAAAGGAAAGGTTAAAATTGATTACTTACATAAATATAACATAATATAAGAAACCGTATTGCAAAAATACCGTTTTCCTGAGAAGAATAAAACATTAGATACAAATTATTTTTGTAACGAATAGAATATAATGCGCGAGCAAGTCAAATAACCTTTCTCGACCTCGCTCTATGAGCTGGACGTACGACGGGTACACCTGTGAATACAATGTCCGCCTTCATCAGACAGAAGCGAGAAAGAGCGACCTTGAAGAGTACAGGATTATCAGGTCTAATGAGAATTAGAACTATTCTAAACCGTATAAAATAGAAATGCTGTTCGCCCATTGTATTTCACTTAATATTAGATTTATTCGTTCTCTTACTATTAGAATTAAAAGATTACAATATTCAAATAATCTAAGGCCCAGCCTCAGGGAATGAAACATTAATTAATGAAGAAGAATAACGATTTTTGGAAAATAATAACTACACAACGATAATTGTCTGACAAATAATTCATTAGGAAACGAATTTTTGTAATTACAATCCGAAAGAAAACCCACATTCAACATTGTAATAATTCGAATATTGAAACCACATGAAGAGTTATTGTAACCGAAAATTATAAGTAGTAAGCTAGTCCACGTGCGATGGATCATCGACGATATAGATAAATCGACCGAGAAGGGGAAATAGACGAACACCTCTCATCCTTTTTCACACGGCACCATGGATGGAACAAATCAGGCGCGATCACCAACAGTTTTCTCTCTTTGTCATAAGCAGGGAAGAAGATGCGTTTTTTCCCCACTTTGAGGGAAGTCGACTCCTACCTTTGTACATAGCGTGATCCCTCTGCGCATGGGCCAAAACCACCGAAAAATGTTCTCTCCTGGTCAGACACATGAAAAAAGATGCGTTCTTCCCACTTTGGGGAAATTGTCTCCCACCTTTGTACATGGCGTGATCCCTCTGCGCATGAGCCTAAACCACCGAAAATGATCTGGCTCTTGATTATAAGAACGCGGTCCAGACGGTCCACGAGGAAGATCATCAATAATTTTTGCACACTCGAGACACTCCAGCGACACTCTCGCCTAACCGCCGTCACTCGATCTTTTACAAGTCGGGACTTAGAATATTTCTATTTTTCCATATTTTTCAACATTGGGACTTGGAGGATTTTCTGAGGAAACAGATCGAACATTTAGAGACTTAAATTATTCAGTTGCATTTGGTAGTATTGTGCAATTTCTGAAAAGTATTTTTGAATTTACTTTCAGAATTTGGAATTCAACAATTCTTTCCTTTTGACTTAGCAAAATTGAATATTCATTTTCGTAATATATCATAGAATCATAAAGTTTTATTTTCATTGCAAGTGTTAAATCTTTAATGCCTCATTATTCATTTTAAGAGTTTTGTAATCGCGAGTTCAATTAGTGTATTGTTATTGTAAAGTTTTGTTTTTTCAATCGATTTGTTGAAAATAAAATTGCGAGGACCAAGGAATAAAATGGTAACGTTTTAATTTTTCAATTGATTTGTTAGAAATAAAATTGCAGGAACAACGCACAGTGGCAGATTTCGACCGAGTCGTGTCCATAAATCAGGGAAAGATTAGAACTGTATCAAATTTTGTATTTCGTATTTTTTTGGGTCGCTTATTACGAATTTGGCATCGAAATTTTCAAAAACAAAATGGCGGCGGAGGTATCGTTGTTCGGTCTTAGAAATACTGGTTCGAAATGACTGAAAGTTGGCTAAGATATGTATTTGGGGTCGCTGATTACGAATTTGATATTGAAATTTTCAAAAACAAAATGGCGGCCGAGATATCGTTGTTTGATCTTAGAAATACTGGTTGGAAATGGCTGGAAGTTTACTACAATACGTTTTTGGGATCGCTCATTACGAATTTGGTATCGAAATTTCCAAAAACAAAATGGCAGCCGTGATATCATCGTTCGATCTTAGAAATACTGATTGGAAATGACTGAAAGTTGGCTAAAAAACGTTTTCGGGGTTGCTGATTACGAAATTGGTATCGAAATCTTCAAGAACAAAATGGCAGCTGAGATATTGTCGTTCGATCTTAGAAATACTGGATGGAAATCGCTGAAAAATACTGGAGGAGTTTTTGGGTCGACTATAACAAAATTTGAGACATTTTGGTGACGATTAATTATGATAATCACTTTTATTCAAAAAAATTGTAACAAAACTCAATCGGAGTCATACTCCTCGCTCTCAGACGTGGACAGTTCCCTGGTTGAATCATCTTCTGCGTCGCTACAGGATATCAGCCGCAGAGCATCAGTCGATAGTTTTTTGTGCTTCTTCGCTGGAAGTTCTTTTAAACTTGAGATATATGGATCTGAGGATACCAGGAACCAGTTGAGGACATCTTGCATCGTCCTTTCTCGGGATCACTTGCGAGAAAATCCCTCTCGATATTTTTTTAAATCTTTATTCCGGGCTTCCTGGGCCTCTTCCGATAGCTGCCCGATTGGCAAAGATGCGGAAGCTATTATTTGTGAACCGTGCATCAACAGCTTATACACTGCTCTCGGCATATTATACCACGGGTATTCGGTTACATACATCCTTGCTGTTTCCAATGCGTATTCTTTGTACTTTTCCACATCGATATTTCTTCCACAGGATATCACCTGTAGAATTGCGTGAAATCAGCCGTTCATTTACTCCAGTTATCAGTGAAACTTTCAGTGAATTGTCGAAAAAAACGCCTGGCTGTATTACCATCGTTACTGCTGCCATAACCCGGTTTTGGTTGATCTACCACAAGTCCCAAGCTCGATCTCAACCCGTTTTGGATATCAGATTTTCGTTGCTTGACTGATGCCTTTTCACTCTCCGTACGGGCTTGCCATTTTTTGAGGTGTAATTTGTATGAAATATGCAGTAAACACTCGAACATACGGATCCACGCATGTAGTGTTGACATACCGTAACTTAAATTCGACTCGATTAATGGCAGATTCAGAATTTTGTCGATATCATTGAAGTCCTTTGATGTGGCACTACACAAGTTACACCTTAGCGATGGAGTTGTGGATGTCACAGCGTTGCACACCTTACCATCTATCATCGTGAACAGCATTTTGTAATTTAACATGATTACAGAGCCATCTGCAACCATTATGAATGGTTCCAGCAAAGCTATTTTTTCATCGATGTATTTTTTTTCATTTACAGTAACTTCAGTAGTTTCACGAAGGAACTGCAGTCTAATTGGTCGGCAAAATCGAGGTGATGAGGGCCTTGGATTTTCCCATATGACTTCGGTGGTGCTTTCGTTAGATTCGCTATTCAGGGGGTGAGTCGAAGAGGAACGAACGACGTGACAAATATATGTGCGTCCGAAGCAGAGTCATCGCTGAATGATTGCTTATATTCACTCTGGCCTGAATTTCCGTCGCATCCCCACTTACATGTCAATTCAGCTGTGATACGCTGGGTATTGAGTGATTTCAAAAAATCTCTCCTCGAGAGCAAGAGACGTTCGCTAGTGTGATCTAGTAAGCCTTGTAATTTTACGTCCGCACTAGTTTCGGTGTCGGTGATGCTGGATAGAGGCGGATAACAGAGCTTCTTGGCTATTTGCACGGAGTCGTAGCTCGGATAAACTTTACAATTCACTGTCCTCAATCTCTTTCTGATGACGTTGTACTGATGTCTAATCAGTTTTCCTTCAACTATATCGGACAGTGCTTTATCCGCAGAAATCGTTTGCCGTGCATCAGATGTTTTCGCAAACGCTGCTCTGAACCATGTCGCTTTCATTGGTGAAGCAGCAACATCTTGTATAATCTTTGCTGAATCCAAGCTTCCAGAAGACCGGAAATTCATCGTTGTTGCTTGCAATAATTGTGCAGGCGTATATTTTTAGCGTAGCTCGTCCGATTTTCGACGCTTCGAACGATCGCTTGATGTCGCGAAGTCCAACGATGGCTGACCACGCCGGCGACCAGGTGTGGTTTGCGATTCTTTTGAAGTTGAATTTTATGTTCCGTAATCTTCTGATTGCTTTATTGTGCGAAGAGAGAATGAAAAATCAGTGTTTAACCAATTTTCGTTTTTTCCGTCAAAAAATCTTTCATTGCTTCTCGCCTGCGCCACTTCGTTCGCATTTTAAATAACAAGTTCGTTAACTGCGATCTTGCGGTCAACTGTATTTGCACAGGACAATCAGCTTCTCTCGACAGTTCATGCTCCAAAATTTTCAATTGAGAATTGAAGTCGGATTTCATGCAGTTACGCAGTTTCGCGAATATTTTTTTCCGTGTCCAAGCGACGACCTGATCCTGGGATCCTTTAAAAAAAACGGATACATATATAATTATAGTTATTTGCGATGTTAGAATAACATGTATTATGGAGCTCTGTTTGCACACTACATCATATATAGTTTTTTAATCAAGATTTGATTAAAGATGAAAATAAGGTTTATAAAATATTCTTTATAGTTTAATGTTTTTTAATTTTCGAACGTACCTTTGCGAAAAAATTTCACACAAACACATTTTGGAGAAAAGGACAGTCTTTTGTTATTCAAATGCCAAAATTATACAAACTGTCCCTCACCCCCCAGTTATCCATTCCGAGAAGAGACACAATGTGCCCGAACACATAGGCAGCGAGCGGGCGGCAGCGCGGCGCCCGAGCCAGAGACCTGTTTGTTGAGCGCACACGCCAATCTAATAAAATACGTTACATCTAACCCGGTCAAAAGTGGAAGCTGGCTCTTTCAGAATCATTTACTAACAGTTTATACTTCAAATTAATCGAAGAATGAGCGCG
Organism: Alloplasta piceator; assembly: GCA_946863875.1. Taxonomy (NCBI): domain Eukaryota; kingdom Metazoa; phylum Arthropoda; class Insecta; order Hymenoptera; family Ichneumonidae; genus Alloplasta; species Alloplasta piceator. The sequence continues at coordinate 18,707,443 of OX333076.1, forward strand.
GAATTCCGGGGAATTTGATACTTTTCATCTGTGTATCGTCAGTTTTCTTTCAAATAAATTATCACTTTTTCGTTGTACATTATATGTAATAAACAAACAGAGCGACAGTTTTTTAGAAAAAGTGAAATGCCTATAATATTCTACATACCTTCAGGAACCTCAGCCATACTTTTAATATTTTTTTACGATTTTAACTTCGCGTAAATATTACTTTGAACTTTATGATTAATTTCATGGACGCGCGCGTCGAGCATGTGCCGTTGCAGAGGGTCAGCTTTACACTGAAGTATCTCGGCAACCACGGGTCGTCGGGGGGCGGGCTTAACGGTTTTGAATAGAGGGGATATTCCTGAGTAAATCCCCACCGGTCATAAATTAAAAAAAAATCACTTTTTCGATTTTTGGACCCACTTCGGCTGAAATCCCCCACTGTGCAACGGCGTAAATCTGCGACTCATTACAATTATTCCATCGATCCAACCATTCTTTGAACATCTAAAAGGATCCACGAAGGCTTCGTTTCTTCGAAAAAATTGTTAATAAATCCCAAATGCAGCGAAAATTTTCTTTCTTGATTTACCAACGCACGAGGTAAGCGATAATTTATAATCCTTTCCGAATCAAGAGGTAAGATTTACCAATTAGGAACATAATTAACTACTCCTATCATTTTAATTAACACCTCTTTAATCCGAACTAAACAAAATCACCGTGCCCATTCGTAAGTAGTTTCCGAAAAGATAGAATTAAAAATGGGTTGCGATATGTGAGTCCACGGCCAGAAGTGGTAACAGAAAAGTTCCTTTTCCTGACCAGCTCGACGTGGGTCTACTCATATGTCCTCCGTCAATTGAAGAACCAACGGTCGTCCGAAACCCAACTGTTTGACGTAACACCGTCTTCTTAGTTCGTAATGATTACCGTGGGTTGAATTGACCCGAACTTTTTTTGAATCTAATATTAAGAGTAGTAAACCGGCGAAAACCGGACTCATGCTGCCATCTAGATATGCAGTGAAATGTACTTGTTTTCAAATGTTGTACACCACTATTGGTGCTTATGAGGTTATCGAAAAAATTCTGCTTAAGTATATCAAGAAGCTTGATAGTTTGGCTTACCATTACTGCCATACCATTGAGATCAGAACCCGCACTTGCAGCCGTTGCTGAAGTATTTGGTACCTTGTCCGTTGCAGTTTCTGATATGTGAATTTTATTGGCACTTGCTTTTAAAATTCTGCTCGCCACTTGTATCATTTTTGTATGCAGACCTTGTCCCATTTCCGTGCCACCGTGACTTATAAGTACCGAACCATCAGTGTACACATGAACAAGGGCTCCACCTTGATTAAGAAACAATGCCGTGAATGCAATCCCAAATTTTGTCGGTATTATAGCAATTCCTTTCTTCTTGTAACGATGCTCTCTGCAAAATAATTAAAAAATAACATTTTGGTATTAATTTAACGCCACTTTGACTGCAAAGATTTCGAACAACGAAAATGAATCATATTCTCTTTTGATATACTGTCCTATGAATTCACCGAAATTCATATAATAGATTTACATGAAACAAAACTTACTTGTTATATTGTCTGATTGACGTCATTCTTTCATTATAATTGGCCGATGTCATGCATTCTTTCCAGCAGCGTTTTAGGGGACAATTTACAAGTGGTTGATTGTAGTGAGTTATATCACCTTCCTGGTAAAGATTCAACTCGGAGAGCTAGTAGAATATCCGAAAAAAATCAATAAAATAATCTTCAAAGATGGAAACAAGGAGATTCATAGCGTTCTATTCACTGTATTAAAAAGTTGGTTAACGAATTATTACAGAATAATGATAACCAGAATGATCGAACGAAGTAACACTTTGAGTTAAGGCATACAACTTAGTTGATAATTTGTCGGAGAGTTTCGAATGTGATTCCACAATATATAGATAGGATTCAATCCAATTGAATTGGATTAGTTCAATAAAAACGACCACGCAGGCAGATTTCAACTCTAGACCGAACACTTAGATTGACCCTCCCCAAACTAAACGACAGATAGAAAAATCATTCGTCGAAAGTTTTTTCTATTTTTGGAAAAGTTGCAAATGCAGTTTCGGTTGGTGTATTTACTTATCATGTTTTTATAATATCGAGGATAGACGTTAACAATAATTCGCGTTAAAAAGACACATAATTTGATCAAGTACCATAACGAAATTTATTTCTAAATTGGTTCGAACCTTGGCCGTTTCGATTCCAAGATAATTGGCAACATCCCACATGATGTTCTCAGCTGCGAACATTCCTTGAGGTCCTCCGAACCCTCGGAAAGCCGTGTTTGATGGCAAATTCGTAATACATCCATACCCATAAACGTTGGAAACTGGCACTTTATAAGCATTTTCAAAATGGAACATGGCACGTTCAAGAACTGAACCCGTTAGATCCAGCGAATATCCGGCATTGTTGTAGATATGAATTTCTACGACTTTAAGTAATCCGTTGTTGGAAAAACCCACTTTGTATTTAAACATAAAAGGATGTCTTCCACCGGTCATCAACATATCCTCGTCCCGATCCAACATACATCGTACCGGCTTTCGCAACCTATTTGACATATTTGTTAATTGATTATTTTTCACTGCGAATGTAAATTGTAGATTGCTCATATTTAAAAAATACAAGTACGCTTTGCGTACTTGTTGGGGCTTCGGCCCCCCAGCCCCTCCGCGCTTCGCGCTCCGTATTCTTGATCATTATCTTGATTCCTTTGGTATGGAAATACTATATTGTTTTCATGTTATTGTACATTGTTTTTGATAATATTGAGTTACATGTTTCATTCTTAATAGGGGCAAGAATGGTCGATTTGACATGGAATGACCCATATCTATTGGTGTAATAAATGAAGGCACGGCTGAGGAAACGTGAGGCATATGTAACATTATATATCTTGTGAAATCTTGTGACATTCAGCCTTCTGATTGCTGTAGGTCATTGTATATACCCAATGACTGTAAATATGATAAATTTTTGTTACATTTTTCATCGGCGCGATTCTGGACAAGAAATTCAAAAGGAACAATGTAATGAAGTACTAATTAAAAAAAAAAATAATTAACTGGAATTTGTTACGACGGTTTGTTGGCAATCATCTCATTAAAAAAATGCGATGCTCTGACCATCTTGTGATCCAATTATCCGGTTTATTACAATAATTTAACATATGTAACCACCGAAAAATGTTTATTTGTTCATATTTGCGAATAAACATATTTGTTGTGTATTATTCGCATAATACTCGGAAAACGGAAAAGTAATGCAAGCTGAATGATATTTCTTGACTGGCCTTTGGAAAAGATAGACTGCGACATTAACACAATTGTATAATGAGTGTTGAGTAAAATAAAGGCACTTCTTGCATCATTCAATACAGAAAAAGGTATAGGATACGCTCTTGCGCCCCAAGTTAATTCATATTCTTATAGACATCGTCACGATGACCGTACGGAGAGCAAAATTCAGGTAAAGATCGAAACCTCTTCGCCTCGTGTGAAGTTTTACTCCTCGAGTAGTTAAACGTTCTCGCCTTGCGCGAAGTTCCACCCCTCGAGGAGGTTCACTTAGTCGCATGAGGATTCAATCTTCGAACGAGGAAAACTATTCGATCCTTTGGACTCCTTGCCCTTTCCACGAATAGCTCGTCTGGGAGTCGATTGGACCTTTCGATCGTCAGATAGTCGATCCCTTCACGAGCGCGTTTGTGGCCGGAGTTCCATTTACCGCTCTCTCGAATGGTTTCCATCGCGCGAGGATTAAATCGTCAGTGAGTTACGGATTTAGCCACCCCCTACGAGCGTGCTCTCTTAAGGAGTAAAACTCGCAAAGAATGGGGATTATGCCTGCTCCTCGGCTCGCTCAGGATTCGCTCGCAATCCGTGCTTCAAATACATGTCAGCCACCTTTTAACGCGGTAATATTTTAAAGGATTTTTGGCTTCAACATAATATCTTTAACTTCAGCATAGATGCTCATTTACAAGTGAATTAACTTGTAAAAATCAAGAGTTTTTTCATGATGTATTACTAATAATTATTTCGAGTGACGAATAATATTTCTGCATTAGTTATCAATATGTTTTTTTTTTCAAGAATCCAGGGTTACAAAAAAATTTATGTAACGCAAATGAGTAATACGTACTTGAACGCGGCAATCGCAGCTGGTAAAGCCACTAACATCCCCCGAGACTCTTTCCCACCAAATCCACCTCCCATGCGTTTTACTCGAACGTTAACCTTATTGATAGGTATATGAAGAACGTGAGAAACGAGCTTTTGAATTTCCGAAGGATGCTGGGTCGAAGCATAAATCTCCAATTCGTCGACTTCCTTCGGTATCACCAATGCTGCATGAGTCTCAAGATAAAAATGTTCTTGTCCACCCATGTGAACGGTACCCTCAAGAATATGATCAGACTCGGCAAAGGCTTTGTCCGAATCACCTTGTATAATTCGTCTCGGAGTCCCCGGAATGAAAGAATTTTCCTTAATGGCGTCCTAATTTAGAGTTTAAAAAAAGTTATTGTGATGTGTGTATTTCAAAAACTTTTCAATGATCTATTTGTAAGCCAGAAGAGATGTTAAGATTTGAACAAATATTTTCTCGCTTCAATAATACGAACATCAAATGCGATATTTAAAAAAAGAATTAGTAACAGTCGTCACTACGTCAGAAGGATGATTGTTCTAATCATATGCAAATAAATTTAATCAAACTCATTTGTTGCGATAAACACTGGACTGCCAGTATAAGGGGGTTATAAACCCCCGTTCTGTTCGTTACGGAACAATAGCGCAAAACACCACACATATAATGCGCATACATATATACGCGCACACGAGCCCCGGCCGCGACATTTGTTCGTTATACTGGCAGCCGTTATACTGAAAGTTCAGTGTAAATTCTACATTAGATAAAAGAAAAATAATTTTGTCGTGAGTTATGTTATTCATAAAAAAAACTCATACCTCTATAGTAATAATAACGGGCTGGACTTCTTCGTAATCAACAGTGACCATTCTTGCGGCTTTCTGAGCAATTACTTGATTAACTGCGACGATTGCTCCGATGGATTGTCCTTGACTTGTAACCTAGTATTGAACAGATCAACCACAATTAACAGATATATCAATCAAGTTTGTTTCACTGGAAAAATATACTGGTGTCTGGAAAAACCATGATATTCATGCTAACATATGGAGACATTTCAAATCTTCTGGGAATCAAAGCCAAGAGGAAAAATCCGGCCCTGCCTGCATAAATCTGGGCATATGAGCAAGATCAAAAAATTTGAATAACTGTGTCTGAAGTACACTCTCAATAACCGAACTTAAGTGTTGCACACAAGTAAAAAAATTCTGTACCTTTGCTTACAACAATTTTTTCTAACTCTTAAGTTAGAAAAACAAGAAAAAAATTCTGCATCCAATGTAAAGTGCGCATATACGCGCATTGAATCATAATTGAAATTACTAATATGGCCGTGACAAGCTCCAGATATACAGCCTTGGCTAAAAGTATTAGGCACCTATATTTTTCATGTTAGTGGTGAATTTATTCCCCGGAATTTTACGAGTATGTATTAATCTCAAGTGTGTAAAAACAATGCAGTATGCACAGAAAATTCCTCGGATACGATGTAGCAAATTTTTTGTGCGAATATAATTTCTGGCAAAAGGCAAAAGCTCGAAATCTTCATATCTTTTCTGGTTTACAAATAGATTTTTATAAAAATATATATACACGGAATCGCCTGGAATTATTTTAAAATTTCCTATAAATTTTTTTTTTAACTATTTTTTATTTAAAAATCTGATAAAATTCAGCAACATTTGGCATGCTATAAACAACAATTATCAATAATGATTATTGATCATTGTTCATCAATAATAATATTGCCATTAACAAATTGTTTAAACAATTTATTAATAACATTCGGACAATATTATTATTGATAATTATTGTTTATAGCATGCCAAATGTTGTTGATTTTTTTCGAATTTTTGTTGTATTACAAAGTACAGAAATTTCAATTAGATGCAATTTCTCGCTGAGACGTCATCAGAGTTTCGAGCAAAAATAGTAAAAAAAAAAAAATTTCATAGGGACACTGAGAGCAAAAATTACTAGAACCAATGAAATAAAGTTTTGAAGGCAAAAAATCATTTTTTCATTATTTGCCAAAACAGATTAGATTGGTTCCCTTTTATATTTACTTGGTTCATTTTTTTCAGTCAATTCCGTAAATTTCTGTTTCAATAAACAAATTTACTTGAATCTAACAATATGTTATCAGTTATATGTAATATGTTGTTTGAATCAAGAACACATTTTATCATTCAAAACATGCATGTCTTTTAATACAGGAAGCACTGAGAAAAAAAATTTGTTGAATCAACAAATTAATTAGTCCAATCAACAGGAAAAATGATTGATTCCATCAAATTCGTGTTTATTAATTGCTGCTAAACATTTTTGGAAAATATAGAGCCCTTGCCAAATAATTTAATATGCATAGTTTAGTGAGCCCAAAAAGAGATAAGTAGAAAAAAGACAAGTCTGCGCCAATTCTCCGATCTAATTTCTCTGACCGACCGAGATTCGAACCTTCGACCCTACCTACCATCATACCAATCCTACCTAACTACCTAACACGCTACCTATTACGCTATCGACTACTACTATGCGCTTGAAGAAAGTTAGGAGTCATGAAGATTCGAATACAAGAAAACATTTAAAAAACCAGTTTTTTAATTTTTAATAACTTATGTATACTCTTAAAGTATACTATAGAAATGATAGTTCTTTGCTTGAAGGAAATAAAAATTTCATCATTCTAAACAAATATTCTATTGGAATAAAATAATGTGTTATTTATTTTACTACAGCTTCTTTTCAAATAATCACAATCAATTTTATATCTAATAATATACTACAGAAATATTTTTAGAAGTAAAATAATTATGCATTTATTGCAAAGAAATAATTTTGTTCGAAAAAAATAATTTAATATTGATGTCGTTTTTCGGATTCAAATAATCTAATGTTTATGATGCGATAAATGTAATTAATGTAATGAATACGAATTCAATCAAATCTATTTAAATGAAAATATTTTTTGAAGTAAAATAATAATGACTTTATTGCAAGAAAATAATTTTTTCGAAAAAAATTATTTTGTATTGAATTCGTTTTTTAGATTCAAATAATCTCATGTTTATGATGCGATCAATGTAATTGATCCAATGAATACAAATTTAATCAAATCTATCATGCATTTAATTGTTACTATTAAATAAGAGTTTAATATAATGGAGTAATAGATTCGTGAAAATATTGTTTAAAATGAAGAGTGATTTTCTTGGTTCAACAAATAAATAATCGAATTAATACTTTCATTTAATAAATAAATTCATGTTCTCAAATTCAGTAATTTTTTCTCTCAGTGGATATTCTGAAATAATTCCAGGCAATTCCGTGTATATCTACGCTACCTTTTTCATACCTGACATTTTATATTAAACTCTATAGTTTTTGAGTTACGTTGCATCTTTCAAAATTTGTCTCTTTTAGCCAAAAGTGAAAAAATCGTACAAAAATGTTTATGAACTGAAAATGGACGGCTGTTAACCCTTTTAAAAGTGACGTAGATAAAAAAGACAAAAAAATGCCCTTCAAATGTGCGCCCAATTCGCGATGGTCGGAAAAAGGCCAAAAAACGGTTACGTTCAAAAGTGCATACCAGGTCGAAAAAGATCATAAAAAATATTTTTAAAAAGGGAAGCAAAGCTGAATTCTTTCCCGTCAACACGTTTTTGTTTTATTTCGAAAAAATTTTTTTGACGGAGTTATGCATCCTCTAGTGCGGCAAGAAATATCGACAGGTATATCCAAACTTTTGAGTGGGTGTGTATTTATGGATGGATATATGTATATTAGGGTGGCCTTTATTTAGGGCTCGGACGAATTTTTTATCAGGTGCCCCCTAAATCGACTCCAAATAATTCAAAAACAATGCCCTAATTGTTTCAGATTTTTATCTAGACTCCAACCCTACTCGAAATGAGGGTAGATTTTCCCATTTGAAATTCACGTGTTCCGGCCATATTCCCAGGATATATTTTATTCTGAGTGTAAAAATTGTTCAAAAAATCTGTAACTGCGAGATTTCAGTGTTCATTGGTGCTACTATTTAAGGAAAATTCACATTATCATACGGGTCAATCTAGACGAATTACACACGCTTTAATCTGATTTTTTTTTAATTCAATAAAATATGGTATCTATATGTAAAAATGATGAATGTTTCGTAATTTTCCTCCTCTTAAGGGGGTCGAGTCAGCGTCAAAACGCCAATTTTCAACATAAATATAAATGTTCGTTAGATACGTGTAAACCTGACCAATGGTCCATCATTTGACGCATCAAATAAAGAAATTTGTGACGCTAGTTAGAACCCTTAAGGTGCAATGGTTCTTTCATACATCAATTTTTTAATTTTGCTACGCCGTGCACGATCCTGACCAAACCGCTCGACCGATCTTATCCTACGACGACTAATTTTCTTCGTAACACTTTTCCGGACTGCTTAAGCGCGCAACATTTTTTTTAGGTCCTGATTATGGAGTTTTAGGCCACTTTATAATGAAGTCCTAAACAAAAATGTGGCTCGCTAAAGCAGTCCAGAAAAGTGTTACGAAGAAAATGAGACGTCGTGGGATAGATCCGTCAAGTGGTTTGGTCAGGATCGTGCCCGGCGCAATGAAACTCAGAAATTAATTTATGAGAGAACCGCTGCACCTTAAGGATTTTAAATAGCGTAAAGAATTTCTTCATTTGATACGTTCAGGGTTGCAAATAATGCATTCCTTTTTTTAATGCATTTACATTTTCAATAACGATTAACTCTTATTGATCAATTAAAATACTTTTCATTAACCATTCAATGTTAATGGAAATTATTTCCTTTAATATATAAGAGTTGATGCTTAATGAAAATTATTACAATTATCCATAACGCTAATGGTTAACGGAAATTATTCCCATTAACCATTGACATTAAATTTAATAAAAATGGTAGTAATCGATATTCTAATCAACTTTCTTAGTTAGTGTTTAGTAAGTAACATTAGCAAAGTTGACATGTTTCGTTTCAGCAAGAAACTATGCAGGTATTATCGTGGCAAACGCTCTCGGTTAGCTTTAGCAAGAGCTTATTCCTTTTTGACTATCACCACTGGGCACTCTATCTAAATCACGTTCCGCAGAGTTGAAAGGAAAGAGCCATCGTCAAGCGCAGAAGATAACTTGTGTTATATTTGAAATCGTCCCGTTATAAGGCTAGTATGAGCGTGTATGTGTATTACGGTGATGCAAATAAAATCAATCATTTTTTTTCTTCGATTGGGTTTGACAGCTGTTAGTATTTGTCGAAAAAGTGACTCTTCCAAAATTTGAGCTTTAAAAAAATTTTTTAGAGATCGCTCAAATGACTTGATATTTTTGTTCGATTTTGACTAACGATCATGATATAGAAATTTCGATTTTTCCTTGTCACAACAAAAAATATAAGTATTTAATGAAGCAATAATTCACCCAAAATTTGGGTCCTTGAAAAAAAGAATGATAATGAAAATCTAAGTGCACTGCAAGCCCATTAATTTTTTTTTAAGGACCTAAATTTTGAGTGAATCACCGCTTCATCAAATACTTATATTTTTTTGTTGCGATGCGGAAGAATCGTAATTTCTATATCATGATCGTTGGTCAAAATCGAAATAAAAAATATCAAGTCATTTGAGAGCCCTCGAAATTTTTTTTTTCAAAGCTTAAATTTTCTGAGAGTTACTTTTTTGACAAGTACTAACAGCTATTAAACCGAATCGAAAAAAAAAACACTTTTATTGCATCACCTTATTGCAGGGTTGCGAAATTTTTATTGACAAAGTAATGCATTAATCATTACTTTTTTAATGGCTCATGGAAATAATTTCCATTAACCATTAACATTTAATGGTAAATGAAAATTATTTCGCTTAGCTATTAAAAAAGTAATGATTTCGCAACCCTTGATACGTCAAATGATGATACGTGAGGTGAACACGTATTCAATGAAAATTTATATTTATGTTCAAAAATCGGCGTTTTTACGCTGACTCGACCTCCTTAAGATCACACAAGATTGTAAGGTAGTACATTTCATACCAATTTTCAGTAACTGGACCTTGCCAATTTTCGTATGTTTCTATTTTTCTACAACGTCGTAAGACAAACCTAATATATTTACTTTTTATCAAAATAAAAGATATTTGGGATCACGCAAAGTTAATACGAATCGAGTTTTTCACCCTATAGGGCGTAACGAGAGCCGTTTCCGAACGATTTTTCGTATTTTTGTGGATAAAATGGTATGAATTGGAGAAAGAAAACGCAACATAGTTCAAAAGTTTAGTGAATTTTGGTAGAAACAAATTTATTAAAGATATAAAAAACAGATCATATAAAAAATGGATAAAACTGGATTAAATAGTATTTTGTGCATCTAGGGCCAGAGATAAGTCTTTTTGTCGAGCGTGAAGTTTGTCGCAACGAGCGAAGCGAGGGCCGCAACCACGCGAGACAAAAGACGAATCTCTGGCCCGCGTTGCACACGATCTTTTTTTTCCCCATGGGAGATTTGAGTGTCTCTTCACTATATGCATGGATAGCCAAGAAGAGACTCTTTTTCTCGGGGGTTCGCTTCTTTTTTCCCCTCCGGGGAAAAAAGAACCGAACTCATCTATTTTCACTCTTCGCTGTCAGAAAAGAGTCACTTTTCGGCTGTCGACACATATGGTGAAAAGCACGAAAATCTTGCATGGGTGAAAAAAGGCTTTATCATCGTTCCTTTGGTCGCATCTGCAAACAATATCTGGAGTGAGCTTACGAGCTGCATAATAAATTATTTTTGTTTTTCGTCCCTATTGAGAATTTCGTTGTACTCGGTAAACGACCAAACGCCTCTTTCCACGACATCGTTCACTACTTTTAAATTCTTCACAATTTTTAAACTATTCTGCTATTCCGCATTTTCATACCAAAAAGCTGTCTCCAAAAACTTCTCTGCAATCTCCAACCTGATAAAAATGTTTCTTGTTTTTGGCGTAACAAAATGATCAATTTCTTTGCCACAATAAGCTTCAATATCAGCATGATGAATCATTTTTCCGAAACGAATCCAGATTTGTCTGCATTCGTTTCGGAAAAACTTCAAAAATCTAATAGTACGGGTTCAAAGCAGCAACCATCTTGCGTTTGACATCCAACGATACATTCACATCGAAAAACGACATCGCACCTGTTTCAGAATTCAAATACCATAAATGGGTTCTGAATTTTTGCAGCGTGTCATTTGATACTTGGTCATCAATACATTTATATTCGTAGAGATGTTTTAAAAATTGCGAGACATGATTCGGGGTTGCCGCTGCAAGTGGTACAGTGTACCATGCTTCGATCTACAATATTACAATGAAATTAAATGCATGTATCCCAAATGGCTACCTTATCTTTTCCACTTATTGCACATTCACTGTGGAACAGAAATATGTTTAAGAAATAAATTGCTTTGGACATCCACCTCGTATGACGGAAGGCTCCAGGATAGCGAAACGTAACTTTATCCGACGGGACTTCACTAAGAAATACCAGAGTTAACTCCAAAAGCTCCTTGTAACCCACACAGCACAAAAGTCAAAAATACTTCCTCGCAAACTCTTTTTCAAGACTACTTCTGGAGCAAGACGTATGATATTCCGCAGACGTTAGTCCGAAGAAGTCTGAAATAAGAATTACTTAAGAAGAGTCTAAAGAGGTCAACATAACCTGAACATTTTTTTAACGCATTTTTCTCGGAGATTGCTTGATGAAATGAAAAAAGATTAGTGGGGTCGCCTGCGTAATTAATGTATACAGGTGACCCCACTATATTCTTTTTTTTATTCCATCAAGCCATCTCCGAGAAAAATGTGTGAAAAGTTTTAGCTCTATCTCTCTCGCACTCACGAGAGCAGAAAGGCGGGGGAGGGGGTTTACCCTCCCCTTAAGAGATCTTCCGAATGAATATTAAAAAGTTATTAGAAATCGCGTATCCAGATGAACTACGTGATAATATTTGTTCGGATACATATCAGAACCGTTTAAATTCTAGGATTTCACCACTGATATATCATTTAAGTAAAGAGAATTCATAAATAGTCGGTAGCGTAATAGGTAGCGTGTTAGGTAGCGTGTTAGGTTCGTAAGTAGGATAGATAGACAGGTCGCAGGTTCGAATCCCCGTGGAGGCAGATGAAATTGAAATGATGGAATTGGGTTTTTTTCTAATTTTTTTTAACACAGTCAGTCTATGTAATACTATGTAAATAAATAAAAATACGTATTAAAAATTTTTGCCAACGATAGAAATGAGAAAAAAATAATTTTCAATAATTTTAAAGGAACCCTTAAAAAGTTATCTTGATGATGTCTTGTGAAGAAATCTCGAAATAGTAGTATTTACGATATCTTTTTTGAGAAGTCTGAAAAAGTTATCTTCAAGACAACTTTTCACAGATATCAAAATCATTCCTCAAAGTGGCGCATTCGACTACTTTTGGAACTCATTAAGATGTCTTTTGGAAAATGTATTCGGATGCTCACATCTTACATAAGAAATCTACAGCGATTCTTTCAGACGCCATATTGCTGTGTAGGAATCATCTCGTGGTTGAATTTCCGTCAATGCCTTGTATACGAATGAACTTTTGAGTGAATAACCGGGGTGGGGATTGAGTAGAAATAATTAACGACCACAGAAAACAAATATTTATTAAATAATAACAATATTACAAAAGTTTAAAGTCTTTTAGAAATCTCGGAAGAGATAATTTTGGAGCGATTAGGGCTCGACGTGCACGCTAGAACTGTAGCGGAAACTCTCTGAGAGAGGAGCATCGATCATGCAGATTGTGAAGACTAGGTCACTCGAAATGAGTGATTAGTGTGTGTAGATGACGTTGGCGCTGCCGTGCGGTTGGAGGTGAGACAGCCAGAAACGTGAAGCCTCGATGAAAAGAGAAAGAGATATTTCGAGAGTCTCCGCTTTCTTGTCTGATCACGCATGCGCAGTAAGCGATTGGCCTCCGGTACTATACTGACGTCAGCATGTTGCCATTGCGCATGCGGCAAGACAAGGACAGTGGGACTCTCCGGAGCTTTCTGTCTCTGTTTTGCTGGAGCGAGGCTCCCACTTACTAACAGTCCTATGGTTCACTTCCTCTAATTATAATAGCTCTATGGCCTCACCGGAGGTGTGGAGAACGTGACTCATTTTGTCTGAAATATGTGCTCCACGGAAGATGTTTTGTTGGGTCGTTGTGATGTGACTGTTTCCTAGTTACCGTTACGCTGACCATGGCTTGACGAGTACGGTGTCGTCCTTGATGTAAGCCTTCAGTTGTTGGAACGCTGTCGTTTTTGATGATGCTCTGTTGCGAGATCGAGCGTCAAGAATGTCGATTTGCTGTGCACCTCATGGAACAATTCGTGATTGTGATCAATGGCATACCGGTATACCGGATACCGGCATACCGGACGTCGAGTAAGGTATTCGAGCTCAGCTCGTAGTGCATCCAGCTTTCCACCAACTAGGCGTCGAAGCCGTTGAAAGACTGGAGCATCGGTCGTCTCGAAGTGATGCTTGATGTCAGAGCTGTTGATCTTCCTCGTTGTCGATGTCGGTCGCGCGATCTCGACATATCGTTGGCGAAATGTGTGTAATCGTCATCAATAGCAATGGTAGTAGGTATACAATGTATCGCTACTTCGGAGACGGCACCTGCGGTTGTGAGCAAGGTCATAGTGTTAACAGTATCTAATTAACTGCAGTACCGGCAGTTGTAATGAACAATGACTTGAATGTGCGATGAAGGCGTAAATCATGAGTCATCGACCTCGTTGCGTATGTCGAGATCTTCATAGAAGTCGCTGCGTAGTGTTCCATCGATGCCGATTGCAGTTTTTCGTTATATAAAGTGCAAGGCACGATGGTGACGACCAAATCCGAAGTCGACAAGATGATAAAAATTGGTTCTTTTGTCGAAAACGTGTGGACGGGTTTCTTCCGGTGGAAGATTCATGTTGAAAGTACCCATCTGATGAAACGACAGCACCTCTAGGTTCCCGAGTTGGTGAGATGTTCGTCAAAAACACTCCGGCAATTGTTCGAGACGTTGAGGTGTGAAATGTCTGGTCGAAGATGTTCGAGAAGGGAGACCACCGTAGTGAGGCTGTTTTTCATGAAAGTCAATCTCCAGTTGAGCAAATGAACAACAGCGACGTTCGTCCTGTCGTGATGGGACATTGCCTTGACGGAGGAGCCCTCGCAGCTCTTGAGAAGCCTGTACGCTGTCTTAGCGAGCTTGAATAAAGTTGTCTCGCTGAAGCCAACAAGGAAAGTGCGAACATCTGACAACATGCACTGTAAAAATTTCGGTCTTAAAAGATCTTTGATTTGCTCCGGAGGTTTTTGCAAAAAATCTGAGATCTGGGTCATGCCCTCCAGAGTTATTGCTTCGAACACCAAATTATATTTAAGACTCGACGCTCTTATAAGAGCGTCGCGTATTGAAAATAGATTCAGCTTGTGTGGATCATAAGTCTGGCACGTTCGCCGAGAATGTAGATAATCTCTCGCTTATGGTCTCTTGATCGGAGTGTATGAGCGGCATCGTGTCCGTAATCTCGCGTATTTCCGTTGAGATTTATAAGCGTGAATTTTGATTGTTTGCAGAGTTCGTTGTCCCGAATCGAGATTCACTGATTGTCAAGGAGTTTCGTCCAAGAGTTCACGGTTGAGTGCACAGCATGGTGAGCGATACAATATACCAGTTGAGAAAAAGTTTTAGTTGGTTCGAGCGAATTGGACAAGAGTTATTCCAATCTTATGCTTGAACGTTTTCATGAACGATGTACGGCGTGTTAACGAGCGAACAGTAATGGATGGCGCGATGAAGGCTAGGGCCGTTTTGTACGTGCTGGATCCTAATTCTTGAATTCACCGTCATTGGTTAATCAGAGCCTGGCAGCAACGAATCTGTGCTGCACCCCTCGAGCGTGACTCCACACGTGCTGTCACAGCCAGTTCAGCGCCAATTTCGAGCAAAGGTAGATTGAAAAAGATGGATGAAGAAAGACGCGCTTACCGATGGAAGCAAAAATCATAATTAGAGGGTGAGTTCTCGGAAGGAAATGGTGATTGGTTGGAGGAAACGACGAGCATGCTCGATGATGTAGCGGTACGAATGAAAATAGAATCAGGAGTGTTGTTAAGAAGGATAGCACAGTGGGTAAATTGTGAACTACAAAAGATACATACGACATATGATGCTGACGTGATAGCACATAACTTTTATTTTTATAAGAAAAAGCCGATCTTAATGTTTTATTACGATATCGTAGAAAAAAATAAGTATAAAAAATTAGGTGCGTGGAACGCCATGCGTTAGAAGTGAAACTTCTTAGGTTAGAGATGAAGGTTAGGTTTGAGTGGTTTATTTGCTTTTTGTCGTTGTCTAAAGACTCTCATTTTTTCCGCACTTGTTTATTTCTTTCACTTATCTCAAAACGGAAATTATTAAGTGATCAAAATTTACGCGTGTTTATTCCAATGCACAAGCGTCTACTAGTTCCTTACGTTACGTACTAACACAGTACGCCAGGTGCATGCTCATAGAGTGTCTCTGCCGCATTCAACGAGAAGAGTTGAAATGATTTTCTCTCTCTTTCTACGCAACTGCTAGTTGGGTCGGAGAAAGGAGACTCATGGCACGTATACACACACTACACACTGCGTTTGTGCGTAGAGTATGTATGATGCAGTGGAAGAGTCGCTTCTACTCTCTCTGTCGAGTGAGAGTAGAGGCGACGCTCTCACTCTTCCCTCGCAGCTGCCTGTTAGAGGAAAAGGGCTTCCCCTCACGTGGTCACTCATTTTCGTCGGCCGGTTCGAACGAACTTACTGCCCTACCGCGCCTCAAGAAGCTTCACTTAAAAAATAAAAAATGCAAAAATTGAGGAAGTCGAAGAAATAAAATATCTTGGAATCATCATTGATAATAACTTAAAATTTGATAAAATGGCAGCGATGATAGTAAAGAAAGTAGCAAAGAGAGTAAACTTTTTATACAGGATAAATAAGTATGGCTCCGGAAACACACTAGCGACTACATACAAAGCCATCGTAGCTCCACATTTCGAGTATTCAACACGTTTCTGTTGAACGTAAATCAGTGCTGGATGTTGGATATTCTACACAAAACGCAAAATAGAGCGATGCGGGCTTTACTAAGATGTAAAAGGTACACAAGAATGAAGTGTGTGTGTGTGTGTGTGTGTATGCGTGTGTGTGCGTGCGTGCGTGTGTGCGTGTGCACGCGCGTCTGTGTGTTGTGCGAGTGTGCGTGCGTGTGTAATCGCGTGCGTGCGTGCGTGCAAAGTAAAAAATGGAATAGTGGCAAATTACCTGCCTGGGAAAATAGAATTAGTAGGGGAAAGACACAACTGTAATACGAGACAGTGAACAAACATAAAAATAAAAGCATGGAAAACCTAAACAGCCTTGCGCTGCATAAAATATACCGCTTTTGAAATGTTCAATAAGCTGCCGGCGGAGATTGAAGCAATAAGAACGGTTAAAGAATTAAAGAGACAGATGAAAGACTATGTGAAAGAAAGAGAATAATAGGAAATAAATCACATAGATTGTAAGTAAGGAGGTTAAGAATCAAGCATGTAAGCAAGTAGCAAATGCTAAATAAATCACTATCAATCAATCAATTAATCACCACTGAGCATCTTATTCGGCGACTCAGGATCACTCGACAACGTTCATCGATTTCGTGCATTGGCCTCGGGTGCTTAACCGGTGGGACCACTCGTGGATTAGTCGCTATCAATCTCCGGTCGACTCACTCGGATCAGAGCATCCCAATCACGGCTCATATCTTGCCTTGCCTTTCGACTACTCTTTCTTTATTCACATCAGATCGCTGTCATTTCACTCATCACGCATCAGTCAATCACGACATCACCTCTCTCCAGGACCTGCTCACTTAATTTTGAACTCAGGAGGAAATTCCCTCGAAAGCGGAAAGTCGGCTCTCTCTGGAGGAAGCAGCTTGTGAAGCTCACTTCCGAGCGACTCATGCCAGGGATAGCTCAGGTCGGAAGGTTTTACGATTGCCTCTTACCATGTCGGCGGGTCAACTTGGCGACCCACTCACCAAAAGGCGATACGTAGATGATATCTACGGAGGTGTGGTTCTCTCAATTAGTTCATCGGTATCTCGGGACAGCTTGTGAGGATCTGCACGGCGGGCCGCTTCCTCCTCGCAAAAATAGCAATCAAATAATCCGGGAATGCTCTCTTGCTTTGCTGTAGTCACCTCATCGACGGAAGCTTAACTCGGCCCGTTCACTATGTTCAACATACAATGGACTTGGTGAACGTGTTGACCTTTCTCTGGACCGACTCCTCGGTCTCTCTCACTTGGCTCAGCAGTCACCCTTCCAGATGGAAGGACTCTATTCGCAATCAGGTAGCAGTGTTCATAAGGCTTCCAAGCCCTTAATTCTCCTCGAATCTACGAGCTCTATCGCACGGTGCCTCTCTCTCTGTCTCTCTCTCTCTCGGAATCACGCCTTCAGCCGCCTCTCACCCAACCACTCACCAACCTCACCATCGCAGATGCTCACCTCTGGACTCTCCACGATAGAACTCAGCTCACATTGGTGGAATCACGACAGGCATACTAGATAATCGGCGGACAAGCTCCTGTAGGATCTCACATCGTGCGCTGTGTCGTCTGTTTTCCGAAAGCGAGATCTCAGAGCACAGCAGCTCATGGGTCAGTTACCTCCAGCTCGCCTCACCCCCTCTCGCCCATTTCTCAACACCGGAATCGATCACGTCGGACCAGTCTTCATCAAGACATGGTAGGCGCGAGGCGGAAAGACTAATAAGGGTTGGCTCGTGGTCTTCGTTTGCTTCTCAACATCGGTAGTACCCCTTGAAGTTGTCGAGGACTACTCCATGGACGGTTTCCTCGCAGCTTTTCGGCAATTCTTAGGGCGGCTGAGTATCTGTCGCACTCGCTTTAGCCATTGCGGCACCAACTTTCTCGGAGCAGTGGCAAGACTCCACCACCTGTTTCAGGTAAGATCCCGGAAATTCCGTTCACGCTCTCAGCTCCTCTTCATCGATGGGGCGTCGTGGACATTCCACCCTCTGGCGGCTTCTCACTTCGGCGGCAAATGGGAGGTGGTGAAACAATCGGTCAAGCATTATTTGCAGAGGACGATTCAAAATGCCGCCCTCTTGATGCAAATCAAGGCGGTACTTAACTCACGGCCCTCAGGGGCCTTGTCGGACGACCTGAACGATCTCTCACCCCTCACACGTGGGCAATTTCTCATTGGACACGCACTCATCACCGTGCCAGACCCGTCGCTCACGCACTTGCCTGAGGGTCAACTCAACCGGTGGCAATTCATGCAACAACGGTTCCAGCATTTCTGGACTCGATGGTCGGCGCAGTGATTCGAGCGGTATCTCTCAATCTCAAAGCGGCATCACCCATCTCGCGAGATCAAGGTCGTCTCGCTCGAGCTCCTCAGGGACGAGAGGTGTCCTCATCCAAATGGCCTCCAGCTCGGATTCTTGCTCGTCACCCAGGATGGGACAGGCTCATCGGAGTGGTCACGTTGAAAACGATTACTACAACACTCACTTGGCCAATTGGCAAGTTGGCGGTTCTCCCAGTGGACCTGTCCCCATCTGCTGACTTACCAACGGATCCGAACCAAAGTCCAACTCGGTGAGAACGCTGTTCAGGAAACTTATTAATTATTTGTTATATTATGAATTAAGGGGAGACTGACAGCGTCAAAATGCCGATTTTCGAACATCAATATAAATGTTCATGGCATTTGTGGAAATTTCACAGATAAGCTACAATTTGATGTATCAAATGTAGCAACTTTTGACGCTAGTTAGAACCCTTAAGGTGCAGCGGAACTCTCATAAATCAATTTTTGATTTTCACACGCTGCGCGCAGTTCTGACCAAACCGCTTGACGGATCTTATCCTACGACGTCTCATTTTCTTTGTAAAACTTTTGCGGACCGCTTGAGCGCGGCACATTTTTTTTAGATGCTTATTTTGGAGTTACAGGCCACTTTTTGAATCTTTGACCCATTTTTGGTTTTTAGAGCACTGCACACAAAACAATATTGATTATAATAAAAATGTGCCGCGCTCAAGCGGTCCGTAAAAGTGTTACAAAGAAAATGAGACGTCGTAGGATAAGATCCATGAAGCGGTTCGGTCAGGATTGCGCGCAGAGTTTTTGAAGATCCATGTTTCGGGAAACAGCCTCTGAAGTTGAATGTATGGAAAAACGTTTCCTCAGTCCTTTGCTCCACCGATTACTGCACCTGTGTAACAAACAATATTTTTCATGGTAATTGCATGCAGACCAAATTTTTTTTAACACGCTTTTCACGGTTTTTTCATATTTGTGTTTTTAATTATTTTCAATATTTACAAATCTTTTTACACCAAAAATGCTATACATTTTTTGCAATATAACCTCCAATCCGTTGACAGTTTGGAGGTTATATTGTACATATAAGGCACGGAATTCAATTCACTGACTGAAAAAAGTGTAAATAAATATGAAAATCAACTCGATTGTTTAGTAAGGACGACGAATACCATTGTCTTTACAAATAATTGAATATAATAAACATATGAACTGACATATTACTAACCACTGTGAAACTACTCGTGTCGTTTGTCGAGATCGAAAAAGCACTTTCACGTAATTTCACGATCGGTATAGATATTTTATATTACTTTTGAAAAAATAAATAAACACTCGATAAAAGTAAGTGAATACAATAAAAAAAATAATAAACCACGCGCGAATGTTTGTTTTCCATTGCAGAAACAGTTGAGCATTTGCTAGTAACAAAAATTAACTATTAAAATTTACTAGTAAATTTACGAGGCACTTTTGAAAAAATAAATAAACACTCGATAAAAATAAGTGAATTCGATAAAAAAAAAATAATAAAGCACGCGCGAATGTGTGTTTTTTATTGCAGCAGCAGTCGGGCATTTGCTAGTAACAAAAATTTACTGGTAAAATTTACTAGTAAATTTACGGGGCACTTTTGAAAAAATAAATAAACACTCGATAAAAATAAGTGAATCCGATAAAAAAAATAAAGCACGCGCAAATATGTGTTTTTTATTGCCGCAGCAGTCGAGCATTTGCTAGTAACAAAAATTTACTAGTAAATTTACGAGGTACTTTTGAAAAAATAAATAAACACTCGATAAAAATAAGTGAATCCAATAACAAAAAAATAATAAAGCACGCGCGAATGTGTGTTTTTTATTGCAGCAGCAGCTATCATGATTAGAAAGTGACATGCCGCTGTCTTATATTTTTTAAAATAATTTTTTTATTTTTAGTTTCTTAAATAAAATTAAAAAAATTAATTCCCAATATTCCTTATACAAGTAAAAAATAAAATAAAAATAAAACATGTCCTGAAAAATTTTGATATTTTGCATATATTTCAAAATAAATGAGAATATTTAAAAAAAAAAAAGATTTTTCTCATTTACTTTGGAAAATATGCAAAATATCGAAATTTTCCAAGACATATTTTATTTCTGTCTATTTTTTTTCACTTTCATGAGGAATATTAGAATTTTTTATTTTTATTTTAGAAACGAAAAAAATTCATAAAAAAATGATGAAAAAAATATAAGGCAGCCGCATCCCACTTTCTAATCATGATATAGATTACTTATTTATGATCCAGAATCTGTGACAAAAAATGCAGAATTTTGAAAATGGATTTCTCAATTTTCAAAATTCTTTGTTTACAGATTCG
This sequence comes from Alloplasta piceator, assembly GCA_946863875.1. Taxonomy (NCBI): domain Eukaryota; kingdom Metazoa; phylum Arthropoda; class Insecta; order Hymenoptera; family Ichneumonidae; genus Alloplasta; species Alloplasta piceator. The sequence continues at coordinate 18,728,487 of OX333076.1, forward strand.
CTTGTAACTTTGCCATTTTTCAATGTAAAGGTCTATGACTTGGTAAATAAGTGCGAAAGAGTTTGTGAAACGTAAAAAAAAAACATTTTTTTCCGATTTCACGCTGACAGGACCCCCTTAATTAAATGACAGAGGTTTTACGGATGACTTATTTCTAGGTTATGTAATCTGTCCTTATGACTAACCTTTTTTTTAGAGATGATTTCTAGTTTTGCATTTCGCATATTATGCATTTTGGGAGAAGAATATTTGTGATTTATTGATTATAATCAATAAATTTGTTGTTCCGAAAGAAAAATGAGTTTTATCAATTCGATGCGTTGACTTTTTGATGAATGGATTAAGCGATCGTTTCTTTGCGATCGTTATTATCTTATATTATATTATAATATCTTAGATTATAATGATCGCGAAAAAACTAAAAAAAAATGTAGCTGCAAGAATTCATCCTTCATACAGTGTGCAAGGTGCCGTAAAACGTTTTGCTATCCTTGCTCTTATGACGAATATCATCCGGCCTCCTATGAAATTTTGGAGAAAGAAAAAGGTTACGTGATTATAAGAAAAACTACCCTGATAGACAATTCAGTCCAAAATGTGTGCGGCCGTGTTGATGAATAGTACGTTGTTGTGGAATCGGCTTCGATTCGGCCAATGAAATTTTACAGGTCTCGATTGAAATAAAGTTTTTCTGCTTTACGTTTCGATCCTTGATATGGATCCTCTTCAGAATTTTATTTACTCTATAATTATGATTTACAAATTTTATAAATTTTATAATACATTTGACGACATTTTGTATAAATGTGTTTTGTATTATAAATGTGTCATAGCGGTTTTAAATAAATGTGTTTTGTGTTATACATGTGTTATAGTGATTTATACAAATTTTTGTTGGTCGTTAAATTGGTTATAATTTGAGTATATAATGATGGTTTTATATGAGCAATATATTGTAGTATGTTAACTTATTTATAGCTATGTGACACGAGTGGTATGTGAAAGTGTGAATTATTCTATTATTCGTTTTATTCTACTATTCATCTTCCAATCACCAACATGAAACTAGAAATATCAATAATATTCAGGTTAGTCATTTGACACATTACGTAATCTATAAATAGAATAATTCACACTTTCACATACCACTCGTGTCACAAAGCCATAAATAAGTTAACATACTACAATATATTGCTCATATAAAACCATCATTACTCAAATTATAACCAATTTAACGACCAAAATTTTTTTGTATAAATCACTATAACACATGTATAACACAAAACACATTTATTTAAAATCGCGTATAAATCACTATGACACATTTATAATACAAAACACATTTATATGAAATCTCGTCAAATGTGTTATAAAATTTATAAAATTTGTAAATCATAATTATAGAGTAAATAAAATTCTGAAGAGGATCCATATCAAGGATCGAAACGTAAAGCAGAAAAACTTTCTTTCCATCGAGACCTGGAAAATTTCATTGGCCGAATCGAAGCCAATTCCACAACAATGTACTAACCTGATAGACATCTTGCGTCATATTGTCGGCAACATTACGTCATGCGAAGCAAGCTATGGCGTCAATAAGCAGCTTTGTACTTCCGCATTAAGCTGCGTTATAGCGACACGTAATGCTGCAACACGGCGTGCTGCGTATTTGCAGCATATTTGCAGCAAACTGTGCTCTTTAACCTTATTTTGACGTTATATTGGCGTCACGTTGTGCTGCGTATTTGCATCGTTTTTACAGCAAGTCGTAACGCCAATGTGCTGTCTATATTGCAACAAGCTGTGCTGTGTATTTCTACAGCACCTTAGTCTATCTGTATATAATATAATGAAAATCAATGAATACCATATATGTAACGATTATTTTTGTACTGTAAGTTAATTAGAATTGAGGACAAATATAAAATAAACAGATTTCTCACATGACATTTTTTATTTTTGTACGAAAAAGTTCATTCATTATAAACATTGTTATGTAAGTTATGTCGATATAGGCCTTGAAAGAGTGGGAGACACAACAAAAAAAGTTCATCAGCGGGACTCCACCCAGTGGATACTAGACTCGTGCGCTATCCGGTGAGCCACGAGCCTCGTTGTCAACTGCTTTAACTTCAGTGTATTGGCAGGGTGCGATCGATGCAGCGTTCGCTGCGGACAAAATTTCGTTAAATCATGCTCACCTTCACCAGAATGCGAAAGCAAATCAGCTGTCACATGAGTGCGAGAGAGATAGCTGAAATTTTCGAACAGGTCTTTTTCAGAAATCAGCAACATTTGGGGCAAAATGAAAGTTTTATACTCTGCCTCAGTATATTTCGCAGGGCCTAAAATTTGTTTTTCTTTAAAATTATTAAACATTTACGAAAACGACTTGTTCGAAAAATTGTCGGCAAAACAGATCTTTCACATCCTCTAAGGCCCAATTCCACAACCATCATTTAAACCTGGTTTAAATGATGGTTGTGGAACTGGACCTAAACTAATGGAAAAGTAATTTATTCGGCTAATCTCAATCTATTTTCAAAACAATTCTATTTTACCTTTTTAAGACCTTTTTATGTTTATTTTCTTTATCACGAGGGGTTCTATTCACTATCCTCTTTCAGAAATGGTATTGCACTTCTATTTTCAAGTTCCTACCAATTTTAAGTTCTTTTATTTATAAAAATCTTCCATCGTTCCTACCGTATTAGAGCATGATTCAATGATGAAATGCAGTCAGATGTCGTTGTCGTCGCGCACCCGGCCAATATGCCTCGCTCGTATTTTTTCTACATTTTCTAAAATTTTTTTTTTTTAATTTCTGGATATCTAGCTCTATGGATTTAGGAATTTGTTATTTGGGTCTGGACTTTTCTGTACTATAAGTATAAAAAATTACGAAAATCCGTCGACCGTATATTGCTCTTGTTAGTGCAAATTTTTTCGAAATTGCAAATCAAGAATCAATTTGGCGAGACTTTCAATTTTTTGGAAAATGTTTGTCGGCACTTTAACTTTCGTAATTTTACAGATATCACGCTGAAATTTTTTGTGAAGATACAGTTTATAATAGAGATGGTTGGTATTGAACATGAAAAAAATCGCTTTAGAGGATCGGTTTAAAAAAAAATGTAGATCTACAAGCCCGTGTATAAGGGCTGTAAAACGACTTTTATAGAGAGCCTTGTATGTATTAGTGAAAAAATATGTGTATATGCCCGATGACCACCGTGGGCATCGGATATACTCATACTCATGTATCGCAACACGGCGTGCTGCACATTTACGGCATATTTGCATCACAGCGTGCTGCACATTTACAGCATATTTGCAACACGGCGTGCTGCACATTTGCAGCATATTTGCAGCAAACTGCGCTCTTAAACCTTATTTTACTGGAAAAAAATAGCTTGCAATTTGCGTACAAAATATAGTTGGAGCAGGCAATTAAATGAAAAGGAATTTTACCTAAGAATGAAGCTTCCGCTATAAAAAAAATTCAATTAAATAAACCTACTAAACCAAACAATTTTGTAAATAATCAATTCACACAATTATATTTTTATGAAGAGTTAAACAACCTTTTTCGATACGAACACTTCCTCGTCATGAATAACAGGGCCAATCCATCTTTCGTGACCAGGAATATCCTTGGCACTATAAAAGGCAACGACTCCATGAAGAGCTAGGGCTTTCGAAGCATCGATTCTCACAATATTAGCATGAGCCTTGCTCGATAGCACCAGAGCCATGTATAATTCTCCGGCTACCTGCGGAATATCGTCGCAGTAAACAGCTTCACCGGTCGCTTGTTTGTAGGCACTCGCATGAACAATAGGTCTTCCTAAGAGGTCATCAGGACTCTGATTTTTTGAAACCTGATGACAAATAATGATTTCATCGATTATTATGATGTCCAAAACATCTTAAGAAGATCGTTTTTCACTTAATCTAGGTTTTCATAATTGGATACTTTTCCTTCAAAGAAAGTCTAGTTTTTTCGAACTCTACTTATTGATGTGTTGATACTTGCGTAACTCTATAAAGCGTGTGTCGAAATATAATTAGCTTTTGCTTGGGAAATCCAATGGCTTTAGAAAAATTGGGCAAAGCCGTTTCGTTGTCATCTGAGTCTACCCAGCCGTTTTTTAGTAGCTTTTATATACTCTTGACGAACTTATAATATTTTAAAGATGTCTCAACTTCAAAAGCGTGTCAGCTTAGTTGACATAAATTGACTGTTATTATTTCAGTCCGTTCCTCATTATTGTTCTAAGTTAAAAGTAGAAAAACTGCTTACTTATAAATCGCGCGTGGAGGCCACGCGCGATAGAAGTGAAACTTCTTGCTTATTATCTCTGATTTAAAAAAAGTATGAAGAAAATTGCACTCAACAAATTTAAACAGAAAACGTCTTTCATACTCCTCTATACTCAGGAATTTCTTCATTTTTTGGAATTGGTGTAACTTTATGAAAAAAATTAAAAACTGTTTTTTCCGGTTCAAGAGACAACACCACTGTATTAAGCATCTGAAAAACCGTTTTTTTTTAAATTTTTTTGGGCGGAAAAAAAGGTGATGAAATAATAAAACTTGGGGTAATTATTGAGCATATATTTAAATATATTATATAAAAATTGCATAGGACAATATTACAAAATGGTGACACTGCAGCAATTCTCTCGCGGCATGTCGAATCAACCGGTACGCGCATAACTTCAACAATTTTCAATCTTTCTATTTGAAAATTTCATCAAGACTTTGAAATAACATTTTGAAGTGAACCACGTCAGGGATTTTCAATCAGTTAATTCAAACAATATT